>CM044396.1:35475000-36145000 GCA_024322285.1 Musa beccarii | reverse complement strand
AGTTATGGTGATAAAAATATTAAGTGCAAAAAAAGTAGGATAAAATATAAAAGTATATGCGTAATCGAAAATATTTCGTGTTAGACGAATAGATGATTAAGAATAAAAACAGTAGCAGCTCCATGGAATTTTCGTCAGCATGACGACTTGTTCGATGGGAATCGTGTCAATTCTTGAGCCACTGTTCGGATGAATTGGCCGATCGGACACAACGGTCAGGTAAATTACGGGATGCTGTGCGTTCCATCTGGTATATTACGGGACCACAAACTGCCGCCGCCGCCGCCGCCGCCGCCGCCGGTCAATCGCCGGCGGATCGCTTCCTTCTCCGCGAAGTAATTTCTGCGGTTCCAGAAAATATCTGCCCTCCTCCGTCAAAAAAAGTGGATCCCACACGGTCACAGGTGTCGTGTCGATTGGCGATTGGCTCCAATTACGTGCCGTGAACCTACTGGTCCATACGATGACAGCACCACGGGCATAACTATATATGTATATGTAGAGGAGGGGGACGGATGCAAGCGAAGCCCGCTCGCCGCCATTTGCTCCTCGCTCCGCTCGATTACCTTTCTCCGTTCTCCACCGATGGATTTCGGGGGCCGCTCCGCTTCCAACCCCTCCCAATCCCCGCGATTGCGGCCGAAGATGGAACCACCGGGTGAACCTTCGCGCCTCTCGCCGCCATCCCCTTCGGTTTCCCCCTTGCCCGACTCCGCCGCTGCAGGTCCTTCCGCCTTGCAGCCAGATGGCGGAGGTGGCGGCGGGGAGGGGTTCCCCAGGCCGCTCGAAGCGCTTCAGTCTGCCCCCATCCCGCCCTTCCTCTCCAAGACCTACGAGCTCGTTGATGACCCCGCCCTCGACGCGGTCCTCTCGTGGGCCCCCGCCGGCCGGAGCTTCGTGGTGTGGGATCCCGAGGAGTTCGCCCGTGCGGTCCTCCCCCGGCACTTCAAGCATAACAACTTCTCGAGCTTCGTCCGCCAACTCAATACTTATGTGGGTACCACTTTGTTGTTCGTTAATATCTTTTCCCGTCTTTATGTGCTTCCCCTTTCTAATTTTGTTCCCCCAGAATTGTATTCTTTAGTTGTTTTTCCATGTTAATTGGTGCTGAGTTTTGAACGGTGTTAATTCCTATGTAGATTGCTGCTGAGGGCTCCTAAAATCACTTTGTATCCTTCATTCACATAAACTCGTTATGTATATCCATTCTTCTTTACTGTTGTACATACTCTTGAATCTGCACATGAAAACTAGTCCTTTTAGAGCCTAGCCCGTGTGTTTTCTGGTGGAAGTATTGTATTTGCTTATGTAAATTGTACAAAGAATTGGTGTTCTGTAACAATTATATGAAAAGGGAGACTTGACAAGAATAGTTAACACCCGGAATCTACAACTGCCACAAAGCCATCAAGACTGCCCTGTTGATGAGACGTGCCACATTGGGGATGAATTTTTGAAGTATGGCTTATCTTCTCAAAAGGTGAGCTTCAAACTTACAATAGAAGTCATATTAAATTGGATGAACTGTTTGCTTGTAGATGGCACTGTCATCAAACATGTTTGTGTTCCATACTTGTGCTTCTGTTAGACTAGAAGTTGTACTTCTGTAAACTTCCGTTTTCCTATTTCCTATCTTTGATGTGGCCTTTTTCACATCAAGAGTCGTGGTCCTATACTTTTTCTATTACCTGCATGGTCCACTGGATTATGGCACGTATAGGTTCCTTGCCCCTTAAGTGGGGTAAGCTCTTGTTGTGGTAGTCACAGATGCATGAAGGAGCTGGAGTGGTCTTTCTGAGAAAAGCATCTAGAATTTGGAAGCGAATTGCTTGTTGGCTTAGATGCATTGGGAGTACTTTTAGGTGCATGTTTAGTGTGGAAGGACTAATTATATGATTGATAGAGTTCATGTTTGTATCACTTGATATGAGAACCACAGTTCCGTGACATTGTCCTGTGAGAGAGAATATAAGTTGATTGCTAGATCTAAGGTAGTGGCTGATTTGAGCATAGAAGTGTTAAGTAAATTCAATGTGCTTCACCAAAATGCTGAGAATAAACCATGATATCTGAAATCGGGGTAAGGACATGAGGCATCAGAATAATTGTAGGAGATGCTCTATATTTGTTCTTCTTAGAAACTTCAGTGTAAAATCATTCTGCTGACTAAACTCATTGAAAGGAAAGCTCTCATTTATTTGAAGACGATGAAATTTCTGATATAAACTTGAATCTTTAGCAATTTGATTGAAGGAATAGGATGCAATGCACTCTACAGACCACTCTACAGCTCTCATTTATTTGAAGACGATGAAATTTCTGATATAAACTTGAATCTTTGGCAATTTGATTGAAGGAATATGATGCAATGCACTCTACAGAGCCATTCTAGATGCAATGCACTTCAGCTCTTGAAAGGACTAGGTCCGTTCAAGCAAATTTGCTCTTCAGCATGGTTATTATCCATGTAAAAGTGAATTGTCATCCCTCAGTTAATAAACTCTATGCAATGAAGATACAAAATATTTGTGTCCTTGTATTTACAATATATTTTTTGCTAAGTTATAATACCTTGACTGGAAGCAGGTTAATTGAAGCTGATTCACAAAGTATTTCTCCCAACAATGTAATATATATATATATATATATATATATATATATATATATATATATATATATATATAACTGATTTTTAGATATATATAACTGATTTTCTAATGATTCTCTTCAGGGTTTTCACAAGATTGATGCTGATAGATGGGAATTTGCGAATGAAGATTTTTTACAAGGAAATAGAGTTTCGTTGAAAAACATTAACAGGCGCAGGTCATCTCAGGTCCACCAAATGGCCATGCAAGTAAGCTTATCAGCCGAACTGGAGAACTCTGGATTGGAAGGTGAAATCCACATGCTTAAAAGTGATAGGAGTGCTCTGATGCAGGAGATCATGAGATTGCAGCAGGAACACCTCATAACAGTCCAACAGATGGATATGCTCAAGCTGCGGATGCAATCAGCAGAACAGAGGCAGAAGCAAATGGTTTCTTTCTTGGCAAAGGTAATTCGAAACCCAGTCTTCTTGGTTCATCTTAGACAGCAGCAGGAGCAAAGTGGCATTGCTTCTCCAAGGGTGATAAGAAAGTTTCTTAAACAAAAGCCATCGAGCAACACTGATGCAATTGGATCCATCGACCAACGTGCGAAGAATATGCTTGGCTTTGAAGTTGATGCTGCTTCTACATTGCAAGACCCTGAACATGTTGTGAACAAAGAAATTCCAGATATTTTACCAGATTTTGTTGAGAAACTCGGACTTCATGCAAGTGGAGAAGAACTTATTGAAGGCTTAGATGAAGCTGAAGTTGACGCATTGGCCCCACTGTTTCTGGATGCCACCACTGTTTCGTCAATGGCCAAGAATCCTGAGAGCCATCAGAGTCAGATTCAACTTAGCGTCACTCCTGCTGAATGTTTTTCATCTCTCTCTCAAGGTGTTGAAACAGAGAAAACTTCTTTCTGTGCTACTGTCCCTCCAAGCGAGAGTATGACACAAGATCTGGTTAGTCTTGTCTTAAGGGGAAAGAACACTGTCAGTTACACTTCGGATGCCACCTACGGTGCTTCTGAGTATCTCATATCATTCCCTGAAGATGCTTCCGAGGAGAGAATGAGTGACAAAGGACCAGCAAGGGATACCATCATCGACCAGGAAGAAGTATGGGAAGCAGTCGCTGAGGCTGGAGAACAATCTTTCGGTTGTGAAGGAAATGCCTGGGAGGACTTTGTTCGTGATCCCAATGTGCTAGGTTTTGCTGCTGGACTTGATGTGCCATGGGATCCTGTTTTGCATGCTTTGGATGGAAACTTGGAGTTTGATAAGTGGGACAATGCTGGCTTGTGTTTACCGGAGTCTGGAGATCAATCTGCATCCTTGAAGAATGATAATCCTGAAAACATGCAACAATAGGATTTCCGGCCCTTTGGGACCCTTGGAAGTCCCATGCTACATATACTTATTTTAGGACTCAATAAACTTGAAGATTGTAATGACTAATTTCAACTGTCGTTGTTGATGTTATAGCAGCAATCCTTGATTCATTCATTTATGTAATTGATTATTTTGTGTTAGCATTCTTTTTGTATCAAAATGTGTGGCATCCTTATACTTGGAATATACAATTTACCATTTCTTTTGCTGATAGAACCGATAATAGCTATTCTATGACCTTCATTCAAATGAGGGTGGAAGGCTGGGCAGTCATTAGCCCCTAGTAGGGTTTTCATAAGGAATATGTGAAATGTGTATCCTGTGAACTTGAGTTTCTGAAATCTATTTCCTACATGCCAGCCTTGAGTTTGCACCCCCTTAATTATGCATTTCAATCTAATTCTGGATGAGGGAAAAAAAAAAGTGTGTTGATGTTTCAATGGCCTCATTTATGTTGTGTGTTTAGTTTTTTCTTTTCTTAGTTTTTTTTTTTTTCTTTCTTTGGCTTTGTAGTTAATTTTGAGTCTCAACAACTTGATTAAACTATTGCGGTTATGCGTTAACTGGATCTCAGTATTTGGTGTGGGCAATTAATGATCTTAGTATAAATGATGAAGGGGATTGATACTTGGAATCTTGCAATTAACTGTCAAATGTTCTATCCGTTACTTTGTCTTTTCAAAGCATCATTTTATTTGACCCACTTAAGCCAAATTATAGGATTCATTAATCAAGTTTGAGATGGAGTACCAAGTTGGAAAAAAAAAAACAAAAAAAACCTCGAGTCGAATTAGGAAGAATCAACTCGAATATCTAAATAATTAATCGAGTTAAGATTTAAGTTAAAAACCAAATGGTAGTATCTTTCTTAATCCAGGAGATAGAAAGAGAGAGGATGGAAGTAATAGAAATTTTAGGATTTTTCAAACCGTGCTGTAATGAAGGTAATGTGCTTTGATGATATTGCATGACTGCTCCCGCTAGCTATTGGGCAACCGAGGAACATACTCGGATCTGACCAACCTCAGCCGTTGGATCCGTTGACTCACTGGCTGATCGCATAAGCACACCATGACGGCACCGGCAGGCTGATATAAAAGGATCCATAGGCGTACGGCCGAGATGAATTCGAACGGTATACGTGGTGCTACGGAGGACGCGTGTGGATGGGTGATGAACCGTGTCGAACTTTTGAAATTAATGAAGATTCGATCTAAAATGTTTTAGCATAGACTTGTACAAAGATCAGAAAAACTTATCAACTAAATAAAAGTGAGGCATGCAAGGGAATAATTCCGAATTCATAGATACCCTCTTTCCTCTATCGAGCATGATCGACAAAGGAAGACACAGATGTGCCTACCATCCCGGCGTGTCATCGTCGCTTGCTTGCTTGTTTGCTAAGACATTCCAAACTCCTGTGCAGCACTTTTGTGCGCTGTTTTATTGTAGTTAGTGCGCCCAAATTGGATCTGAACGCATAACATGTGGAATAAACAAAATCTAAGTAAATCTATATTGTATAAAAAATCAAATCGAATCTTAAATTTCGTTTATCTGAATTAAAAACAAGCATAAGTTAAATAGTTTGATTTTTTTTTTTTTTGCTTTAAGAATGTATTATATTTTAAGGTGTTACGTGTTCATGTTCGGTAAAATTCGCCGTGAAAATTTTCACGGTCGCAGGGATAAAAGTAATTACGAGTATTATTCGTATCCTATGTTTTCATTGTATTATTTTATATTTTGGAGAATCAACCGGCAATGATTTCAGAAGCGAACCGAGCCGAACCGATCGATTCCTGAATGAATCGATGGGTTCGCTGGCACGCCAACCCACCCACCGGGACTGGTGACTCACTTTGGCTACACCGGTGCGTCCCACGTGGTCTCGACGTTACTTCCTTGAACACCGTCGAGTTAAGTGAGGCAAGTACGTGTGGAGTGGGTGGACATGATACGCTTGATTAACAGGACAGCTGGTCGATAACTATTCTCATCGCATGCGTCGCACTCGGGTGATTCCACCGTTCACGGAGATGGCAGCTTCTCTCACCGCAGCCGGCGCCAAGTTCGTCGCCCCCGCCTCCCGCTCCTCCGCCGTCGTCCGCCTCCGCCCCTTCGTCGCCATCCGCGTGCCCCGCATCCTTCCCCAGGCCACTTCCACCCTCCAGCTCCGGACCGCCGCCTTCCCTCGTTGCTTCGCTTCGGCACCCGCGACCGTTGCCTCCTCGACCACCATTTCCGTCGGCGACAAGCTCCCCGACGCCACCCTCTCCCACTTCGGCCCCGACGAGGAGATCAAGACCGTCACCATCTCCGAGCTCACCGAGGGCAAGAGAGCCGTGCTCGTCGCCGTCCCGGGGGCCTTCACCCCGACGTGCACCCAGAAGCACCTCCCCGGCTTCGTGGAGAAGGCCGGGGAGCTGCGCGCCAGGGGCGTGGACACCATCGCTTGCGTCTCCGTCAACGACGCCTTCGTGATGCGGGCGTGGAAGGAGGACCTCAAGATCGGGGACGAGGTGCTGCTGCTCTCCGACGGCAACGGGGACTTGACCAGGGCCCTCGGCGTTGAGCTCGACCTGCGGGACAAGCCCGCGGGGCTTGGCATCCGGTCCCGGCGCTACGCGATGCTGGTGGAGGACGGCGTCGTCAAAGTCCTCAACTTGGAAGAGGGCGGCGCCTTTACCTTCAGCGGCGCGGACGACATTCTGAAAGCCCTCTAATCCCAATCCTTCCTTCTCTCTTCTCCTCCTCTTTCGTCTTCAGGTTGGTGGTCTACTGTTCGTTTCTTCCATAATGTTGGATTCGGAGAAATCGCATCTTGCTATGGTTGCAATTTATTATGGTTTCAGATCATGAAATAATGGGAACCTTATGATCATTAACGCCTTCTTTATTATATTGTTTTAGCTCCTGGCTTTTTGGAGATCACGTGATGGTTGTGTTTTGGTATCATAATGTGGGTGGAAGGCGTGTTTGTTGAAATGCCAGAGTAAAGAAACTGAGAAATCAACATGGAAGTTGTTGGGTAACATAGTCAGAGTATGACAAAAAAAACTTGAGAAATAGGTCATTTTTTAAGGGGCATATTCTCGTGGAAATGTTTGGGACATTTCCTAACAAAGCATGTGCACGCAACCTTATCTATTGGACCTCATTCATTCCAAGAACTAGCAACTGCGCTTGTGTAGCGAATACGTTTTATTTCTTTTGTATATTTTTCCTGTTTGTCATTGTTCTAATTCTTCTGGTTGTGCGGTATGCTGATTTCTGTGCAATATTGATGCAGTTAAAGCCTCCAGGGTGTTAGGAGTTTGAGATTTGAAGTTTGTCTGAGATAATTGTATGGTAAGTTTAACATGAAAAGAATTAGGAGCCTATGTATTAAAATTAGTTTACCTTATAAATCCTGGATGGATATAGAGTGCCTTAAGATTGGGCTTTCAATGGAGACAAAACAAAGAAATATCATGGCTGTCTGTTTTTTCGTTACCTCAATCTGCCTATTTAAGAATGATAAGAAGAAAGAGTATAGTTGTTGTTTTTTTTTTTTTTTGGAATAGTTGGAAAAACTAGGTTGGAATAGATTGTTTTTAATAGGGATCTTGGAAAGACTAGTATTGTACACCAATTTCCAAGAGAAAGGGGGAAAAAAAAAAAGAAAGAAAAGGAAGGCTTAGGTTCATGTTTTGTCTGGAACTTCAGTTTTCATATTGGCCATTTATTTCATTCCTCATTTCGCTTATAAATTATTTGTCGCATATATGAATGATTAATAGCAGAATTTTATTTTCTTTTCCTTCTTGATGAGTATCTGTTTATTTATGAACTTATCTAAAGTTCGAAACCGATGCCTATAGATTCCATCCTACATCTATCTGTTTTGTTATTAAGGATTGGGTAATGAGTCTTCCTCTCTATTCTGATGTGCTTCGCCCGTATGTTCTACAATTAAAATGAAAACTTTCTTGTAAATTAATTTTGGCTTATCGGCACTGTTAACTCACTCCTTATCTTTTCACCTCTTTCTGCCTATTTGTTTCATCTCTTTCTGCTACATCTGTTGCTTGGTATTTGCTAGCAAAATCTTCAGTTAATTCAATCTCAGTTGATATTCTTGTTTGGCTTTCCTTCTTGACGACCAGCTGTTTACTTTGAAACATATATAAACCAATGCCGATAGCTTCTACCCTATATCTGCATTCTTTGGTGGATGCATCAAAGTTTTCAGAATCTTCCTTTCTATTTTGTTGTGAAATGTTATACAATTGAAGGTCTCCTTGTCATATGAAGAATGCATTATATAACTAGGTTGATGAGTTATGAGTCTGCTAGCAGTTTTGTGGTAAGTTGTTATATTAGGAGCACAGTTCTAATCATAATAGCTAATAGAACTGCAACCTATTGTATCTTTGAGATCTAAGCACAATGTGATATCATACTTTGAGCCCCTATTGCAGCAATCACCAGATTGCTGCAAACTATTAGAGAGCTACAAGGAGGGGTCCCTTGGTATTTTCTCAGGTTTTTACCTAAACCATCATAGACTCCTATGATGGGTTCTAAAAGAAAGGATAAAATATAACAATTTTATTGATGAGTCTTAATAAGATGGGTAATAAAATTATTACTTCTCTAGTAAGTTACTTTACCGATACAATCCACTCTGGCCTGACCCAATAAAACCTTGTGTAGCCCAAATACATGTATTTTTATTTAAAAATAAAAATAAATAATAATAATAATAATAAAATAAATAAAAAAATGGAATAAAAGTTAACATACAACATATGAGAAAACTATGTTTGATTGACTCATGTAAACTAAGAAGGCAACAAAACTCGACAAAATCTCATACCATATCTTTAATTTGTGCCATCTAATGTGACTTCTTTCCCCAATTTAGGCACATGGACCGTTGACTCATGTAAGACTGATCTGATCCTTGGAACGGCTTACCCCGAAAGATGGATGCAAATGCATGAAAAGTCAACCACTCCTATTAGTCGCCTCTCTTGAAAATTTTTTCCTGAGTGACAAATGACCTAGGAGGATCAAGTGTCACAAATAATCATATATGATTGATACTATAATATAAATATAATTATTATTTGTTTTCTCCTGAAGTGGTTTAGGACGATAGGAATTTATTTATTTTTTTGGCTTGGGATGATAGGTATTTCCAACCAAAAGAGAGCTCAATTTCAATCATGAGACATATGTCAATGACAGAGACATAATACCACCTGGTTTGGGTGTCAGAGGCGATATTTGCGGTTGACGAGTCCATGGGCTGTGTGTGACGTCGTGAAATCATTAAAAAAAAATATATTAACACCTAATTAATTGCTCCACTTGATTGGGTTACTGCTCTCCTATCACAAATCTCAACGTCCAAATGGGTACTTTGACGCCACTCATATGACATACAAAATAGCAACATCAACTCATTTTGGGTGTTCTATAAACTATTTTGAAAATTTTAGGAATAAACAAATCAAGTTGGTGGCTTGAGCATCTCCTTTACCACTTGTCAACAAGGCAATATCGACAGAACCACCTCTCCATGCTCAAAAATGTATATAGAGCAAATGGTGAAGAAATTTCTTTGACCGATTCAGGCAGGCCATCAAAAAGGATGAAAGCCACAGAAATCTCCAATCCACTGATGTAGGCAAAAAGACTGGACTCTTCTTTCTACCATGAGAGACAATGCATGTAGTGAAGCTTCTACTTTGTGATGCTATTCCTATTCCCTGAAGGAATGGATGGCATACCAACTAAATTGACATCACAACCAAAACAAGACTGGGGAGGTTGGCCTCTTTTGTTATGTGCTGGGAACAGTGGACTTGCTGAAAACTCGGTTCTTTACAGCTGCCATTTGAAAGCTTATTGTTTGATGCTTGTTTTCTCTGACATGTCAGATGGCCATGGTGTTAGAAGGAATATGTTATTCCTAACAACAATTTGGTGGGTTGAAGATATAGCAAGTTGTTGAATTAAGAAGCTTGTTCTGATGCCTTGCGGCTTTTTTTATTGTTCATTGATGAGGTTGTTAGTGATGCACCTGATTAAATGAGACCAGTAAAAGCAGTTCTCTTGCATCAAATATTATATATGTAGCAGGCTTATACAACTCTGATATACAAGTGACAGCAAATCTGCAGGATATATTCCTTCCTACCATACTTGTTTTGTTTTTTTGGGCCAATGATTGATTGGTTTGTGCTGGTTTGTCTGCAAGGGCGAACTGATTTGGTAGGAGATTCATCTCTTGACAAACCCACAAAGCTGTGGCAGCAGCAGCACTCGCATTTGTTTTGTTCTCCATCCGTGATCTATCATTCTACAGGAGGACTGCTGTGATGAGAAAGGGCAAGGCGGCACGGGCATCTGACTTGCTGCTCGGCAAGAATAAAGGACAATTACCAATGCCTTGGACTTGGTTTTAGATCTGAGAGAAGGTGTTAGGAGATTCGTTGTATCAAATGCACGCTGATTCTTCATGGTTGGGAGTAGACTATGGCAGCACATGATGATCACATTGTCAAAGTGATGTTACTGGCAGTACAGGCAAACATGATAGCCATGTTAGTGGCAGTACATGAATGATTGTTGATGTGTCTCCTCTTACCTTCGTAATCTAAGCTGGCTCAGGTGCCTGCAGGTAAGTGAAGGGACCGTAGAGAAATGCCATGTTTCCTTGAACAAAAAACAAGTGTGTCATGTTCTTCGTGGAGATGCAAACAATTGTGGGTAATCACAAGATTGCCTTGGCTTCTCTAGTCGTAGAGAGCTAAGTGATTTATTCTGCTGCTTTGAAGCAAAGTGATCGACGAAGGTCGATCTCGTCGAGTCCTGCGTGCGCAACAGGAAGCCTAAGAAATCTGATGTGACGCCATGAATGTGGTTGCTAAATGCCTGTTAACGGCTTCTCCTACCTACCACTGCGCACTGTCGGCAATTCCTGGGATGTGCTGCTCCGGCTGTTCGCTCAACCGCGCACGGCATTCGGAGCAAGTCTTCTTGCCGACTGTGGAAGACGAAGAACAGCATATGATTGCGAGAACAGCATATAATAGTACAATGGTAAGGTTGTTCTTTTTTTAGGAGAACAGCGTTTGAGTCACTTGCGCATATAGGAGTGGCAGATGATGACGAAGGATGAATGAAGAATAGAATTCTGAGAAAGGGATCCAAATACACACTATCAGACAAAAGTGACGGGATAAACACAAAGACATCTCCCTGTATCATCGTTTCATGATCCCATTCCTCTTCTTTCCTGCTCTGTTCCTCTCTTTTCTGTGGCACCACCTATTCGAAGACATTTTTCACCGCAATATTTTCATTTGACCGAACATACATAGGGAGATTCATCAACATAATTCTGTCTCTCATTTGCTCTGCTGACCTTGTCTCCATCAGGATCCAATGACAAGGTAGCAGGATGTCATGTCGTCACCCAGCAGCAGCAGCAGCAGCAACTTCTTTCTGCTTGTGATGAAATAGCAGAGGATGCCACGTTAGCAGTCAGCAAGCAGTGGCTGCAAATTCTCATTGGCATGCAACGAAAGCCATCATCCTTTGCGTTGCTACCCTTGAGTGATCAGAGATGAGACAGCCGGATGCCATATTAGCACTCGGCAGCAGCTTGAGAACCCTTCTGCATCTGTTGAGGTAGGCGGCCGGATGTCATATTAGCACACAGCAGTGGTTGCAGATTCTAATTGTGATGGCGCAAAAAGGATGCCACAGTAGCGACTCAGCAGCAGTTGCCGCGGAGCAAACAGGGGAAGCAGCAACAAGCAAGCCGAACCCCGTGCTTCTAGGAGTGGGAGGCGTCAGGTAACCGGAAGCCAACCCCGGTGGCGGGGCCGCCCCATGATTTGTGCCGGGAAGTACTAGTTCATAATGGTAAACGGTGGTGGCGCTGTCGCTCCCGCTGCCGCCGCCTCGGCACTGCCTCGTTTCGTGTGGGCTTTGTCGGTGGTCTTCATTTCTGCTCCCTTTCTTAGACCCGCATGGCTTATACATATTAAACTACAACAAATAATATTTTATTATCGATTATTAATATGCGTAGAACATGAATATCTGAGAAATCCAATATTTTTAATCTATTATATCTACAAAATAATTAATGTGAAAATAATATCATTCCACACATTTTGGCTATTTAGTGGCTTAAATCAAGGCTTGCAAACCCAATCAGTAGTAATGAGGGGTAAAATTTAAAGGTTGATGTAGAAAATGATGCCAAGGCTAAATTGCTAAAAAAATTCTTCTTCTTTTTTTTTTTCATTTTAGCTGATGGGCTATTGCTTATTTAAAGGGTGTGCGCACACACTCGTGTCCCGGCCGGGTTTTCTCTCCCTCCTTCCCTCTACGTTGTGTCTTCCTCTCTCTCCCTCCCTCTCGCCTTGGGGGAGAAGAGACAGGACCAAGGTTGAGAGTTCTGTGGAGGAAGCACAATTCAAAGACGAGCACGGCGTTCTACCTTTCGCTTGCTACCCTCTTGTTTCCTTCCCGTCATCCTCTGCTGCCATGCTGGTTTAGGTGAATCTTGCCAGAGAAAGGGCTCTTCTCTTCGTCGTTTCTCTTTCTCTCTTATTGCTAGATCCGTAGGTGAAGAGGAAGGCAGTCCTGCGCCACCCGGGTAGCTTTTGCAATTTGAGCTTTGTGCATTCCGCTAGTTGCTTTGCTCCGGAGATCAAGCGAGGAAGCAGAAGAGGAAGCAGAGAACAGAAGATGGACAGGCTATCTTCGACGGCCATTCTTCCGGAGGCGTTCCAGGGGGCGAGGGACGACATCACGGAGCAGCTGGGGGTCGTATGGCAGCAGATCAAGGCGCCAGTGATCGTCCCCCTGCTGCGGCTCTCCGTGCTCCTCTGCCTGGCCATGTCCGTCATGCTCTTCGTCGAGAAAGTGTACATGGCCGTTGTCATCGTCCTCGTCAAGCTTTTCCGCCGGCGGCCCGAGACGCGCTACAAGTGGGAGCCGATGGGGGACGACGCCGAGCTGGGCAATGCCGCCTACCCTATGGTCCTCGTCCAAATCCCCATGTACAACGAAAAGGAGGTCTCACCTCACTACTTACACTTGCCCTAAATTTCCATGAACCATAACCGCATGTCACGCCTGCATCCCTCAGGTGTACCAGCTCTCCATTGGAGCTGCGTGCGGGCTCTCATGGCCATCAGACCGTATCATAATCCAAGTGCTCGACGATTCCACAGATCCCGCGATCAAGGTAAAAGGCTTCCAATGCATCAAATCAATGCTCGAACCTTTGTTCTCTCTCTAACTTTTGCGTGGGAAGAATAAAGCATCCGTACTCACCGATTACAATGCTCAGAGTGCTCATTGATTGCATCATTCATTGCCTGCATTAATCACCAAAAAAACTCTCTCTCTCTCTCTCTCTCTCTCTCTCTCTCTCTCTCTCTCTCTCTCTCCAGCAGGAACTCCACATTCTATACTCTGCTTCAAACACTCACAGCTAACTGCTTGCTGTGGCAGGAGCTGGTGCAGATAGAATGCCGCAGGTGGGCGAGCAAAGGGGTGAACATCAAGTACGAGATCAGGGACAACAGGAACGGCTACAAGGCCGGAGCGCTCAAGGAGGGGATGAAGCACAGCTACGTCAAGCAGTGCGACTACGTTGCCGTCTTCGACGCCGACTTCCAGCCGGAACCCGACTTCCTGTGGCGCACCATCCCCTTCCTCGTCCACAACCCCCAGATTGGCCTCGTCCAGGGCCGCTGGAAGTTCGGTAACGCCTTTCTGCCCCTTGCCGACACTCCAAGCTCATCCTCACCATCGTCCCTCTGCTTCGTGCTTGTTTTACCTGCGCATCTGCTCTGTTTCACACCGAGACTCAGGAGCTCGGAAATGGTCCCTCTGCATCAATCGCCATGTTTGGTACGACTGTGATAGACTCCCTACTGACCTCGATTCAGTCGTGGGGAGCAAATTGGATCGAGGAAGAGTGTCGGTCATCGTTCTATACGTATAGGTTATGCCATCCGTACGATATAGGAGTTTGGGTTTACCTTAGACCAGGAGAGCCCCACACCGGGCGCCGGTGAAGCCTTGCGTTACGAGCCCCATCTTGATTGAGACGAACCAGCTACATCTTGACATCCTCTTTGGCGCATGAATTAGACCACGGCGTCAATGATTGCGGTTGATCGGAGCCGCACTCCACTTGGCTCCTGTTGGTGATGGGGTCATTTTTCAGGTCAAAAGTCAAACACAGTTGCTTATAATTAACAACGACGTAATAGAAACACTATTGACAGTGCATCTGGTCCTATATTCTTTAAGAACATTAGCTTTTGGACCGAGAACAGTAATTTTGATCTAGGACGTCCTTTCTTTATTGGACTTTTTAATGATGATATGGGTGCAAGGCCTAGCTGAGCTTATATGCTCTCAATATTTTTAAGCCATATTTTCATATGTATTTTAACCGCACCATTTCCTATAAGGAAAATGCTGACCGGCATTATCTGTTGAGCCCTTTTATGTTTACCAATTTCATTATTGCTATTTCTATTGCTCCTTGGTGACCGACTATTCAGGCATGTCTTGGTAGTGTGCCAAGTATCCTTGCACGCATCTCAAAGCACAGATGCGGATGCATATGCTTTCGGATTTCAGTGGCCAGCGAGATATTTAAGAATCCAATAGCCGATGTGTGTGTATATATATATATATATATATTCAATCGATAATAAATATATTATTTGTCTAATCCAAGAAGTTATTTTCTCACGGTTCCGACCTATCTTAAGTATCGTGGTGGGTCCGTCTACAGCGTAGACGAGTCAAAATCTAAATTATGATAGCACACCGCACAAAATGACCTTGTAACTAACCCACGTGCCCGTACCCGTGGAACCCACCGAATCCAGCCAATTGTTAATCGTGCGTATGGCCTTTTCCTCGGTGATTGGTTCGCGTAGGCTAGGTTTTCCGAGCACCGTAACATTATAGAAGCAAAAAATACCAACGTCCGCCCTAATGCCACCCGGTTTCCTACCTAGCGACGCGTGGCTTGATGGGACCCGCTTGCGGGGTCGTCGCCTCTTCGTCTTGGTCATCCCGTGTTTGGAGTCGTCCGTCTTGAGCGTCGGATCCTGGATTTCCTTACCAGCCTTTGCTATGCATGCATTGCAGTGAATTCGAATGAATGTTTGATGACAAGGATGCAGGAGATGTCCTTGGATTACCATTTCACCGTGGAGCAAGAAGTGGGATCCTCCACCTATGCCTTCTTCGGGTTCAATGGTGAGTTCCTGATGCACCTCAGAATCAGGAGAGAGGGAAGGGCTTCATTCTGTTCTCGTTTGTGAATGGATTCTGTTCACAGGGACTGCTGGGGTTTGGAGGATCGCAGCTCTCAATGAAGCTGGAGGCTGGAAGGACAGGACCACAGTTGAGGACATGGATTTGGCTGTTCGAGCAAGCCTCAAGGGATGGAAATTCATATTCCTTGGAGACCTCAAGGTATTCGGAGAATTGCCTCATCATCATCCTTCCTTGTAGCTCACTCATTATCTACCGCAGCTCGAAGTGTGCGTTTACTGGCTCTGACTTGATGGATGTTGAAGCAATTCAAAAAGGAAAATCTAGTCGAATCGAGTCCTTCCATGACTTCTTAATCCAGTTCATGATTTCAATGGAACCTCTGTTTTCAGGTTAAAAGTGAACTACCAAGTACTCTGAAGGCCTACCGCTATCAGCAACATCGATGGTCCTGCGGTCCAGCGAACTTGTTCAGGAAAATGGCCATGGATATCGCTAGGAACAAGGTAAAAGTTAGCTTGCAACATCAAAAGATAGAACACAATCCAATTAACATTCTATATTATCTGATCAAGTTGTTTCTGCCTCTCTGTAAAATACAGAACGTAACTCTCTGGACGAAAGTTCATGTGATCTACAGCTTCTTCTTCGTTCGTAAGATCGTAGCTCACATCGTGACCTTCATATTCTACTGCGTGGTGATCCCTGCGACTGTCTTGGTCCCTGAGGTGGAAGTGCCCAACTGGGGTTTAGTCTATATTCCGTCCACCATCACACTTCTGAATGCCGTCGGAACACCGAGGTCCCTAACCGACTTCATCTCTTTGATCAAAACTTTAAGATAGCTTACTCGATTCATCTTCGCAGGTCTCTTCACTTGCTGGTGTTCTGGATCCTTTTCGAGAACGTCATGTCCTTGCACAGAACAAAAGCAACCCTCATTGGCCTCTTGGAAGCAGGGAGAGTGAACGAATGGGTGGTCACTGAGAAGTTAGGGGATGTCATGAAGACAAAAGTGGCTGCCAAGGCTGCGAGGAAGCCAAGAATTAGGATTGGCGACAGGTATTCAATCCCACACGTGCATCTTTTCCATGTCAAGTTCCATCTTTATTCAACAACCTGCATCTTTATCATAGTAATGTGCTCCTCGTGTTGTTTTGGAGATCAGGCTGCATCTACTGGAGCTCTTCACAGGAGCCTATCTCTTCTTCTGTGGCTGCTACGACCTGTCCTTCGGGAAGAACCATTACTACCTCTACCTCTTCCTCCAAGCAATCACCTTCTTCGTCGTCGGCTTTGGTTATGTTGGCACCTTTGTTCCGCAACCTTAGTGCCAGTTTTTGCTTGGATGCATTGTGGCGGTGCTGAATCTTTTGGCTGGATTGCGTGCATGAAGCTTAAGCAGCCATGGAAGCCAGTGAGGGAAAGCAGCATTGCATTGTTGATCGACTACGGAGACAGAGAGATGCCCGATAGGATCCTCGTGTGAATACCAAGTTGAGTGTTATGGTTTACAGAAACCTAATAGATAGTAGGTCAGGCTGAGTCTCCTCCCTCCCCCCAGCTGTTACTGTAGGAGCGGGTGGATTTAGCTTGAAGATGAATGTGTGGAAGCAAACACCTTTGGATGAATTATGGTCATTGAATTTGCGCAACACTCTCTTTGCAATGCTTTATTCAAGAAAAAAAGAAAGGGAAAATGTGATAAAGGACCAAGTAATTGGATTGTGTTCCGAGCAATTAATTAACAGTATTGGATTAGTATTACTGTTCCGAGCAATCAAATGCATGTCCTTCTCATTCGTATTCCTTTTCCGACAAATTTCTAATGTGTTGCTCAATTTTATGTGAAACACTATTGAGCGTCCACATAATACGAAGAGTGTGAACAAAAGTGCAACGAAGGACCGAGTTTACAAGGGCCAAATGACCAGCCTAACATAATAGGGAGCCTTGCCATTATTGTCATGGGTAAAGGAAAGGGTTTTTCTAGGAGTCCATATGGTTCCAGGCTATATAGACGAAAAATTTTTCTTCTTTTTTCATATTGAAAAAGGAACAAATATATCTTTTAGTTTCTGTACAAGTGGGTTAGGGAAGAAAATTTTAAATTAGAGAAATTGATCTATTATTTAGTAATACATTCAAATTGATTAAATATACTAATCGTATTTCTCTTTCAAATTAACTCCTAAAGTCGAATGTCATCGACATACTTTTAGAGTACTCTAAGGGAGTGATAAGACTATATTACTACCTTCATCTCTCATGGTGGAGAGACATTGAACTATTAAAATCATTGATCAAGCATGTATGGAGTGAGCCATTTCCTAATCATTCTATACGGGCCTAAGCATGTATTAATCAATAGAGAATCATTGATCAACTCATGACTTTGTTAATAAAAATTATATAGGGAAAGGACCTTTCGAATAACTTCTCAAGAGTAATAATCATTCTAAACCATTATGTACGGATTTCTACTTTTAGAATAATGAATAGAGTGAGCCATTTCCTAATCGATAAGAATTAATGCTTTTACTTCGATAAAAATAAATTATTCATGACAGATGAGTTTAGAGAAGCAAGTTTCACTCCGATTAGCTAATGTCTAGGTTCAATTTTAAGAAAGGCTCGGTAGAATTATAAGATCACGAGAGAATCAATGTTTTGGAGGATGACGATGTTGAGAAATAAATCGCTTTCGATTATTCATGTCTCATCATGCTAACAAGTCAATTTCTTTGGCCTGTAAATAAAATTTGACCTGTAAATTAGGTTTTTAAGTCCAACAATTGCCTAAGAAGAACCAAGGAATGTATGGCTCCAAGATTCATAAATAGCAACAAGAAACAAACACCAAATGTAGTAAGTCATACTTTACTAGTTTCACAAGCAAATAACAACACCTATCCTATCCACTATTTAGGAACAAGAGATGAGACCAAGAATAAAACATAAGTTTTACCAAAATAAAAACAAAGGGTCTATATTCCAAAATCTAAATATTGTGTGTATGTCCTTCCAGATACTAAATCCTAAGCATTAATAATCATGGTCACTAGTATATATGTAAATACTTGATAAATGTTTTTGATATTATTATCATCACATGAGAGATTTTGTTAAATAATATTATGTATATGATATCCATAAATTATTTGGGCCCAAATATATATTTGGCCCAGCCCATGGCGGACACCGAATTCTTGCGGTTCCATTAAATCGAAACGGAGATCCGTCACTCTCACGTGCTTTCACCCAACACACTGGAGACTCGAAGGCCCCCGGAGGCAAGCAGCCTTCTTCCTCTCCTCCGATCCAAACCGCAGATGCGGCAATAAGAGGGCAAACGAGGGACACAGGACCAGTAGCTAGCAGCAGCGGTGGCGGCGCTAAATCGTAGGTGCTGCTCTCCCTCTCTCTCCTTCTCCGTTCAACCCTTCTGTGTGTAGATCCCGGTTCTAAATCTTTTGATCCCCAAAGCCGTTCCGCTGTAATCACGGTTTGCCTGATGCATAATATTCTTTAGATCTGCTTGGTGAAACCTGCCTTTGTTCACAGATCGGCCAACCAATTTTAATTCTTCTTGTTGGAAGATTTTGAAGGTCGACCATCGTGTATACTTTTACCATCTGATTTCCCACTGTCTATTTATTCTTGTGCTTAATGTCTTTGGAGAACTGATTGTAGTCGAGATTTTGTTTGTACTATGCGACAGCGGGATCGGGGTATTGCTGCCGATTGGCTCCTCTAGTGTCACTGTATTTATTGGATGTAGAAGCAATTAGTATTTAAATAAAGAACTATGTGGAAGATGATGGTAATTCCCAATCAAGAATTCTCAGCTAAAGAAATGGGCGAAAAAGAAAAGCTGCCGAGGTTCGTGGAGCTTGTACCTGAAATCGTTGCTTTTCTGATATTTGTATGAAGCAACGTATCAGCTTGTATGTTGAGCATTTTAGATCAGTCTATAACGATTAACTAAGGTTGGAGCATCAATGAGCATGTCTTTTAAGGTCTTGTTTATTAGGGGGTTTCAGGTGGTTGGTTTTATGAGCATTGAATATTTGAGACTATTTTGTGCCTATTATATCAACATAAGATTAAAAAAGAAAAAACTTCATGGTGATTGTCTATCCATATTTTTGAGCAAAGTTAATAGTGAAACTTATTTCAAGTCTGCTATAGATATATCACTTATCATTAAGATCACTTTCTCATGCTAATCGAGTAATATAAAGATATATTAGTCCTTGATATTGCAGAGAAGACAAAGTCATTCTGTGCTTTAAGGAAAGCAAAAAAGTAACAACATCCAAAAGTCATTTCGTATTCTACTTGTGTCTAGGTCCGTTGAAGCTATGATGATCTAAATAATTATGCCATGTTGGCTTCTTACAGAGGATAAAGCATTTAGCCGGAGCTGAGTTTTTTACATGAGCTCTGAGAAGGAAGTAAAGGAGAATGAAGTGAAAGAAGAGAATCATGTGGCATGCTGATGTTCCACAATATTAAAACATGTGATTGACACTGGAAATACTTATACATATTTTTACAGTAAAAATCGTGAAATTAATATCGTATTTTGAATTTTTATGAAGCCACTTGCAATTTGCCAGAAACATCCACAATTTGTATTCTTAATTCACTAGTAGAGCAATGAAGTATACAATGACGATGAGTAGGCAGGTTGGAGTTTGATCAGGTTTCCTACTTATATTATCGTTATTCTAAACTTGAAGTTTTGAAGTTACTGGTGAGCTTTTTCACTATGGACAACCATAATGCTTCCAAGAGATCTTTTGTAAGTATTGTTACTCAAGTAGTCATTCCAGCATATTGTTGTTGATGTGATGCTTTGCAATTATGTACCTAGATGGACCTTAATTCTTCCAGTTGCAGATAATGTCTTTCCTTGGAAGAACACTGATGCTTTCTAATTTTTTCAACTTCATAAATTGTTGTATAATTGCCATTACATGTGGATATCTGTTTGTATAACTCTGATCAATCATTGATTTATCTGAATCTTGTAAATTACTAATTATCTGTCTTTGTTTGCTTAAAGATAACTTTTGTTTATTTTCCTTTAGAAGAAGCACCTCATGGCTAAAATCAAACCACAGGCATTGCTACTTCAAAGTAAGAAGAAGAAAGGACCAGCTCGAATCAGTCTTAGTACCATCATCTCTTGCAATGTCATTGTTATTCTGATTGTGTTGTCCCTGTATGCTACTTACAGACATTGGTATCGCAGGTTAGATTCTCTAGCTGTTTTTTTTTTTTTGCTCATGCATATATTCTATTGCAACAGTCATTATTTTATTTGTTTTATCACCATGATGTAGTTTGACAAAGAGTCATAGTCTATTGTTTAGTTAGTCTGCAGCGTAGCATGTTGTTTAGTGATTGTTTTTGTAGCTGAGCAATGTTCAAATTCATTGAAGGTCAAACGACCAACTGGGCACTGGCTTGGAAAAATTTGAGGTAAATCTAATGAGATCTGATGTTTGTTTAACTCGTCCATGATGATGTTATCTTTTTTTGACTGCTCCTTGAACTCTCTTAACTTGCTGCAAGTTAGATAGCACTAACATGATTTTGTTAAACCTTGCTAATGATATCCAGGTTATTTTGTTCAAATATGCTAATAGATGCCATATTTGTATAGCTCACAGGGTGGGTAATTTTTGTTAACTATTTAAATCATTTTTGGAATTTTAGAACCAGTGGACCTTTGTCCAACCACTTAATAACTGATTATCAGTAATTCAACAATGTGTTGTATTTTGATAACAAACATGAATTTCATGAAATCTTTTCTAATAGAAAATTAAGGAATCATAAGAACATCACAAGGATTTTAGCAAAACTAGAGAAAATAAAAAAAAAGCATTTGTTTAAAGTATTGTGGGATGGATGTGATGAATCTGCACTAGTATTGAAAACTTAAAATAAGTTTATGATAAAGCAACGTTCATTGCATTTAGTTGTACTCTTGCCTGTCCTTTTGTTGGCTTTAGTTTATTATTAGTTTATATTCGTTTATGAATTTTGACATTTTGTTCTGAATTTTGTGTTGATTGTTGAAGCATTCAGAAATATTTGGAGAATCAACAAGATCTGATCTTCCTAGTTATGCTGTAAGTTTCTCCATTAGTGCCATGTCTTTATCAAGTGTGTTCTTAAATTTGTAGAATTTAATTATTTTTTAAATGTGTTTGTGTCTTGCTTTGTCCTGCCATTTTAGGCACATGCATTACCTGTATTTTTTAATCTTTGACAACCATTAGAAAATTGTAGAACAGTACAACTGTAGCCACTAGAGCATTTTGTAACAACTATCTGCTCATTTTATTTAACCCTATAAATTGACTAAAATTTTAGTGCATGTTAAGCCTTAAAGAATGAGTATTAGAATTTAGGTCCTTTTTTTCTTAGCACTTTATTTATTTAAACTTTAGAAGTTAGATATCAAAGTTTTTTTAACATTAAGTCATGCCTTGTAGATTACAACAAGCAGTCATTCCTGCTTTATGATTAACAAACCTATGACTGAATCTTTGTTTCAGTTTTCCTTTTCTTTTTTTTTTTTGGCAAAATTTCCTTTTCTTTTTTCTTTGACACCAATTGGATTTGATTCAGGAATTAAGAAGCAGTCACTGAAACAAACATGCCTTTCATTCTTTCAAAGTTTACTTGTGGTTTAAAACCCACAATGTTCTGAACAAAGTTTTGGAAATTGCATAAATATCTAAGTAGAATTCTAGGGTGTTCAATTTTATCGCACAATGATTGAAATAGATTTGCATTTGAATAAGTTGAATCCTAGCATGTATTTACTTTTACAAGGGTATATCTGCAAAATTTATCTCCTGGATTCTTGTTTATATAACCATAAATAGGTTTAATGCAAGAATCTTAGTTATTACCGAATATTCTTATTATGTCAAATTTTGCAGGAGTAATTATGTCATTTAAAACTTTGTAGATCTGTAGTTTTTGAAAATCACAAAATATATTTATCCACTCATGTCCATTCATATGACCATTTCAGATATTGAACTGCCAAGAGAAACAAAGTGAGAGTAGGAAAATAAATGAAATAATCAGTAGTGATGAGTTTGCGTTGGATGAAATGAAAATGTTGATGTAATATCAAACTAGAACATGCCAATGAAGAAACCTGGTCTGCTAAATCATGAAAAAAATATTTAGTCAGACTATTAAAGTTGTTATGCTTTTGGAGACTGTAGATAGCAAGTGGAGAACTTAGTTGGATTTCATTTTAGCTAAGAAGAGCCAAGATTCAGCAAATTGACTGATGAGCTTAAAGAACAGGCAATCCGGGATTTTCACACCTAAAAACTATATCTTTAACAAAGAGAGTAACACCGAAACACTTTGGTTGAAATGGTTATGCTTTTTGCCAATTTGTGAATGTATATTCTTCTTCTACCAATCATTAATTGGAGTCAGTGGTATTATGTTGCTGTTATTTGTACTTATCATCTTTGATTATTTTGTTATGGAAAACAAATGCATAATGCAAAGCAGATAACTTGAAACAAGACCTCTTTACATTATTTTGTAAAATAATTGACAGAATGTTAAGCCTTTTCATTTTGTAATTTGTTGGTAGGATAATTGAACATGGGTATTTTCGTAAAAGTCAGTCTTCTAGGCTTATCTCCTACTTGCAAGCTAGAATTTCATCAACTAGTTGATGTTTTGATATGTAGCTGCAACGTAGATATGTAGGGAGCCTTCTTAGCATCGATTGGTGGTGTCAATGTTTGTGTACCATGAAATCTTCGACATATATGATCTTTGATTTCTGTGCAAATTGGATTTCAGTATGACCACCCTGACTTTTGTAGCCTGTTGGTCTCTTGAGAATTCATGGCTTTACACAAATAAGTTCTTTTCTTTATGAATATAGATCTGCTAGAGTTAGCTTATTCTTGTTTTTGTTTTCAATAGATCTTTAGTACCGCGAAGGGTCTGATAACTATTGAACTCAATAAGGATTCTTCTCGTGATGTGGTGGATAAGTTTGTTGATTTCTGGTAAGTGTTTTTTTCATTTTTCTGCAACTCTTTTTTTTAGTCCATGAAACTTCTGGATTCGTGAAGGACAAAAACACCATATTACTAGGGAGAAAAAAGCTTTGGTCTATGGGAAAAAGTGATATTATAATAAAAGAAAATGTAGTTAAAAAACTTTAATATATATCTTGAAGTTAAAATAATTTACTTTTTCAAAATTAATTAATGCAACTTTGAGCATTTAAAATGACAGTTTATTTTTTAAAATTGAATTAGTAACTAAGATTTATGAACCTTCTATATGATAAAAACTAGGCATGCCATGTTTGTTTGTGTTGGAGTTCTTTCCTTTATTTAAGAATTGTGGAATTATTGAATTCTATGCACAAGCATATGAGCGAAAATGATCTGAAGCAACCTCTACAAGTCACCTTCGTCTGTTGCATTTTGAAGTAGCCAAGAACCATGATTATTGCTTTAAAATTAATTAAGCATTAGTTAATGATTCAAAGTTGGTAAAATATTTTAATTGAAGTCACCAAAGTTGAATTTATATAAGTATATTATAGATATTAATCTTTTTCAATATTGCATTGTACAACATTCTGAGGTAGGAAAGCCATATCAATGCAAATAATGTGGAACTGAGATATTGAAAATGACCAAAAATGATGCTTTATATGTAAAGAAAAAAAAATTTCACAAGGAAAAAATGTACAAAATATTTTTTTTGTTCTTTTCTTGCTTCTACGGTTATGGCTTTCCTACTGTTGGTATTTGAAGCAAGAAAAATTTTCACTAGACTCATGTAATGGTTATTTATTTCTTTGTTAATTATACTTGGAAGCACGATGATGTAGGGCTAGTAGTAGTGGGTTTCTTTTTTGTGAATACAGGAATTGAAAGAGTGAAAATAACGTTATTGACTGAAAAATAATAAAAAATAAATATAACTGTCAAACTCGCCTTGGATTAAGGAGTGAACTCTGAGGATAAAGGTCTTGCACTTCCACACATCTCGTACTTGGACAATTGCTCTATTCCATGAAAATCATAATGGTGGACTTGTGTCACACACACACACACACACTGTGGGAAAAGAACTTAATTTATTGATCCATTTCTAATGATTTTTATTGGAATGTTCTAGTCCTTTTTATAAACTCAAGTAAAAGAAAAAAAAAGAAAAATATCATTAAGAACATCTTGGTTAAATTGAAAACTTTGATACTAAATCTAATGTATGACAAGTAACTTTTTTTTGTGAATAGAGAAATCTAAGAGTGAAAATAAAGATAATAACTGAATAATAATATAAAAGAAAATCTTAGATGACTACCAAACTCGTTATGGCTATGAAGCTTTCTCCTAGGATGAAAGTATCACAACTCCACATGTATCGCATGTGGACGATGGAATCATACAATTGAAAACATACTTGTGGCCTTACACCACTAACACAATCTGAGAAAAGAACTCAATTCGTTGATCCATTTTTAGTGATTATTATTATAATGTTCTAGCCATTTTTATAGGCTCCAGGTAGTCAGGTACAAAAAAGAGAAATAAAGAAAATTATAATTATATCAAATTAAAATTTTCCTTCGAATATAATATTGTTAACTTGATTGAAAAAAATAATATTTTTATGATATTCTTAATTAATAGACTTTCATTTTTATAGAGATAAATACTTAAGATCTTTGGTCAAAGATTTGTAATCTTCAATCAATATTCTTTTCTTTTTTCCTCTGCATTTGTTTGCTTTTTCTTCACCTAGATGTTGTCATTTGACAATTCATGACACATGCAAGATACTCCTAAATTAATAAAATTTGTTTAAATAATAAACAAACTAAATTACTTTTGCATCAAATGCATTTGCTGCATGGGAACTCATTTTGAGTTCATATACTTAAGATTTAGATCAGCCTTGATCATAGAACGTTTTGCTAAACCAAAGACTGATACCTAGGACAAGTAACAAAGGATTTCTATTTTGTGAATAGAGGAATTGAAAGAGTAGAAAAAAAGATAATAACTGAAAAAATAATAGAAAATAAAAACGTGGATAACTACGAGACTCTCTCTAGCTCAAGGAGCAACTTCCCAGGATGAATACCTCATCCCTCTACACGCTTCACATATGGATAATGGAATCATACAATCACGAAGATAATTATAGTCTTGCACCACACACAATGTGAGAAAAGAACTCAATTCATTGATCCATTTTTTATGATCTTTGTTATAATATTCTAGCCTTTTTCATAGGCTCAAGTACAAGAAAGAAAAGGAAAATATAGAATTAAGAAAAATTACAATTGTATTAAATTAAAATTTTCCTCCAACGAACATAGTATTCTTATCTTGATTTGAAAAATATTGTTTTTGGTGATATTCTTGATTGATAGACTTTCGTCTTTGTAGAGATGAATACTTAAAATCTCTGGTCAAGATTTGTAATCTTCAATCAATATTTCTTGCTTTTTCTCTACATTTGTTTTTTTTTTCCTTCGCCTTAAGTAGATGTTATCACGCGATAACTTATGATGCATGCAAAATACTCCTAAATTAATCAAATTTATTCAAATAATAAACAAATTAAATTCCTCCTGTGTTAAATGCTTTTATTGCATAGAAGCTCACCTCGAGTTCATATATTTGAGATTTAGATTGGCCTTGATAATAGAACATCTTGGCTAAAACAAAAGCTCTAATATAAAACATGAGGGTGATTAGCGGAGGATTTTTATTTTCTGAATAGAAGAATTGAAAGAATGAAAATAAAGATAATAACTGAAAAATAATAGAAAATAAAAACTTGGATAACTATGATCTATGCAAACATACTCCTAAATTAATCAAATTTATTCAAATAATAAATAAATTAAATTACTCCTGTATTTAATGCTTTTGTTGCATAGAAACTCACCTTGAGTTCATATATTTGAGATTTAGATAGGCCTTGATAATATAAGTATATAACATCTTGGCTAAAACAAAAGCTCTAATATTAAACATGAGGACGAGTAGCAGAGGATTCTTATTTTCTGAATAGTGGAATTGAAAGAGTGAAAATAAAGATAATAACTGAAAAATAATAGAAAATAAAAACTTGGATAACTATGATGTATGCAAAAATACTCTAAATTAATCAAAATTATTCAAATAATAGATAAATTAAATTACTCCTGTATTTGATGCTTTTGTTGGCTAGAAACTCACCCTGAGTTCATATATTTGAGATTTAGATAGGCCTTGATAATAGAACATCTTGGCTAAAACAAAAGCTCTAATATTAAACATGAGGACGAGTAGCAGAGGATTCTTATTTTCTGAATAGGGGAATTGAAAGAGTGAAAATAAAGATAATAACTGAAAAATGATAGAAAATAAAAACTTGGATAACTATTGGACTCATTTTGGCTCAAGAAGCAACCTCCAAGGCAGAAAGTCTCGTATACCTCAGTACGTCTCACACGTGGACCATAGGATTCTTTTCAGAAGGTTCAATCTTTTCTTTCTCTCTGAAAGGTTCAAACTTTTCTCTTTCTGGAAGGTTCAATCTTTTCCCCTTAAGCAGTTAACCATTCTTAGGAACTCTTTATGACTAAGAATAAAAAACTTATCAAAGAGCAGAGATTTAGATTGAATATAAAGAATCATCCCCAATTGAGCCATTGTCCTATTACATAGCATATATTCTTTCTTATCTAGTGCAGTAGCATATTTCGTCCTGGACAAGGATCCGTACTAATTATTCTCTCCTAACAAACTTGTGTGCCCAATGAAACTATCGGTAAGAAAAGTCCATAATTAACCTACAATATAGGTACCTATTGCCCATGGAGCAATAAGTCAAGAATATCATAGATAATGGTCCCTATTTCTATTAGTAGTATATCTCTTTTTAGCTTTCACCCTGATCCATCTCTTTCAACTGGGTGGAGTGGTTGGCAGCTCTAATTTCTCGAGGGAAATCTTGTTTTGGTTTCAATATGACCGAGCTTCTTTTTCTTTATTGAAAGAAGGTGCCTTATGCAATTCATTTGAAATCCTTTAAAGCATCCTTTCTTTGCCTTGATGAACGAGACCCTTTCTACTCCTATGTGCCGAATTGGGAGTTCCAATCTAATGTTTTAGAATGAGATATTACTATTTACTATTCTCATATTATATGTGCACTTCTATTCAATTCAATTCAATTCAATTCTTTTCTTTCGCCAAATGTTGTGCGTTAGGAGTTAGCTTACTTTCACCGCTCACTAATGCTTATTCGAGTTTCAGGGGTGCCCCCATTCTCCTCTTTAGAGTCAGCAGACTCATATATCCCTTCGCCCTTGTGTGTTAGTAGTAAGTTTCTGTGAGGTTACTCCCCTCTATCATTTGTGCATGAGATTCTATTCAATTCTGACTTATATGATTTGATTACTTCACCTCAATTCTCTTTCGAAGCTGTTAATTGTTTGCTAGTTAGGTATGCTTCTGCTGTAAGAGAAGGTTCTGTCTCTCCCGAGACAACCAAGCAAGACATATCATATCATCGGAAATATAATTGTGGTTTCGTACTACTGACACAGTATGAGGAAAGAACTCAATTCATTTATCCATTTCTGATGATCTTCGCTACAATGTTTTAGTCCTTTTTTATAGACTAGTAAAAAAAAAAAGAAAGATACAAAAATAAGGAAAATTATAATTGTATTGAACTAAAATTAAAGATTATAATATTTTTTATTTGACTTGAAGAATAATATTTTTATTGATATTCTTGATTGATAGACTTCAATTTTTGTAGAGATGAATCGCTAAGATTCAGTCAAAATTTATAATCTTCAATCATATTTCTTCATTTTCCTCTACATTTGTTTCTTTTTCCTTTGCCTTGAGTAGTTGTCAAGTGACAACTTATGACATGAAAAGTATCCCTGAATTAATCAAATTTATTAAAATAATAAACAAACTAAATTGCTCTTGCATCACTCGATGTGTGATGCATTCTTCGTTAAATAAAAGAAGAAAAAGAAATGGCACACACAACAAAAAACGAAAAAATGTTGCTTGGTCAATACTTTGAGTCATAGAGTTTTCCTATGGGCTTGTTATGTTGTCTTCACATACAGTCACATGATAGTATAAGTTGCATATTGCTGAAGTGGAGTTAAGAGTTGGAATGATAATTTTCCAGAAGTTGTCAAATATGGATATGTTTAAGCACATCTGAACCCACCTCTCTTTGAAAAGAGATCTTAAATTAGAATTGGATTTTCTTTTGCCAAAAGAAAATACAGGGTATGATTAAGGGCGTCACTACTGAAGATCTAGATTAATCACTATACTTTCATGGCTAGGGTAAGCACTCAAAATATTTTGAATTTATTGAAGTTTGGTAGTTGTGTATTACTGATTTTTCATCCTTTATATCCTTGTCTCTTTTTTACTATAGCAGTCTGATGGAGGTCTAATTTTCATGCAGTCGGAAAGGATACTTCAAAGGAATGCTTTTCGATCATGTTATTAAAAATTTTGTAATTCAAGGGGCACATTCACAAAGATCTGGAGTTGCAGAAGATTGGATACCAAAGGGAAAAGCCCATAGTCGGCTTGGTATAAGGTTATTCAGCTTTCATTTCTAGTAGCAAAAGTTTTTCTTTCTTATCTACACCTTTTCTATGTTATGCTGCTTTTGGTTTCCAATTGTAATAATTCATTTATAATTGGGCATGTGCAGTCCAAAGCATGAGGCCTTTGTGCTTGGAACAAGAAAGCCTAATAAGGACAGTAAAGAATTTGAGCTCTTCATAACAACGGCACCAATCCCTGATTTAAATGAAAAACTTGTGGTCTTTGGACGAGTCATCAAGGGGGAGGATGTTGTTCAGGTAGGAAATCAACCTCTGTATTTTTGTCACCATATATATTTGTTATTTGTCTAGTCTTGCTAGTCTGACCACATTTTGCTGTAGTCATATCATTTTTAATTGCTTTGTTCTTATAATTTAAAGAATTCTGGAAATTGGCTTGATGCAAAGCAATAGAGGACTAGTGTTTTACAAATTAACACAAATTCAGTGGAATCATCAAACTCACACTTTGGTCTGGGTTTTTGTAGTGATTAGTTCAATTCACTAATCAATTCAGTTCAAAAGTGGGAAGTCATCTGTCAATTTGGTTTAAGTTGAAATCAATAAAACAACCAAATCTTCTAGTCATGTACAATGCATGAAGAACATGTACATATGAAACGTATATCTTCATAACTGACAGGGTAAATTTAGTGTATGAGGCTTCCATCAATATGAGTTGTGGGGACACTTCTTCTATAAACAGAGATGTTAGTTTATATATCTTTCTCACTATTGTAAAATTTAATGTTCCACAAGGATCTATCATATACATCAAAATTATAATGTATCTTCCTTGGGAGTTCAACGAATGATCCAGTGTTTTTAAAAGTGCTAGGCATCAAAAGGCACCAAAGTCCCAAAACACTCGAGACTCGCCTAAGTGCTCGTCCGAGTGAAGCGAGACACTCTACAATATTAAGATATAAAAATAAATACTATGATTAATAAATATGATTATAAACTAAAATCTCATCCAATATTTTTTATGGAAGCTAATTTAAATTCTATCATATATTAAAGGGACCTGTTGGTGTAAGGTCAACTAATTTAAATTTTATCAAATTGGTACGTTGTTGCTATTGTTTTAACCAAGGTTTTTCATTTCAAATGATATCGCCCGTACCGGGTGGTATGTATCGGTCCGCTAGCAGATCGATACATGGATCGCTCGCTACCAGGTGGTATCGTCGATTGGGACTGTTTTTGCCGCATTATCGTTAGGCGATGACCGAGGGAGAAGAAAGAAGAGGGGTCACCGAGGGACAAGGGGAAAGAAGAGAGAGAAGAGAAAGAAAGATAAGGTAAAGAAGAGGAGACCCTGGAGATCGGCGTCGCTCTCGCTTGTTTGTCGGTGACTTCTCATCCGCGTGAGGAGAAGGATCATCGACGTCGTAGGGAGAAGAACACACACACACACATATACATATATCTATATATATATATATATATATATATATATATATATATATATATATACATATATATATATACATACATACATACATACATATATACATACATACATATATATACATACATACATACATATATATATACATATATATACATACATACATATACATACATACATACATACATACATATATATATATATATATATATATATATATATATATATATATATACATATGTACTGCATCGAGGGCATCTCAAACTTCGGTATGGTACGAAATTTCAATCTTTGGTTTTAGCTAGTGAAATTATAAAAATCATAATATAAGATAAAAACAACTTGCTCGTCGGGGGCAAGTTTGCAGCTTCTTGCAAACGACGGCATCGAGGGTGGAGGAAGCTTCGGATGGGTCCATCGATGGTAGAGGATGCTTCGGACTTGTCCTTCGGTGATGAAGGGAGTTGCACATGAAGGCAACGGCGACGGAGGAAGCTTCGGACGACAGTGGTGACGGAAGAAGTTGAATTCGAGGGCGGAGGAAGCTTTGGACTTGTCCCTTGGCGATGGAGCTGCACAGGAAAGCATTGGTGGTAGAGGAAGCTCCAGACCTATCCATCGATGGCGGAGGAAGCATTAGACCAGTCTGTTGATGGCGGACCAGAGGTGGGTTGCGTAGCAACATAGGGTCTAGGGTTTCACTGGGTTTGGGGGGGTTTGGGTTTTAGTTGGTTTGATTGAACCAAGTTATTGGCACAATCGAACTAGAGCTCACATTCACTCAACCACTCGCCCAAGGTGTGCAGGTACCACTTTAGTGAAGCACGTCGCCCGGACATTGTATGAGGCGCTTAGGCCTTGCCTTGCTTTGCCCAAGCGCCTAAGTGAGTGCCCGGGTGCCTATTAAAAACATTGAAATGATCAATGAGCAAAAGAAAACCTTAAAGTTTGCATGGTGAAGATGTGGAAATGTCACCTTTATGTCGACAAGAAAGACGATGCAAGGACTGTGCACTACGGAAAACTACATAGAAAAATCTTGATAAACTAATGAAATGATTAGTATCAATGGATTTGACATGCTAAAAGATGACTAGAAAAACAGGGCTGACAAAAAGGAAGGTTGAGAATTGACTTGGTGTAGTGGTTTGTGAAATCCCTTGAAGACTAATGGAGAAAGAAAAGATCTGTGTAGGGAACTCCAAATAGCAAGTCATTGTTTGTTGTGCAGACATGCACATTACTCTGGGGAGTTGGAAAGGCATTTATGGTTCTTCATACTTTTCCTAAATTGCTACTAATATAATCTTTTTGTATTACCTATTATGTCAGAGTAAATAGCACGTTCAGCATGAAGCTTACAAACTCTTTGTTGCGCTTAAGTCGAAGAAATGATTTGCAAGAAAAATTATCGAAACAAATGCTTTGTAACACTGGTATGCCTGCTCAGGAAATTGAAGAGGGTGGATGATTCATTGAAAAGCTAAAACTTGTTTTTTGTTTCCAATGTTCTTAGGAAATTGAGGAAGTTGACACTGACGAACATTATCGACCTAAATCGCCAGTGGGAATAATCGACATTGCATTGAAGCGGGAAGCTTGAGTTAAAATTGGACATTCAGTTTGGAGGCTTCAACAATTCCTCATTTTTGGTGCCGTGCCTTAGAAGTTTTTGCATCTGACTGTTATTCAGGCTTGTGGTGTAGTGATCTTCTGAGTTGTTGCATTCATATACTCTTTGTGTTGTTAATACACCAGGAATTTGCTGCAGCGAAAACCTGTGTCGAAGATACAGGAAGCTCCGGCCTTGGGTTTGCGTATTAAAATCTTGACATTTGTGCTTCGAAGACATGGGACGTTGAATCGACCGCTTCAACTATCTTGGTTTTTTCATTTGCACATTCATTGAACTCTCATCTGTTGGAGTCAGTTTGGATGAACCATTTGTTGTGTCTGCTGTTTGGTGTATTGCAGCGCCGAAACATGCATACGAGATAACCGTCCTCTTGCCCTTGAGGCATTATTGGCGAGGCTCCGCCGTGGTGACCCTCTCTTTGTTTCTCATCTATGGCGATAACGAGCAATGCAGGTTGGTTAGTTTTTCTGCCTGATCAATGCATGGAAACGAACCTTAAAAATTGAAGTTAGTGAAGCAACCGACAACTGTTGCCCATAGTTTGTGTAATTTACCCAAAACGCTACTTTGTATATCAGAGTTGAGATCTGGACGTAGTGGGGCTCCATATATCGAACTGGGTAAATATCATAGGTTGAGGTACGTCATCTGTACTGGACCCTATCAGTAAATTTACACAAACGTCTGTTGCTTATTGTTGTATCATCAGTTCTGTGGCCGTCAGCTGTTTCCGTATGGTTGGTTCTCGATTCAAAAGATGAAATCTTGATGAACTGCAATGGCCCAATTTAGAACTTCCCTCGGATACTCAATTACTCAATAATCTTATATTTACACCTTAAAGGTTTGACGGTGGAGGTGTGCACCTGAAGCGTTTGTTGATGTATCAGATTCCTTTACCAAAAGATTGAGATTCCTTTTATCAAAAATTGAGGGTTCGAAATCGTGTCTCATATATCTAAAATATCAGCTTCTTGATGTTGTATCAGATTTATGCAAAATATCATTTAGTTTATTTTTTATATTTAAAATATTAGTTCTGATGATGATGTAGTAGATTCATTTATTTATTGAAGGGTCCAAAATTTTATCCGGCATCATTTTTAATATGCCAACTAAGAGTATGGAGTGAGTGAGGGTCTAACACAAATCCTCCCACCTCCTCACCTACCTTTGTAAATTTTTTTTTATTTACACGTTATTAAATTTCTGATCGAGTGGATAAAATTCCTATCCAAACCCGTGGAGAGAGGAAAATAAACATGCTCCCTTTTTCTTTCGTAGTGCATGCCATGTCCTCGTCTGAAAAGAATAAGCCGTTTTAAGACAAATTTCATGCAAAGCCTGGAACAGCCGAGCAGACATCTTGAAACAGTGGGGTGAATATAATAATACGCTTTCACTGTGGCTGCAGTCTTAACATCCAGCCGCAACAGTTCATGCTCGTCCGATGGAAGCAAAAAGAGTCATGAGAAACTGGAAAAGGAATAGAATTGGGTCATGAATATTTCATTGATATCATAGCACATACTAACACTACCAAAATTTCCTGTCTTCAGATGATAAGGTCATGAAAGCTCAACCTCAACTGCTGATGGAAAAGAGAACAAACTGCTGCTCGCTAAGATAAAGGTGTATCAAAACGAACTAACGCAATCTAATCATCTAGCTGGATGCAACCGGTTTTGCCATTGCTCTCCTAATGGCTTCTGCATATGTCCTGTGCTGATATGTTAGCGTCGAATCCAGCAAGTCCCACAGAGATATCTTTGGGTTCCAACCTGCATTTAAAGTCATCATTAGCTACACCCTCTCCTGACTTCTGATCTAGGAAATGAACAAACCGGTTAATGTAACAGGGACACGTACCAAGTTGCTTATTGATTATGGTCATGTCAGGAATCCGTTTATCACTGTCATCATATCCTTCACCATAGAATTCCTTCGAACTCACATCAATCGTTGGCACCCCTAATGGAGGCTCCCCTGATACCTTTGAGTACACCTGCACAGAAGGTGATAGTAACATAAGAAAGATTAGCAGACATCCGCATTTAGACCACAGCAAAAGTGCACCGACGTACTCGTGTCATGATCTCAGCAAGTTGCTTAACAGTGACTTCATTGTTGGGATTTCCCACGTTGAAATCTGGCCATTAGCTCGAGCTGGATTTTCCTGATAGATGAGAACGTTTTTGTTTGTTTATTCCATCACAAAGACATGAGAGAGAGAGAGAGAGAGAGAGAGAGAGAGAGGACAGAAAAATAATACACACAATCATCAGGAGGACAGCTTCAATGGCATCCTTGATGTAGACAAATGTTCTTTGGGACTGACCACCATCAACAAGTTTCAGAGGCTCATGGCGCAGGAGATTCTGTATCATGTAAAATAGTAGGCATGGTATATGGTATTAATAACAAAGGCATAAAGGCAAGTATAATTATGTTCTTCAACATTTGTGATACATACATTACTGAAGCATGCCAAAACCCTAGGAACACCCTCGCTGGGTCCATCAATTCCAGGAATGAAGTCCATCCTTGGTCCAATCCAATTGAAAGGTCTCACAATGGTGAATTCGAGGCCATTTTCTGCTCCCTCAGCTTTAGATGGTTCAAATAAAATATAAGAACAAGGAACAAGGATAATCTTATTGCATTTACACCCAAAAAAAAAAAAAAAAAAAAAAAAAAAGAAGTAAGCGCAAACACACCATAAATCAGCCTCTCTATAAGTTGCTTTGCACATGCATATGACCACCTCTGCTTCTCGATAGGTCCAAATATGCATGGGGATGCATCTTCCATAAGAACATAGAATTCTGGTTCCTATTTGATAACATAGGTACATTCTTATTAATGGAATGGGAAACATATAAATGAATCAAAAAGGTAACAACAAAGAGCCCAAAACACTATGGCTATTACAAAATAGACATAAATTACTGCATACAAGGGAAACAAAAGTGACACCAAACAAGTGTGAGAATTAAGTCATAGGATGTCTATGTCCGCGACCCCATAACAGATCATTTATTTCCTTAAGCGGGTAGCCTCACCGTAAACACAATTAGACCATATAAAGATATCAAAGAAGTCTTCAAACGAAGTTAACTTCGTGCTACAGAAAGGCTTTGTACCTTTAAGATGAAATCCAAGACAGGCCTTAACTCTGCTTATGCTGCATAACACTCCCAACATTAGAGTAAAAGAAAATTCACTTGGTGTGCATAAATATGATGTATCATACAACCTTGCTGACTAATACATCATTTTTTACCTAGAAAATATATCTTCCAATTTAATACAAGCAATAATGGTTAGTGCCCATTCATAATTGAAAAAGATTTTACTACATCTAGTAGGAAAATACATTATAAGGTTAGTGCCAATTACTAAAGGGGATAAACACACATACACAAGAATAGGTGTAAAATTCAAAGTTACCACTTTCATCATGTATATCAAATCAAGATTGTTCTCTCAGCCACAAGTTTTATTGTATTTACATATTATACAAAAAAAGACATGGTTATAGGGACAAAAGGACTTATGAAGTTATGATGGATTTACACTTAATAATGCATTTAAGGTGGAAAATATGATTGACCACAGAATATGGCATAGTAGCTAGTAGCATTGTTTCAGATCTCTTGCAATGTGTCCTTTTCCCACTAGCCATTGCCATTGAAGTAGTAAGTCACAGTCATATATGTCTTGCTCAGTATAAAATTTTCTCATCATTTTGTGCATTTTGACATTCCAACTGCTGTGTGATTTGTGAACCAAAATAAGAAACATTATTTCTTACTAATCCATCATGCAGTCTGAACCATTTCATCATACTGAAATTTAACTTTTACGACCAAATGAGGAACAATTGTTAAAGCAGAAACAAAAATTTTTTGTTTAGAAGTTTCTCAGAATCAACTTAAAATATTTCACACTCAAGAAAGAAATATCCTAAATCTGCTAAAGACATATCTCTCGCATATAACCTATTATCATATTCTTGTAATTGTCATATTTAATAGTAGGATTTGCTTCCAGATTTAATTTATTGTCCGTGTATGTGCAACAGTTCTAAGAGTTTGTCAAATCATATAGTGCAAATGTCAACCATCAAATCATATGTGCAACCCATCCTGAATTTATGAAGTATGACATAATTTTACTTGAGAAAGCATATCGACGACAATAAAAAGCTACATATCCTTATAATTTTTTTAGGACAGGAAAACATACAAAAGCGTATCAAGAAAAGACAAACATACTATCACAAAATGCACAGTTACTTTGTCAGAAAAGAAGGTTCATTGTAAGTCATTTATAAACAACAAGTCATATCTTGGTGACCAATTTTAATAGTGACAAAAAAGCAGATATCAATAACTTGCAAATGAAATTATTAACCACATGAAGAATATAGCATTATCAGTTCGTGAAGACTAGTTGACCTTAATCTACCATGACAACACAAACTTTAGTCCTCTTTCCATCCAGAGTAGTCCATCAGATGTGGCATATGCTTACATGAAAAGTCATGGATATTGATATAGCAAAATAGCCTTTTCTCTTACAATCCCAAATCCCAAGCAATTAAATCCATTAATCACTACATGCGACTCAAATAATATTGAAACACAAGCAAGATTTGATTAGTCACTATTATGTACAAATTGCAATTTCTACATTGTCTAAATTACTATGTTTCAGGTCGAGTAGAAAGTTAAGCATCAGTAAAGGAAACATTACCAAGCATGGGCAGACTAGAAATATTTGCCATGCATGGCATGATCTCTCAATCTAGTTAGACTAATCCGTATGTGTTTTCACATATATCTTCAGTCACAAGAGGTTACTTAAAGGGATGTAGCGTGCACCGTTCTTAGAGGGTGATCCTTGGGCAGGAAGCTTCCAATTGTTTTCCCATACACTTCACAAGTGGAGAAGTGAATAAGGCGCTTGTTGTTCTCTGAACAATACCTCACCTACATAAACAACAAACCTCAAGTTATCACAAACAATTAAAGCTCAGCAAAGCGAAATATAAGAGAAGAGGCCAAAAGAAACCCACAACTTACAACTGGAAGCGCGTCGATGAAATTGCTGTAGATGGTGTCTAGCGGGCGGGTGTTGTAATCCGCTGGGGTGCATATTGCCGCCAGGTTGATCGTCTGCAGAGCAAATAAAGTTGTGAACGAGAACTACATCAGGATTCATTGTGAAACAAGTATAAAACAGTGACAGAAACGCAGATCCACTGGAGCAATTAGACAGCAGGTCAAGCAAGAGAAGAGTTTAGTAAAGGAGAAAGCAGATCGGCAGAGATCACAAGGTAAGGCGGGAGAAAGACGCAATGCAAGGGGATCTGAAACATAATCTGCTGCGAAAGGGGGGGAGACTAACCAGGTTGGACATCTTGATGAGGCCCTCAAGCCTGGAGTCGTGCTTGATGTTGAGGCGGTGGAACTGGATCCTGCCGTGCCAGGGTTGGTGGCGAGCCTCCTGCCCAGCCTCCGTCGCCGGCGCCGGCAGGTCGAGGAGGTGCTTTATCTTGTCGTTGTAGACGTCCACCGCCATCACCGTGTGGGGCGTTTCCGCCATCAGCTTCTCGCAGAGGTGTGATCCGATGAACCCCCCGGCGCCGATCATGCAGATTGTCATCGGCCTGATACGGTTCCCGTCGAGATCCAGCCTCGCTGCTACCGCCGCCATCTCCCAATCCCTCTCTCGCTCAATCTACGGCAAAAGATGGAAGAAGAACAAGAAAGAAGACTGAGCCAGAGGGAGGACTCCAGCAAAGAAAAGGAAAGCAGCGGGGGTCGGGTGGCGAACCTATTTGTCGCTCCGTTTAAGCGGCCGATGCGACCGGGATTAGGAGGACGAGAGAATAGCGGAGGACAGAGAGGAAGAGATCGCGAGCGAGCAGTGCGGCGAGGCGGGACGTTTCAGTGAGGTGATGAAGAGGACAGAGGAAGGAAGAGAGAGAGAGAGAGAGAGAGAGAGAGAGAGAGAGGAGAGCGAGAGAGGAGGGCATTTATGTCTGCCCATACGTGACTGCCGTTCCGTCCGTGCCTCCGTTGCCTCTTCGGAGTTCGATGAAAGGCGAGTTAGCTGTTGTAGTAGGGTTTTGTAAGTAAATAAAATAAGTAAAAAAAGGGTGATTGTCCGACAAAATATCCCCTTTTTTTTTTTTGGATGACATCTCATTTCATCATTTTCACAATCACTCTTTATTTTAAAATGTAAAAAATATCCCAAAAAGTTCTTATGTACCTTTTACCTAAATCCAAAAATAATTTGTCAATTATTCACAGTATTTTATTTTAAAAATACTATATAATACTCTTATTTTAAAAATATTATATAATATTTTTATTTCAAAAACATTGACATCAATATTTAGCTCAAAAACACTATCCGGTGTTTTTGAATTAACTTTATAATATTATAAAAGTACCATAAGACTAGTTCAAAAATAGTATTTGGATAAATATTAATCCACAATTAGATTTGGACGAAAAAAATGATAACTTTTTGAAGAAGTATTATTGAAAAATTAAAAGTAGGAGATGACTGTTTAGGAATTATAAAAAGGGATACCATTCAAAAAAAAAAAACCCAAAACTAAGATATTTTCTCAAGCAAACATCCCAATGGAAAATTATACTCTTCTAATGATTATTTTATTTTTTTAAAAAATATTTTTTGAATTTAAATATTTATTTTTTGAAAAATTATTATATCAAATAATTTACATGACTATCACTAGTGCAACAATATACTAACCAACTCGGATGTCTAACTCAATTCAAGTATTATTTAAAAAATATATATACTAAATTGTTAGTGAGACGAGACTGTAATTTGGATATAGACCTAATATCACAAGGAATTCGAAATGAACCCACACAGTTTCATTAAAAAACATCTTTATCAAGTGGAAGTCGAAAAATAATATATTTTGTTGATCAAATAGGATGCAGAAGTGCCCAAATGCATGGGACTGTTTCCATGTTTCAACATTACACATCATGACAAATAATGAGCAACTCAAAAACAAAAACAGAAAAAGAAGTCCCAGTTTGTCTAAAAAATGGATCCTCCTCTGCTACAGTTCTTGCTGACTACGGAATGAAATTAGAACGTCTGACATGTAAGTTGAGGCTGAGGCATAAACAGCCAAGTTACTACATATGAGTAAAAGGCCTAAATTTCATACATAGAAGCAGATGATGCATCATCAGAGGAAGCAACATTAGCTCTTACAGATTAGGAAAACATATAACAGAACTCACTGCTGCTGTCGATCCCTACACAACCCTGCTGCAAGATTCAACTGCAAAAGCATGGATCAAATGTGTCAGCTGTCGGCTCCCTGATGAGCTTGTTGCCATGTCTGCTGAAGCCTCGGAAATAGAATATCATGGAGCTGTCTTTCTGCGCCAAACTCTGATGTGGCCTTAGAATATAGAGTGAAATGATCAGTTGCCATTCTGCAGTAAACTCTGATGTGGGCAACATATATATAGTTAACATAAATCCTGAACAATCTATCACAAATAGATGATCAAGCACACTGAAGAAGATAATTCAAATGCAAATATACAGATAGTTATAATTTTGATTACACTAAACATTGGTTTCTGATAAACCCCAAAAAGCTGTACTTACCCAAAAGTTTTCTCAATGTGAATATTTAGGTAGTATGTCAACCATGACATTGATATTTGTAGAAAAGTACTGCAATTCCAAAACATTATCTAAAAAGGAATTTTTACATTTCCTTGCTTGTATTTACTTTACCTAAAATTAATACATCTGTGATGATCAAATGCGTCGGACTCACAATGGAATATATCACCATCTTCAAACTACAAGTGTATAATTTTTAAATATTTTATAAGATACAATAGTAATTATTTATTGCATTAATATTTTTGTTGTGTATGACTAATATTTATTTTTTAACAAATACGAAATGTTTTTTATGATTTATTATTTAAATTATTTTTATTGTTATGTCTTATATTTTTTTATTTTTACATTTTGATTTCATTTGGATTTTTACATAGTTGGATAGATATGAAATAAAAAAGTAGACTTATATTTTAACATATAATAGACTTCTATTTTTTTTCTAAATGTTGTTTATATATATATATATATATATGTATGTATGTATGTATATAATTTTTCTTGCGAATTATATTTTTATATTTTAATTATTCTTCAATGAATACCAATTTCATTTTGACTATCCTACCAATCCAATCGCGTCATTCCCAACAAAGTACCAATAACCATCTTACAAACTATACATCATATCACAAACCACAATTCCAATGTTTGCAGACACATGAACTACTCTCACTCTTACATATGGGCTATGGCCAACTGTCCTCAGAGAAATCAGACAAATTACCACAATTGATCTTGCTCCTATGGTCATCATCATACAAAAGCTCTAATAACATTGAGTTTGGACTTCCAAAATCATATCAACAATTTGAGCAAAGACTTACTTGTGTGCCAAATGCAAATCTTAGAGTTTGGACTTGCCTTCCTGAGCAAATTCTCAAGTCAAAACCAAGACTGTCCACCCCAATTACAACAGCCTCCTGATAAAGAACATGTGAGATATCTACTTGTGGTTGAATCAAGATGCTTCAGAAGTAGCTTAAATGCCATGCAATGGGCATTGATTGGAGCTCATGCATGCTTAGGTTTCCAAACAGAGGAAAAATTGACTATAACAAGTCTACATAGACATATAAATTCAACTGTGAAAACGAAATCCAGCATAAGGTATGGAGTTCTGATACTACTTATTGCTGACATAAATAATGTTAAGTTACATGAATCTTATTAAACTAGATTTGTTGAATGCATCAAATCCAGCATCAGGTATGGAGTTCTGATACTACTTATTGCTGACATAAATAATGTTAAGTTACATGAATCTTATCAAACTAGATTTGTTGAATGCATCAAGAGCTGATGCACTCAATAGCTAACAACTACTGCTCATTTATCCTAAAAAAAAGCAGTCCTAGCTTATGCACTTAATTTCTTTTAAGGTTAATCAGGTTGCTCCTTGGAATTCAGTGGCACAGACCTAAAATTTTGCTTTATGCAGGCACAGGACTGTACCAAATTGAATTTTGTGTAATCAGTTAGCAATTGCACAAGAGAGTATCAAAACCAATATAGTATAGAATTTAAAGCAACTTTTATATTCTTCAGTAATCATAAATTACTCCTTTCAAGGATACAACAGTTCGACCCAAATGAGTACACTAAAATTCTATTGAGTTTTTAGAGTTCCCAGATGACTTATAATTATTCTATGAGTTGCTAATTAAACTTCATTATTTGGTTCTTGAAAATAGTAAAAAATTAATCATTCATGCTTGAAAGATTGTCCTAATCCTACCAATATATATATCACATCTTGAAAGCCTTAGAAGCATAATTTGATCTAAAATCAAGTATTATTTGTTGACAACTCTTGTCCTTCTCAGACAACTTCTCTTTGGTAGATTTCCTAGAGTGGTGAGTTCTTAACCCTTTTATCTCTAGTTAAACCTTTAAGCAGTGATATATATATCCCATGAGTATTTTAGTGGGTGGTGAGTTTATTTACCTTTCACTCAAACCATTCCACTCCTCCATTGCATCATCAATTACCATATCAACTTTTGCTCTAGCTCCCCATTTTGAAGTCCCCTTAGTTGCTGCTTGCCAGAATGAATCTTGATGTCATGACAAAATTGCTGATTTTCGATCTAGGTGACAAGGGTTCCAATCGAACATGAAATCTCTTTGCTTGCAGGAGTAAGATTACTTATGTTGATATTCCCTAGACCATGCACTAGTAGGAACGTTCTGCACTTGGTTCACCTTTGGCAGGACTATGCAATAAGGACTACTTCAGCAGAATCAATTACTTTCCCATAATTCTTCAACATAATTTATTTATCATCATTTAATAATTAAAACATACATTTGTGTTTTTCTTGGTCAGCTTCAGAAGTATGCACTTTACACATGCATTTCCCTACTTTCTAATTTTTCTTATGAAAAATAACTTAGCAACTCTATATCTCTTGTATAAATGGAAGAATATAGCACTGGAGAAACAAATTAAGATCTATTGTTTTATAGATACAACCAAGTTCCACTTAGAACGAATCTAATAACATATCCAGCTGTAAGAGTCATAAGGAAAAATTCAGAAACTGACATTTAGCTGCTCTATCAAATGTTTATTCCAACAAACTTCTCTCAGTTCTTTAACTCTGGTACAGGATATAACAGAGTTCCAGTATGCTCATTCAACAGTCTGGGGGAGTGGTAGTAAGGTTGGGTGTATTCATGTTTCCTAGACTGTGGGAGCCACCTTCGCCAATGCTGGGCAATAAGGATTACTTTACCAGAATTAGTTAGTTCCCCGTCATTCTTCTTTAACAACATAGTTCATTTAGCAAATCTTTTGAGAATTTAACTATACTTGCTTTGTCAGCTTAATTATTATGTATTATTCACAGTATTTAAACTTCATTTTCTACTGTGTTTAAAAATAAGAATATAACACTGGAGAAGAATATAACACAGCATTATCTTCATGGAGAAGGAAGAAGAATGAAGAAGAGGAGGAGAAGAATTATACACGGACTTGTTGGTCAAATATGAGATATAGAGCAGTCCACCTCCAACAACTCTAATCATACCTCCCTATGATCCTAGTACTTGCACTCAAAAGATTTACCTCTGTGGTTCAGCCACTGTCTACCTATGTCCAAGACTTTTATCCAATGCAAATTTAGTACACGCACGAAAGATCATATGCAAATTCAATGCATGCAAATTCGATACTATGACATTCACTCTCTGAATCCATAGCTCTTTTTGTTGTCATGTTATTCATCAAAGTGAAGCTCAGAGTACCTCTAATCATCCCTCCGAACGATTGTCTCTCACAAGACTTTTCCGTGTATGTCACATTGCCTTGAACTGTTCTACCACAATCCGCTGCACCACATTGCCTCTTGGTGATGTTTATATTGCACTATGATCTTGGTATAGTCAATAGTGCACTGAAACTGTGATCTCTCCTTGTATGGCCTCTGCTGACACATTGCAGGGCCTCTATTACCTCCAGTTGTATTCGTTCTTTTGGCAATCGACATTCGTCCACTTGCACTTAGCTCACTCAAGGACGAAGCACAACTTTAGGTCAGTTTGTCACCCAACAGCTCTTTTAAGTCCCCAAAAGTTGCTAAAATTGGTGTGTCATTATTTGGATCCTAGACCTCTACCCTAGCATAATCTCGCGCTTGCTTCTCCTATGGCAACTCAAATAGTAGCACTTTGGTATATTCCTCTAAAGCGCCCGCCTTCGTCGCCTCTTACCCTATGCCAAGACCTTCGACTCCAACTTCAATACTATAAGTTGAGACAACCTTCTGCTTTAGTCTGTCTATTAATCGTCTTGCCAAAATAAGGTGCATGTGTCTTAAAGCCCCCCTTTGACTTTAGCACCATGCGAGATGAGTTTGTTACATTATAATAAAAAAATTGAGGAACAACATGATTTCACTCTTACCTCCATAAGAGTTCCTTGACCTCTACACAAGAAAAGCTCTATGAAGTTGGTGTGTTTGCTTCATGTTCCAACTTTTAAGCCAACTCTATTCATATAAATTGGGCTCTTCACCAAGTCCCACCAAAGTTGCTTTGCTCCTCAATTTGCATTGAGACGTGTTGGTTTAGGTCACTGCAATGTAGAGAAAGCCCAACAGTAAATGTTTTGGCCCATGTACTTCAACCCATTAGGGTTACATTTTAACACACTCATGATACACAACTCAATTTCACAGCAGACACTATAGAGAGAGAAAATTTTCTGGGTTTTCCTAAAATTTGTCAAGCCATCTTTCTTTGGCAATCAGACAGTGAGATTTTTGTCGGATCATGCTAATTTTTGATGGAGATATTCTAGGCTCAATGATCTTAATTCTGAATGGTGGAGAACTGGCTTGGAGGTCTTCTTCATAGGGTTTTGGCTTCTTGAATGGCAGCTGTTCACTGATTGTTCTGTCACTGATCAGTTTATTTCGACTCCTTGCTGGCCAGTATTCAACCGTTGGATTTGGCTGAAATTTTGTCGCAGGTATAAGGCTTCTGGTTGTGCATTCTGAACAGTGAAGATCAAGTTTGGAGGTTTTCTTAAGTATCTCTTTTTGCTGCTTCAACGAAGACTATGCTACTAGTTTTCTGCTTCGAATGTTTCATCTCATTTAGCATTTGGACTATCATTTGTGGTTCGATTTTTAAAAATGGTGAGCATGTTCTAGACTAGTATTTTTTAATTTGAACGGTGGAGATTGCGTTTGGATGTAGTAAACACTTTCTAATACTTAACAGTAGCTATCCTCTGTGATTTCTATCTCTGTTTGACGAATATATGAGTTGTGGGTTTTGAATTTGTTGTAGAACAAATTTGTTTGTGGATCTTTGTTGCTGTAAACAGTACTTTTATAGTGGAGATTTTGATTTGGACCAGGAGAGGTCCCATGGTTTTTATCCTTCACATTGAAGGAGATTTTCACATAAAAAATTGTCAGTATTCTTGTGTGCTTGATTGTGATTTAATTGCTCATTACTCATGTACTCAAGATAGTGCTCCTAACATGTGGGGAGAAAAATTTTTGATACTTAATTGTCTGTATCCGCATATATATTTTATCCATTTTTCCCAACAAAGTGGTCTCAGAGCTTGGTTATTGTTGTTTTTTACTTGTTTTAATTATGAAGGCTAATTTGGGGAGAATGGTCTGTTTGGATGGCACAAACTATCACAAATGGAAAGAAAAGATGAGAGATTTTCTCTTTGTGAAAAAGCTGCATTTACCTGTGTTCTTATCTCAAAAACCCCAGTCTGAAAATGATGAAGAGTGGGATTTTGAGTATCAACAAGTCTGTTGCTTTATTTGGCAATGGGTAAAAGATAATGTCTTGAATCTCATTGTTAATGAGACAAAAGCAAATGTGTTGTGGCATAAACTTGAGAATTTGTATGCTTCAAGAATTGGCAATAATAAACTGTTTTTGCTTAAACAAGCTATGCGCTTGCAGTTTAAAGAAGGTAGCTCCATTTCTGATCACTTGAACAAATTTCAAGGTTGTTTTGATCATTTGTCTGACATAGGTATAAAGTTTGAAGAAGAGGTACTTGGACTTTGGTTGCTTAAGACTCTAGCTGATGATTGGTATCAGAGCTTGGTTAATGTTGTTTTTTACTTGTTTGAATTATGTAGACTAATTTGGGTAGAATGGTCTGTTTGGATGGCACAAACTATCACAAATGGAGAGGAAAGATGAGAGATCTTCTCTTTGTAAAAAAGCTACATTTACCGGTGTTCTTATCTCAAAAACCCGAGTCTAAAAATGATGAAGAGTGGGATTTTAAACATCAACAAATTTGTGGTTTTATTTGGCAATGGGTAGAAGATAATGTCTTGAATCACATTGTTAATGAGACTAAAGCAAATGTGTTGTGGCATAAACTGGAGACTTTGTATGCTTCAAGAACTAGAAATAATAAACTGTTTTTGCTTAAACAAGCTATGCGCTTGCAGTTAATGAAGGCAGCTCCATTTTTTATCACTTGAATGAATTTCAAGGTTGTTTTGATCAGTTGTCTGGCATGGGTATAAAGTTTGAAGAAGAGGTACTTAGACTTTGGTTGCTTAATACCAATGTCTGCAATACCGTATCGTACCGGAGTTTTGACACTTCTCCTGTATGGTACGGTATCGAATACCGAATGGTACGTTTCGGCATACCGTTCGGTATATATATTTATAATTATAAATATTATATATATATAAATAAATATTATATATATAATAATTATTATTATTTTCTCGAGCAACATCGCCCGTACGACGTCGCCTCGGGAGAAGCCCGAGAAGTCAATGGGTGACATCGCCTCCCTTCTCGGGCGACGTCGCTGAGGCGATGTTGCCGAGAGAAGTAATAAAAAACGTATTTTTCTATTAAAAAAATATAAAAACCGACGTTGCCCGTGCGAAGTCGCCTCGGGGACATCGCCTTCTTTCTCGGTTGACGTCGCCAAGGCGACGTCGCCCGAGAAGTCGCCTCGACGATGTCACCCGTGGAGCAAGTGCGACGTCAATATTAAAAAAATAAAAAAAATGATTTTTTATTAAAAAAATAAAAAAATGTGTATCGGCCGGTAGCGGGCGGTCCGCGTATTGGTATCTTGTCGGACCGGTATGTACCGCCCGTACTGGGCGGTATTGTATACATTGCTTAATTCTCTACGTGATGATTGAGAGAGTTTTTGGGTATCTTTGATAAACTCTGTTCCCGGTGATACTTTGACTATGGAGTATGTGAAAAGTGGTGTTTTGAATGAAGAAATGAGAACTCTGGATACATCTAAATCACACTGAGAGGTTTTGGTTACTGAGAATAGGGGGAGAAGCAAGAACAAGGGTCGAGATCAGAACAGAAAAGGCAGTAGTAGAAGTAGGAGCAACTCAAAGTCAAAGGACAAGATTCTTGAATGTCATTATTGTGGTAAGATAGGGTTCATCAAGAAATACTGTTTCAGGTGGAAAAAGGAGAACAAAGATAAGGGCAGCAACAACAAGCAAGATAAAAAGGCCAATGAAAGTGACAATGATTGTGTTTCCACTGTTTCTGATGACCTTACTACTGTTTATTGTGCAGAGGACATCAACTTTACTAAGAATGAAACCAGTTGGGTCTTTGATAGTAGTGCTGCCGACCATGTTACATCAAGGAAAGACTTCTTCACTTCTTATACTCAAGGTGATTTTGGAGTTCTGAAAATGGGCAATGATGGAGTGTCAAAGGTTATAAGCATTGGAACTATTTGTTTAGAGACTGACATTGGGACAAAGCTTGTTCTCAAGAATGTTAGACATGCACCAGATGTTCGACTGCACTTGATCTCTATAGGGAGGCTTGATGATGATTTTGGTGATAATCAGTGGAAAATCACTAAAGGCTCTATAATTGTAGCTCAAGCAAAGTAGTCTTGTGGCTTGTATTGGTTGGAGGCTTCAGTCAATACTGATCATGTTAATGAAGTTGAGAGTGTTGACTCTTCAGATTTATGGCACAGAAGGCTGAGTCATATCAGTGTGAAGGGACTTGAAGAAGAATCTGCTTTCAGGGTTAAAAGGTGCAAATCTAGATAGGCGTGTTCATTGTTTGGCTGGGAAACAGAAAAATGCTTCTTTCAAGCATAATCTTCCTTCTAGGAAAAATGAGCTACTTGAATTGGTACACTCAGATGTTTATGGTCCTTTGAAGGTAAGGTCATTTGGTGGTGCACTTTACTTTGTGACATTTATTGATGATCATTCCAGGAAACTTTGGGTCCATGTTTTGAAGTCAAAGGATCAAGTCCTTGATGCATTCAAGGAATATCAAGCTTCTGTTAAGAGAGAAATAGGGAAGAAATTAAAATGCATCCCCACTGATAATGGCGGAGAATATTGTGGGCCCTTTGATGCATATTGCAGGAAGCAAGGTATCAGGCATCAAAAGAAACCTCCTAAGACTCCTCAATTGAATGGCCTTGCAGAAAGAATGAACAGAACATTGATGGAGAGAGTCAGATGTGTGCTTACAGAAGCAAAATTACCTAATTCTTTTTAGGGTGAGGCCTTGTACGCTATTGCTCAGGTTATTAATCTAACCCCTACTGTTGCTTTGCAGAGTGATGTTCCTGACAAGTGTGATATGGTAGAGATGTTTCCTATGACCACTTGCGTGTATTTGGTTGTAAATATTTTGTACATGTCCCTAAAGATGAGAGATCTAAGTTAGATTCCAAGACAAGGCAGTGCATCTTCATTGGGTATGGTCGAGATGAGTTTGGCTATAGATGTTATGACCCAGTTGAAAAGAAGCTTGTCAGAAGCTGTGATGTGGTTTTTGCAGAGGATCAGACTATTGAAGATATTGACAATATAAAAAAGGCAGAGCCTCAGAGGAATGATGGTTTGATTGATTTGGATCCTACTACAGTTGATCGGGGTGATGTACAAAATCATGATCGGTATGATCAAGATGAACATAAAGTCATAGATCAGGTGGTGATGAAATGGTTGAAAATGAACTGCCTAAAGCTGCTCTCAGAAGGTCTACTAGAGATTGAATGCCTTCCACTCAGGACTCACCTAATGATTATGTTCTCTTGATAGATGGTGAGAAACCATAATGCTATGAAGAGGCTATTGAGAGTAAACAAAAGGGCAAATGTGCTGTTGCAACAAGAAATGCAGTCTTTGTATGACAACCACACATTTAAATTGGTCAAACTTCCTAAAGACAGAAAAGCCTTGGAAGAACCGGTGGATTTACAAGGTGAAGCATGAAGAGAATTCCTCTAGTCCACGATACAAAGCTAGATTGGTGGTTAAAGGTTACAGTTAGAAGAAAGATATTGATTTTGGAGAGATTTTCTCACCTAATGCAAAAATGTCCTCAATTCAAGTTATTCTAGGTTTGGTTGCAAGTCTTGATTTGGAAGTTGAGCAAATGGATGTAAAAACGACTTTCCTCCATAGTAACCTAGAGGAGAAAGTTTACATGGAGCAGCCTGAAGGTTTTGTGATGAAAGGAAACGAGAATTATTTCTGCAAATTGAGAAAGAACTTGTATGGTTTGAAACAAGCACCTAGGTAGTGGTATAAGAAGTTTAAATCTGTTATGGTTCAACAGGGCTACAAGAAGACTACTTCTGACAATTGTGTTTTTGTGCAGAAATTCTCTGATAATGACTTTGTTATATTATTATTGTATGTTAATGACATGCTTATTGTAGGTCCTAACTCCTCCAAGATTGATAGTTTGAAAAAAGGGTTGAGTAAATCTTTTGCTATAAAAGACTTAGGGCCAGCCAAACTTATTCTTGGGATGAATGTTATCTGTGATATAAAATGCAAGAAGTTATGGCTATCTGAAGAAAAGTACATTGAAAAAGTGCTACAATGGTTCATATGGATAAAGCTAAAACTGTGAGTACACTTCTTTCTTCATCCTTTAGAATGAGTGTCAAACAGTCTCCTTCAAATGATAAAGAGAAGGAACACATACAAAAAATTCCTTATGCATCTATAGTTGACAGTTTGATGTATGTAATGGTTTACACTAAACCAGACATAGCTTATGCAGTTGGTGTGGCGAGTAGATTTTTTTCTAATCCTGGCAAAAAGCATTGGAATGCAGTGAAATGGACTTTGAGATATCTCCGGGGTATTTCTAGTTTGAAGCTTAGCTTTGGGTCCAATAAACCTATTTTTATGGGCCATACAGAGTCTGATTTGACAAGAGATATTGATTTAGAAAGTCTACTACTAGTTATATGATTACCTTTGTAGGGGAAGCTATGGCATGGCAATCCAAGTTGTAGAAATGCATTGCATTGTCCACTGTGAAGGTTAAGTTTATTGCAGTTACAAAGGCTTGCAAGGAGTTGCTTTAGATGAAAAAATTTATGAATGAGCTTGGATTCACACAAAGAAGGTATGTCATATACTATGATAGTCAAAGTACAATTCATCTTCGTAAGAATCCTACTTTCCATAGTAAATCAAAACATATTGATGTGAGATATCATTGGATATGGGATGTTTTGGATTCTAAGCTGCTTGAACTTGAGAAAATACATTCTGATGATAATGGCTTTGATATGTTCACTAAAGTTTTACCAAAAACAAAGTTTGAGACTTGTCAGTTGGTTGTCGGTTTGGCAAATTTCTCCACATAGTTGCGAGCGAGAGAATTGTTGGGTTAGGTCACTCCAATGTGGAGAAAGCCCAACAATAAATGTTTTGGCCCATGTACTTAAACCCATTAGGGTTACATTTTGAGACACTCATGATACACAACTCAATTTCGCAACAGCCACTATAGAGAGAGAATTTTTTGGGTTTTCCTAAAATTCGTCTAGCCATCTTTCTCTGGCGGATCGGACGGTGAGATTTTTGTCGGATCGTGCTGATTTTTGGTGGAGATATTCTAGGCTCAATGATCCTCATTTTGATTGATCGAGATCTTGTTTGGGGGTCTTCTTCATAGGATTTTGGCTTCTTGAATAGCAATTGTTCACTGATTGTTCTGTCACTGATCAGTTTACTTTGACTCCTTGCTGGGCAGTATTCAACTGTTGGATTTGGCTGAAATTCTGTTGGCAGGCATAAGGCTTCTGGTTGTGCATTCTGAACAATGAAGATCAGGTTTGGAGGTTTTTTTAAGTATCTCTTTTTGTTGCTTCAACGAAGACCATGCAGCTGGTTTTATGCTTCGAATAGTTTCATCTCATTCAGCATTTGAACTATCATTTGTGGTTCGATTTGGTTGATTTTTGGTGAGCATGTTCTAGACTAGAGTTTCTTTAATCTGAATGGTGAAGATTGCGTTTGGATGTGGTAAACACTTTCTGATACTTAACAGTAGCTACCCTCTCTAATTTCTATCTCTATTTGATGGGTATTTGAGTTGTGGGTTTTGAATTTGTTGTGAAACAAATTCGTTTGTGGATCTTTGTGTCAAGATCCCTTTATTTTGTGAGCTTTTGAATAATGTTTATTGAGTTTGTTTAGTTGAGTAAGAGTCGGATAGGGGTGTATTTAATATTTATTTATTATTAAGAGTCCAAGTCCTGATGGACTCTGGGTGGAACTCTATAAATAGGGATGTATATGTTTCTTTTCATAAATCAATAAAAATGTTATCTTAGCCATTTGGCAAACCCTAGGAGGCCGATCCCCTTAAAGTGATCAAGGAGGTCGATCCCCTCGAAGTGATCATCCCCTTTTCTTCCGCTTCTTCCGCTTCATCTACGATAAAACCCTAGGATCTTATCATTTAGTCTCAGAGTGGCGATCCTCGGTGTTCTCGCTGCTCCGCAACTATCATAAAATAAAAAAAAAACGAAGAAGCTGCGGTCCTCAGCAGCCTTTGTTTCCTAGCTACGATCCTCGGCAACTCTACAGCCGCCTCAACCGCGTCGTCTCCGGAGCGAGAAGGGGTCGCCGCCACTGTTCTCGGCCAACGGACGACGTTGCCAGTATCTCCTTCTAGCCGCGCGCCTCCCAGCCCTCAGCAGCTGCTGCGCCTCCCAGTTGAGAGCAGCGTGAGGGCAACATGCCCCATCCCGCTCGAGTGAGAAGGGGCCGCCACCACTGTTCTCGGCCAACGGACCACCCCCCTCGTCCACGCCCGTGCCCGTCCAAACTGTGTGGTCGCCAGCGACCCGTCCCGCCGCAGCCGCGCGATCACCTCCCAGCAACCGCAGCATGCCCTCGACGGCGCTGCCGCCAGCTGCACCACCAGCGTCTCATCCCGTCGCCACCCTCGGCCAGGATCACCCGCGTGACCGCAGCGAGCCCTTGGTGACGCTGCTCCCAGCCGCGCCACCACCATTGCCTCTCGACCTCGGGCAACAACTTCCCTCCTCGCGACGATCAAAACAAGGCAACTCATCGATTGCCATTGTTCCTAGCCGTGCCACCACCGCTTCCTCTACTCTACTGGCATCGATAACAATCGCCACACCACCGTAGGGAAACTTTTCATCTCCTCAACCGCTCGCGATCCTTCGGTGTTGCCAACAGCTCCTTTTGTCGTGCGACATAAACAGAGCACCCTCTGTTGCCGCTAGTTGCCACCTCCACAGCCTCAACCTCGGCTGTTCGGCGATCGCTCCCCTTGGGTCGCAGCAACCACAGCCACACCGACGCCGTCGCCTTCCAGCCCTCGGCGCTCTCACCCCACACTGCAACAAAAACAGGGTAGCAACTTTTCATCCTTGCAGCGACCGCGACAAGCCTTTATGCTGTCCTCGACGTCTGCTTTCTCGAGAGCTTGGCATCGATAGTACCAATGCCCTTGACCAGACATCAGAAACATGAACTGGGGATTACAAAACTCCAATCTTATGCAATGACTACCGACAACTCGATGAAAGTCCAACTAGAAGCTTTGGGAGCTAGAATTGAGAACCGACTGCAGGAAACTCTTAATGATTTCAAAAGGAGTCTATTAGAGAGCTTCAACAAGTTTCAACAAGATAAAAGTTCAAGCCTTACATTGAACCGATCTGGAGAGACGGGTAAAAGGAACCAAGAACAGGACGTAAGCTATCTATGCATGAAGGTGAAATTTCCAAGATGGGAAGATGGAGATCCGACCAGTTGGATCTCTAGGGTAGAAATTTTTTTTTGTTTTTACAAAACGCTAGAAGAATCCAAGGTGGAAGTAGCCTCAATCCAGCTAGATGTGTTGAATCTCAGATTTTGATGATGAAACTAATTGATTATGTTTTGGTAATCTAACTGCGTTTTGAGTCACGCAGGTCTACTCTCGATTAGCATTAGACAATTGACGTAGGATGAATCAACGTTGCGCCGGAGGAGAACACGTCAAGAGATTGAACGTTGAGCCGAAAGGTCCGGTCAACAATCGGCAGAAGGCTTCGGACAAAGAAATCAGGCATCGGGCCAAGAAGAGCGGAGTTACGCCAAGGAGATCAAGATTGCGGGCATTAATTGCTGATTGGGCAACAGACCGCAAGAGAGGACGATGCGCCGAATAACCGAACGAAGAACCGACCAATGACGTGCCGGACAACAAGATGTTGATTCTCGTTGTAAAATTTGTCTAGATCGAAGTAGTAGTTTAATTGGGTTGTAATTGGGCCAACCCAGTTAGGGGCTAATTGGGCTCGTACCCGGACGAGTTTGGGCCAGACTCAAGGCCTAAACAAGGTTGCTGAATCCTGTCTGGCGGTGGCACCGCTAGACTGGGGCGATGGTACCACCTAGTGCTTGGTCTCCCAGGTTGTCTGGGCGGTGGTATCGCCCAGGGATAGTGTACCTAGGCAGTGGTACTGCCCAGTACACTGACATAGCAGTGTGCTCAGGCGATGGTACCGCCCAGCGTCAGGGTGTACTTGGTGGTGGTACCGCCCAGCACTGGCAGTGGTATCGCCAGAACCCGGTAGACCCGGGATGGGATGGTTTTTGGCTCCAACTTTGAATCCAATTGAAGCATTTAAATACCCCTCTCATTCTTGGGTTGAATACACAAGCATATAAACTTTGAAAGTAGAAAAACGCTGTTCAAATCACTTTAGAAATCCCTCCTCTAGTCCTCATTTGTATTTCACCTAAAGAGAGGAGTGAAGTGCTTATAATGGTTATCTCTTAAGCCCATCAAAAGGAGGTGTCATAAAGGAGTTAGTCTTCGCCCGTTGGAGGGGAGACAACTAGCGGAAAGCCGATGGCCTCAAGTAAAGAGGAATCGAGAGTGGATGTAGGTCAGATGATCGAATCATTATAAAATTGGTTTGCGTTTACTTTCTTGCAATTTACATTTCAGCAAACCTTCTTTACTCACTGCCCTACTTCTTCTCTAAACGCTCTCAAGTTTAAGCACTTCCGATACGCTTTCAATCGAAAACGGTTTTAATCGAAATGTGGTTTTTATCGTACGGGATTTTCCAAAATCGCGTAAATTTATCGTAACTTTACTGCTGCACTAATTCACCCCCCCCTCTTAGTGCCGAACTGATCCTAACAGTTGGTATCAGAGCTCGGTATTTCTCTTTTGGATTCACACCCAAGAGAAATGGCTCTTTTCGGATTTCAAGAGGGTTTTTTCAATCGTTCGTCCTCCTTTCTTTAACGGATCGAACTACACTTATTGGAAAACTCGAATGAGAGTTTTCTTACTTTTTTTGAATTTGAATTTATGGAATATTGTTGAAAACCATTTTCAAACTCCCTCTAAACCGATGAACGAATGGTCGGATTTAAAGAAAAAATCTTTTTCGTTAAATGCAAAGGCTATGAATGCCTTATTTTGTGCCTTAGATAAAACCGAATTCAATCGGATTTCTTCTTGCAAATCGGCCTTCGATATTTGACACATACTTGAAATCATGCACGAGGGCACTAGTAGAGTTAAAGACTAGAAAGTAAACCTCTTAATGCACTATTTTGAGCTTTTCCGAATGGCACCAAGCGAGACCATCGGCGACATGTACACTCGTTTCACGGATGTCGTTTGAAAAGCCTTGGTAAATCTTTTTTGGATTTTGATATCGTAAATAAGATTTTAAGATCCCTTCCAAAAAGGTGGGATCCAAAAGTAATTGCTATACAAGAAGCTAAAAATTTGAATGATTTTGCATTGAAAGAACTATTCGGATCATTAATGACCTATGAAATGAGCTTCTTTGAATATGATGAACATATGAATTACCTTCCAAAGAACAAGAAGGATTTGGAACTTCGGATTATAAAATACCACTTGAGCGATGACTCAAGTGATGAGGACCATGTTGAAGATGAACTTGAACTTCGAACACTAAAATTTAATAAGTTTATAAAACGAGAATCTAAAATTAAAAATGAACTCGAACGGAAGAAGAGACCAAAGAAGAGGAAGGTACCCAAGGACGAGTCGAGAACATCTAAAGACAAAAGTGGCAAAATGCGCTTTGACGGCCTTCGACTGCAAGGTAAGCAACTCAAACAAAACCCCTTTGCTTTATGAAATTATATGATGTTTTTCATGAGTGCTTAATTTAGATTGTAGGAAATAAAAATTATTTTCAAAAATTATATTATGCTTTTCTTTCTAGTATTTTTTAAAAGTAAAAATTATGAATGATGATTGCTAACAAGATCAATTCCATGTTGATGATTTCGGTTTCACTTTTGAAATGATGCATGATTTTAGCAAAGACTTGAAGCATGACTCTTGATTTTTTTTTTCCTTCACTAAGCTAGAATCATATAAGAAAAAAAAAAATCTTGTTAGAACTACTGAAAGAAAGAATGTTAGAATTAAAATAATTTTGATGATATTATATAAAATCATGCTTAAAAATTAAAACAATATAATGAAAATGTATGTATCATGCTTGATGATTTGAAGTAATAATCGTATGTTATGGATTAATGTGTTTTCAGTCTTAATCGCTTTCACGACGATTTTTTTTTTCTTCGGATGATGCATGATTTTGAACATTCATATGTGTAATCAAATTGCATGAAATGAAAATGCATTTTCTATTATATTCTATTGAGATTAATGAACTCATTTCATGAATCTTGTGAATCTCATGAAAATAATCACAATCAATGTTTTGAAAATAAATGTGTATCATGTTTTGGTCTTAATGATTTCTCTTGAAAGTTGCTTTTCGGATCTATACGAAAAACATGAGCATACTCGTATGAAAACAACTAACCTAAAGTAAAACACATAAAAATGAGAAAATTCGCTATCATGATGTTTTATGTTTGATGTATTTGGCCTTGACGGTTTTTATGACGAAACCTATGTCTTGATTTTAAATGTTGATACATGTTTTCATAAAAGACTTGAGCATGCTTACATGTAATCAATCTATGTTGCTCTTAATAAATTTTCGAATGAAAGATTTTAATAATGATTTCGGACTTATACGATAATGCATATTATGATTTGTTTTACAAAATTTGCTTTTCACTCTTGAATTTGACACTCGTTTTTATTAAAGGCAAAGACATGCTCATATGAAGTAAATCAGAAAAAGAAAATGTATAATTCTTGAAATTTTTCTCTCTAGAGTTTTCGATTTTTCAATAAAAGATAATTGAATCCATGTATGTTTTGTGAATCTCGTGAAGTTCTTGAATGTGATTTTGATGATGTGTTTGGAGTTCATGAATTAAACTAGAATGAGATTTTTCCAAATGATTCATGACTTCTAAACTTTCGGAATCACAACCTTATTTTATTTGAATCATGACTTGTTGAGTAATGATAGCTTGAATGCATGAATCGATGATTTTATTTGATATTCGAAATTTTCTTTTGATCTTGATGACTTGATGTTCCTTATGCATGAATCATGTTCTTATATGATTCTTTTGCTAATGAAATGAGACATTCAAATGAATCACTTATCGATATTTACGATTGCGATATATCTTTCTAATGTGATCTTGATAACTTAAGATGTCTTTTAGAATTCATGACATGATATAATTGTATCATTGAATTCTTTCCTCCCCTTCTTTTCGACAATAACAAAAAAGTAAAAGAAAATATGTTAACATTTATAATCATGACTTGATCTTTGATATTGATATGTTTTTATATATCATGATTCTTGGTTGTATACACTTTGTCATGAATTGAAAATTGATGCTAAAGAAAATATTTGTAAATTAGGATCTTGATCTCTCATCATTTGATACTTAGATTTTTCTTGGGAATCAAGATCTCCTATTTGATCTCTTGAGTTTCTTGTGCAATTTACAAAGAAAAGACATATCAAAGTGAATCATGTTCTTTATACTTAATGCCTATGATTCTTTAAGATTCTTTAGCCCCTAAAAATTCTTTACATCACTTACTAAAAAGGAGATTTATTAAAATGATTCATGGCCTTCTTGGATTTATATCTTTTGGTATTCATGATATGATTGCATTTATGCCTTGCATGCATCATGTGATGTAAACTTCTATTGATGTGAAAAGTTTGTATCATTATATTCCCTCCCTTCTTTTTGACAAAAACAAAGGGGGAGAAAGTTTTTGCTAGCTTGCATACTTCAAAAAGGAAGCAAAAAAAGGGGAAACTATTTGCTAGCGTATCGTTAAACATTGCAAAGGAACCAAATTTGAAGCAAAGCTTGCACTTCTCAAAAGAGAAGAAAGAAATTGTGAAAAGTTGCACATTTTTCTTTAACTTGTTAGCTTACATGTTTAAAGTGATGTAAATTTTACAAAATTGCTAACAAAATTTTGCTAGCTTGCAAAGACAAAACTTGCTTACACTTCTCAAAGGAGAAGAAAGATCTAGCTATCATGAACACCACCAAAAAGATTGCAAGCTTGCAATCTCAAGAGAAGAAAAATTGCTATCTTGCCTACCTTTAGAAGAAAAAGTGCAAACTTGCACATCTCATGAAGCAAGTGAAAAATTACTATACTTGCATGAATTTTAAACTTGCTATAATTGAATATTGTAAATCTTGCTAATATGATTGTAAAAATTTATATATCTTTTAAACTAGCTTGATGCAACTTCTCCTTTTTGTTGATGACAAAGGGGGAGAAGTAGATTGATGATCATGCATTGTACTGATGTTTGAATATTTTGAAATATTGCATGATGTTTTTGATAACATGATACTTGGATTTTTTGAAATCCAAGGGTCCTATCAATATAGCATATTGATAGGGGAAGTTTGTTTAAACTCCATGGAGTTAAGGTTAACTCTATCATCAATTAGTTGTCATCATAAAAAAGGGGGAGATTGTTGAATCTCGGATTTTGATGATGAAACTAATTGATTATGTTTTGAAAATCTAACTATGTTTTGAGTCACGCAGGTCTACTCTCGATTATCATTAGACAATTGACGTAGGATGAATCAACATTGAGCTGGAGGAGAACACGTCAGGAGATTGGACGTCGAGCCGGAAGGTCCGATCGACAATCGACAGAAGGCTTCGGATAAAGAAATCGGGCATCGAGCCAAGAAGAGCGGAGTTGCGCCAAGGAGATCATGGTTGCGGGTGTCAACTGTTAATTGGGCAATAGGTCGTAAGAGAGGACAATGCATCGAATAACCGGACGAAGCGCCGACCAATGACGTGCCGGGCAATAGGATATTGATTCGCGTTATAAAATTTGTCTAGATCGAAGTAGGAGTAGTTTAATTGGGTTGTAATTGGGTCAACCTAGTTAGGGGCCAATTGGGCCTATACTCAGACGAGTTTAGGCCGAACTCAAGGCCCAATCAAGGTTGCTGAACCCTGTCTAGCAATGGCACCGCCAGATTGGTGCGATGGTACCGCCCAAGGCTTGGTCTCCCAGGTTGTCTGGTGGTGGTACTGCCTAGTACACTGACAAAGCAGTGTGCTCAAGTGATGGTACCGCCAGACTAGGTGGTGGTACCGCCCAGTGTCGGGGTGTACTGGGCAGTGGTACTGCCCAGCACTGGCGGTGGTACCGCCAAAACCCAGTAGACCCGGGATGGGATGGTTTTTGACTCCAAGTTTGAATCCAATTAAAGCATATAAATACCCCTCTCATTCCTGGGTTGAATACACAAGCACACAAACTTTTAAAGTAGAAAAACGTTGTTCAAATCACTTTAAAAATCTCTCCTCTAGTCCTTATTTGTATTCCACCTAAAGAGAGGAGTGAAGTGCTTGTAAGGGTTATCTCCTAAGCCCGTCAAAAGGAGAAGGTGTTGTAAGGGAGTTAGTCATCGCCCGTTGAAGGAGAGACAACTAGTGGAAAGCCGGTGGCCTTAAGTGAAGAGGAATCGGGAGTGGATGTAGGTCGGATAACCGAACAACTATAAAAACGGTTTGCGCTTACTTTCTTGCAATTTACATTTTAGCAAACCTTCTTTACTCACTGCTCTACTTCTTCTCTAAACGCTCTCAAGTTTAAGCACTTCCGATACGCTTTCAATCGAAAACGGTTTTAATCGAAACGTGGTTTCTATCGTACTGTCACGCACTTAGCTGGAATTGCCTAAGTGGTGAGGCACCCTTGCGGGAAACACGGACTTAGTTGGAGTTGCCTAAGTCGAGAAGCACCCTTGCGCCCACTTCGATCAGACTTAGTTGGGATTGCCTAACTCTTGAGGTGCCCTTACAACATACGCGTCCACAACCTCGTGCAAGTCCCGTAGGACCTGTAAAACAGAAGTTGATTAGTTTTTGAAACGAGCGGCGGACAAGTCCCAACGTCTCACGAAGAGGGAAGCTTTATAAGAAATTAAGCGAGCACTTGGAGTGTAGGAAAATAGAGAAAGAGAGGAGGAAAATAAGGCCTTTAGAAGGGTGAACGAAGTCCGCAAACAACTACTCCCCGGGTGTTGGGCGCAAAGGCAAGTTTCCGTCAAGTTGACGTGCAAACTTGTGAAAGTGTTCAACGCCCGACAATACTCCGAAGCCCCATCCAGCCCTGTGCCACCCGAGTGGTTCCAGGGTGCTGAGATGGCTGACATTTTTGGGGGTGGCTGCGGGCTGCAAAAATTAGCCAACGGCACATGAAAACGGAGCCATTTTTGGGGGTTTCGCCCGGTTCAGCAAGCGGTCATTCTACAGCGCTGCAAACTGCCATTTTTTACATTTTTACATGGAAAACACACCAAAAGTATGGCAAAACAAGCTACCAAGGATATGTACAAGCATGGGCAAGCGACAAACGGATTGTTGAACGAAGTTGCTGCGAGTGTGCGATGACCGTTCATGACATTCTCCCCCACTTAAGCTGTCGACGCCCTCGTCGACACTTGCTGGTAGGCTTTGATGGCTGTTTCTTCGTGTCGGAAGGTATCTTCTGGCTCCCAACTGGCTTCGGTTTTGGAAAGCTTCCGCCACTTCACCAAATACCCAATCTGCTCAACTCCGTTGGATAGCTTTATCTTGCGATCCGCTAAAATGATCTCAACTCGCTTCTTGTAGGAGGCTCTGGTGAGAGGTTGTCGAGTTGAAACGCCTCGGGAAGCATCTTGCGGATCGGAGTAATAGGCTTTCAAGTTGCTGGCATGGAAAACATTATGAATCTTAAGCCACGCCGGCAGCTGCAACTTGTAGGAGACATTGCCCACCCTACTGATAATTGGGAAGGGGCCATTATACTTGCACACCAATTCTTTGTGCACCTTGTTCCTAAAGAATTGGAGTGATGCTGGTTGGAGCTTCACCAACACCAAATCGCCGACTTTGAATTCCTGTGGTCGCCTTCCCAAGTCTGCCCACTTTTTCATCTTTTTGGCCGCCTTCTCCAAATAAGTCCGCGCAATATCTGCATTTCGATGTCATTCTTTTGCCAAGTGATATGCAGACGGACTACTTCCTGTATATCCAATAGCCAAAGTGTGAGAAGTTGACGGCTGTTGTCCTGTGATGATCTCAAAGGGGCTCTTGTTGGACGCAGAGCTCCGCTATAGGTTGTAGGAGAATTGGGCTATGTCCAACAGATTCATCAAATCTCGTTGGTTGGCACTCACGTAGTGCTGAAGATATTGCTCTAGGAGCGAATTTATTCTCTCAGTTTGGCCATCCGTCTGGGGATGGAGGCTTATGGAGAAGTATAGCTTCGACCCCAACAATTTGAATAGCTCGGTCCAGAATCGTCCCAGAAATTGAGCATCTCGATCACTTATGATATTGTGCGGGACTCCCCAATACTTCACCACATTCTTTATCATGAGCTTTGCCGCTTCCTCTACTGAACAGTGTAGGGGTGCAATAATGAAGGTTGCATACTTCGAAAATCGGTTGACCACCACAAGTATCGATCCGAGTCCCCCTATTGCCGGCAAGCTTGATATGAAGTCCAGAGAAATGCTCTCCCATGGCCTTTCTGGTACGGGTAACGGCTCTAAAAATCCCACCGGCTTCCGCTGCTCCACCTTATCTAGTTGATAAGTTAGGCACGTTCGAACATATTCCTCCACATCCGTCCCCATCTTCGGCCAATAGAAGGCCCTCTCCACGAGAGCCAATGTTCGGCGAATGCCCGGATGTCTTGCCCAAAGGGAATCGTGACACTCCTTCAAGAGTTCACGCCTCAAATTGTCCACTCGAGGGACATAAACTCTATTCCCTTTGGTGTAGACGAGTTCCTCCTGGACCCAAAATCGTCGTGCCTTACCTTCTTGGATCAGTTGCATCAAGGTTACTGCCTGGGGATCACTGTATAGTCCATCCTTGATTCGAGAAAGGAAGTTGGAGTGCAACTGACTTGCTTGGCCTTTGCCCTCCAGTTGCATAGCATTCACTCGCTCCACTTTTCGGCTCAACGCATCGGCTACGACATTTGTTTTTCCGAGCTTGTACTCTATTGCCATATCAAATTCCGCCAAAAAGTCCTGCCATCGTGCTTGCTTTGGAGAGTTTCTTCTGAGTCTGAAAGTAACTCAAAGCGATGTTGTCTGTCCTCAACAAAAATCGCGATCCGAGAAGGTAGTGTTGCCACACTTGTAGACAGTGGATCACCGCTGTCATCTCCTCGTGCATTGGATACCGTCGCTCGGTCTCATTGAGCTTGCGGCTTTCATAGGCCATTGGTTGGCCCTCCTGCATGAGTACTCCCCCAATAGCGAAGTCTGAAGCATCTGTATGGACTTCGAAAGGCTTCCTATAGTCTGGTAATTTGAGCACCGGTTCTTTCAAAACGGCAACTTTTAGGTGTTGGAATGCCGCTTCACATTTGTCGGACCATCTCCAATGCTACTCCTTTTTCAGCAACTCCGTCAGTGGAGCTGCACGCTTCAAATACCCCATTATGAAGCGCCGATAGTACACAAAACCAAGGAAGGATCTCAGCTCTGGCACCTTCCTTGGAGTACTCCATTCCGCCATAGCTTGCACCTTTGTTTTGTCCATTCGGATAGAACCATTGCCGATTCGATGCCCCAAGAATAAGATCTCCGTCTGAGCAAACTAGCAATTCTCTTTTTTCACGAACAAAGTATTCTCCCTGAGAACTTTGAAAATTGTTCGAAGGTGCTCAATATGCTCCTCAAGTGTTTGGCTGTAGATGGCAATATCGTCCAAGTAGATGACCACAAACTTGTCTAAATACTCCTTGAATAGCTGGTTCATAAGAGTGCAGAATGTGGCTGGAGCGTTGGTTAAGCCGAAAGGCATCACCAAGAACTTAAACGCTCCATACCTGGTCACACAGGTAGTCTTCGCTTCATCACCTTCAGCAATACACACCTGCCAATACCCCGACCGAAGGTCGAGTTTGGAGAAATACTTTGCTTTACCCAGGTGGTTGAACAAGTCCGCAATGAGCGGGATGAGATATTATTCTTCACAGTCACCTTGTTAAGGGCTCGATAGTCGACGCATAGTCGGAAACTCCCATCTTGCTTCGTTTGGAAGAGAACTGGAGCTCCGAATGATGCTTTAGAACTGCGGATGAGACCACCGCTTAGCAGTTCATCTAACTGCTTTCTGAGCTTTGCCAACTCGGGAGGGGGCATGCGGTATGGTGGTCTCGCTGGAGGCTTAACTCCCGGCTCTAGCTCAATAAGATGATCCACGCCTCTGCGTGGTGGTAGAGTTTTCGGCAACTTAGGTGGCATAATATTTGTGAACTCCTTCGAGACGTTCGCCACCGCAGCAGGTTCTTTAATGGCCTCCCCGTCAAGTGGTTCTAGCTTAATAGCAGCCACGAAGGTTAACTCTCCTTTGCGCACCCTTTTCTTCAATTACAATGCCGATAATTGTTGGGGGTCCTTGGTTCATCTCTGAGAGACGGGAACCACGTAGGGGTCGTCGCCTCCTATCATACATATGGAGTTTAGGAACGGCATTGGCATCAACTTCGTGACGTGCATAAACTCCATCCCGAGAATCACTTGGAAGTCATCCAATGGCACTGTCATTATGTTTGTGCTCCCGCTCCAAGATCCAATCTTGATAGGGACTCCCTTTGCTAGCCCGGAGATCTGCTTGGCCTCCGAGTTCACCGCCTTCATTCGACTTGGGTTCTTCTCCAAGGTCAGCCCAAGTCGTCTTGCTTCTCGGTCGGCAATAAAGTTGTGGGTAGCACCCGTGTCCACCATTGCCCGGGTGGTTTGGCCATTGAGCCTGATGTCCACATACATCAGCTCATTGCTTCTTACTTTTTATTGCTTCGACTTTATGTTCTCCCTCACTTGACCTCGCAATGCATTCAACAAATGCATCGCTCCCATCCAGGGTCCTTGCGACTCCCCGTCGTCGCTACTAGATTCTGAGCTACTTGAACTGGGGGCAACCACCTTGCCCTTGTCTGGCTTGGGGGGATGGATAGAAGCTGACAAGGCATTGAGTGTCTGCTTCTGTGGGCACTCCCATACCCTATGTGGTCCACCGCACCGGTAGCATCCGCCGAATCTTGGGGGCTTGCCTTTCGAGTTCGGCCCCTTTTGGAAACTTTTCTTCCTTTGTTCGCCCCCAGATTCCTTTCCAAGAGGATGTTTTGGATGGTGATTTCTTGAAGACTGTTTCTTCTTCCTCGAGTCCTCTGAAGAAACAAAGTCGGTGAGCCTTTCTGCAGCTGCAATTGCACCAATCACATTGGTGACATTCCGTCGATGAAGTTCTAGTTGAGCCCATGGCTTCAGGCCATCAAGAAAGCTGAACAACTTATCTTTTTCGGACATGTCTTGAATGTCTAGCATAAGTGCAGAAAATTGCTTCACATAGTCCCAAATGGAAGTCGTTTGGTAGAGTTGTCTCAACTTCCTCCTTGCGACGAACTCAGTATTCTCGGGTAGGAATTGAGTTCTCAACTCTTGCTTCAAGTCTGCCCATGTGTCCACTCGGCACCGACCTTGTTGATTCTCCTCCCAACGGGTTCTCCATCAAAGTTTTGCATCTCCGTTCAGATACATGGTCGCTATCGAAACTTTAGTGTCCTCAGAGTTCGGTCTCGTGGATCGGAAGTATTAGTCCATATCAAACAGGAAATTCTTGAGCTCCTTAGCATCTCTAGCACCCCCATAACAACGTGGGTCGGGCGCTCTGAAGCTTTGTGTCGGCGCAACGCAGGTGTTGCCTCCTCCCGTATTTAGCGCCCTCGTGAGCACCATCACTCTGGAAGTGAGTTCCGTCACCATCTCTTGCAAATGTTGCACGGAGTCCTTGGTGTCATCCGTTAGTCGGTCGACAGATTGCGCCTCCTCCGCTCGTGGTGAGAAGCCAACATCTCGTTCATCGTGTTCGCTGCGTTGCTCCTCCTGAGTGGCTCCAGCAGCAAGTGAGCGAGTTTGCAAATGTAGCCCACCTACGGCTGCTTGGGGCAACTGTCCGGCTTGCCCCATTTTGCTCGATTCGCCGCGATGTTTTGCTATGGTGAGATTGTGAAGTTTCTTTGCTGCTTGCTCGAATTGCTTGCCTGCTCTGATACCATAATATCATGCACTTAGCTGGAATTGCCTAAGTGGTGAGGCACCCTTACGGCAAACACGGACTTAGCTGGAGTTGCCTAAGTCGAGAAGCACCCTTGCGCCCACTTTGATCAGACTTAGCTAGAATTGCCTAAGTCTTGAGGCGCCCTTGCGACATACGCGTCCGCAAAGGGTCAGCCGAGCTGCATCTCGTCACGCAGTCTGTAGGACTGTAAAGCAGTTGATTAGTTTTTGAAACGAGCGGCGGACAAGTCCCGACGTCTTGCGAAGAGGGAAGCTTTACAAGCAATTGAGCAAGCACTTGAAGTACAGGAAAACAGAGAAAGAGAGGAAAACAAGGACTTTAGAAGGGTGAACGAGCAGCTACAATTCTGCAAACAACTACTCCCCGGGTGCCGGGTGCGAAGGCCAGTTTCCGTCAAGTTGACGTGTAAACTTGTGAAAGTGTTCAATGCTCGACAATACTCCGAAGCCCCATCCAGCCCTGTGCCACCCGGGTGGTTCCAGGGTGCTAAGATGGCTAACATTTTTGGGGGTGGCTGCGGAATGCAAAAATCAGCCTGCGGCACACGAAAACGGAGCCATTTTTGGGGGTTTCGCCCGGTTCAACGAGCGATCGTTCTGCAGCGCTGCAAACTCCATTTCTTACATTTTTACATGGAAAACACACCAAAAGTATGGCAAAACAGGCTGCCAAGGATATGTACAAGCATGAGCAAGCGATGAACGGATCGTTGAACAAAGTTGCTACGAGTGTGCGACGACTATTCGAGACAGCACGGGGTTTTCCGAAATCACGTAAATTTGTCATAACTTTACCGCTGCACTAACTCTCACCCTCCTCGCCCCCCTCGGTCGGGCGATCCTAACAAGATGGAGATGCAATCCAGTGGTATGATTGGTACGAACTTGCCACGGAGTTCCCTCGTGGGAGCAATTCAAGAGAGGGCTTCTTATTTGCTTTAGACCATCTAAATATGAGAATGTTGATAGGTAACTCGCTAAAATTCGTCAAACATCTACAGTGCTAGAATATCAGAGCAGATTTGAACGATTGTCAAATCAAGCCAGAGATTGGTCTGAACGACAACCGGTGGGAACATTTATCGAAGGACTTAATCCAAATATCAGGTGTGAAGTCAAAGCTCGCCAGCCCCGCACTATGACAACCACAATCTCATTTGCACGTTTTCATGAAGAAAAAATTAGTAGGGAAAATCGTCGAAACAGAAGTGACAACAAACAAATGATCAGCAAGCTACCAGCCTCGTCTATTCCCAACCAAAACCCTAACACTCGAAGACTAACCCGAGAAGAGCTCAAGGAAAGATCAGCGAAGTGTTTGTGTTGGCACTGTGACGAAAAGTGGAGTAAGAAGCACCGATGTAAACAAGGGCAACTTCTGGTGATTGAACCAATGGAAGAGGAACCGGAAGCTAACAATATGGACTCCGATCATAAAGGTATGGATTCAGACGAAGATGTTGGACCTATCACATATATAGTGCATGCATTAGCCGGCTATTCTAACCCGTAAACTATGAAAGTTGAAAAAATTTTAGAATATCAACCTGTTACAGTTTTAATTGATACTGGTAGCACTAATAATTTTATGGACAGTAAAATTGCTGACTGATTGGCCTACCATATTGAAGGTTGTAACAAATTCGAAGTAAAGGTCGCTGATGGACGGACTTTAACTCGTGACAGCAAATGTTCAAACATAAAGCTAATTATACAGGGCCAAGAATTGCTGATGGATTTCTTTTTGCTACCCTTGGAAGACTTTGAAGTGGTGCTTGGAATTAAATGACTGTCAACCTTGGGTGATGTTTTTAAGAATTTTTCTAAACTAATCATGAAGTTTTTTATTAATGGAAAGCAGGTGATCCTAAAGGGAAGATGTAGAAGTAAAGTCATAGCTGCCACTAGTCATTGGTTGGAGAGGATTCTTTAGAAGACTACAACGACTACTACATGGGAAGGCTGGCCTATTGCTTACACTATCAAAAAGTGGAGACCGTACTTGATCAACGAGTTGTGATGCACCGCAGATACTCTGTGACTGAAGTGGTGAAAGAGAAGCTCTCCGAATTTGATGTTGCTCAACCTTGAGGACAAGGTTGATTTGAAAGGGAGAGGAATTGTTAGGATCCTTTTATTTTTTGAGCTTTTGAATAATGTTCATTGAGTCTGTTTAGTTCAGTAAGAGTCGGATAGGGGTTTATTTAATATTTATTTATTATTAAAAGTCTAAGTCCTGGTGGACCCTGGGTGGAACTCTATAAATATGGATGGATCTATTTCTTTTCATAAATCAATGAAAATGTTATCTCAGCTATTTGGCAAACCCTAGGTGATCATCCCCTTTTCTTTTGCTTCTTTCGCTTCTTCTACGAAAAAACCCTAGGGCCTTATCACTTTGCTGCTGTGAACAATATTTTCATAGTGGAGATCTTGATTTGAACCAGGAGAGGTCCCATGGTTTTTATCCTTCATATTGAAGGAGTTCTCCACGTAAAAAATTGTCGATATTCTTGTGTGCTTAATTGCGATTTAATTGTTCATTGCTCATATACTCAAGATAGTACCTCTGACATATTCATACAAGTGGGGAGGAAAATTTTGGATAATTAATTATTTCTATCCCATATATTTTTTTATCCGTTTTTCCCAACAATATGGTGGTTTGTGTTAATCATTTCATGAGTCAACCCTTTGTTGAGCCCATTATTCTCTTCATAAGCTCTAAGTGTACTTTTGTTTGGTGTTGCCTTCGGTCGCTCCCCTACTTGATCTTGTAATGTGTCCACCAACCCATTACCTTTAGTGTGATCATATAATGACTCCTTGTCGCTTGCTTAATTCTGATGCCCTTTAAGCATTATGAAGCTTCCATCCTGAAGTACATCCCTTAACATGTGTGGTTCGTTACACATGAATCCTCTACTAGAAAAATAGGACTTATCCCCTAGATACCTGTCTCATTAAAGCAACTTCCTCTTTATAGGCTTCTGTTTTGAAGGTTCAAAGACTATCATCTCCTTGGACTACTTTGTCTGTCAAGACATAACACTGCATTGTTTCATCATCACGAACACACTTGTTAGACTGCAACTCTTTGCCAATGTAGCCCTCAAGGGCTATCAACATGCTGAACCTACTGTATAATTTACTATCTCATGGACATATCCTTTTCCCTCAAGCCGAAGAAAAGGTTCTTAAGCTCTATAGCGCTGAATTTCAATAGCCTTGGGATGACCACAAACACCCCTAGTTCCATTGCATAAGTACCGAATTCTTCGAGTTGGCAATTTCCCTCGCCTTTGTGAGTCTTGTATAAACTCTTTAAGTTGTCGAGCAACCTATCCTTACTTGCAAGGTCTCATCCTTTGCCAAGTACCCCTGCTTGCATTGAGTACCATTAAATTAGGTTGATGAGGTTGAGTGGTGGCTTGAATTTGGCCATCCTAACCTTTGTACACTACAAGTTCTTCCCAACTCACTTGTCCTCGTAGTGTCTCTCGTGTGAAAGGTTAGTTATTCCTTTGAATGTCAATCTTAAATACCCAGTCCTTTAATTGACTCCTTTCCCTGCATCCCAAACGATCGTGCATGCTAGCTGCCCTCCATACAACTATGCTAGGTCCCTCAAATTGATAATGCCAAGCATTTCTTAGTGTGTTTGTCCCGTTTTGATACCAATTGTCATGAACTTAACTCATTTGCCTAAGTCGTATGACACCCTACGTGTTTATCCACAAAGGATCAATGTCTCTTTAATCTCATTGGATTTCATAAGGGCCTACAAAAGAGAAAATGGGTTGGTGGAAGCATTAACTCAAGATCCCATGGGCATTAACTCAAGATTTCAACAAACATTTGATAGGTAAAGCAAAATACAAAGATACATTTCGCAATCTCTGAATGGCAGCATAACAAAGGATTCAAGGCAATCCGCACGACAACCACACACAAGCTACATTTATAAGCCAGAAATGACCATAAAAACCAACCAAAATTGCACTATCAAGCCTATTGCAAGCCCCTTGGATGTTTTCTAAAGTATGAACAAACTAAAATGCACGGACATTACATCAAACACCTTCCCTACAAACTCTGTCAGTTTCGATGACATCGAACAGCAGCAACAGCGGGACCAGCGTCAGGAGAAGAGGGCTCACATTTGTGAGCCCTAATTGCTGTTTTAGGTTTTTTTTCATACTGAGTTGAATCGGACCATTTGAAACATGGGCTATTCTTGTATCATTCAACATTCTGGCCTGTACATGCTGCTCATTTTGTATAGTTTTGAGTGGTACAGTAGTCCTTGCTTTAAAGGATGAATCTAATACCATGTCCAACTGCCATGGTCATAAGGAAAAAGTCACAAACTTAAACATGCAATGGCATGTTGAACTACTGCTTATTCTAACAAATTTCTCAGTTCCTTAATTCTTATGTGTATATACAAAGTTCCAATACACTCACTCCATCTACCCTCATATTATTAAGTTCAAACTAACACACAGAATGAATCATGTAAGACAATCTTCTTTAGATATGACAAACTTGCTATATGAACACTAAACGATGAAAACACCACTAAAATTTATGTTAAATGATCATGTTACAAGCCACAGAGAAACAAAAGGTAAATTAAAAAGTCAATAAGAAAACTAGAACAGTCATCAAGAACCTGATTTGGAATTAAATGCAGGCAGCAATAAGAAAAGGCAAATGGATTACCACAATACCTCCACATGAATACCCTTTTGCCTAATACAGAGCAATTTAAGAGCTTGAGATATCTTTTCCCCATCAGCTTTTAAGCGAGAGATGATGTTCACAGCAGAATGTGCAAGAACATCTGGTCGGGCTTCCCGAAAATTATGGATATTTACTGTTGACTGTGAAGCAACATGATGAGAATAAATTCAATGAATATTAACCAAAGGAAGATAAATTGCAGATCTATCCCTCAAGTCCTAAGCCCCAAAATAGAGACAAGAGAAGTGGAATAAAGTATATGCCAACAGTGAGATTGAAAACTACCAATACCATGTAGCAATAGGTCAAGGTTCGAAGAAACAAGGCACAGTTTTGATAATATGTTTGAAACATTAAAATGGTATTAATGAAGCACTCACAAAATCAGTGATAGTGATAATCCACTGTCATTTCAACATAATAGAGATGACTTAATAAAGTAAACTCCACAATTGATGCATTCTAGCAACAAAGATTTAACTCTTGGTCCTATACTAGTTTTTGTAATCTATCAGACTGGTACAGTACCAGTATACCGGATGATATACCAGCACATACTGTTCGGCATCACTGAATAAGATAAAAATATAGTATTGTACTAGTGTCAAGCTATTTGTTTCAGTACCGATACATAATTGTATCAGTAAATATATGATCAAGATTTGAAACCTTGCAAACATGTCATCATGAACTTGCATGTTCTACAGTTGGGACAAACAGATAAACTACAATCATCACAAGCCAATCAGTCTATTAAAAAAAATATTTTCAAATCATTTAGAGAAAACATGCTAAGGCATGCCTGATTTCCATATGCAGAGACTATCTGAATAGTAAGCATCTCCAGTTTGTAAAATGTAGCTCCACTCTGCAGACTTTGATCCATATCAAATTCTCCTACATAAGAAAATACTGTTGAAAAATTGGAAAACAAAAGTATATAAAATAAAGAAAAAGAATGTTTATACTCATATATCATGCTTTAAATCAATTCTCAAAAGGTGGAAGTTGCATATATGTTTTGTACCAGCATAAGAAACCTTTTTGATATTTATGCTCTCTTCAGCAAAGGCAGGTCTCAAATGACCTTGGATGACAATGCTAGCAGGAGGCTGATCCATCCAGTCCAAATTAACATTTGATACAGACTAAGCAAGAAAAACAACCAAGAGTATTACACAGCCGAAGACAATGTTGCACATGCGAATAAAATAGGAATTTAGGTGAAGTGGTATAACCTTCACGGTGCAAAGTTTTCACATTAATTACTGAACAAGCATTAGAGATAACTGCATACCTCCTCCATTTTCTTAGCAAAATATATTGGATGACAAGACTGCATTGTTTCCAAATTTGTCCAATCACTTGTATTCTCAGATGAGAGAAGTTGATATACTTCGTCAAGAATGGCCATCACATCCTGCTAAGAAATGTCACATCTACCTTAATTTGATATAAAAAAAAGTAAAATAATGTAATAAACGTTGTCTTGTCTCCTCACCTCTTCGGATTCATCGTCAATGTCATCTTCACTGCTTGAGATTTCTTCTACTCCAAATTCAAGATCAGATGGCCCTAACACTTCCATCTCAGCTAGCATTTCTATATTGTCCAAGCCAATTATAACTTTCTGCACTGAACATTAATATTAGTTGAAGCATTGCAAGCCTCAAATCATAAGAAAAAGAATAAAAGGGAAGACAGAAAGGACCAATGAACGAATTCAAGTACCACTAATTTATCATCTGTAACCAAACTTTGAAGAACTTCTTTCTTCTTATTCACCTCAAAATAGATATCTGTTCAAAGTGCTACAGAAACTTCAAGAGTGTGGGGGAGAAAAGGATACAAAAATAATTGGCTCTAAGAACAGTTATCAAGACAAACAAAAAAATAAAAGAAAATATTAACAGTGTACCTCCTTGTTCATCAGTTAGATAGGGAAATTCAGGCCAAATAATATTCTCATGGACTTCATCATCGATAAATCTTGAAAACATGATGGTTGCTTTGCTATTGGCCTACACATAGCATGGATAATACACCATCAATGGATAAGTAAATTCTAAATTACCATTGTAGAAGCATATAACACCATATCATAGACGACCAAGTTCATTGTAGATGTCCAAGTTTTTGGGATATAACACTAAGTTCCGGCTTTAGGATGTGAATGTGTTTCTAATTCAAAAGTAAGTTTTTCTGGTTCTTATAGAATTAGATAGATTTACAAAAATTAGAAATATGAAAGAATTGTTGAATCTCGGATTTTGATGATGAAACTAATTGATAGGGTTTGTGATCTAATCTACATTTTGAGTGACGCAGGATTAGCTTCGATTAGGAAGAGACAATTAAAGCAAAAGGAATCGGAAGTTGGGCCGGAGTGGATCATGCCAGAAGATTGGACGTCGAGCCGGAGGATCGGTCGACGTATCGACAGAAAGCTTCATGTCATCGGTTCGGGCATCGGGCCAAGAAGAGCAAAAATTGCGCCAAGGAGATCGGAGTTGCGGGATCAACATGCCGATTAGACAATAGGCCGCAAGAGAGGACGATATGCCGAAGGATTGGACAAAGCACCGATGAACTAATGACATGCTGGATAAAAAATGATTTAAGCTTTGTAATAATTGTCTAGATCAAAGTAGTGTTAAGTTGTAATTGGGTTGGAATTAGGCCAACTCAATTAAGGGCCAACTTGACCCGAATCTGGGCTATGTTGGGTCGGATGAAAGGCCCAAACAATGACCTGGAGCCACGTCAAGCGGTGGCACCGCCATGGTTGGCGATGGAACTGCCTGAAGGCTCGTCCTCCCAGGCTGAGTCTCGGCAGTGGTACCGCCCAATGTCAAGCGGTGGTACCACCCACCAGACTGGGCGGTGGTACCACCAGACTGGGCGGTGGTATCGCCCAGACATAGTCTCCCAGACTTTGTCAGGCAGTGGTACCACCCAATGTCAGTGCTGCAGGTGGTGGTACCGTGCAGCACAGGCGGTGGTACCGCTAGTACCCCAAAATCTCGGGATATTTGAATTTTGACTCCAATTCCTGAAGCCATTTGGGGTCTATAAATACCCCAGCTATGCTTGCTTGGAACAGAAAGAATTGTGAAATAAAAGAAAGCAAAAACTCTGTGATTCTAAGGTTGAACCCTTGTAAAGTATAGAGTCCCTCCTCCTAAAGCATAGAGAGTATTCTAAGGGAGAGTGTGAGGGAAACCTTGTAAAAGAGGGTTGTAAAAAAGTAGTTGGTCTTCGCCCGTTGAAGGAGGATCATTAGTGGATGCCGGTGGCCTTGACGAAGGAGGAATCGGGAGTGGACGTAGGTCGGACGACCGAACCACTATAAAATTAGTGTGCACTTTCTTTCTTTGCTTATTACTTTTACTTTTACTGCCTTACTTGCTTTACGAACGTTTTCAAAGTCAAATGATTTCCGATATGGTTTTATCATACCAAAGTCGCCCCCCCCCTTCCTCTTAGTGCCGACTCGGTCTTAACAGGAATCCTAAAGTATACCTCGTTATTGTATAATTACTCTTCATAACTCATAGTTTTGTACAAAACAATAAAAACTAGGGAATACCACAGTGCAAGAAAGAGAAAATACAACTCTTTTTTATGCTATTTACCTTCACAACAATAGTATTGATATTAGTTGTTTGTGGTAGTTGGACTTTGATACCATGGTATACATAACAATCCTAAGTTTGTTAAATTATTAATTTGTTCATGACAAATTCTGTTTGCCATATGACTTATCCATACGTGTTTTGTGGGACTACTTGCTACATATTAATATCAAATATTTACTGAAGCTTGCAGTATATGCACTGTCTCGTTTCCCAACTGTGATTTCTGAGTTAGCAATTTTTCTTTTGCAAAGCAAGTCTGAAATGCATTTTATGTTTTTTTTCTAGTTGAGTATGGCAATATTTCTAGTACTAATGCTGATCCAACAGGAGTGTTGATTTATAACCTCACTGTGTCAGTGTTTGCCTACCAAAGAAAAGAAATATTTTAGCCTCAAACTCGGTCCTTATGTTTCTTACATCCCTTTACAATTATCATAACAAGCATCTGGTACAATGTACAAGTTCGTAGGTTGTTTTTGTGCACATAGGCCTACAGGTCATGTAGAGCAGTCAAATTAAACTCTAAACTATATTGAAGAACCCTTTATAAGATAATATGGATGAAATCACATATAGAAACTATAAGCAGCACTTCAGATATTTTACGGATCCAACGAGTGCTTGGCATTCATCAGTGGCAGAGCAAAATTAGCATGAATTTTGAGCTACCAATACACACCAATAAGCCGAGTTCAGGAAGAAGAGAAGAGATAAAGCCAGTTAGATATAGTTTGCAAGCAATTTTCTTCTAAAACCAGGATTCATTATCTATATATAAGCAAACATTCCGGTGAGCTCACCCTCTCAATAGCATAATTGTTACCTTAATTATGGTTCTTGCGGTCTCGGCATCAGTGAGGCGCCTCTCCTCATCGTCACTGGAAGCAACTAGCTCTTCGATTTCCTCGAAAGGGTGGTATAGTGGCTTCGAGTTTCTTCTCAAAGAATCCGCATCCTCTAGCCCAGAACGGACTCTCGATTTCGTCCTGGCGAGGAGAATGGGCTCATGTAGGTGCTTCTATAGAGAAAGAAAGGGGCGAACCAGTACCTCGCGTGCTGAAGATCCCAAATTCCTCGTCCAAAGAACCTATGGTTGCCACCGCCGGTGCCACCGCGATAGCACTTGCGGCCGGCGCCCACGAGAAGCGACAGAGGTGACCGCAACGGCGAAGGCAGCAGACCATTTGCGAGGGCGAAGTCCATCGTCGTCGACATCTGCCTCTTCTTCTTCTGTCTTCGGGTTGGTTTCCGCCGGAGGATATCTCCAACAGTTTGCGAACGGACGGCCCAGCCGCGGCTGGCGATGGATCGGTGGTTGGACTTTGGGTGCGGAGTCGCGGAACCCAAACGGATCCGTTAGAAGAATTGAGATCCGATTCCAGTACAGATCACGACCAAGCCAAACTACAAGTCCAGAATTAAAAAGGAAATGATAAGCTGCCGCGTTTGACTTTATTGGGCGAATTCTTATAAAAAGCTTTTTTTAGTCTCCACCATTTCTAAAATTATCTGTCATTTTTTTAACTTAATAATAGACATATTCTTCATTTGACAGTCAGCTTATAAAAGGCTTTTCTATTATTGTTCTTCTATATTTTATATTACATTACATGACAGTCAACAATAATAGAAAAACTATAACATAATACAAAATATTATAATAAAATATTTTATATTACATTACAGTGTTTTTCTATATTTCTGAAAATACTGTGTTATCCAGTATTATATAAAAATACTGTAATAGGTTCGGTTAGTCCTACTAGGGAAAAGAGAGAAAAAAAGATTGAGACTCGGTATTTCGGATATCAGATAAAAAATACCATCAAGAAATTTTAAAAATGGATTACTAGTCGGAAAAGCTAAGGAAAAAAAAAAAAAAAGAGGGGTCTTTTCTGGAACTTTATTATCATAGGATAAATTTCCTTAAAAAGTTTTTTATAATTAAATTCTCATTAGCATTCTTTTTTTTTTAGAGTTTCAACTTTTTAAAATAACAAAAGTAACCCTAAGACATTTTTGTTTTTTCTCTTAAAAAGCTGCATTCTCTCTCCTTTTTTTTCAATTGAACTGGTTGAACCAACCCATGGATCAATTTAAAATAAATAATAATAAATAATATATTAATATATATTAATAAAAAATAAAATTTTTAGATATTTTACTAAAAATATTGACCTTTTACCAAATGACATTCTTAATTGGTTTTTACTTAGGAGCACCTCTTTTTTTATTAAATTAATAAAGATATCTCTTTATCTTTTATCAACCACTCATTTAGAATGGCATTGTCCATCATCTCTGCTCATCACTAGCAATGTTGGCAATTGCCTTCGTCTCTTGCTCCCATCATTACCTCCTCCTTCAGCTCTTCTATCTGTAATTGTATCATCATGCATTATTTTGTTATTGTCACTCCCTTCGCCTCTAGGTGTCATCATTGCCTGTTCGCCTTCCAATATTGTCGCCACCTTGTCCCACCCATTGTAGTTGGTGGTAAGGGACTTTCCTCCTTGCCACTATCACTAGCAATATCGTCACCTCCTCTTAGCTCAATCCCCTGTTGCTCCACGATCCTCATAGTGAGAGCAATGCCATCTTCCTCATGGTTGAAGGAGGCAATGTCATCGTCAACAATGAGTTTTTTTTATCCCTCTTCCTTACCTTTCGGTAGTAGCTAGGAGGAAGGGCCATTATTGCTAACAAGAAAGGTAGGGTGACAATGATGCTTGGAAAGCCATGGGGAGAGCCGAAGGAGGCAATGACAATGCTAGTGGCGAGGGGCAGCGACAATGGGGGCGGTGCCACTCATGGTGGGAGGTACCACTCATGGTGGGTGACTAGTAAAAAGATTTTTTTTGTTAATTCAATTTAAAAAGGGTTGCTCTTAAATAAAACCTAATTAGGGAGGCATCATTTAGTAAAAGCCTAATATTAGGGATTTTTTAGGTAAAATATCCAAAACTATTTTAAATTATAAAAATATTAAAATAATAAAATTTTAAAAATGTTAGTAATTGTAAAGTAAAGAATATAATATATAATAATATTTATATATTTAAAAGACATTAAAATTATTAAATATTAGAAAAATCTTCAAAATAAATTTGTAATGTTTATATAACCATTATTTTTTATTTTTAGGCTAGTAAAATAGATTTTACGTATTTTGGCCCTTGAAAAAGTTAAATTTTTCAAGAAAAATACTAAAAAGCATCATTTAAATTTATAAAAATAAAAAAATAATATTTTTTTTATATAAGATCAACTAAAAGTTTTGGTAAAATTTTAGACTCATTTTGACCAAGTTTAGAACTAATTATGCTATTTTTGAATAACCTAAAAATAGTGTAATTGGGTCTAAATCTTTGTACTTTTAAACCAAACTTTTAGTATACCTTCCAAACCAATTAACATGTCTAAATGTTACAAAAGATTTTGTTGAATCTCAGATTTTCATGATGAAACCAATTGATAGAGTTTATGATCTAATCTACGTTTTGAGTGATACAGGATTAAGGAGATACAAATTGATTAAAGCAGAAGGAATCAAACATTTGACTGGAATAGAACATGTCAGAAGATTAGACATTAAGTTGGAGGATCAGTCGATGTATTAGCAGAAAACTTCACGCCATAAGTTTATGTATCGGGCTAAAAAGAGCAAATATTGCGCTAAGGAGATCCGAGTTACGGAGGTCAACATGCCGATTGAGAATGATGCGATGAAGGATCGGAGGAAGCGCCGATGAACTAATGATATGCCGAACAACATATGATTCATGCTTATAATAATTTGTCTAGATTGAAGTAGGCTATAGGTTTAATTGAGTTAGTTTTAAATATAATTAGGCTAACTCAATTAGGGATCTATTGGGCCTAAGTTAGGGCTATTTTGGGCTAAGAGAGAGGGCCAACAATGACCTAAAAGTTGGGTCAAGCAGTGCTACCACTAGAATAAGCGATGGAACCACTGGTGGCTCAGTTTTCAAGATAGTTTCCAAGACTATGTCAAGCGGTGATACCGCCTAGTGTTAGTGTTACAAGCGATGGTACCGCTAGTACCATGAAATCTCGGGGTATTTAAAATTTTGACTTAATTTTTGAAGTCATGGGGTCTATAAATACCCCAGCTATTTCTGCTTGGAGTAGCAAGAATTGAGAATAATATAGTGTGAAAACTCTATTGTAAGCCCTGTTAGAAAGTTGAGTTTCCTCCTTTATATACTTAAAGGTTGTTTTAAGGGAGAGTGTAAAGGAATACTTATAAACTTGTAAAAGGAGAAAAGGATTGTAAGAGGGTAGCTGGTCTTCGTCAATTGAAGGAAGACCGTTAGTGAATACTGGTGGCCTCGACAAAGGAGGAATTGGGAGTGATCGTAGGTGGCCTCGACAAAGGATGATCAAACCACTATAAATCTAATATGATATCTTTTATGCTCTTTTACTTTATGTTTTTTTTATTCATATTCCAATTGATTTACTTGCTCACTACTATTACAAATGTCTTTTTGTTTAAACGCATTTTTGCATATGGTCTTTGTTCGAACGAAAGTTTTAAATCACTGATGTTTTTATCATAAGCACTAATTCACCCCCCCTCTTAGTACCGACTTGATCCTAACAGTTGGTATTAGAACCATGTTTATTTTTTGTTTGGTTTAATGCCCAAGAGAAATGGTATGAAGATTTCGATTCGACGAAAGATGACTTAGTTAAAGTAGCTTGAGTAAAGGAGATGAAAACTGAATGATTTGCAGCTAAGTAGAGAAATGATTCAGAAATTTAAACACACATTCAAGGAACATCATGATGTATAGTGGTTCGGTCAAATGACCTACATCCACTTCTGAAGCCTTCTTCGATGAGGCTCCCAACTTCCACTATCAAGTCACTTTAAAGGGGAAGGACCAAATACCCCTCTTGTAACCCTTTTACAAGTGGTTCACACTCTTATAGATTTTTCAAAGAGAAAAAAGGAGTTGAATACTTGCTATCGAAAACAAGGCTTTGCCAAAGCTTTTGCTCAATTTCTAACTCTTAAAAGGTTGATCTTTTTGTTGAGAAAAGAGGGGTATTTATAGACCCCAAGAGGATTCAAATTTGGGCTCTAAATTAAAATTACTTTTGGGTTTCCTGGTGTTGGTGGTGCCATCGCCTATCAGTGGTGGTGCCATCGCCTATCAGTGGTGGTGCCACCGCTTGTCAGTTGTCAGACTGACAATGTACTGGGCGGTTCCACCGCCCAAGGCAGTGGTACCACCGCCCATGCTCTCGGGTGCTAGGCGGTGCCATCGCTTCACTGGCGGTGCCACTACCCACTGGCGGTGCCACGCCTGACTCTCGCCAACAGGCGATGCCACCGCCAAAGACACTTTTCAACACACTAGTTTGGTCCTTAAACTCGACCCAAACTAGTTCGAAACAAGGCCCAATGGGCTCCTACTTGGGTTATAGGATTAACACCTAATTCTAACCCAAATTACATGCTAACTACGAAATTGAAACATAATTTTAAGTGATTTAAACCAACATTCTTCAAGTCTTCTTCCGGTGAGCTTTTGGGCGAAATTCCGGTGGACTTCCGACACTCCTTTGGATTTCTTCCGACAGACTGCCAGCAAGCTCCCGGATTCTGTGACGAGTTCAACGAGTCTTCGGCAAGCTTTCGAACCTTCTCGGTGATCTCCGCAAACCTCCGACGATTTTTTCAGCGAACTTCCAAAACCTTCGACAAGTCCCTGATTCTATCTCGGTTGGTTCCGGCAGCACTTTTGATGATCCTTCTGGTGGCCTCTTGAACTCCCAGCGAACTTGACTTTGGTAAATCACTTTATGTTTTCATCCCATCGTAGTTAATCCTACATACTTATCTCGATAATATGGATTAGAACAAATAATTCACCATTTGACTTTATCATCAAATTCTGAGATTCAACAATCTCCCCCTTTTTGATGATGACAATCAATTGATGATGGAGTTAAACTTAACTCCCCCTATCTATATGCCATATCATGAGGAGGTAAAAATACTTGAATTCAATCTTTTGAATTCAAGCCGAAACCGATAACTTTCATTTATCGTCAAGCTTAATAAACATGATTTTTCATCCATAAATATGAAACTTCGTATTTTTCACAATGTTATGGCATGATATGCATTTTCTAGTCAAATGATAGACATTCATCATTTCGACAAGAGAAACTAATCATAAATTGAAATAACACAAGGATCAAATGATATCAATGAGGTGCACAAAATCAAGGCATGATATCAAATGAAATAATAGCTTAAAAAATTTTAAGCATTTGAGATATATTGCGATACATTGTAATGCTTCATAGCAATTAATTATTGATTTCAAAGCATAGCAAAAGCAATTTGTAATATGAACCATATAAATTATTGCGATAAGATACGATATATATAAGTTATTTTTCATTCCAACATATTGTTACATATAAGTCATTTGTCATTAATTTTACAATTTTCTCCCCCTTTGTCATCGACAAAAAGGAGGTGAAGTAGCCATCACAAGGCATCATACCATAAAAAAAAATGAGTGGTCAATTTTCAAGCATATGATAAATGAATTGAACATAATGCAAAATATGTTAATTTTCAAAATGCTCATGAAGAATTCATACACAAAGAATATAAGACTCAATTTTTTGACTGAGAATTCAAGCATATAATTGTGAAAGGATAGATCATTAAAGTCATTCATCAAGGATTTTATATTTTAAGGTAAACTCCATGAGAATAAGATGTCAAAACTCATAAAACTTCAACGAATGAAATATATCAATATCAAAAATTTGAAGGAAAAACTTCAACGTGGTATTCTTGTAGTGATTCATGAGGAGGAAGTCATAAAACCTTGAATCATACCGATTAGCATAAGAATAAAAATCGAAAATGAATATTTAAGAACTTAATTTTACACAAATTATGACATTAATTTATGTATATGTTAAGCTTCATATAAAATTCAGGTCATGAAATATCTTTAGTCATACTTAAAGGAGGGTATAAAATCAGTTTTTACTACATCATTAGTATCCACTATTTAAAGAAAGAGGAAAACAATATCATGATAGCTTTCATCAAGATTATGATCGAAAGATAAAAATGAGAGCTTCATGATATAAAGATGTCATCAAAATGCGAAAATATAATATCAATGTGAAACTATCAAAACTGAAAATTTAATCATTTTATCAAGAGTCATGATATAACTAAAAAATTTATTAATTAATGAGGAGAATCAAAATAGGAAGATAAAAATGAGAGCTTTAATCAAAATGCCAAGATGATATTGTAATGATGTCATTTAAAAAATAAAGAGATAATATTAAGATGATACAATCAAAACCAAAGTTGAAAATTTTCGAAAAGAAACATACAACATCATGTATTAGAACAATTTAGCATGCCTAATTCTCTTCTAATGAAGTCAAATTGTTCTTCATTTAGGGGTTTTGTGAAGATGTCCACTAATTGGTATTTTGTATCAATAAATTCTAGAATGATATTATTATTATTGATATGATCTCGTATAAAGTGATGCTTAATGTCAATATGCTTAGTTCTAGAGTGTTGAATTGGATTTTTGGTTAGACAAATAGCGCTTGTATTATCACATTTTATGGGAATGTTCTTTAAATAAATTCCATAGTCTTCTAAGGTATTTTTCATCTAAACAACTTGTACACAATATGCACTTGCCGCTATGTATTCGGCATCTGCCGTAGATAGTGCAATCGAATTTTATTTCTTAGAAGTCTAAGAAACAAGTGCATGTCCTAAAAATTGGCATGTTCCGGATGTACTCTTTCTATCTATTATATATCCACCAAAATCCGCATCCGTGTAGGTTTTTAAATCAAAGTTATCGGATTTTGGATACCATAATCCTAGATTAGGAGTTCCTTTTAGATACCTAAGGATTCTTTTAATAGCTTTAAGGTGAGATAACTTAGGATTAGCTTGGAATCTTGCACATAGACCTACACTAAATATGATATCTGGTCCAATTACGATGAGGTAAAGTAAGCTGCCTATTATTCCCCTATATATTTTTTGATCAAAATTTTCTCCACTTTCATCCAAGTCTAACTTTGTGAAAGTACTCATTGGAGTATTGATGGCTTTTGAACCATCCATGTTAAATCATTTTAATAATTCTAATGTATACTTTGTCTGATTAAGAAATATATCATCACTATGTTGTTTAACTTGTAATCCTAAAAAGAAGGTTAATTCTCTCATTAGGCTCATTTCAAATTCATGACTCATACACTTGGCAAATGATTCACATAGTGATTCATTCGAAGAACCAAAAATAATATCATCAACATAAATTTGAACAATAAGAAAATTATTTTTAAAATATTTAATATACAATATAGTATCAACCTTGCCTTTAGTAAAATTATTTGAAATTAAGAAAGAACTAAGCCTCTCATACCAATATAGGAGCTTATTTTAATCCATAGAGAGCCTTAGTTAGTTTAAACACATGATTGGGAAGAAGAGAATTTTCAAATCCGGGTGATTGTTCAACATACACTTCTTTGGAAATAAAACAATTTAAGAAAGTACTTTTGACATCCATTTGAAAAAGCTTAAAGTTATTACTACTAGCATAGGCAAGGAGCATCCTAATGGCTTCTAATCTTGCCACAGGAGCGAAAGTCTCTTTGTAATCGATACCTTCTTCTTGGTTGAAACTTTTGGTCACTAGTTTAGTCTTGTTTCTAACCACGATACCAAATTCATCTTGCTTATTTCTGAAGACCCATTTAGTACCAATAACTAAATGGTCACTAGGTCTAGGAACAAGCTTCCATACTTCATTCCTTTCAAATTGATTCAATTCTTCTTATATTGCGATAACCCAAGAATCATCTTTCAAGGTATCGTCAATGCACTTAGGTTCAATTTGAGAAAGAAAAGCAGCATGGGCACAAAAATTTTTATAACAAAAACGAGTTTGAACCCCTTTCGATGTGTCTCCTATAATTAACTCCTTGGGATAGACATCTACATACTTCCATTCCTTAGGCAAGGAAATTTGGGAAGAAGATGCATCCAAGTTACTATTTTGAGGAGAGAGTTCATTTAAATTCAAACCATCAAAACCAAAATCATCATCAAAATCTATTTTCTTAAATTCAGAAATTTTATAAAAAACTACATGAATAGACTCTTCTATAACTAACGTTTTTTTATTAAAAACACGAAAAGCTTTAGAAACGGAAAAGTAACTAAGAAAGATACCTTCATCGGATTTAGTATCGAATTTTCCTAAAGCATCATTTTCATTTAAAATAAAGCATTTGCAACCAAAAACTTTAAAATAAGAAATAATAGGTTTTTTGTTATTCCATAATTCATAAGGAGTCTTGGATAGAGATGGTCTTACTAGAACCCTATTCATGATATAGCAAGCTATATTAACGGCTTTGGCCTAAAAGTATTTAGGTAAACTATGTTCATTTAATATGGTTCTTATCATTTCTTGTAAATTTCTATTCTTTCTTTCTACTACTCCATTTTGTCGAAGATTTCTTGGAGTAGAGAAGTTGTGGTTATACCCATTAAATTCATAAAAATTTTGAAAGTCATGGTTTTGGAATTCTCCACCATAATCACTTCGAATCGATGAAATCATGAAACCCTTTTCATTTTGAGTAAGTTTACAAAATTTAGAAAAACATTTAAAACAATCACTTTTGTGAGCCAAGAAATAGGTCCAAGTATATCTACTATAGTCATCTACAATGACAAATGCTTATTTGCTACCTCCTAGACTTATTATGTCGATTGGTCCAAATAAATCTATATGGATCAATTGTAATGGTTTAGAGGTGCTTATTTGATTCTTTGATTTGAAGCTAGTTTTTATTTATTTTCCTAGTTGACATGCATCACATAGTTCGTCCTTGACAAACTTGATGTTTGGAATTCCTCGTACTAGTTCTTTAGAAGAAATTTTAGATATTAGTTTCATACTTGCATGGCCTAATCTCCTATACCAAAGCCAAGCATCATCATTTAAAATGGAGAAGCACATTTCATTAATAAGTTCTTCAATGTTAATGGTGTAAACATTATTTTGTTTTAATGCAATCATGGATATGTTGTTGTTTGGTTTTTCAATGATGCAAGCATTAGATTCAAATCTAACAATATAACTTTTATCGCATAATTGACTAATGCTCAAAAGATTATGTTTTAATCCATCAACTAGTAATACATCATCAATTGAAAAACTTAATTTGTTACTTATGGTTCCCTTGCCAATGATTTTACCCTTGTTATTGTCTCCGAAGGTGACATACCCTTCTTCTTTGCTAGTGAGCATAGAGAATTGAGATGGATCTCCGGTCATGTGCCTTGAGCATCCACTATCAAGATACCATCTCTTGCTCCTAGCTTGTGATGGTGAATGATTCTATAAAAGAGGATGATTTTTAGGTACCTATTTGATTTTGGGTGCCTCAAATATTGATATACTAACTTTGTCATTTAGCATTGAATTATTTATGGTTCCTTTAGGAACTCATATCAATTTACGTGGACTAATTTTCTTAAATGGACATTTATAAACAACATGTTCGGATTTATAATAAAAATTATATTTTAAATGAGGTGATACATGTAATGTGGGTCTTTTAATGAAGGTGGTAGGATTTCGGTGAGATCTACTCGCAAATCCAATTCCACTTCTATTTCCGACGTGACCCTTGTTTGCAAGGATCATGTCCAAGCCCTTGCTACTAATCTTAAACTTGTTTAGGGTCTTTTTAAGTAGCAAGTTCTCATTTTTTATTACTTCTAATTGTTCACACTTAGAGCATGGGGGTAAAGAAGGAGTTTGGAGACTATTAAACTTATCTTGTAATAAAGCATGCTCTTTCTTTAATAAATTTAACTTCTTATTAATAGTTCTACATTCATCAAATAATTCATGAAAAGTGATAGAAAGAATTCATGAAAAGCGATAGAAAGTTCATCAAAAGATAACTCTTCATTAAATAACTCATTAACCTCTTCTCCTAAGGCCATTAGCACGAAGTTGGCCTCCTCTTTGTTGCTTGCTTCTTCATCCTCGGAGTCACTTGAGTCATCCCATGTAGCCTTCAATGCCTTCTTCTTCTTGAGTTGCTTCTTCTTGGCTTAGGGGCATTCATATTTGAAATGCCCCGGCTTCTTGCATTCAAAATATATGTCTTGGTCCTTTTTTGGTTCAAGTTTATTTTTGGTTTCATTTTTAAATTTACCATTTTTAATAAATTTTTTAAATTTTCTAGTTAAGAGTGCAATGTCTTCATCAAAGTTCTCATCATTTGATGTTCCTTTCAAGTGGTCTTCTTGTGTTCTTAATGCCATATCTTTCCTGTTCTTTGGAAGGGGGTTCTCAAGCTCTTCATAAGCATAGCACATCATTTCATAGGTCATTAGAGACCCAATAAGTTCTTCGATATGAAAAGTTTTAAGATCCTTGGCCTCTTGAATGGCCATAACTTTTGGATCCTAACTCTTTGGAAGGGATCTTAAAATTTTAGTTACAAGTTCAAAATTAGAAAAACCTTTACTAAGTGCTTTGAGTCCATTGATGACATCCGTGAAGCGGGTGCACATGTCTCCAATAGACTCACTTGGTTTCATTCGAAAAAGTTCATAGGAATGCACAAGAATGTTGATTTTGGACTCTTTCACTTGGCTAGTGCCTTCATGAGTGATCTCAAGAGTACGCCAAATATCAAAATCTGATTCATAAATCGAAACGCGATTAAATTCATTTTTGTCGAGAGCGCAAAACAAGACATTCATAACTTTTGCGTTTAAAGCAAAAGTCTTCTTCTCCGATTCATTCCATTCGCTCATCGGAAGAGAAGATTTTTTAAAACCATTTTCGATGATGCTCCAAAGCTCAAAATCCATGGAAATAAGAAAGATCCTCATACGAGTCTTCCAATACATGTAATCCGATCTATTAAACATAGGCGGACGTGTAATGGAGTGACCCTCTTGCATGCCGGAATAAGCCATCTCTCTTGGGTTTTAAACCAAATATGAGAGTGAACCTTGCTCTGATACCAATTGTTAGGATCGGAGAGGCACTAAGAGAGGGGGTGGTGGTGAATTAGTGCAGCGGATTAAAACTCATAAGTTTGAAACCGATTTCGTAAATAGCTAGTTCATATGAAGATTTCGATTCGACGAAAGATGACTTAGTTAAAGTAGCTTGAGTAAAGGAGATGAAAACCGAATGATTTACAGCTAAGTAGAGAAATGATTTAGAAATTTAAACACTCACACATTCAAGGAACACCATGATGTATAGTGGTTTGGTCAAATGACCTACATCCACTTCCGAAGCCTTCTTCGATGAGGCTCCCAACTTCCACTAGCAAGTCACTTTGAAGGAGAATGACCAAATATCCCTCTTACAACCCTTTTACAAGTGGTTCACACTCTTACAAATTTTTCAAAGAGAAAGAGGGAGGTGAACACTTGCTATCAAAAATAAGGCTTTGCCAAAGCTTTTGCTCAATTTCTAACTCTCAAAAGGTTGATCTTTCTATTGAGAAAGGAGGGGTATTTATAGACCCTAAGAGGATTCAAATTTGGGCTCCAAAATTGAATTTCTTTTGGGTTTCCCGGTGTTGGCGGTGCCACCGCCTATCAGTGGCGATGCCACCACCTTTCAGTTGTCAGACTGACAATGTACTGGGCGGTTCCACTGCCCAAGGCAGCGGTGCCACTGCCCATGCTCTCGGGTGTTGGGCGGTGCCACTACCCAGTTCTTTTCAGCACACTAGTTTGGGCCTTAAACTCGGCCCAAACTAGTTCGAAATAAGGCCCAATGAGTCCCTACTTGGGTTATAGGATTAACACCTAATCCTAACCCAAATTATATGCTAACTACGAAATTGAAATATAATTCTAAGTGATTTAAACCGACATTCTTCAAGTCTTCTTCCGGCGAGCTTTTTGGTGAAATTCTGGTGGACTTCCGATACTCCTTCGGATTTCTTTCGACGGACTCCTAGCAAGCTCCCGAATTCCATGGCGAGTTCAACGAGCCTTCGACAAGCTTTCGAACCTTCTTGGTGATCTCTGTGAACCTCCGATGATTTTTTTGGTGAACTTCCGAAACCTTCGGTAAGTCCCTGATTCTATCTCGGTTGGTTCCGACAACACTTTCGACGATCCTTTCGGTGACCTCTTGAACTCCCAGTGAACTTGACCTCGGTAAATCGCTTTATGTTTTCATCCCATCGTAGTTAATCCTACATACTTATCTCGACAATATGGATTAGAACAAATAATTCACCAATTGACTTCATCATCAAAATCTGAGATTCAACATCATCCTCCTATGTTCAATGGGACAGACTACACATATTAGAAAACTCGAATGAGAGTTTTCTTACTTTCTTTGGATTTGAATTTATGGAATATTATCAAAAATAATTTTTAAAAGACTTCTAAACTAATGAACTTGTAGAATGATTTGGAAAAGAAGACTTTCTCTTTAAATGCCAAAGCGATAAACGCTTTGTTTTGTACCTTGGACAAAAACGAATTTAATCGGATTTCTATTTGTGAAATGACATATGAGATTTAGCACACTATTGAAATCATATACGAAGGCACTTATAGAGTTAAAGATTAAAAAATTAATCTTTTGATGCATGATTTTGAATTGTTTCGAATGGAACCAAGCAAAACTATTGGTGACATGTACACCCGTTTTACGAATGTGTCAATAGTTTAAAATATCTTGATAAATATTTTCTAATCTTGAACTTGTAAACAAGATTCTAAGATCCCTTCCAAAAAGTTAGGATCCTAAAGTAACGACAATACAAGAAGCAAAGGACCTAAATAATTTTCTATTCGAAGAACTTATCGGGTCCTTGATGACCTATAAAATGACTCATTTGACAGATGACAAACATGAGAATCACCTTCCAAAGAACATGAAGGATATAACACTTATAATAAAAAAGACTACTTGAGTGAAAACTCAAGTGATGATGATGATCTTGAACTTCTCACAATTAAATTTAAAAAATTCACAAAATAAGAAACTAAGAATAAAAACAAACTTAAAAGGAGGAAACCACAAAAGAAGAAGAAAAGACTCAAGATGACATGGGATGAAACGAGTGCATCCGAAGATAAGATTACGAATTATGCCTTGACATCTTTCAACAACAAGGTAAGAGACTCAACTAATACCCCTTTACTTTACTATAAAATTACCTGATGCTTTTTATGAGTTACTTGATGATTTTAATTTAGTTAGTAGAAAATATAAAATGCAAAAAAAATATATCATGCTTTTCTATCTAGTGATTTTGAAAAAAAAAAAAAGAGCATGACAGTTGCATATTAATTTCTTGCACTAAGAATGAAAAGTTAGACTCACATTAGAAGAAAAATGTATTATCATTGGAATTAAAATAATAAATCAAATCTTTTGTTTAAAGATGTGTTATTGTTTTAATATGTTATACTATTGATCTTGATGATTTCTTTTTTTTTTTTTTATGAAACTTGCTTTTCAGATTTACATGATGATGCATGGTTTTGGTATAAAAACTTGGGTATGCTTATATGAAATTAATTGTATGAATTGAAACAACTAAAAAGAGGAAAGCATTCTTTAAAAATTTCTCAATCTCTATCTTATCGAGTTTTCATCATAGAAATCCTTAATGATGAATCTATTTTTGTTATTTATGAATCTCTTGAAAGCGATTTTGATGATCTGATATTTAAATTTGAATAAGTTTTATCCAAATCTTACACTTGTTACTTAAAATTTATTTTTATGAATCATGATCTTGATGACTTGAGATCTCTTATGCATGATCAAGTTTACCTAAGTCTCTTTTTGCTATCATGATTGGTATCATTATTATTTTATCTCCTATATTTCTTTTGATTTCTCAGAATTTATAACATAAGATTTTCTTTGAAGATCATTGACTATTTAATCTCCTAAGATTTCTTTTTATTGTTTACTAAAGAGGAGATTTATCAAAAAATGACTTAGTCTTTTAGTATTTATGACTTGATCTTCGATGATTGAAATATTGATGTAAACTTATCATTGTTATTAATATTTGTCATGATTTGAAAATTGATGATTAGAGGATTGCTATAAAAAGAAAAATTATATCCTTATATTCCTCCCTTCTTTTTGACAATGATAAAGGGGGAGAAAGTCTTACTAGCTTACGCATCGCAAATGAAAGCAAAGTTTGCTAGCTTGCACATTTTAAGGAAGCAAAAATTTGCTAGCTTACACTTCTCAAAAGAGAAGAAAGAACTTGCTATCTTGAACATCACCAAGAATTACTAGCTTGCAATATCAAAAGAAGCAAAAGTGCTATCTTACCCATCTCAAGAAGCAAAACTTGCAAACTTGCATATCTCAAATGAGAAGCAAAAATTGCTAATTTGCACAACTCAAAATTGTTGCTAGCTTGCATGTTGTAAAACTTACACATGTCAAAACTTACTAGTTACACTTATTCTTTTTGTTGATGACAAAGGAGGGAGAAGTATCATGATTTAAAATTTGAATCATGCATGGTGTGATGTACTTTAAATTATGTTTTGAAATTTTGAATGATGTATGCAATGATATACATATGATGAATGACATGTTTTATGATTTTGTTTGAATTTAAAGATTCTATCAATATGGTATATTGATAGAGGGAGTTAAAGGTTAACTTCGTCATCAATTAGTTGTCATCATAAAAAAAGGAGAGATTGTTGAATATTAGATTTTGATGATCAAACCAATTAATAGAGTTTATGATCTAATCTGCATTTTGAGTAACATAAAATTAGCTTCGATCAAGGAGAGGTAAATTGATTAAAGTAGGAGAAATCAGACGTTGGGCTGAAGTAAAACATATTAGAAGATTGGACGTCGAGTCGGAGGATCGATCGACGTATCGGTAAAAGGCTTCATACCATAAGTTTGGGCATCGGGCCAAGAAGAGCAGATATTATGCCAAGGATATCAGAGTTGCAGAGGTCAATATACCGATTGGCAATAGGCTATAAGAGAGGACGAAGCACCGAAGGATCAGACGAAGCGCCGTTGAATCAATGACATTCCAAACAAACATATGATTTGTGTTTGTAATAATTTATCTATATCGAAGTAGGTTAGAGGTCTAATTAAGTTAGTTTTAAATATAATTAGGCTAATCTATATCGAAGTAGGTTAGAGGTCTAATTAAGTTAGTTTTAAATATAATTAGGCTAACTCAATTAAGGGCCTATTGGGCCTAAGTTAGGACTATTTTGGGACAAGAGAGGGGAGGCCCAAATAATGACCCAAAAGTTGGGTCAAGCGATGGTACCGCTACTGTTGAATCTCAGATTTTAATGATGAAACTAATTGATTGTGTTTTATTGTCTAACTGCGTTTTGAGTTACGCAGGTCTACTATCGATCAGGATTAGACAATTGATGCTGGAGGAATTGACGTTACGTCGGGTGATCACATCAGGATATTGGATGTCGAGCCGGAGGTTCGGTCGACAATCGATAGAAGGCTTCGGACGTCGGGCATCGGGCCAAGAAGAGTGTGTTGCACTAAGGATATCAGGGTTGCGAAGGTTAATCGCCGATTGGGCAACAAAACGCAAGAGAGGATGATGCGCCGAAGAATCGGACGAAGTACCGACCAATGACATGCTAGGCAATTGAATATCAATTCGCGTTGTAATAATTGTCTAGATCGAAGTAGAGTTTTTGTTTGTGTGTGTGTGTAGGATTAACTATGATAACAATGAAGACATAAAGTGAAACAAAGTGCTGGAAGACAAGTGTGATGGATCGTTGGGAGTTCGACGGAAGTCTGAAGATTCATTGGGAGTGCTCCCGAAACTGGCCAAGAATGAGTAGGGAGCTTGCCGAAGTGTTTTTGAAAGTTTGCCAGAAGGTTCGTCGGAAGTTTGTGGAGCTTGCCAAGAAAGATCGGAGCTTGCCAAAGAAGCTCGTTGGAACTCGCCAAGATCATCGTGAAGTCCAGGAGCTTGCCGGGAGTCCGCAGAATAGTTTCTGAGGGTTCGTTGGAAGACTATCAGAAGTTCGTCGGAAGCTCGCCGGAAGAAGTCTTGACTTGTCGGATTTTATAATAGCTTAGGAAATATCTTCAATTTCGTAGTTAGCATGTTAATTTGGGTTAGGATTAGGTATTAATCCTATAACTCAAGTAGGGGCCAATTGGGCCTGATAATAGACTGGTTTGGGCCGAGTTTAAGGCCCAACTAGTGAAGCTGGAAGTGTCTGGCGGTGGCACCGCCCAGACTGGGGCGGTGGCACCACTGGTTGGGCAGTGGCACCCCCTAGTACATTATCAGTGACAGACTGACAGGCGGTGGCACTGCCAACATTTGGAAAACCGAAAGTGATTTAAATTTGGGCTCCAAATTTGAATATTCTTGAGGCCTATAAATACCCCTCTCATCTATGGATCAAACACACATAAAAACTGAGAAAGAAGAAGGGAAAACTTTGTTGAAATTATGTCAAAACCTTCCCTTTTATTCTAAAGTGTGATCTAGCCTTAGAGAGGGTTGAGAGGCCTTGTAAGGGTTACCTCCTAAGCCCGTCAAAAGGAGAGAGCTATAAGGGAGTTGATCCTCGCCCATTGGAAGGAGGATAGCTAGTGAAAAAGCCAGTGGCCTCAAGTGAAGAGGGATCGGGAGTGGACGTAGGTCGTATGACCAAACTACTATAAATTGGTTTGTGTTTATATTCTTGCAATTTACTTTACTATAAACCATCTTTACTTTGATGCTCTACCTTCTCATCTCCTACTTACGAATCCATTTACTTCTAAAGCATCTTTCTTTACAGATTTAATCGAAACATAATTTTCAACGTACGAAGTTTCTGAAAGTTATTTTAAATCACCAAATTTATTATTCTTAACCACTGTACTAATTCACCCCCTCCCCTTTTAGTGCCACTCAATCCTTAACAATTGATATCAAAGCCTCGTTATTTCTTATTCGGATTTACACCCGTCCGAAATGGCTCTTCATGGCTTTCAAGAGGGCTTTCCGGTTGTTTGTCCTCTGTTGTTTAACAGGTCAGACTACACCTATTGGAAAACTCGAATGAGAGTTTTCTTGCTTTCAATGGATTTGGATTTGTGGAATGTTATTGAAAACCATTTTTAACTTCCCTCTAAACCGACGAACGAATGGTCGGATTTAGAGAGAAAATCCTTTTCTTTAAATACAAAGGCTCTGAATGCCTTATTTTGCGCTTTGGACAAGACCGAGTTCAATCAGATTTTTATGTGCGAAATGGCTTTTGACATTTGGCGAACACTTGAAATCACACACGAGAGAACTAGTAGAGTCAAAGACTCAAAAGTAAACATCTTATTGCATGATTTTGAGCTTTTCCAAATAAAACCAAGCGAGACTATCGGCGACATGTACACCCGTTTCACGGATGTTGTCAATAGTCTAAAAGCTCTTGGTAAATATTTTTCAAACTTTGAACTCACTAACAAGATCTTAAGATCCCTTACAAAAAGGTGGGATCCTAAAGTAACGACGATACAAGAAACAAAAGATTTAAATGATTATCCTATTGAAGAACTAATTGGCTCACTAATGACATATGAAATGAGCCTATTGGAACATGATGAACATATGAACCACCTTCTAAAGAACAAGAAGGATTTGGCACTTCGGACTATAAAAAGTCACTTGAGTGATGACTCAAGTGATGAGGACAATGATGAACTTGAACTTCGAACACTAAAATTTAAAAGGTTCATAAAACAAGAATCTATAACTAAAAATGAACTTGAACAGAGGAAGAGGTCAAAGATGAAGAAGAAGCGCAAAGAAGAATCAAATGATGAAATGACAAATTGGGCTTTGAGGGGTTTCAACAATGAGGTAAGCAACTCACCTAAAATATTCTTATGTTGTTTTGAAATTACATGACCTTTCCATGAATACTAAACTTAGTTAGTAGGAAATTAAAAAAAAATATTTTTTTAAAAAAATTATACTATGTTTTTTGCTTTCTAGTATTTTTGAAAAGTAAAAATTATAAATGATGATTGTATGATTTGTGATAATGTTTGTACACCTAATAGGATTAACCCATACGTGTGTATCTTGATGTTTTACATTATCTCTAAACATGATGCTTGACAATTTTATATCATGCATGAGTTTTATGAAGTGATGTTGATTTGAAAACTTCTATCTTAGATTAATGGGTCTTAACCCTTTTTTTATGATAAAATTTTTAGATGATACTTGTCTTCATGAAATCAAAAGGCCTAACCCACAAATTTTCCAAATGAAAGAAATGTTGTTTTGATGTTGCCTTGTATTATATTTGGACTTGATGATTTTTATGACGAAAATTATTTTTCAGATTTATAAAATGATGCATGATTTTAGCAAAAATTTGAGTATTGATCATCTTGTTATAACAAATGAAAGAAAGAGTTAAAATAATTTTGATGATGCATTATGAAAACATGCTTAATGATTGTATCATACTTGATGACTTGAAATCTCATATTTTGAAATAATATTTATGATGAATACATGAATCTTAATGGTTTTGATGATGCTTTCGGTCTTAAAAATGATGCATGGTCTTTACATGAAAAATTTAAACATTCTTATGAAAGATCAAATCACTTAAATTGAAACTCATAAAGATGAGAAAATGCACTATCATGATATTTGATGCATTTGATCTTGATGACTTTAATGATAAAACTTGTATTTCAAATTTATATGATGATGACTTTCATGAAAATGTTTGAACATACCTTATGAAATCATCATTGATAATGATAAAATAAAAATGTTAAAAGATTGTTATCATGCTTAATGACTTTATGATATCGTATCTTGATGACAAAACTCATGTGCTAGTTTTAAAAAAGGATACTCATCTTTTAAAACATGAGCATACTCATATGAAACAAACAAATTAAAATACAACACATTATGTGTGATGAGTGACTCTTGCACTTTGAACCTGTGTTTTTGGTCTTAATCATTTTATGATGAATTGTTTATATGACGTGTTATATTTTTTTACTTTAAGAATCTTGATGATGGTTTTAGCCTTTATGTCTTGAATATTCATGCTTGTTTCTATTCAACATAAAAGAAGACAAAGGCATGTTTATACGAAATCAATACAAATCATAAAAAAGCAAAATGTTTGATTTTTGAAATTTTTGATTTTTCATAAAATACAAGTGATGAATTCATTTATGATAGTATGTGAATCACTTGAATTATGAATGAGATTTTGATGATGTGTTAAATAATCCATCTATATGAATCAATGAAAATGATTTTAATGATAAGTATGAAGGAGGCAAATCAAACTTGAATGAATTTTCTTTTAGTGATTCTTGAATCTTTTGGAATTATGACTTGTTAAGATGTATTTAATGCTTGAATCAAATTCTAAAAGATTTTATTTTGCTATAAATTTTTTTTATTGAAATCATGATCTTGACAATTATAACTTGAAGTTCTTTATAAATCAAGATCATTTACCATGCTCCTTCCATTTTATCAAAAGAAAATTCTTTAAATGAAACGTAACTTGTCTTTTGATTTCTCAGAATTCAATACTTGAATTTTTATGAATTCGTGATCTTGATATCTTGATTCTTATGAAATGTGATCTTGATGAAAATTCTTATGCATGAATCAAGATGCTCTTTATGCTATCCATTCTCAAATGAATCATATTCTTCTTAAGCCTTGATATTATATCCTAGAAGTGACATGATTTCTTTGTCTTGTGTGATAAATTGAATATTTGATATAAATAAAAATTACTTTATGATGAATCATTGAATCATGACTTGATCTATGAGAATGCTATGTTTCTATGTATTATGATTCTTGGTTGTATACCCTTTATCATGAATTGGAAATTGATGCTAAAAAAAATATTTATGAATCATGATTTTGATTTCTCAGAACTATATGCTTAGAATTTATTTTAAAATCATGATCTTGATCTTGCTAAAAAGAATAATTATGAACCATGAATTATATCTTTTAATCCTTGTTGATTTTTCATATTGATATCTTTCATTACATGATATGATTGAATCATTGATTTATTCTTTTTATCATGGCATAAAATATATGTAAAATATGCTAGCATTGGTATCCATGACTTTAACTTGATTGCATGCTAAAATCAATTTTTTCTCCTATGTTTCAATATTTCTTTGTATGATTCATGACTTGATGATTGAAATATTTATGTAGAATTTTGATATGTATCACTTGTCATGATTTGAATATTGAAGTAAAAGAAATTATGTTCGTCTTGATATCTTTTATGATGACTCACGAATCATGACTTGATCCATTATATTGATATATTTGTATCATGATTTGAAGATTGATGTAAACCTTTTTTTATGTAAACTTATGTGAAAAGTTTATATCATCATTTGTGAAAAGTTTACAAATGAATGCAAAATTCCTAGCATGTAAAGAAAGCAAAACTTGTAAGCTTGCTCTTCTCAAAAGAGAAGAAAGAAATTGTAAAATTGCATGCATATCGCAAAGGAAGCAAAGAAAGTGCAACTTGCACATTTTTAAAAACTATTTCCTTGCACATCTCAAAGGAGAATAGAAAAACTTGCAATCATGAATACTATCACAACAAGTGCTATCTTATATATCTTAAAACTTGCTATGATTGAATGATATGATTGGATATTGTATTGCAAAGTTATGCTTAAATATTGTATGATGTGATTAATAACTACTAGTATGATTGTAAAATTTGCATATATTTTAAACTAGCTATGATGCAACTTCTCCTTTTTTTGATGACATAGGGGGAGAAGTAGATTGATGACTTCATGTATTGCATTGAATATTTTATATATTTACATGATGGTTTAAATGTTTCTCATAATTTGTGATATATGTTGCTTGGATTTGGGATAATCCAAGTGTTCTATCAATGGCATATTGATAGGGAAAGTTTGGTTAAACTCTGAGAGTTATGGTTAACTCCGTTAGTCATCAATTAGTTGTCATCATCAAAAAGGGGGAGATTGTTGAATCTCGGATTTTGATAATGAAACTAATTGATTATGTTTTATTGTCTAACTGCATTTTGAGTTACGCAGGTCTACTATCGATCAGGATTAGACAATTGACGCTAGAGGAATTGACGTTGCACCGGGTGATCACATCAGGATATTGGATGTCGAGCCGGAGGTTCAGTCGACAATCGGCAGAAGGCTTCGTACGTCAGGCATCGGGCCAAGAAGAGCGTGTTGCGCCAAGGATATCAAGGTTACGGAGGTCAACCGTTGATTAGGCAACAAAATGCAAGAGAGGATGATGCGTCAAAGAATCGGATGAAGCACTGACCAATGATGTGCCGGGCAACTGAATGTCAATTCGCATTGTAATAACTGTCTAGATCGAAGTAGAGTTTTTGTTTGTGTGTGTGTAGGATTAACTATGATAACGATGAAGATGTAAAGCGAAACAAAGTGCCGGAAGAAAAGTGTGATGGATCGTTGGGAGTTCGAGAGTTCAATGGAAGTCTGAGGATTCATTGGGAGTGCTACCAGAATTGGCCGAGAACGAGTAGGGAACTTGCCGAAGGGTTTTCGGAAGTTCACTAGAAGGTTTGTCGGAAGTTTGTGGAGCTTGCCAAGAAAGATCGGAGCTTGCCAAAGAAGCTCATTGGAACTCGCCAAGATCATCATGAAATCCAGGAGCTTGCTGGGAGTCCGTAGAATGGTTTTCGAGGGTTCGTCGGAAGACCACCGGAAGTTCGCTGGAAGCTCACCAGAAGAAGTCTTGACTTGTTAGACTTTGTAATAGCTTAGGAAATATTTTTAATTTTATAATTAGCATGTTAATTTGGGTTAGGATTAAGTGTTAATTCTATAACCCAAGTAGGGGCCAATTGGGCTCGATAATGGACTGGTTTGGGTCGAGTTTAAGGCCCAACCAGTGAAGCTAGAAGTGTCTGGTGATGGCACCGCCCAGACTAGGGCAGTGGCACCGCCCAAGACCCGAGATCCCAGGCGGTGGCACTGCTTTGTACACTATCAGTGATAGACTGACAAGCGGTGGCACCACCACTGACAGGCGATGGCACCGCCAACACTGGAAAAACCGAAAGTGATTTAAATTTGGGCTCTAAATTTGAATCCTCTTGAGGCCTATAAATACCTCTTTCATCCATGGATCAAACACACACAAAAATTGAGAAAGAAGATGAGAAAACTTTATCGAAATTATATCAAAACCTTTCCTCTTATTCTAAAGTGTGATTTAGCCTTAGAGAGGGTTGAGAGGCCTTGTAAGGGTTACCTCCTAAGCCTGTCAAAAGGAGAGAGCTATAAGGGAGTTGATCCTCGCCCGTTGGAAAGAGGATAGCTAGTGAAAAAGCCGGTGGCCTCAAGTGAAGAGGGATCGGGAGTGGACGTAGGTCATATGACCGAACCACTATAAATCGGTTTGCATTTGTATTCTTGTAATTTACTTTACTGCAAACCATCTTCACTTTGATGCTCTACCTTCCCATCTCCTTCTTATGAATCAATTTACTTCTAAAGCATCTTTTGTTGTGGATTTAATCGAAGCATAATTTCTACATACGAAGTTTCTGAAAGTTGTTTTAAATCATCGAATTTATCATTCTTAACCATTGCACTAATTCACCCCCCCCCCTCTCAGTGCCATTCGATCCCTAATAGCTAGAAGAAGCGATGGAACCACCGATGGCTTAGTTTCCCAGATACAATCTCCATGACTATATCAGGTAGTGGTATCGCCAGATTGGGTAGTGGTACCACTCAGTGTCAGTGCTGCAGGTATTGGTATCGCCTAGCACAAGCGGTGGTACCGCTAGTATCCCGAATTCTTAGGGTGTTTAAAATTTTGGCTCTATTTTTAAATTTATTTGGGGTCTATAAATACCCCAGCTATTCCTGCTTAGAGTAGCAAGAATCGAGAATAATATGGTGTGAAAACTCTACTATAAACTCTATTAGAAAGTTAAGTTCCCTCCTCCATATACTTAAATATTATTTTAAGGGAGAATACGAGGGAATACTTGTAAAAGGGGTTGTAAAAGTTATCTCCTAAACCTGTAAAAAGGAGTAGAAGATTGTAAGAGAATAATTGGTTTTTGCCTATTGAAGTAAAACCGCTAGTGGACGCCGGTGGCCTCGACGAAAGAGGAATCGGGAATGGACATAAGTCAGACGATCGAACTATTGTAAATCCAATGTGATCTCTTCTGTGCTCTTTTATTTTTTGCTTTTCATTCATATTCTGACTTATTTACTTGCTCACTACTTTTACAAATGTCTCTATGTTTAAACACATTTTTGCATACAGACTTTGTTCGAACGAAAGTTTTGAATCGTTGACATTTTTATCATAAGCACTAATTCACCCCTTCCCCCTCTTAGTGTCGACTTGATCCTAACAGATTTCATGGGAGCATCAAAATTTATGAAATTTATCTAAAATTAGAAAAAATCAGCATATTAACAAGCTGAATTAACTAAAAAATTATAATTGAAATTATAAAAATAAAAATTCTATGTTTTTATGTATCTACGATGATTGCCATGGTTTTCTATGAAGTTTGGTGTTCTTTGGACATGGCTTAAACTTAGTTATACTATTTTTGAAAAGGGGTCAAAAAAATATATAACTAGGTCTAAACCTAGTCAAAACAAGGCCAACTTCATGAGAACCTTGGCAACGGTCCCAAGTGATAGAAATATAAAACTTTTCGATTTTTAGGATTTAAAATGATTAATTTTGGTATTTTCAGCTTGTGAATAGTTTGAGTTTTTCTAAATCCTTCAAATTTTAACAAAATTGGATGCTTTCATAGAATATTTTATAATATTTAAGATTCTAAATTGATTTGAAAACTATTCTGAAAGTTTAGTCCAAAAACACTAAGATGTAGATATAGATATATTGTTTTTCAATAGCTCCAAAAATAATATAATTGGGTCTAAACTTGGTCAAAACAAGACCAAATATAATTTTTCTATTTTAAAATTTAATTTATAATTATCTAATATTTTTAGCTTATATATAGATTAAATTTTTTAGTTTCCTGAAATTTTGAAAAAAAATTTGATAATTCCATGCAATATTTCAAAACATTTGAGCTTTTAAATTAGTTTGAAAGTTATTCTAAAAGTTTGGTTTGGTCTAAAAACACTATCATTTAGACCAAGTTACACTATTTTTTGGGTTACAGAAGAAAATAATATAACTGGGTTTAAACCTGGTCAAAATAAGTCAAAATTTTAAGGAAAACTTTGAATTGATAAATTAGGATACATTTCTTGTAAAGTCCCTTAGCATCCCTTTTCCGAAAATTTTCACAGAGAACTCCAATATTTCAAAATGGCAAAATAATCCTCCAACCACTTTTGTATTTTTTTTTCCATAAAAGTTGCATTTCTCTCTTCCCCTTTCAAATTGAATCAAAACTGATTAAAATAATCCAAAACTTGAACTGATTCAAAAATAAATTATAATAAATAATTTATTAATATATTAATTATAATACTAATAAATAAATAAATAAATAAATGATTAAATATCCAAAATAATATATTTAAAAAAATAATATATTAATATAATATTTAAAAATATTAAAAAATTAAAAATATTTTAAAAAACTTCAAAATAAATTTGAAAGTTTTTTATCACAATTATTTTTTATTTTAAGTTTTAAAATAGTTTTCAATACTAATTTTGGCCCTCAAAAGTTAATTTTGTCTAAAAATATAAAAAAATTAATAAAATATGATGCTCCTATGAAATATTTTTTAACATTTGAGCTTCTAAATAAGTTTGATGCCTATTTTGAAATTTTAGTCTAAAAAAATTGATGCGTTGACCCACTTAGACTGTTTTTGGGAGTAATTCAAAAATAGTATAACTGGATCAAATCTGGATACTTTACAAAACCTTTGAATTATAGTCAGATGGAGATAAATTTAACCTTTTTTCTATTTTAGAAAAATTATTTTATATTTTATCATTTTTCAACATATGAACACTTTGAACTTTTTATGAATTTTCTATTTTCTTCTGATTTGGACAAAATACAATGCTTCCTTTGAATGTTTTCCAATATTTGAGCTTCTAAATATGTTTGATAAATATTGTAAAAATTTGGTAAAAAACCAAGACCATGAACTCAATCTAATCGGAACAAGGCCTTGAGTTTTCTGAACTAAATTTTTACCATATGTTTCATACGTATTACACTGCTTTTGAGTATGCTAAAAAATGGTGTAATTGAGTGAAAAGTCATCTGACCCTGTTTTATGTTCAATGGGTGATTTATGTCCATCACCAAAATATGAAATAAATTCTTTAAAATAGAAAAAAAAGATTTTATCTATCTTGGTGTAATTCAAAGGTTTTCTAAAAACTTGACCTTGTTTTCATGAGGATTTTTTTGAGTTGACTCCAAAAATAATATAAGTGGATCAAGGCCTCCAGTTTTTGGAACCAAATTTTTACATTAGATTTTCTACATATTTATTAGCTCATTAAACAACAGTCCAAAGAATCATCATATAATGTCCAAATTATAAGAAATTAGAGAAATTAAAAAAAATTCAATGTGTTCAAATGCTAAAAATCTAAAAAAATAAAAATTTCTAAAATAGAAATATTGAGAAATTAAAATATATTTTGAAAGATCATAAATTAATATTTTATATTTTAAATAAGATTAGATAGAATTTTAGGAATAAGGAATTCCTAGTTTAAAATATATTTTAGAAGACTTTAAATAAGATTAGATAGAGTTGTAGTGATTAGGAACTTTTACATTTTACACACACACACACATATATATATATATATATATATATATATATATATATATATATATATATATATATAGAGTCATTCTGTATGATCAGCCTTTTAAGTATTCAAAAGCCTTTGGAGTCATTCTGTATGTGTTTTTCTTTGGTTTTTTCTTTTTTATTTAGTTTGATCTTAAGCTAATAGTACCTTGTTACTATTATTTGAAAAAGGATTACACTTGCATGTGATCCTCTTTTTCTTCACATAATATCGGACCCACAAGGGTAGTAATATGTGTTTTCAAAATCTCTTTGTTGGAGAAGACAACCTTTTTCGATTATAGAATATTATAGTCAACTTGGTGGATTTAATATTGAACTTCTTAATCAGTCTAATTATAAGATTTGGAAGACTTGTTTGAAGTCTTATCTTATAGGGGTAGATATATGAGATGTGGTTAGTGATAATGCAACAATAGCACCATGCTATAGATGGATATGTCATGAAGAGATTGAGGATTTTAAATGCAAAGACTGAATTTGTATTAAAGAGATTTATTTTTCATGAACTTTTTGAAGATATTATTTATTGTAAATCAGCTTTAGAGATTTAGATCACTCTTGATGCATTACTCAACAAAAACAATATGGCTTGGCTTCAGTATTTCGAGAATGATTTGGCAAGTACTATTCAAGGTGGTCTTTCAAATTTTTAATATTTTTTGAAGATTAAAAATTTATGTTTAGAGATATCATTCTTAGATCTAGATGAGCATATTTTTGATGCACAAATAAAATGTTATATTATTCATGGTATTCATTAAGAATATATTCCTTATGTTATATCTATTCAAGGATAGATTCAAAATCATCCTTAATAGAGTTAAAAAATCTTCTTGCTTCTCAAGACTCCTTACCTCATCAAATGATGGGAGTTTCTACTTTAGTGGGAGATGGAGATGCCCTATTTACAAATAAGAAAAAAAATAATGATTGCTAGTTATAAGTGCCCTATAAGTCAATCATCTGAGTGATGACACATGTGACATGATACACACTTTTTTTGCTTATTATTTATCTAGCATTATTCTCACTTTATATTGCTTATTGCATATATTGTGATATCCAAGGATTTGTGTAATAAGAATCAGATCGTGATGAGATCACGATAATAAGACCAATTCACTTTTAAACATAGATGCTAAATAATCCCAATCATAGGTTACTCAAGAGGGACATCAAAATAACTGACAGATTAGTATGTTGTATACCGATGGAGGTGACTAGTTTCTTAGCTGCTCGTGTGGGGACATTAGGGATACAGTGCAGGTGCTCATTGGAGAATGAGTTTACTAATCGATCCACTCACAGAATGTTGGATGGTTGATGATACCTCATTATTAGACAACGATCCTATCATCCCAATGGTGTATCTGATCCTTAGACTTGAGATACCAAGGATATCCTATATAAGTACTCCACTCTTTGATATCGAATTTATAGGTTTGGAAGCTTCAGATCTAGCACAACTAGTCATTAGGAGTGATAGCCAATCGTATGAGGGCAATTGAGTGTTGATAGAGGATCATCCACTCTTAGTATCATGAGAGGAATATCCTATGTATTCTTGCTCAGGAAAATCCTTGGCTAGGGTTATTCGGATTGAGAGAGGAGTCCTTGGAGAGAATCTGATTAGAGTGAGACCATAGTAAATTTTATATGGGCTTGATAGCATAATGCCCACTATATGGTCTCTAGAATATTAGATGGATGAGGGACTATGGATATACAATAACTAAGGAAAGACAGGTTGAATGGATTGGATTCCCCTATATCGTCTAGGGATTACGACATAGTGGCCTAGTTCATCCATATTCGATGAGTCGAATGAATTATGGAGATAATAATTTACTGAGTTAGAAGGAGTTTTGATAGATATGACTTACGACTGGCTCAATATTGGGCCCAAAGAGTCACACACATATGGTAGGTATTGCGACGAGTAGAGTTCGGATATGAGATATCTATTGGGAAATCCATATGGGGCGACATCTCATGCGCAGCGGAAGAACAAAAACAAAACCACAGATTTTTCGTAGACAGGTTCTGTCATCGTGCGAGGATTGGTGCATCAAAATAAATCTGTGAAAACTATACGTGTAAACAAAAATACCTAGGGAGATCGTATATCCCTGAATCCCTACAGATTTGTAAGAAGGATGAAGGAGGTTAAGCGTCCTCCTCTCTAGCGGTATCCACACGGTAGGGACTGCGACGATGCTCCTCTCTGGAGAGAGGAGAACAGAAGGTGGCTACCAAAAGAAACCCCCAGCCTATAGAGCTTTGGTTCCTTTCTATTTATAAAGGCCTCCTATAAACCCTAATGGATCTTACCCTATTAGGTATTAGATCTCTATCCAATTACCCAAACCTCTTGGATTAGTGGGTTTCTATCCAATAATCTCTTATTAGCAATTATTAGATCTCATCTTAGGATCTAATAATTCAGGGGCTTAATGGATATCCAATAAGATAGGGGCTCCAATGGATATCTCATATCGAACCTCTACTCATCGCAACACCTACCATATGTGTGTAACCCTCTAGGCCTAATATCGAGTTGGCTATGAGTCATACTTGTCAGAACTCCTTCTAATTTAGTGAATTATTATCTCTATAATAATTCACTCAACTCATTGACTACGGACGTACTAGGCCACTACGCCGTAGCCCCTAGACGATATAGGGGAATCCAATCCTTTGGACCTATCTGTCCTCAGTGATCATGTATCTATAGTCCTTCATCCATCTAATATCCCAGAGACCCTATACCGAGCATGGTGCTGTCAGACCCATATGGTCTCTCCTTGAGTCTTGCTCTTGTTGGATTCTCCCGGAGAACTCTTTCTCTCTCAATCCAAATAACCATGGCCAAGGATTTGTTAGAGCAAGAATACATAGGATATTCTTCTCATGATACCGAGAGTACATGATCCTTTATTAACACTCAATAGCCCACGTAAGGTTGGCTACCACTCCCAATGACCGGTTGTACTAGATTTGGAACGTTCCAAACCTATAAGTTTGGTATCAAAGAGTAGAGTACTCATACAGGACATCCTTGGTATCACATCCTAGATTTTTTTTTTCCAGGATTATATCTTTCTACACATACAGAGCCAAATAATTAAACGTCACTTTATTCATCATCATAAATATTTATTATAATCTATTTATTTCATCAAATCATGAGTAGAAAAGTAAACATAGTGATGTTAATTAGGAGAATCATTCAAGTGGCTCTACCTAAGCAGTAGAGGAAGATCCGCTCTCCATTGGAATCTGATTCAGTGCTAGTGGAAGGCTGCTCTGAAAATCAAAAATAAAAAAAATTTAACAACACTGAGTAGGAACCCCAAAAGTCAACTCAAAATAAATACATAATCAAAAATCCATCATCCCATTGGCATATATCAAATATCCGAAGGAGCACTCTCCCAATAGCAGATGGAGAGGCTTTATCCTACGGGATGAGTTTGTGTTCTCCCAATAGCGGATGGAGACAAACTCATATCACACTCCTAAAAGCGGATGGAGTGGCATCTCTCACCCGCCATAGTGGGGACACGTTCCTCCCAATAGCGAATGGAGGAACCGTCCAGCCGTCACGTTTGACGACACGCTAATCCCCGAAGGGAATTGCCCTTTCTGTTCTTGGCAAGGAAATAATATAATCTCATACTAATCATATCTATTCGGGATGAAACAACACATTCAAAACATCTCTTTTCAACAATATCAATATCAATAATACCAAATAGTCCTTAATTGACTTGAACCCTAGTTAAATCGGTCTAATCAAACTCGATTCATTAGAACCTAACTAGATCGATCTCTAATCCTCATTTAACTGGTCTGGAACCACCCTAGACTAGTATAATTTAGACTAGATTAGGTTCAATTTAGTTTAAACTGACTTGAAAAGTTAAACCAATTCGGAACCACCCTGAATTGATCTAGACTAATCAAGTATGGTTTAGTTCAATCAATATTTGAGCTTAAATCCAACAATTACATAATATTGGACTAGGTTGAGCCGACCCAAATATCGGTCATATGCACTATACATGATTGTACATGCATCACACCAGGTTGGGCCAACCTTGGCCCATGACTACCCACATTGGGCTGGGCTAGGTTAACCTGTGGGCTAGGGCCCGACCTATGGGTAGGGCCTGGCCTGTGGGCTGTTTTAACCTAATCCTATCCAATTTTATAATTTTGAATTACAATAGCATATATTCACTACTGATAATAATACATCAAAACATAACAACAGATTAAATAAATGATAAGATAAGCTTCAACATGAGGAAACAATATTTTTAATTCAATAAGAACTAGAAATCATATAAATAATTTCAACATGATCAAATAATAATATTTTAAATCTCAAAAGGATAAAAATTTTAAATAACATATTCTAATAAAAATTTTAACATCTAAAGGATTAAGAATTTCTTCTTTTTTTACTACTCATATTATATTTAAATCTAAATAAGATTAGAAGGTAATTGTAATAAAATGAAATAACATTTTTTTAAAAAATTTGATATCATAAAGCATATACAATTTCAGAATGTTTAAAAATGAAAATTTTTAAAGGGTATCAAAGGGTAAAATATTTTAATTCAAACTAATATCAATCAAAAAAATTTCAACATGGAATCTAAACAAAAACTTTTAATTTCAAGAAAAGTAGGGAGAACCTACCTCTTTTTAGTATGATGAAACTCCTCGTTCCTTTCCCTGTTGAGTTCTGCTCGGCGAGGAACGAAGGAGAGAAATCTCTCCCCTTAAATAGGAGGAGGTGAGCCTCCATTAAAGGAAAATTTTCTAAAATTTTGTATTTATTTAATATAAATTTTTTTATTTAATATACTTGACAAATATGATCTCATCTTATTTGGAATGCTTAATAAGCATTTCCTAATTCGTAATGGCAAACAAGGAAATAGGATTATCCTTCCCTAAATTATACTAGCATGTAAGGAAATAATATTTAATTCTTAAATCAAATATTTGATCTGATTATATTTCTCCCCACCTATAAGAAATTTGGTCTCCAAATTTTACTTACCCAAGAGAATAGATGAGGATACTGCTCTCGTATATCTTCTTCTCTTTCCCACGTTGCCTCTTGGTCTGAATAGTGTTGCCAATAAATCTTTACCAAATGTATAACTTTATTCCTTAGAACATATGTTCTAACTAGGAATGTTGCATCATATGTTCTTTCCTTTCCAAGATCTGAATTGGTTGTTCTGCAAAAGTGGCATCGTTTCTCAACTGTAGAGGTTGGTAAGATATGACATATGATGGATCCCTGATATATCTCCGAAGCATAGACACGTGGAATATATCATGGATGCTAGCCAAAACCAGGGGCAATGCCAATCTATATGCCACAGACCCGATCTTTTGTAAGACCTCAAATGAGCATATGAATCTAGGGGCTAACTTTCCCTTTTAACAAAACCTTATAACTCCCTTGGTTGGCGACACTTTTAAGAAGACGTGTTCGCTAACTTTAAACTCTAGATCTCTTCGTCTTCGATTTGCATAACTTTTCTGGCGACTTTGAGCTGTTAATAATCTTTGGCGTATAATTCAAATATTATCAGCATTTTTTTGAATCAATTGAGGTCCCAAAAGTTTCTGTTCTCCTACCTCATCCCAATATACAAGTGATCTGCACTTTCTCCCATAAAGAGCTTCAAACGGGGCCATCTATATACTAGAGTGGTAACTATTATTCTAAAAAAACTCAATTAGGTGCAAATGCATATCCCAACTTCCACCAAAGTCTAAAGTACATGCTCTTAAGAGATCTTCAAGAGTTTGTATTATCTTATTGTAAAAAAACTCAATTAGGTGCAAATGCATATCCCAACTTTCACCAAAGTCTAAAGTACATGCTCTTAAGAGATCTTCAAGAGTTTGTATTATCTTTTCAGATTGGCTATCAGTTTGGGGGTGAAAGACTGTACTAAACTTCAATTATGTACCCAAAGATTTTTGTAGACTTTCCCAAATCTTAGAGGTGAACCTTGGATCTCTATCTGAGATAATACTAACTGGCACCCCATGATATCGAATAATTTTTTTAATATATAAACATGCTAATTTATCTAATAAATATTTCTTGTTAACAGGGAGGAAGTGAGCAGATTTAGTAAGTCTATCTACTACTATCCAAATTTTGCCATATCCTTTTATAGTCTTGGGTAATCCTGTTATGAAATCCATAGTGACTTACTCCCACTTCCATTCAGGAATTGAAATCCTTTATAATTTTTCGACAGGTACTCGATGTTCTGCCTTCACCTGTTGACATATAAGACATTTAGAAACAAACTCTGTTATATCTCTCTTCATACCATGCCACCAGTAGTTTTGGCATAAATCTCGATACATCTTGGTAGTTCCGGGATGGATATTAAATTTTGATCTGTGTGCCTCTTCCAATAATTGCATCTTTACTAGATGACTTTCAAGAACACACAGATGGTTGTGGAATGTAATAGAACCATCTTCGATTTGGAGGAATTCAGGTCTAGCTCCTTGAGCTATTTCCTTAACTATCGTCTGGAGATATGGATCTTCCTTCTGACCTTCTTTAATCCTTTCTACTAAATATGATTGTGCCATCAGACATACAAGTAACCTTTATTTGTCTCCGATAAAAGTCTAAGTTTTAAGTCTACTAACTCTGTTATCATAGAATTTCTTTGAATATTTATATAGGTTACAAGACTAGAAGTATTTCTACTTAAGGCATCAGCAACTACATTAGCCTTCCCAGGATGATAGTTAATATTAAAATCATAATCCTTTAGAAAGTCCAACCATCTTCTTTGTCTCATATTTAAATCTTTCTATGTGAAAATGTACGTGAGACTCTTATGATCTGTGAAGATTTTAAAAATTTGTCTATAGAGATAGTGCCTCTAAATTTTTAATGCAAAAATGATAGTTGTTAGCTCTAAATCATGAGTAGGATAGTTTTTCTCATGAGGTTTCAATTGCCTAGACACATAAGCAACTACCCTCTCCTTTTGCATTAGAACACAACCAAGTCCTTGTAGTGAGGCATCACTATATACTACAAAACCTTCTCCCCCTGAAGGAATCACCAAGATAGGAGCACTGGTTAATCTTTTCTTCAATTCTTAAAAACTTTATTGACATATGTCATCTCATATGAACTTTATGTTCTTTTGTGTCAACCTGGTCAAAGGTGCTGCTATTTTTGAGAAGCCTTCTACGAATCTTCTATAGTATCTAGCTAAACGTAAGAAACTTCTAATTTCTAAAACATTAGAAGGCTGCTTCCATTTTTTCACAGCTTCAATCTTGTGAGGGTCAACAGATATACCAGCACTCGAAATTACATGGCCAAGAAACATAATTTCATTGAGTAAGAAATTACACTTGCTTAATTTGGCATATAGTTTCTCTTGTCTTAGGACTTCCAAAACTGTCTTAAGATAGTATTTATGTTCTGCGCTACTTTTGAAGTAGATAAAGATATCATCAATGAATATAATTATAAATTTATCAAGATAAGGGTGGAACACTCTATTCATGAGATCCATGAAGGTAGCCGGTGTATTTGTGAGTCCGAAGGGCATTACTAAGAATTCATAATGATTGTATCTTGTTCTGAAAGCTGTTTTTTGTATGTCTCCTTCTCTTATCTTCAGTTGGTGATATCCAAATCTCAAATCAATTTTTGAATATACTTGAGTACCTTGAAGTTGATCAAATAGGTCATCAATTCGAGGAAGGGGATGTTTATTCTTTATGGTCACTTGATTGAGTTGCCTATAATCAATACATAACCGCATGGATCCATCTTTCTTCTTCACAAATAGGACAAGGGTACCCCAAGGTGATACACTGGGTCGAATAAAATCCTTATCTAAAAGCTCCTAAATTTGTTTCTTTAACTCCTCCAACTCAATTGGTGCCATTCTATATGAGGGCTTAGAAATAGGTGCGATGCCAGGTAGAAGATCAATTGTAAATTCAATCTGCCTATTTGGTGGCAGTGTAAATAGATCGTCAGGAAAAACATTTGAAAAATCTTGTACAATGGGGATATCCTCTAATACTGGCTTCTTAGATTCTTCTCCAGAAATGAAGGTCAAGTACCCCTGACATCCCTTCAATAATAGTTGGGTAGCACTCAAGGCTGATATGATAGGAGGGAGCTTCTCCTAAATCCCAATGAACTTAAAAGATGGCTGATCTAGAGGTGAGAAAGTAACTGTCTTTTGAAAACAATCGACACTCGCATGGTATGCTGAAAGCCAGTCCATAGTCAAGATAGCATCGAAATCTTGAAATTCTAGTAGAATAAGATCTACTAGCAAATTATGACTTTCAATAGTAATAATACAATTTCTATATATCTGATCAGCTATCAAGGAGTTTCTAACTGGTGTTGCTACAATTAATATATTATGCATTGTTTCAGGATTTTTATGTAGCTTCCTAGCAAAATATGGTGATATAAAAGAATGCGTAGAACCTAAATCGATAAGCACAGATGCAGGTGTACCACAAAGTGTGATGATACCTTTGATAATAGATCTTGAGGCTTCAGCATCTTGATGGGTCAATGCATAGACTCTTGCCTGACCTCCCTCTCTAGGTCTTAGCTATTGTTGCTTAACTGTTTGGGGTGGAGCTCGACATTATTGCTTTCGAGGGCAATCCTTCGACATGTGTCCCAGTTGTTGACAATAAAAGTATACACGTTGTCCCGTGGTGCATGAGGTGGAAACATGATTTGTCTTTCCACAAAAGTAGCATCTTATAATGACTTGATTACTAGGAGCTCCTGCCTGTTAATGCCTAAGTTGTTTGCTCTTGCCTTTCTTTGAAGGTCTAGAATGAGATCCCCCATACGCAGATGGTGCAGCATTAAAAGGTTGCTTTCGATCCTTTGCTTGTTGTAGTTCATTATCCAATTTCTCCACCACTAGACTCGATTTAACACTTCAGCATAGGTTGGTAAAATCAATACTACAATAGACTTTCTAATTGATGATCGAAGTCCTTTCTCAAAATGACGAGCTCTTTGATTTTCATTAAAGGCAATATGTGGAGAAAACTGAACTAGTTCAGTGAAATAATGATCATATTCTATTACTGTTCTACTTCCCTGGTGGATGGTAAGGAATTCTTATTGCTTCTCAAAGCAAACTGAATCGAGAAAGAACTGCTCATAAAATGCATCCTTAAACTATTCCCAAGTCACCATATCGGCTCTAGCCTCTAACATCCTTCTTTTTTAGGTCCACCAAGTGTTTGCCTTCCCTTCCAAAATGAAAGAAGCAAAAGGCACCTTTTGATTTTCCCGACATTCGATAGCTTCGAATATCTTCTCCCCCTAACGAATCCAATATTCAGCAAGGATTGGATTTGGTTTGCCCTCAAAAATAGGTGGTCCCAATCTCTTAAAGTGATCCAATGCATTACTTCCACCCCGTGGAGCTCTATCATGCTCCTCCTGTCGCTCAAAGTATCCTCTAATAGCATTAAAGACTCTGTGTACATCATCTGGAGCATTGATAGGTGTTGGCGCATGAGGTATATTTTGTAGTGTCGGAGAAGCTAGCATATAATCAGTGATAGGTGTATATGAGGATTGGGTTTGCTCCGTGGTGCATGGAACGTCTAAGTTTTTGTTTGCTCGAACACCCCTTCGAGGGCGAAGGCCAATAGCATTACGAACATGAGCGTCACGGGTGATAGGGCCACTATTTTCTTGAATTGGCTCCATTACTCCTATAATAGGTCAAGATAATTATTGGTCAAAGTCAATCAAGAGACTTAAATACCCACAAGCCCTAGACCATACTCTGATACCATAAAAAGATGTCACATCCTAGATTTTTTTTTCCAAAATTATATCTTTCCACACATACAGAGCCAAATAATTAAACGTCACTTTATTCATCATCATAAACATTTATTACAATCTATTTATTTCATCAAATCATGAGTAGAAAAGTAAACATAGTGATGTTAATTCGGAGAATCATTCAAGTGGCTCTACCTAGCGGTAGAGGAAGGTCCGCTCTCCACTGGAATTTGATTCAGTACTAGTGGAAGGCTACTCTGAAAATCAAAAATAAAAAAAATTCAGCAACGCTGAGTAGGAACCCTAAAAGTCAACTCAAAATAAATACATAATCAAAAATCCATCATCCCATTGGCGTATATCAAATACCCAAAGGAGCACTCTCCCAATAGCGGATTGAGAGGCTTTATCCTATGGGATGAGTTTATGTTATCCCAATAGCGGATGGAGATAAACTCATATCACATTCCCAACAGCAAATGGAGTGGTGTCCCTCACCCGCCACAATGGGGATACGTTTCTCCCAACAGCGGATGGAGAAACCATCCAGCCGTCATGTCTGACGACACGCTAATCCCCGAAGGAAATCGCCCTTCCTACTCTTGGCAGGGAAATAATATAATCTCATACTAATCATGTTTATTCAGGATGAAACAACACATTCAAAACATCTCTTTTCAACAATATCAATATCAATAATACCAAATAGCCATGAATTGACTTGAACCCTAGTTCAATCGATCTAATCAAACTCGATTCACTAGAACCTAACTGGACCGATCTCTAATCCTCATTTAACTGGTCTGGAACCACTCTAGACTAGTATAATTTAGACTAGATTAGGTTTAATTTAGGTTAAACTGACTTAAAAAGTTAAACCAATTTGGAACCACCTTGAATTGATCTAGACTAATCAAGTCTGGTTTAGTTCAATCAATATTTGAGCTCAAATCCAACAATTACATAATATTGGACTAGGTTGAGCTGACCCAAATATCGGTCATGTGCACTATACATGATTGTACATGCATCACACCTGGTTGGGCCAACCTTAGCCCATGACTGCCCACATTGGGTTGGGCTGGGTTAACCTGTGGGCTAGGGCCCGACCCATGGTTATGGCCTGGCCTGCGGGCTGTTTTAACCCAATCCTATCCAATTTTCATAATTTTGAATTACAACAACATATATTCACTACTGATAATAATACATCAAAACATAATAACAGATTAAATAAATGATAAGATAAGCTTCAACATGAGGAAACAAAATTTTTAATTCAATAAGAACTAGAAATCATATGAATAATTTCAACATGATCAAATAATAACATTTTAAATCTCAAAAGGATAAAAATTTTAAATAACATATTCTAATAAAAATTTTAACATCTAAAGGATTAAGAATTTCTTCTTTTTTTTTGAACTACTCATATTATATTTAAATCTAAATAAGATTAGAAGGTAACTGCAATAAAATGAAATAACATTCTTAAAAAAATCTGATATCATAAAACATATATAATTTCAGAAAGTTTAAAAATGAAAATTTTTAAAGGGTATCAAAGGGTAAAGTATTTTAATTCAAACTAATATTAATCAAAAAAATTTCAACATGGAATCTAAACAAAAACTTTTAATTTCAAGAAAAGTAGGAAAAACCTACCTCTTTTTAGCAGGATGAAACTCCTTGTTCCTCCCGCTGTTAAGTTCTGCTCAGCGAGGATTGAAGGAGAGAAATCCCTCTCCTTAAATAGGAGGAGGTGAGCCTCCATTAAAGGAAATTTTTTTAATTTTTCATATTTATTTAATATAAATTATTTTTATTTAATATACTGACAAATATGATCTCATCTTATTTGGAATGCTTAATAAGCATTTCCTAATTCGTAATGGCAAACAAGGAAATAGGATTATCCTTCCCTAAATTATACTAGCATGTAAGGAAATAATATTTAATTCTTAAATCAAATATTTGATTTGATTACACTTGGTGTCTCAAGTCTAAGGACTAGATACACTACTAGGACTACGGAATCGCTGTCTGACGTGAGGTATCAATAACCATCCAGCATTCCATAGATGGATCAATCAGTGAACTCATTCCTTAATGAGCACCTACACTGTACCCTTAGTGTCCCCACATGAGTAGCTATAAGACCAGCCACCTCCATCATATGGACGGGTATACAACACACCAGTTTATTCGATTATCTCAATGTCCCTCTCGAGTAACCTATGACCAGGATTATTTAGGGTTTGTGTTTAAAAGTGAATCGGTCTCATTATCGTGATCTCATCACGATCCGATACCCATTGCACAGATCCAAGGACATTATAATATATGTAACACGCAAGATAAAGTGATAAAATGCCTAATAATAAGCAAAGAGAAAGAGTGCATATCAAGTCACAAGTGCAATCACTCATATGATTGGCTTGCAGAGCATATATGACTAGCAGTATCCTCTGGAGCCCCTATCTTATTAGATATCCAATAAGCTCTTGAATTATTAAATCTTATGGATTAGATCCAATAAGAGCCAATAAGAGATTATTAAGTAGAGATCCACTAATATAATAGACTTGGGTGGTTGGATGAAAATTAAATACCTAATAAAGTAGTATCCATTATGGTAAGTTTATAGGGACCTCTATAATAGGAGAGAACCAAAAGGTTATAAGCTAGGCCCCTTTTGACTGTCACCTCCTATACTCCTCTCTCCCTCTCCTCCTCAATCGACAGCCCCAGTTTGGAGTGTGTGGACAATGAGAAGGGTCGGCCCCTTATTGATCACATGGTTTGCATGGAAAAGAGGATTGTGCAGTGATTTAAGGAGTATCTTCATAGCGCCTACCATGTGGATCACCACTAGAGAGGAGGGTAGTTAACCTCTATCTTCTGCTATAGATCTATAGATTTTTAGGAATATATGATCTCCCTAGATAACACATCTTTCATATAAGCATAGTTTTCAATTTTGTATTTTTTTGTGTACTAATATTCGCATGACGATGAGAAATAATTTTCTATAGGAAATATAAGAATTTTATTTTCTATTCTTCTACTACATATATGATGTTATCCTAGGTTTCCCAACAGTAGTATGAGAGCTAGGTTGCTCATACGATAGATTGATATTTAAATAACATGCGTTGTATTGAATCGTATAGAATTATTTTTACATAATTACTATAATTTTTTATTATAGTTTTTAAATCTGGATTTCACTAATTTTTTTTATTAAAAACTATTTTAGAGAGGGCTTTTGACGTCAAAATTATTGATGGAAAAAAGGGGAGAAAGTTGCTGCCTTATAGATTGGCCAAAGGTTGCTTATAGCCTTGGTTGAGAGCACACTTTGCTGCTCTTGACCTGACCAATGGCTGCAAAGCTGAGAGTAACAAGGGTGCTCTTGACTTGGGGGTTAGCAACCACAATAGTCAGGTTTCATGGCTGCAAGGGACAGCCCTAGCGGCTAGGATTATTGGTCGCATAGGGCTTTAAAACATGGTCGCCCATGGTTGCCCTACAACCAGAGTTTCCTGGCTATAGAGAACTCCTTAGTGGCTAGAGTTTTCTAGCCACACAAGGTAGCCTTATGGCCTAGGATTCTTGGCCATTGGAGAGTCCTTAGTGGCTAGTGTTTTCTAACTACATAAGGAACTATCTATCATGTGGGGCACCCTATGGTAGGATTCCCAAAATACAACATATAATTAATTAAATAATTTAATTAATTATTATTTTCTAGTAGTCCTACATTATGATGTGTACATGTGATGTATGATGTGGACGGATGATCATGGATTGTGTGATGTGCGTGTACATATGATGTGATTATTCTTATTATTGGAGCCTGTGAGCCTTTAATTTTTCTCGTTTATTATCGGGCTTATGTATTTGTAATTATGTTATAATTATATGAGAAGGCACGACAGTAGCATGGAGGTGACAACGAGAACCATGAGATCAAGATGGACGATTGTGACATATGGAGATATGCTAAGATATCGATGAAATCGATGAAGATGAGATGGACGATCACAGGGCATAGAGATTTGCTAATACACATATAGATTGTAATGTGAGTAATTGGATCCATTGGCTCAGGCTTGATCATATTAGGCTATGGTCCATGATTATTTGATGTGATTGTTCATATGATGTATGATTGACTATACACTTATTAGATATGTATATATATTTTCATGCGATATAGATATATATATTAAATATATATGTGTGTGTGACATATCATATTAGAAGACCGAATCAAAATCCCTCTCTTGATAATATTAAGTCGGTAAGCATGAGATAATTAGATTGACCCACGTGGCCTTCCATTATTATAGGAAACAAAATCAATTTATGACATAAGTTGAGTTAGTTAAGTCTCTCAAAGCTCACCTATATTACGAGTTGAGTTCTTGCTTAGGACATAGAGATGTCACCAGTGACCTAGGGACGTGCTATGTTTAGTCAAGTCCTTCAAGGGCATATCATCGAATTAGACTTATATTATAATGATGATGATGACTTAATCGAACATTATGGTTGGTTGAGTTTCTCAAGGCTAAGATAGTTTAGAGGTTGAACAAAATGTGAATCACAAGTTGTGATTGGTAAGAGTTGTCTACCTTTTCGAGTTTAGTGTGATTGGTTGAGTCCCTCAAGATTACACTAAAATGTCGATTGGATCCCGATCTCCACTAGAGATCTGTCATGGGTCTTTGATTCACATACCAGAGGAAGTTGTATGATTCGTAAGAAAATAATATGAGTATATTAAGATAAAAGATCATATCTTGATTGTTTATTTTTTTATAAATCTACATGTTATTTATTTTAGTTGCATCTTTATTTTTAGAAAATATCGCTTTCAAATCCCTTATATGGCATACTTGATGTCAACCGCCTCACTAGTTTAGATTATGTGGATTGGCTCTACAACTTGAGAATCGTTTTCATGGTGGAGAAAATTACGTATGTCCTTGACACAATGATACCTATGCTTGAGGAAGGGGCAAGCGAGGATAAGATCACTCGCTATGTAAAGTACATAGATAACTCCACTCTTGCTTAGTATTACATGTTGGGCTTCATGACTCCCGAGTTACAAAGGTAACATGAAAAGATGGATGTCAGATCCATTCTCTTATATCTCCATGAATTGTTTGAGGAATAGGGAAGAATTCAACGATTTGAGATATCTAAGAGTCTCTTCTGTGCTAGGTTGACTGAGGTGATATCGATTCAAAAACTCATAAGTCTAGGATAACTTGTATATGGATCTTATGCTTTAGTCCCTACCAGATTCTTTTTCTCAATTCATTATAAATTTTAATATGAGAAAAGCTTGAGGTGACTCTCCTTGAGCTTCTTAATATATTGAAGGAGGCTGAGAGCACCATTAAGAAAAAGAAGCCAGTTCCTTTTGCTGGTAAGACCAGAAAGAAAAGAAAGGCAAAAAAATTACTTAAGAAGGGCAAAGGCAAGGGCAAACTGGATAAACCAAAGGTTGCTAAGAAGGATCCAACAAAGGACAAAGGCTAGTACTTCTACTATGGTAAATGTTGGGAAATCCAGGGGGCAACATCATATACATAGCGGAAGAACGAAAAAAAATCTTAGATTTCTATGAAAGGTTCCGTCGTCGTGCGAAGATCGATGTATAAAAAATAAATCCGTAAATTTAAAAACTGTGTATGTAAGAAAGATAATACCTAGGGAGATCGTATATCCCTGAGATTCTTGTAGATACGTGGGGTGGATGAAGGAGGTCAAGCATTCTCCTCTCTAGTAGTGATCCACACGATAGGGCTGCGAAGATGCTCCTCTCTAGAGAGAGGAGAATAGGAGGTAGCCACAAAAAACCCTAGCCTATGGACCTTTGGTTCCCTTCCATTTATAGAGGCCGCCCCTGTAAACCCTAATGGATCCTGCCCTATTAAGTATTGGATCTCCTTCCAATTACCCAAGCCTCTTAGATTAATAGGTCTCTACCTAATAATCTAGCTCTTATGGGATCTCATATATGGGATCCAATAATACAAGGGCTTATTGAATATCCAATAAGATAGGGGCTCCGGTGGATATCTCATATCTGAACCTCTACTCATCACAAGACCTACCATATATGTGTGACCATCTAGGCCCAATATCGAGTTGGCCCTAAGTTATACCTGTCAGAACTCCTTTTGACTCAATAAATTATTATCTCTATAATAATTCACTCGACTCATCGATTGCAGACGTACTAGGCCACTACGCCGTAGTCCCTAAATGATATAGGGGAATCCAATCATTTGGACCTATCTGTCCTCAGTTACCATATACCTATAGTCCCTTATTCATCTAATATCCCAGAAACCATATATCGGGCATAGTACTTTCAAGCCCATACGGTTTCCAATCAAGTCTTACTCTAATCAGACTCTCTCGGAGAACTCTTTCTCTCTTAATCCAAATAACCCTGGCCAAGGATTTGCTTAAGGGAGAATATATGAGATGTTCCTTTCATGATACTAAGAGTGGATGATCCTCTATTAACACTTGATTTCCTTTATAATGTTGGCTATCATTCTCGAGAACTAGTTGTACCAAATCTAAAACTTTCCAAACCTATAAGTTCGGCGTCAAAGAATGGAGTACTCATACAAGACATCTTTGGTGTCTCAAGTCTATGGACCAGATACACTACTGGGACTACGGAATCGCTGTCTAACGTGAAGTATTAATAACCATCCAGCATTCCGTAAGCGGATCAATCAATGAACTCATTCTCTAATAAGCACTTGCACTGTATCCATAATGTCCTCACATAAGTAGCTATGAGACTAGCCACCTCCACAATATGGATGGGTATATAGCATACTAGTCTATCTGGTTATCTCGATGTCCCTCTCGAGTAACTAATGACCAGGATTATTTAGGGTCTATGTTTAAAGGTGAATCAGTCTCATTATCATAATCTCATCATGATCCGATTCCCATTGCACAAATCTAAGGACATTACAATATATATATATATCTAGATAATGTGAGAAAATATCAATAATCATAAACAAAGAAATTGACGTAGTGTGTTATAAGTGCCATCACTCATGTGATTGGCTTGTACGGCGCCTATATCTAGCAATCTCCCACTTGACCTAAAGCAAATCACTTATGTGTCTGATCCCCATCAGACCTCTATGATGCTCAAAGACAATCTGAGTCAATGACTTTGTCAATGGATCTGCAATGTTATCTTTGGATGAACTCTTTCCACTGCTATATCTCTTCGGGCTATGATCTCTCTAATATATTAGAACCTCCTCAGAACACTTTTGATGAGATCTAGGTTCCCTTATTTAAATAGTTGCCTTGTAATTATCGTAATATAAGGGAATCAGCTTCTCGCTACTCGGCACGACTCCTAGATATCGTAATATAAGGGAATCAGCTTCATTCAGACTCCCTCCTTTGCTGCCTTTGTTGCAGTAATGTACTCCGCCTCTATGGTTGAGTTAGTAGTAGTATCTTACTTAGAACTCTTTTAGCATATTGCTCCTCCATTCAGGGTGAACACATACCCTGAATTAAACTTGCTATCATTGATATTGGACTGGAAGCTCCAGTCCGTGTAGCCCTCAACTCTGAGGCTACTTTTTCTAAATATCAATAAAAGATCCTTAGTCCTTCTCAAGTACTTAAGGATATACTTTACTGCTTTCCAATGCTCTAAGTCGGGATCCGCTCGATACCTGCTCATGACACTAAGAGCATACGCTATATCAGGCCTGGTACATAGCATAACATAGCATACATGATAGACCCTATCGTTGAGGCATAGGGTATCCTATCCATGTGTACCATTTATTTAAGAGTCTTTGGGGATATACTCCTAGAAAGTGATAGCCTATGTCTCATTAGTATAAGATCTCTCTTGAAATTTTTAATATCAAACTTTTTGACAATGGTGTCTATATACCTAGACTAGGACAAGCTAAGCATCCTCTTGGATCTATCTCTATAGATCAGAATCCCTAATATGTCGGATGCTTCCCCTAAGTCCTTTATGGAGAAGTGTCTCGATAGCTAAGCCTTTATTGTAGAGAGCATTCCTACATCATTCCTAATGATCAAGATGTCATCCACATACAATACCAAGAAGATGATAGTGCTCCCACTTACCTTCCTATACACACAAGGCTCATCTTCGTTCTTAACGAAGTCATAAGATCTGATCACCTCATCAAATCTTATGTTCCAACTTTAGGAAGCTTGCTTCAGTCCATACATGGACCTAAGTAACCTACACACCTTATCTGGACTATCCTTAGATACGAATTCCTCAAGCTGTATCATATACACCTCCTTCCCGAGGCTGTCATTAAGGAACATAATTTTCACATCCATATGCCAGATCTCACAGTGTGCTATAATAGCTAATAGAATTCGGATGAATTTTAACATGGCTATAGGTGAGAAGGTTTTGTCATAGTCAACACCTTAGCTTTGACGAGACCCCTTAGCTACTAGCCTTGCTTTATAGGTCTCTACTTTTCTATATACTCTGAACTTCTTATTAAAGATCCATTTGCAACCAATGGGTATGATACCCTCGAGTGCATCAACTACGTTCCAAACCTTATTAGAGTATATAGAATCCATCTTTGAATTCATGGCTTTTTGCCACTTCCCAGAGTCTATACTCGTAATAGGCTCCTCATAGGTTTGAGGATCAATATCTTCAACATCCGCTCATTTGATATGTCCCACATACTTTTAGGAGGATGGGATACTCTACTACACCTACGTAAAGTCGGAACTTGTGTGCTAGGTACCTGAACAGATTCTAGCTATGGAATGTTGCTTGAGTTAGATTCTCTAACTTCGCTCAACTCTATCACGCTCCCATTGTCTCTACAAAAAATGTGTTTTTTTTAAGGAATACTACTCTCTTAGCTACAAAGACATTTTGGTCATTGGGGTGATAGAAATAATACCCATAAGTTTCCTTGGGGTATCCCACGAACTTACACCATTCCGTCCTGGATTCTAACTTATCAGGCTTATGTCTCTTAACGTGGGTAGGGCAGCCCCAAATCTTAAAAACTTTAAGATTGAGCTTCTCTTTCCATATCTCATATGTTGTAGACACTACCAACTTAGTTGGAACTCTGTTAAAAAGGTAAGCTGTGAATTCTAGGGCGTATCCCTAGAATGAGATGAGTAGGTCAACAAAACTCATCATGGACTACATCTTATCTAACAGTGTGCGATTCTTTTTTTCAGATACACCATTGAGCTAGAGTGTATAAGGAGGTGTCCATTGGGATAGAATCCCATGGTCCTTGAGGAATTAAGTGAACTCTGTACTTAAGTACTTACCTCCTCAATCTAATCGAAGAGTCTTAATACTCTTTTCAGTCTAAACCTTTACTTCATTCTTATACTTCCTGAATTTCTCAAAGGCTTTGGACTTGTACTTTATCAAGTATATGTATCCGTACCTAGAGAAATAATCAGTGAAAATAGTGAAGTAGGAGTTACCACCTATGGCCTGAGTTGACATATGACCATATACATCACTATGTATAAGTTCTAACAACTTAATGGCTTTCTCTCCAGTTCCACTAAATGAAAAGTTGGTCATCTTTCCACAAAGGCAAGGTTCACAAGTTGCATATGACTCATAGTCAAATGGATCTAGGTATCCATCTATTAGCAACTTTTGAATCCTTCCCTTACATATATGACTTAGCCTACAATGTCATAGGTATGCATTATTCATCTCATCTTATTTTCTCCTGGACTCGCTTACATTCATGATATGTGGAGTAGTTTCTAGCATAATCAAACTATTATGCAATGTTCCTCTCATGATGATCTCATCATCCTTAATAATTGAATAACTATTGTTCTAAAAAACTACTTAATAAATATTCAATGTCAAACATAAAATGGAAATAATATTTTTTATGATAGAGAATAAAATAGCATGATCTAATGTAATAGTAGCTCCACTAGGTAGATGTAGGGTAACCTCGCTAATAGCAATAGCAATAACTCTAACTTCATTATCCATCTTGAGGTCCATATTACCTCTCATCAATCTCCTAGGTCTTACTAGAACCTATAATGAATTGTAGATATGATAAACACTACCGGTATCGAATACTTATGTATTATCATATGAGTATACTCGAAGACTGATCATGAATATACTCGAAGCTTTTCTAAGCTTCTGTTTCACCTTTTTCTGTAAGATACTCCTTATAGTTCCTCTTCCAATGCTCGTCTTTGTTGTAGTGGAAGCACCGACTTTTATTCTTTATTGGGTCTTTCATAGCAACCTTTGCTTTACCCAGTCCGCCCTTGTCCTTCTTAAGGGACTTCTCTATCTTCTTTTTCTTTCTAGTCTTACGAGCATAGAGAACTGTGAAAAGGAATCTAGTAAGGATTGAAGCATAAGATCCATATACATGTTATCCTCTAGGACCATTCCTAGATCTATGAGTTTCTTTATCTAGTCAATCATCTTAAGGACATGATTCTGAACTAGTGTCCCCTCAGTCATCCTGCTATGGAAGAGACTCTTCGATATCTCATATCGTTGAGTTCTTTTCTATTCTTTAAACAATTTGCAGAGATGCATGAGTATGGATTTAGTATCCATCTTTTCATGTTGTCTCTATAACTCAAGAGTCATAGAGCACAACACGTAACACTGAGCAAGAGTAGAGTCATCTGTGTACTTCAAGTAGCGAGCGGTCTTATCCTTGCTTGCCCCTTCGTTGGGCGCAGGGATCAATATATCAAGGACATATACAACTTTCTCCACTGTGAGAACTATTCTCAGCTTGCGGAGCCAATCCGTATAATTTGGACCAATGAGGCGGTTGGCATCAAGTATACCACATAGAGAGTCTAATAGTGACATTTTCTAAAAAATAAAGATGTAGTAAAAAATAAATAATATGCAGATTTTGTAAAAATATAAATAATCAAGATATGGACTTCTATCTTGATATGCTCCCACTATTTTTTTAACGAGTCATGCGACACCCTCAGCACGTGAAACGAAAGTCTTCGGCAGACTTCCAATGGGGATTGAGATCCAATCAACATCTTAGTGTAACCTTGAAGGACTCGATTAATCACACTAAGCCTAAAAAGTAGGCAACTCTTGCTGATCACAACTTGTGATTCCCATCCTGTTCGGCTTCCGAACTATCATGGCCTCGAGAGACTCGACCGACCATGATGTTCGGTTAAGTCATCACCATCGTTACAAGATGAGTCTGATTCGATGATATACTCTTGAGGACTCGACCAAGCATATCATGTCCTCAGGTCACTAGTGACATCTCTATGTTATAGATAAGATAGCGAATCGTGATATAAGTGAGTCTCGAGGGACTTAACCAACTCAATCTACACTGGGAATCGGTTCCTATCTATAATGATGGAAGGCCATATGGGTCAATCTAATTACCTCACGTTTACCAACTTACTATTATGGAAGAGGGGATTTTAGATTTAGTCTCCTAATATGAGGTGTCACACACATATATATTAATATATATATATCTACATCGTATGCAAATATATATATATATATATATATATATCAAGTAGGTGCTCATCACATCACAAGCAATCACACAAGATAATCATGGATCATATCCTAATATGATCAAGCCCAAGCCAGTGGGCCTTGATCACTCACATCAAGATATATGTGTGCATCGGCACATCTCCATGCCATATGATCGTCCATCTCACTTCATCGATTCCGTCGGTATCTCAATGCATCTCCATGCATTGGATCATCCGTCTCAGCCTCGTGGGTCTCGCTATCACTTCCATACTCCCATTGCACCTCCTCATATAATTACAACATAATTACAAGCATATAGACCCAATAATAAACGAGAAAAATAAAGGCTCGCAAGCCCCAATAATAATAATGATCACATCATACACATACATTACATCACATAGTCCATGATCATCTATCCACATCATACATCACATGTATATGTTATTATATGGGACTACTAAATAAATAATAATACTTAATTAAATATTTTAATTAACTAATATTTTTCTAAATATAAAAAATTTTTTGAATTATGAAGGGTATTTTGGTCATTTGATTAGAAGGGACAAAATTAGAATTTTTAAAATTCTAAGGGTATTTTGGTCATTCGGCCATAAAGGATAAAATTAGAATTTTATAAATTTATAGGGGCAAAACTATATTTTCTATTGCGTTTGCGGTCGTGGGTGGCTCGCCCACAAGTTGTGCCGTTGCGGGTAGGCGCTGCCTCCTCAGGCGGCCTTCCCCCCTGCGGGCACCGCCCCTACGAGAGGCTTGCCTGCGGGTAGCGTCGCTTCCCTACAGGCGTAGCATCCACAGGCACTGCTACCCCGGCGGGCGTAGCACCCGTTGGCACTCCTCGCCCGCCCATGGCTGCGGGCGTAGCCTACCTGCAGGCCCCTTGCCTGCAGCCACAGTCGCTACCGCTGTAAGCAGCAAGGCTACAGGCAGCCTTTCGGTTGTTGTGTGCGCAGTAAGGGCAGCAACAGTTCTTGCCCTTCCTCAACTTTTGTGCTAATAATTTTTTATTATAAAAGCGCATCCAAAATACAATACACGTAGTTAAAATTTGATCTTCGAACGAATAACCGAGCTCTAACACCATTGTTGGGAAATATAGGGAGCGACATCATATGCGTAGTGGAAGAATAGAAAAAAATTCTAGATTTTCATGAAAGGTTCCGTCGTTGTGTGAAGATCAGTGCGTAAAAAATAAATCCATAAATTCGAAAACTACGTATGTAAGAAAGATAATACCTAAGGAGATCATATATCCTTGAGATTCTTGCAGATCCGTATGATGGATGAAGGAGGTCAAGCATCCTCCTCTCTAGCGGTGATCCACACGGTAGGGCTGCAAAGATGCTCCTCTCTAGAGAGAGGAGAATATGAGGTAGCCACCAAAAAACCCTAGCCTATGGACCTTTGGTTTCCTCCTATTTATAGAGGCCCACTGTAAACCCTAATGAATCCTGCTCTATTGGGAATTAGATCTTCATCCAATTATCTGAGCCTCTTAGATTAATGGGTCTCTACCCAATAATCTAGCTCTTAAGGGATCTCATCCATGGGATCCAATAATACAGGGGCTTATTGGATATCTGATAAGACAGGGGCTCTGGCGGATATCTTATATCCGAACCTCTACCATCATAACACCTACCATATGTATGTGACCCTCTAGGCCTAATATTGAGCTGGCCATGAGTCATACCTGTCAGAACTCCTTCTGACTTAGTAAATTATTATCTCTATAATAATTCGCTCGACTCATCGATTGCGTATGTACTAGGCCACTACGTCGTAGTCCCTAGATGATACAGGGGAATCCAATCCTTTGGGCATATCTGTCCTTAGTTACCATGTACATATAGTCCCTCATCCATCTAATATCCCAAAGGCCATATATCAGGCATGATGTTGTCATGCCTATACGGTTTTCAGTTGAGTCTCGCTTTAATTGGTTTCTCCTGGAGAACTCTTTCTCTCTTAATCAGAATGACCCGAGCTAGGGATTTGCCTGAGTAAGAACATATGAGATATTCCTCTTATGATACCGAGAGTGGATGATCTTCTATTGACACTCAATTACCTTCGTAATATTGGCTATCATTCTCGAGAACCGATTGTACCAAATCTGAAACTTTCCAAACCTGTAAGTCTGACGTCAAAGAATGGAGTACTCATACAAGACATCTTTTATGTCTCAAGTCTAAGGATTAGATACACTATTGGGACTACGAAATCACTGTCTGACGTGAGGTATCAATAACCATCCAGCATTCCGTAAGTGGATCAATCTGTGAACTCATTCTCCAATGAGCACCTACACCATATCGTTAGTGTCTCCACACAAGTAGCTATGAGATTAGCCACCTCCATCATATGGACGGGTATACAGCATACTAATTTGTCCGGTTATCTCTATGTCCCTCTCGAGTAACCTATAATCAGGATTATTTAGGGTCTGTGTTTAAAGGTGAATTGGTCTTATTATCATGATCTCATCATGATCTAATTCTCATTGCACAGATCCAAGAACATTATAATATATATCTAGATAATGTGAGAAAATACCAATAATCATAAACAAAGAGATTGACGTAGCATGTTACAAATGCCAACACTCATGTGATTGGCTTATAGGGCACCTATAACTAGCAGCAAAGATGTATACTAAAAGAGGAACTACAAAGAGTACCTTATAGAGAAGGCGAAATAGAAGCTTCGGGTACATTCATACTCTTATGATAATACTTGGATATTGGATACCGATAGTGCTTATCAAATCTATAATTCATTGTAGATTCTAGCAAGACCTAAGAGATTGATAAGAGGTGAGATAGACCTCAAGATGGGCAATGGAGTAAAAGTTATTATAGTGGCTATTGGCGAGATCACCCTACATCTACTTGGATGCATGTAATTTCATTCCCTCTATTATCAAAAACATTATTGAGTACTTAACTATTTGATATCCGACTTATAGGTTTAGAAGTTCTAGATCTAGCATAGCTAATCATCAAGAGTGACAGTCAATCTTACGAGCAAAATTAAGTGTCGATAAAGAATCATCCGCTCTCAATGTTATAAGAGGAATATCCTATCTATTTTTGCTTAGGCAAATCCCTAACCAAGGTCATTTGGATTAAGAGAGGAGTTTTCGGAGAGAATTCGATTAGAGCTAGACTCGAGTAGTTTTGTATGGACCTAACAGCACCATGCCTAGTATACGATCTCTAGGATATTAAATAGATGAGAGACTATAAAAACATAGTAATTGAGGATAGATAAGTTCAATAAATTAGATTTTTTTATATCATCTAGGGACTATGACGTAGTGGTCTAGAATGTTTGTAGTCGATAAGTCAAGTGAATTATGGATATAATAATTCATAAAATTAGAAGGAGTTCTGACAGATATGACTCAAGGCCAGCTCGATATTAGGCCTAGAGGGTCACACACATATGGTATATATTACGATGAGTAGAGATTCAAATATGATATATCCGTTGGAGCCCCTATCTTATTGGATATCCAATAAGCTCATGAATTATTGGATTTTGTGGATAAGATCTAAAAAGAGCCAATGATAGATTATTGGATAGAGATCCATTAATATACGAAGCTTGGGTAGTTGGATGGAGATCAAGTACCCAATAAGGCAGGATCCATTATAGTAAGTTTATAAGGACCTCTATAAATAGAAGGGAACCAAAAGGTCATAGGCTAGACTCTTTTTGGTTGCCATCTCCTATACTCCTCTCTCCCTCTCCTCAACCGACAGCCCCAGTTTAGGGCATATGGACAACGAGAAGGGTTGGCTCCTTTTTGATCGCATGGTTTCAATGGAAAGGAGGATTGTGTAGTGATTTCAGAAGCATCTTCATAACGCTTGTTATATGGATCACCACTAGAGAGGAGGATAGTTGACCTTCTTCATCCTCTCCCATAGATCTGTAGGTTTTTACGGATATATGATCTCCTTAGGTAATACATCTTTCATATATGTAGAGTTTTCAGTTTTGTATTTTTTTGCGCACCAATCTTCACATAACGACGAGAAATAATTTTCTATAGGAAATCTAAGATTTTTATTTTCTATTCTTCTACTACGCATGTGATGCTACCTTAGGTTTCCCAAGAATGATAACAATAAAAAGAAGGATGATGCTTATGTTGAATCTTAGATTTTGATGATGAAATCAATTGATGAGTTTACGATCTAATCTGTATTTTTTTAAAAAATATAGGAATAACTTTAATTATGAAAAGGCAAAACAATTGAGGCAAAAGAATAAGATATTAGGCCGAAGTCAGAGATTGGGCATCGAACCGGAAGAATAGGACATTGTGCCAAGATTGGATGTTGTGGGAGTCAACTGTTAGGATCAGTTTGGCACTAAAAGGAGGGGGGGAGGGGGAGGGTGAATTAGTGCATCAGTAAAGATTACTTCGATGATTTCATAAAACTTCATATGATGAAAATCGATTTCGATTGCAAGCATATCAAAAACATGTTTATCTTGAAAGTTATAGTAAGATAGTGATGAGGAAGTGGAGCAAGTAAAAGGTTTGCAGCAAGATAAATAGTAAGAAATAAATGCAAACTAGATTTTTATAGTGGTTCGGTCATCCAACCTACGTCCACTCCTGATTTCTCTTTACTCGAGGCCATCGACTTCCACTAACGATCTTCCTTCTAACAGGCGAAGATCAAACACCATTACAGCACTTTCTCCTTTTGATAGGCTCAGGAGAGAAACTTTTTACAAGCACTTACACACTCCTCTCTTTAAGTTAAATTCAAACTAAAGACTAGAGGAGAGAAAGGATTTCAACAGTGTTTTCTTACTTTTAGGTTCAATGTGATTGTGTATTCTAACTAGGGATGAGAGGAATATTTATAGGCTCCAAATGGATTCAAACTTGGAGCCAAAAACAATCTCATCTCGGGTCTTCTAGGTACTGACGGTGCCACTGCTAGTGTTGGGTGGTACCACCACCTAGGTTTTCTACCATTGGGCAGTACCACTACTCAGTCTAGTGGTATCACCGCTTAGGTTGCTAATGTACTAGGCGGTACCACCGCCCTAGTTTGGCAGTACCACTGCCCAAACACACTGTTACTAGGTGATACCACCATCCAGTTTGGGTAGTACCACCACCTAGACTTTGTCTAAAAGACTGAGCCTTCAGGCGGTTCCAACGCCAACCCTAGTGGTGCCACCGTCTGAAGTGGCATCTGGGTATTGTATGGGCTTTTCATATAGCCCAATACAATCCTGATTCGAGCCCAGTTGGCCCCTAATTGAGTTGGCTCAATTCAAACCCAATTAAATCTAATCCTACTTTAATCTAGACAATTATTATAAAGCAAATCAAATTTGTTGCCTCGTATGTCATTGGTCCATCGATGCTTCGTCTGATTCTTCGGCGCATCATCCTCTCTTGCGGCCTATTGCCCAATCGATAGTTGTTCTCCATAACTCTGATATTCTTAACACAAATCTGCTCTTCTTGGCCTAATGCTCGAATCCCTTGTCCGAAGCCTTTTGCCGATACATCGACCAGTCCTCTGGTTTGGCGTCCAATTATCTGACATGTGCTCCTCTAGCATAACCTTGATTCTTCCTACTTCAATTGTCTAATTCTGATCGATAGTAGACCTGCATCACTCAAAATACAATTAGATCACAAATACTTATCAATTAGTTTCATCATCAAAATCTGAGATTCAACAATCACCCCCTTTTTTATGATGACTACCAATTGATGATGAAGTTTAGACAAACTCCCCCTATCAATATGCCATATTGATAGAATCTTTGGATTTCAAAAAATCCAAGCAACATGTCATCAAAAAATTATACAAAATCATAATTTTAATTTCAACATTCATGCATGATTATCAACATACTTCTCCCCATTTGTCATCAACAAAAAAGAGAAGTTATATCTAGCTAGTTTTAAAGATATGAAAATTTTATAATATATTAGCAAGATTCATATCACTTAACTATTAGGATCAGTTTGGTACTAAGAGGGGGGGTGGGCTGAATTATTACAGCGGTAAGATTATGATAAGTTCGTGCGATTTCAAAAATCTTCGTATGATAAAAACATGTTTCGATGAAAAGCGTATTGGAAATACTTGAGCTTGAGAATGATTGTAATAGGATATAGAAGAAGCCAAATGATTATAGTAAAATGAAATGGTTTGCAACAATATAAATGGCAATAAATAAACGTAAATCAATTTTTATAGTAGTTTGGTCATCCAACCTATGTCTACTCCCGATTTCTCTTCTCTTAAGGTCACCAGCTTTCCACTAGTTGTTCTCCTTCCAATGGGCGAGGATTGACTCTCTTACAACACATTCTTGTTTTGACAGGCTTAAGAGATAACCCTTACAAGCACTCACATTTCTCTTTAGGCTGAAAACTAATGAGAGCTAGAGGAGGGATTTCTAAAGAGTATTCTATAGCGTTTTCTCACTTTTAAAGTTTATATGCTTGTATATTCAACTTAGGGATGAGAGGGGTATTTATAGACTTCAAGTGGATTCAAACTTAGAGCCAAAAACCATATCATCCTGGATTTTTTGGGTACTAGCGATACCACCACCTAGGTTTTCTGCCCACTGGGCGGTATCACTGCTTCGGCACACTACCAAAGTCAGTGTACTGGGTGGTACTACCACCCAGGTACACTATCCTTGGGCGGTACCATCACCCAAACAACCTAGAAGACCGAGCCTTGGGCGATACCACCGTCAGACAAGGTTCAACAACCCTATTTGGGCCTTGAGTCTGGCCCAAACTTGTTTGGGTATGGGCCCAATTGGCCCCCTAACTAGGTTGGCCTAATTACAACCCAATTAGACATAATCTTACTTTGAATAAGATAATTATAATTTTAATATGAATCAAAATATCGCCTGGCACGTCATTGGCCCATCGGTGCTTCGTTCGACACTTCGGTGCATCATCCTCTCTTGCGACTTGTTGCCCAATTAGTAGCTGACCTCGCAGCCCCGATCTTCTTAGTGCAACTCTGCTCTTCTTGGCTCGATGCCCGATTTCATTATCCGAAGCCTTCTACCGATCATCGACCGGACCTCCGGCTTGACATCCAATCTCTTGACCTGTTCTCATCCGGCGCAATGCTAATTCATCTTGTGTCAATTGTCTAATGTTGATCGAGAGTAGACCTACATGACTCAAAATACAATTAGATCACTAAAATATATCAAAATTTGAGGCTCAACAATCTCTCCCTTTTTATGATGATAACTAATTGATGACGGAGTTAACATTAACTCTCAGAGTTTAACCAAACTCCCCTTATCAATATGCTATATTGTTAGAACTCTTGGATTTCAACAAATCCAAGTAACATGTTATCAAAAACATCATGCAATATAACTTCATGCAATATTAAAAAATATTCAATTATCATTACAATGCATGAAATAATCAATCTACTTCTCCCCCTTTATCATCAACAAAAAGGAGAAGTTGCATCATAGCTAGTTTTAGAATATACAATTTCACAACACACTAACTATTAATCTAGATGTTCAACATACATTACTTTAAAACATTCAATCATAACAAGTTTTATACTCTTGAGATTGCAAGCTTCACCTTTGTTTGCAAGTTCTAGTTGGCTATATTTCTTTATATACATTTTCAAGTTATGACAAAAGAGGTATTAAAGAAGACTTGCATAAATATTTCAATCATAACAATCAAGTCTTGAATTGTAATTTATCATTCAACCTAGCATATTTTCTCTCCCCCTTAGTCAATGTCCAAAAGAAGGGAGAAAATACAATGATATATAAACTTTTCAAAAAAATATATATATTAATCAATATTTCAATCATTACATGATGCACACATATCAAAGAAATCATGTCATTTCTATGACATCAAGGAAAAGTCAAGAAGAGCATGATTCATTTGACAAATCTTTTTAGTAAAGTGAAAGAATCATACGAGAATGCTTGTGAAAAATTTTGATTCATGTAAGGAATATCTCAAGTTTATAAGTCCGAGAAATCAAGATCATGATTTACAAATTTTCTTTAGCATCAATTTTTAATTCATGATAAGGGGGATACAACCCATGTAAAAGAATCATGATGTAAAAATATTTCAATTTCAAAGATCAAGTCATGATTGATTTGAATATATTATCTCATTTGTAAAAGAATCATATAAGAACATGATTCATGCATAAGAATTCTCACTAAGTCATAATTCTGAGAGATCAAGAGAAGAGTCATGAATAAAAATTTTAAATTCAATTCATCAATTTCAAACCCATCATCAAAATCACATTCAAGAGGTTCATAAGATTCATAAAATATCATAAATGAATTCTTTAATCTTAATAAGATAAGAAATGCATTTTCTTTTCAAATGTTTTATTTTATAAGGATGCCTTTACCTTTATATGCCAAATCAAAATAAATATCAATGTTCAAGTGTGATACGGGGGTGATATGGAATGGATTTTGAGAGAAAAGTCGAGAGTATAATGGTATTTGCTGGAATAAGTTCATTCGGATAGAGAAAGAACAATCTCAAAAAAATACTTTAACACAATCGTAAAATAGTTCACCACCAGATTTAAAAATCACATAGGGATACAAAAAATTTCACCACCCTAAGGAAATTAAATGAGGATATAGAACTAAACAAAAAGACTCACCACTCAAGGAAGAATCCAAGAGATACAAAGTTTTGAGAGAACTCCAAGTGAGCTTCTGTCAATATCTTTAGTTTCTAAAACCTTCTCTAACCCTAATACACCAAAATAAATAGTAGTACATGAAATAACCCTTCATGCATAAGGAGTTTCAAGATTAAATATTTTACAACTATTAACTAACTCCATTAATGCATTTCTTAGTCATGAAGAAAAGTATATTAAAACAGCTTTAACTTAGTGTAGAGAATATACTCATGAGCTGTCATATTTGATTGGGCTGAGTTGAAGACTTAGAGGTAACATTGTGGGCTGAAAATATACCATAGCATCAACAAGGTCAACATGAGCAGATTGTAGCAAATTAGGCACTCCCGTGTTATTCTCCCTTGGTTGAAAAAGACTTGTCCTCAAGTCCTTGTTTGTTTAGCAATATAATCGTGATAAGGACTTAAATCAACCACATTAAATGTTGGAGACACTCCATAATCTTCAGGTAGCTTGATCTCATAAGTATTTTGGCCAATTCTCTTAAGCACCTTGAATGGACCATCAACCTTTAGTTCAATTTTTCAAATTTGCCCAGTGGAAACCTCTCCTTTCTTAAATGAATCCAGACTAAATCACCTACATTAAACTCCACATATTTTCTGTGTTTGTTGGTAACTTGCCTATACCTCTCATTTTGCTTCTCTATGGTTACTTTAACACTCATGTAGCTTCTTTATCTGTTTAGCTCTCTCATCAGCATCTCCACTAAATTGCTTAGTTGTTGAATGAGGAACCAAATCCAAAGGACCAATAGGATTAGCACCATAAACAACCTTAAAAGGACTCTTACCAGTGCTATGATGGAAGGAACAATTGTAGACAAACTCAATTTGTGGAAGAATGAGATCCTATTGCTTGATATTCTTGCTAACATAACTTCTAAGTAAGTTTCCCAAGCTTCTATTTGTTATCTCAGTTTGCCCATCGGTTTGTGAGTGATGTGAGCTGTTGAAATTCAAAGAAGTACCCAGCTTCCTCCAAAAAGTTCTCCAAAAATGACTAAGAAACTTTGAATCTCAATTAGACACCATAGTTCTAGAAACACCATGCAATCTCATATTCTCCTTAAAATACAAATAAGCGATATGAGATGCATCGTTTGATTTATTGCAGGGGACAAAGTAAGATATTTTTTAAAATCTATCAACAACAACCATGATAGAATCTTGTTACTTTGAGTTTTTGGTAGTCTCAAAATGAAATCAAGACTCACTTTTTCCTGTGGAGCATTAGGTACTGAAAATGGAGTGTACAAACTAGAATTTTGACTTCTTGTTTTTGCCAAATAACACACCCGGCATTGCTTTACAAGTCTCTCGACATCTCTGAACATCTTAGGCTAATAGAAATTTGATTGAACAAGAGCTAGAGTCTTATCCCTACCAAAATGTCCTTCTAAAATACCACCATGAGCTTCAGCTAGAATTACTTGTCTTAATGAACAAAATGGAACACACAAGGCATTAGCTCGAAAAAGAAAACCATCAAGGATAGAAAATTATTAAAAAGAACCTGATTTGCAATTCTACCATATTGAGTCAAAATCTATATCATTCTTATAAGATCTTTGAATGTCTCAAATCCAACCAATTTAACTTCCATTGTTGATAATAAACAATGCTTTCTGCTCAAGGCATCAATAACTACATTTTGAACACCAGATTTATGTTTGATTGTAAAGTTATAAGAATGCAAGAATTCCACCTAAGCTGTATGCCTCTTGTTTAGCTTATGCTGGTGATTAATGAACTTTAATGCCTCATGATCAGAATATAGGACAAATGACTTAGCAAGAAGATATTAACTCTAATGAGATAAAGCTTGATAAATGACGTAGAACTCCTTATCATAGGTAGAATATCTCATTCTTGTTTCATTCAGCTTCTCATTAAAAAAGGCAATGAGCTTTCTGTCTTTACTCAAAACAGCACCAATTCCCACATTAGAGGCGTCACATTCAACCTCAAATACCTTGTCAAAATTAGGTAGCACTAAGATAGGAGCTTTGGTCACCTTTCTTTTCAATAGTTCAAAGGCATTATTAGCCTCACTAGTCCATTTGAATTTATCACCTTTCAAGCATTCAGTGATTGGAGCAACAATAGAGCTGAAACCCTTGATGAATCTTCTATAAAAGGAGGTTCAACCATGGAAACTCCTCATATCATGTAATGAAGCTGGTGTTGAGCAATTAAGAATAGCCTCTACCTTACTTTGATCCATCATGATTCTATATTTTAAAATAATATACCTCAAAAATACAACACTAGTTGTAAAGAAATCACACTTCTTTAGATTAGCATAAAGTTTTTACTATCTCAAAATAAAAAAAATCTCTTTGAGATGAATTATATGCTCCTCTTCACTCTTGCTATATACTAATATATCATCAAAATAAACCACAACAAAAGTCCAAATGTATGGCTTAAGTATATGATTCATGAATCTCATGAAAGTACTAGGAGCATTAGATGGCCCAAATGATATAACCAACTATTCATATAAATCTTCTCTGATTTTAAATGTTATTTTTCACTCATCTTCAGGCCTCATTCTTATTTGGTGATAGCCACTCCTCAAATCAATTTTAGAGAAAATAGAAGCACTACACAATTGATTAAGTAAATCATTTAACCTTGGAATGGGAAAATGATAGTCAATTATGATTTTGTTGATGGCACGACTGTCCACACACATTCTCCAAGAATCATCCTTCTTCGATATCAACAAGACTAGATACGTACAAGGACTCATGCTCTCCTGAATCAATCCCTTTTCCACCAACTCATTTACTTACCTTTGAAGTTCTTCATACTCCTTGGAACTCATTCTGTAGGCTATTTTATTAGGTAAATAACCCCCGGAATAAGATCAATGTGATGTTGAATTTCTCTTAGAGGTGGAAGGTCATGTAGAATCTCTTCTGGTACAACATCTTAAAACTCCTTAAGGATTGATTTCATGATTGCCGGTGTCTCCTTATGTTGTTCAATTTTCTCTATAACTAATAAAGCCAGAATATGACTACCTTTTTCTAATTCACTCTTGCATTCATTATAGGACATAAAAATGCTAACTTCCTTCTTTGGTGTACTGATTTCAGGAGGTTGCAATGGAGTTAAAATAATCTTTATTTCATTTACATTAAAAGAATATGTATGTTTGTAGCCATCATACAACACCCTCCTATCATAATGCCAAGGTCTACCCAATAGTAAATGACAAGCATCTATAGAAGCAACATCACACTATACTTCATCTTTACAATACTTGCCAATGGAAAATGGAACTAAACACCTTTTAGTTATCTTGATATCATTCCTTTTTTTGCAGCCAGCATAATTGATAAGGATGTGGATGAGGGATTGTGTCTAGCTTTAACTTCTGCACCATCTTCAAAGATACCACATTCTCAAAGTTGCCACTATCGATAATCACGAAGCACACATTGCCATGAGAAGTACATTTAGTGTGAAACACATTCTTTCTCACCCACTATCGATAATCATCCTTAGCCATATAGGACACTTGTAAGCTAATAATAGACAAACCATGATCAACATAAGTAATCTCTTCCTCATCATTATCATATTTTAGTTTATCATCAGCTTCATTTTCTTTTTCCTTACTATGATCTTCAACCAAAGTAACAATCCTCCTATTTGGACAATCTGAAGCAATATGCCTAAAACCATAACATTTGAAGCATTTTCGACCACTTGGGGTAGAAGAATTAGGTGTTTGTTTACTGTCAATAGATCCTTCACCCTTGTCTTGCACCTTTGATACCACCTAGCTCTAGACAATAGACTTGAAACTTCCTCTTTGTATAGCCTTCTTTTGACCCGTACCGAGAACTCCTTTCAAACTTCTATTGCTTTTCAACTTTTAAAGCTAACTTACTCACATCATTTAAAGACCAATATGGTTGCAGTTGAACCACTTTAGCAATCTCATATTTTAGGTCTCCTAAGTATCTTGCAATAGTTTGCTCTTCTAGTTCCACAAGCTCTCATTTTAACATAAGATTGTCGAATTCTGCTATATACTCCTCCATACTAAGATCTTTTTGCTTAAAATCATGGATTTTGAGAAAGATCTCTTACCTATAGTTGTCAGGTAAGTATTTTCTCTTTAGCTCCGTTTTCATTTTCTCCCATGTCACGATGTTACTCTTCCCCTCAGTTCTCTTTGCTTCTTCGGATTTTCCCACCAAAAAAATGTATTCTGTTTGAGTTTAAGCACCACAAATTTTACTTTCTTTTGTTCTGGTGGTTCATGAAAATTAAAAATTCTTTCCACTGTATTAAGCCAATCAATAAAGTCATCAATATTAATTTTACCTTTAAACTCCGGAATATCCAATCTTGGGTTGTATTTATTCTGCCATTTATCTTTGACTGCATGCCTTGCCGAAATCTTCTCGACTCCCTTAAGTGAGGAGGTATATCATCAACAGAAGTAAACTGTTGAACATCATTTTCACGTTGGTCATTTCTACTTCAAAGTTCTTCAATGATTTTATTTTTTTCTTATAGACTATTTAGCAATCTTCGTAGTTGTAGCCTCAATAATTCAACATCATCTTCGTGGCCACTACCTTCACCAACAACATCTTTTTCATTCCACCTTGTCATGATCTCTAAACTTTAGCTTTGATACCAAACTGATACGGGGGTGATACGGAATGGATTTTGAGAGAAAAGTTGAGAGTATAATGGTATTTGCTGGAATAAGTTCTTTTGGACAAACAAAGAATAATATCATGAAAATACTTTAACACAATTGTAAAATAGTTCACTACCAGGTTTAAAAATCACATAGGGATACAAAAAATTTCACCACCCCAGGGAAATTAAACGAGGATACAGAACTGAACAAACAAACTTATCACTTAAGGAAGAATCCAAGAGATACAGAGTTTTAAGAGAACTCCAAGAGAGCTTATGCCAATATCTTTAGTTTCGAAAACATTCTCTAACCCTAAAACACCAAAATAAATAGTAGTGCATAAAATAACCCTTCATGCATAGGGAATTTCGAGATTAAATATTTTATAACTGCTAACTAACTCCATTAATACATTTCTTAGTCATAAAAAAAAGTGCATTGAAATAGTTTTAACTTAGTGCAGAGAATATACTTACGAGCTATCATATTTAAATAAGTTGAGTTGAAGACTTTGAGGCAATATTGTAGGCTGAAAATATACCATAGCATCAACAAGGTTAACATGAGCAGATTGTAGCAAATTAGGCACTCTCATGTCAAAGTGTGAAAGGCAAACTTCATCAAAAAGATCATCAAGGCCAAAAAAAAAATATACGTTGTCTTAAATATTTCGTCGTAAAAGCGATTAAGACAAAAAGAGATATATAACACATTAGACCAAGACATAAGTTTTCAACATAAAAACCACCAAGACCAAACACATCAAACATAAAAACATCATGATAGCACATTTTTAATTTTTATATGTTTTATTTTATGTGATTGATCTCATATAACTATGTTCAAATTTTCATATAAAAGCCATGCATCATGTTGAAAACAAAATCATCACTATGCATACATTAAACATTTTTATTTATATCATTATCAATCATGATTTCTTGAAACATTATCAAAATCATTTTCTAGAGACTCATTATTTGTCTTTTATCGAAAAATTAAAAACTTTAGAGATAGAAAGAGTTCAAGTCATATGAATTTCTCTTTTAGTGATTTCAAATCATGCATTGATTTTATATCAATATGCCTTTGTCTTTTTATATCAAATAGGATTAAGTATGAAAATTCAAGACCCAAAGGCAAATTTCATAAAACAAATCGTCAAGCATAATTCCATAACTTTCAAGTATGATAACCTCTTAATATTTTCATTACATCATTATTAAGGATGATTTCATGAGACATGTGTTAGGGATCGAGCGACACTAAGAGGGGGTGAATTAGTGCAGCGGATAAAACGATGGATTTTTCAACGATTTAAAACAAGCTTTGGAAACTTCGTACGATGAAAGCAACGTTTCGTTTAAAACCGATTTTTGCGTTCTAACTTTAAAGCATGTGTATAAAGATAAAAAGGAAGTGGAGCAAGTAAAGTAAAGGCTTGCAACAAAGTAAAACAGAAATTTAAATACTCACACAATCAAGACGCAGTGATATATAGTAGTTCGGTCAAAGTGACCTACATCCACTTCCGAAGCCTTCTCCGATGAGGCTCCCAACTTCCACTAGCAAATCCTTTTGTAGGGGAAGGACCAAATACCCCTCTTACAACCCTTTACAAGTGGTTCACACTCTTACAAGATTTCACAAGAAGGAAATGAGGTGAACACTTAAGTAAATGAAGAACAAGACTTTCCCAAGACTTATTTTCAAAATCTAGCTCTCAAAGGGTTCCTTTTCAGTTGAGAAAAGGGGGGGTATTTATAGATCCAAAGTGGATTCAAATTTGGGCTCCAAATTTAAAATCAAATTGGAGTTCCCAGGTTCAGCGGTGTCGAGAGGTGCCACCGCTGTCGAGAGGTGGTGCCACGCTTGTGTCGATCTGGCGGCCCGACACACGAGCGACCACCGCCCAGCCAGGCGGTGCTACCGCTGGCTACAGTAGCCGGGCTACAGTAGTCGGGCGGTGCTACCACCCCAGCCAGGCGGTGCTACCGCCTGGCTACAATAGTCGGGCGGTGCTACCGCCCTAGCACACAAGTTGCTGGGCGGTGCCACCACTCAGCATGCATGCACGTAGCATGCATGCACGTAGCAGCACGCATGCTACTGGCGGTGCTACCACCCAGCATGCATGCACGTAGCCCAGCATGCATGCATGCATGCACACATGCTTCTTTGCCGGCACATTGGTCATTGGGCTCCACCGCCCAGCACAAATCTACATTTGGTTTGGGCCAAAAACTTGGCCCAAACCGGTTCCGAACAAGGGCCAATGGGCCCATATTTGGGTTAAAGGATTAACCCCTAATTCTAACCCAAATTGATGTGCTAACTATGAAATTAAAGATATTCCTAAGCTATTACAAAGTCCATAAGTCAAGTCTTCTTCCGGCGAGCTTCCGACGAACTTCCGACGGTCTTCCGACGATCCCTCAGAAACCATCCTACAGACTCCTAGCAACCTCTCGGACTCCACGATAATTTTGGCGAGTTCCCCCGAGCTTCTTTGACAAGCTCCAATCTTTCTTGGCAAGCTCCGTGAACTTCCGATGAATCTTCGGACTTTCGTCAAACTCTCAACGATCCATCGCACTTGACTTCGACCCTTTGTTTCGCTTTACGTCTTCATCCTTATTGTAGTTACTCCTTCACACAAACAACAAACACTCTACTTCGATCTAGATAGTTATTACAACACGAATTGACATTCAGTTGCCCGACACGTCATTGGTCGGCGCTTCGTCCGATCCTTCGGCACATCGTCCTCTCTTGCGATCCGTTGCCCAATCGGTGATTGACCTCCACAATCCCGATATCCTTGGCGTAACACGCTCTTCTTGGCCCGATGCCCGACGTACGAAGCCTCCTGCCGATAGTCGACCGAACCTCCGGCTCGACATCTAATATCCTGACTTGATCACCTTCGATGTAACGTCAATTCCTCCAGTGTCAACTATCTAATCCTGATCGATAGTAGACCTGCGTAACTCAACACGCAGTTAGACCACAAATCACACTCAGTTAGTTTCATCATCAAAATCCGAGATTCAACAACATGTTCAAAATTTTTATATGAAAGCCATCATCGTATAAATTCGAAATACAAGTCTTGTCATCTAAGCTTACATTTGACAAAATTCGCATCCGCATAAGCTATTAAATGAAAGTTATCAGATTTTGGATACCATAATCCTAGGTTAGGGATTCCTTTAAGATATCTAAAGATTCTTTTAATAACTTTAAGATGGGATAACTTAGGATTAACTTGAAATCTAGTATAAAGTCCTACACTAAACATGATATCTGGTCTAATTGCGGTGAGGTAAAGTAAACTACCTATCATTCCCCTATATGTTTTTTGATCAAAACTTTCTCTACTTTCATCCATATCTAACTTAGTGGAGGAACTCATAGGAGTGTTGATGACTTTTGAACTATCCATATTAAACCATTTTAATAATTCTAAAGCATATTTGGTTTGACTAAGAAATATACCATAACTAAATTGTTTGATTTGTAATCCTAAAAAGAAGGTTACTTCACTCATTAGACTTATTTAAAACTTTTGGCTTATACACTTGTCAAATAATTCACATAATGATTTGTTTGTAGAACCAAAGATAATATCATCAACATAAATTTAAATGACAAGAAAATTATTTTTAAAATTTTTAATAAATAATGTAGTATCGACCTTGCCTTTAGAGAAATTATTTTGAACAAGAAAAGAGCTAAGTCTCTCATACCAAGCCCTTGGGGCTTGTTTTAAACTATAGAGGGCCTTAGTTAATTTAAACACATGATTAGAAAAAAGAGAATTTTCAAATTCGGGAGGTTCTTCAACATATACTTCTTTGGAAATGAAGCCATTTAAGAATGCGCTTTTAACATTCATTTAAAATAGCTTAAAATAATTACTACTAGCATAGGCAAGGAGCATTCTTATGGCTTCTAATCTTACCACAAGAGTGAAAGTTTTTTCGCAATCGATACCTTCTTCTTGGTTGAAACCATTAGCCACTAATCTAGACTTGTTTCTAACCATAATACCAAATTCTGTTGAATCTCGGATTTTGATGATGAAGTCAATTGATGGTTATTTGATCTAATCCATTTTTGAGATAACTGTGCAGGATTAACTATGATAGAGCAAATTACCAGAGTCAAGTTACTGGAAGTTCAAGAGTCCACCGAAAGTCCGAAGGATCATCGGAAGTGCTGCCGGAGCCAACCGAGATGAAATCGGAGACTTGCCGAAGGTTTCGGAAGTTCACCAGAAAGATTGTCGGAGGTTCACGGAGATAACCGAGAAGGTTCGGAAGGGTGCCAAAGACTCGTTGAACTCGGCATAGAATCAGGGAGCCCGCTGGGAGTCCGCCGGAAGGAATCCGAGGGAGTGTCGAAAGTCCACCTAAGATCACCTAAAGCTCTTCTAAGATAACTTGATGGTGTCGGTTTAATTTGGCTTTAAAAGTTCATAGTTAGCACTTAATTAAGGTATAGACGAGGTGTTAATCCTGTTTAGACTTGTATTGGGCCAATTGGGCCTTTAATGGGCTGTATTGGGCCGAAGGTAAGGCCCATACAGTTTCTAGCAAGGGTAGGCGGTAGCACCGCCAGACCCAGGTGGTAGCACCACCTGTTAACTGAAGGCCGGGCGGTAGTACCACCCCAAGCAGGCGGTGGTACCGTATGACAGGTGGATGCAACCACCCGTGTCAGGCGGTAGTACCGCTAGTGCCAGGCAGTAGTACCGCCAGCACAATGACACACGTAAATGTGTGTCAGGCGGTAGTACCACCAGTGCTAGGCGATAGTACCGCCTACAGTCCGAAATTTCAGACGAGACCTCTTTGAGCGGGATTTTTGAATCCCAAAAAGCTCTATAAATACCCCTTTACTTCTAGCTGGTTGAGTTACCTTTTGCAGTGTTAGAATTGAGTCTAAGCTATAGCAAATTCCTACTTTCAATTGCTCAAGTGTTCACCTTCTTCTACTTATAAAAATTCTGTAAAGTGAGGGAACCTCTGGTAAAAGGCTGTAAAGTGGTGTTTGGTCATTCCCCTTCAGGAGATTTGGTAGTGGAAGTTGGGAGCCTCATTGGAGGAGGCTTCAAGAGTGGATATAGGTCATTTGACCGAACCACTATACATCGCTGCGTACATTTGCTGTGTGAGTGTTTGAATTTCTGTTTCGTAAAATTCTTAGCTACAAAATTGATTGGAATTCTTCTCCCTACTTCTGACTTTATTTACCTGAATTACTTCAAGTTAAAGTCACTTTAGTTATATCAAGTTTCTATACGAATCTCCGTAATCGGCTTTCAAAAAGGTCAAGTTTTAATCCGCTGCACTAATTCACCCCCCCCCCTTCTTAGTGCCACTCTGAACCGAACAATTGGTATCAAAGTGAGGTTCACTCTCATATTTGGTTTAAAACCCAAGAGAGATGGTCTTTTCCGGCATGCAAGAGGGTCACTCCATTACTCGTCCACCTATATTTAATGGGTCGGATTATATGTATTGGAAGACTCGTATGAGGATTTTTCTTATTTCTATGGATTTTGAGCTTTGGAATATCGTTGAAAATGGTTTTCAAAAATCTTCTCTTCCGATGAGCGAATGGAATGAGTCGGAGAAGAAGGTGTTTGCTTTAAATGCCAAGGCTATGAATGCCTTGTTTTGTACACTAGAAAAAAACGAATTTAATCGCATATCGATTTGTGAATCAGCTTTTGATATTTGGTGAACTCTTGAGATCACTCATGAAGGCATTAGCCGAGTGAAAGAGTCCAAAATCAACATTCTTGTGCATTCTTACTAGCTTTTTCGAATGAAACCAAGTGAGTCCATTGGAGACATGTACACACGCTTTACGGATGTCATCAATGGACTCAAGGCACTTGGTAAAGATTTTTCTAATTTTGAATTAGTAACAAAAATTTTAAGATCCCTTCTGAAATGTTGGGATCCAAAGGTTACGGTCATTCAAGAGGCCAAGGACCTTAAGACTTTTCCTATCGAAGAACTCATAGGGTCTTTAATGACCTATGAAATGATATGTCATACTCATGATGAGCTAGAGAATCCCCTTCTAAAGAATAAGAAAGATATGACATTAAGAACTCAAGAAGACCACTTAAAAGGAACATCAAGTGATGAGGACCTTGATGAGGACATTGCACTCTTAACTAGAAAATTTAAAAAATTCATTAAAAAGTGCAAATTTAAAAATGAATTCAAGAACAAACTTGAACCAAAGAAGGACCAAGTCATATGTTATGAATGCAAGAAGCCGGGGCACTTCAAAAATGAATGCCCCTAAGCCAAGAAGAAGCAACTCAAGAAGAAGAAGGCATTGAAGACTATATGGGATGACTCGAGCGATTCTGAGGATGAAGAAGCAAGTATCAAAGAGGAGGCCAACTTCGCTCTAATGGCTTTGGGAGAAGAGGTAAGTGATTTACTTAATGAAGATTTATCTTTCGATGAGCTTTTAATTGCTTTCCATAAATTATTTGATGAATGTAGAACTGTTACAAAAAGCTTCAATTCTTTAAAAAAGGAACATGTTTTATTGCTAGATAAGTTTAAGAGTCTTGAGCATGATTCTCTCCCTCTACTCCCATGCTCTAAGTGCAATCACTTAGAAGCAATCAAAAAGGAGAACTTGCTACTCAAAGAGACCTTAAACAAGTTTAAGGTCAGTAGCAAGAGCTTAGACATGATCCTTGCTAACAAGGGACATGTCAGAAATAGATGTGGAATTGGATTCGTGAGTGGATCTCACCGAACTCAAACCACATTCATTAAAGGGCTAACATTACATGTCTCCTCTCATTTGAAATGTAATTTTTGTTGCAAATTCGGATATGTTGTTTACAAATGTCCATATAGGAAACTTGGCCCAAATAAATTAGTATGGGTTCCTAAAGGATCAATTAGGAACTCATTGAATAATGATAAATTTAGTAGATCAGTTTTTGAGGCACCCAAGTCAAAATGGATACCTAAAAACCATTCTTTCTTGTAGACAAAAACACCCACACAAGCTAGGAGCAAGAGATGGTACATTGATAGTGGATGCTCAAGGCACATGACCGGAGATCCATCTCAATTCTCTAAGCTCTCTAGCCAAGATGAAGGGTTTGTCACCTTCGGAGACAACAACAAGGGTAAAATCATTGGCAAGGGTACTATAGGTAACAAATCAACATTTTCAATTGATAATGTGTTATTAGTAGATGGTTTAAAATATAATTTCTTGAGCATTAGTCAATTATGTGATAATGGTTATATTGTAAGATTTGAATCTAATGCTTGCATCGTCAAAAAACCACACAACAATACATCTATAATTGCAATCAAGCAAAATAACGTCTACACTATTAATCTTGATGATCTTAGTAGTGAAATATATTTTTCGGCTTTGAATGAGGACGCATGGCTTTGGCATAGAAGATTAGGTCATGCTAGCATGAAACTAATCTCTCAAATCACATCTAAAAACCTTGTAAGAGGCATTCCTAAGGTTAAGTTCATTAAAGATAAAGTATGTGATACTTGTCAACTAGGAAAACAAATTAAAACTAGCTTTAAGCCAAAAAATCAAATAAGTACCTCTAGACCATTACAATTGATCCATATGAATTTGTTTGGACCAATTGACATAACAAGCCTAGGAGGTTGTAAATATACCTTTGTGATTGTAGATGACTATAGTAGATTCACGTGGACCTATTTCTTAGCTCACAAAAGTGATTCTTTTAAAATTTTCTCTAAATTCTGTAAACTTACTCAAAATGAAAAGGGTTTCATGATTTCATCAATTCGGAGTGATCACGGTGGTGAATTCCAAAACCATGACTTCTAAAATTTTTGTGAATCAAATGGGTATAACCACTCCTTCTCTACTCCAAGAAATCCTCAACAAAATGGAGTAGTAGAAAGAAAGAACAAAAATTTACAAGAAATGGCAAGAACCATGTTAAATGAACATAATTTACCCAAATATTTTTGGGCCGAAGCCGTAAATACGGCTTGCTATGTCATGAATAGGGTTCTAATAAGACCATCTCTATCCAAGACCCCTTATGAATTATGGAATGACAGAAAACCTAATGTTTCTTACTTTAAAGTTTTTGGTTGTAAATGCTTTATTTTAAATGAAAAGGATGCCTTACGAAAATTAGATGCTAAATTTGATAAAGGCATCTTTCTTGGCTACTCTTCCATTTCTAAAGTTTTTCATGTTTTTAACAAAAGAACCTTAGTTATAGAGGAGCCTATTCATGTGGTTTTCAATGAAGTTTCCGAAATTAAGAAAAATGATCTTGATGATGATTTTGTTCTTGATAATCTGAATTTAAAGGAACCCCCTCCTCAAAATGGCAACTTGGAAGCATCTTCTTCCAAATATTCCTTACCTAAGGAATGGAAGTATGTGGATGCCCATCCTAAGGAGCTAATTATAGGAAACACATTAAAAGAGGTTCAAACTCGCTCCTCTCTTAAAAATTTTTGTGCTCATGCCGCTTTTCTTTCTCAAATTGAACCTAAATGCATTGTCGAAGCCTTGAAAGATAATTCTTGGGTTATCGCAATGCAAGAGGAATTGAACCAATTTGAGAAAAATGAGGTATGGAAACTTTGGAAACTTGTTCCTAGACCAAGTGACCATTTAGTTATCAGTACTAAATGGGTCTTTAGAAACAAGCAAGATGAACATAGTATCATGGTTAGAAACAAAGCTAGATTAGTGGCGAAAGGTTTCAACCAAGAAGAAGGTATCGATTACAAAGAAACCTTCGCTCCTGTGGCTAGATTAGAAGCCATTAGGATGCTCCTTGCTATGCTAGTAGTAATAACTTTAAGCTTTTTCAAATGGATGTCAAAAGTGCTTTTTTGAATGGCTTTATTTCCGAAGCGGTTTATGCTGAACAACCACCCAGTTTTGAAAACTCTCTTCTTCCTAATCATGTGTTTAAATTAACTAAAGCTCTCTATGGATTGAAACAAGCCCCTAGGGCTTGGTATGAGAGGCTTAGTTCTTTCTTAATTTCAAATAATTTTACTAAAGGCAAGGTTGATACTACATTGTTTATTAAATATTTTGAAAATAATTTTATTATTGTTCAAATTTATGTTGATGATATCATTTTTGGTTCTTCGGATGAATCACAATGTGAATCATTTGCTAAGTGTATGAGTCATGAATTTGAAATGAGTCTAATGGGTGAGTTAAACTTCTTTTTAGGACTACAAATTAAACAACTTAGTGATGGAATATTTCTTAATCAAACCAAGTATACATTGGAACTGTTAAAATGATTTAATATGGATAGTTCTAAAGCCATCAATACTCCAATGAGTACTTCCACCAAGTTAGACTTGGATGAAAATAGAGAAAATTTTGATCAAAAAACATATAGGGAAATGATAGGTAGCTTACTCTATCTCACTGCAACTAGACCTGATATCATGTTTAGTGTAGGTCTATGTGCAAGATTCCAAGCTAATCCTAAGTTATCTCACCTTAAAGCTGTTAAAAGAATCCTTAAGTATCTTAAAGGAACTCCTAATCTAGGATTATGGTATCCAAAATCTGATAACTTTGATTTAAAAGCTTATGCGGATGCCGATTTTGGCGGATGTAGAATCGATAGAAAAAGCACATCCGGAATATGCCAATTTCTAAGACATACACTTGTTTCTTGGACATCCAAGAAACAAAATTCTGTTGCACTATCTACGGCAGAAGCTGAATATATAGCTACAAGTGCATATTGCGCACAAGTTGTGTGGATGAAAAACACTTTAGAAGATTATAGAATTAATTTAAAAAACATTCCAATAAAATTCGATAACATAAGTGCTATTTATCTAATAAAAAATCTCATTCAACACTCAAGAACTAAGCACATTGATATTAGGCATCACTTTATATGAGATCATGTCGCTAATAATGATGTCACTCTAGAATTTATTGATACAAAACACTAATTAGCGGACATTTTTATAAAACCCCTAAATGAAGAACAATTTGACTTCATTAGAAGAGAATTAGGCATGCTAAATTTGTCCTAATATTTAATATTACATGTTTTTCAAAACATTTAAACTTTGATTTTGATAGGTTCACCTTGATATATGAAACTTTCATTTTTTTTTTATCATTGATCATAATATTTTATGAAGAACTCATCTTTCGATCGAAAAGTTTTCATGATGTTGCCTTCATAATGTTGTTTTTGTTTTATGAAACGGTTAAAAATTTTATGATTTCATATCTTGTTTTATTCTTGAATCTCTTCATGAATTTTGATATCTCTCTCACTTTTTGTTGATTGGCTTTAATGATAAATCCTTTAGCCTTACGATCATGGTTTTCGTTGTATAAATGATCAAATAATTTGATCATATGATTTCTGCGTAAAGATTCCTCTCATATATCACTCTCACCCTTTCATCAAGTTTATTCATCTCCTTTTTGTTGATGACAAAGGGGGAGAAAAATGTGAAATTGATGACTTGTTGAATGTGGCCTTTATGAGCAAAATAATTTGATGACTTGATAAATATCATGCATTGTATTGAAAAATACCTTATATAGTGAAAAATGTCTCATAAGATTTGTTATTGCAATTCAATTGCTCTTGTCATGCTTTGTGTCAAAAAAAAAAAAGGTTGCAATCCTTAAAAAGTAATGCAATACATTACATTGCAATTGAAATTTATAGTTGAAAGATTCTAATTATATCATGTTTATCAAATATCATCTTTTGATTGATATGACAAGTTTTCATCTCATGATTTATCTGATATGGTGTCACACTTTTTCAATCATGAGATCCTTGTTGTAAATCTCATATTTTTTGGTATCTTTTGACGAAATGATAAATGTTTATCATCTTTCGACTTGAAATTAAATGTCATGCTTTGATATTGCTTACAAATGAAACCTCATGCTGATTGAGCATGATGATAAGTTCAACGCAAGTAACTTATCGGTTTTGGTTGAATTCAAGAGATTGAATTTAAATGTTTTTACTTTCTCATTATATGGCTTATAGATAGGGGGAGTTAAGAATAACTCTGTCATCAATTGATTGTCATCATCAAAAAGGGGGAGATTGTTGAATCTTGAATTTTGATGATGAAGTCAATTGATGGTTATTTAATCTAATCCATTTCTGAGATAAGTGTTCAGGATTAACTATGGTAGAGCAAATTACTGGAGTCAAGTTGCTGGAAGTTCAAGAGTCCACCGAAAGTCCGAAGGATCATCGGAAGTGCTGCTGGAGCCAACCGAGATGAAATCGAGGACTTACCAAAGGTTTCGGAAGTTCACCGGAAAGATCGTCGGAGGTTCGCGGAGATAACCGTGAAGGTTCGGAAGGGTGTCAAAGACTTGTTGAACTCGCCATAGAATCAGGGAGCTTGCTGGGAGTCCGTCGGAAGGAATCCGAGGGAGTGTCGGAAGTCCGCCGGAAGATCGTCGGAAAGCTCTTCGGAAAATAACTTGATGGTGTCGGTTTAATTTGGCTTTAAAAGTTCATAGTTAGCACTTAATTAGGGTATAGACGAGATGTTAATCCTGTCTAGACCTATATTAGGCCAATTGGGCCTTTAATGGGCTGTATTGGGCCGAAGGTAAGGCCCATACAGTTTCTGGCAAGGGCAGGTGGTAGCACCGCGGATCCAGCGATAGCACCGCTTTGCTGACTAAAGGCCGGTGGTAGTATCGCCTGAGCAGGTGGTGGTACCGCCAACAGTGGTTGCAACTATCTCAGTCAGTAGGTAGCACCGCCAGATGCTAAGCGATAGTACCGCCAAAGACAATGACACATGCAAAGGTGTGTCAGCGGTAGTATCTGCAAGATGCCAAAGCGGTAGTATCACAAGCTTGATGCCAGCCAGAGTATCACCTATAGTCCAAATTTCTGACGAGACCTCTTTGAGCGGGATTTTTGAATCCCAAAAAGCTCTATAAATACCCCTTTACTTCTAGCTGGTTGTGTTACCTTTTGTAGTGTTAGAATTGAGTCTAAGCTATAGCAAATTCCTGCTTTCAATTGCTCAAGTGTTCACCTCCTTCTTCTTCTTGTAAAAATTCTGTAAAGTGAGGGAACCTCTGGTAAAAGGCTGTAAAGGGGTGTTTGGTCCTTCTCCTTCAAGAGATTTGGTAGTAGAAGTTGGGAGCCTCATTGGAGGAGGCTTCAAGAGTGGACGTAGATCATTTGACCGAACCACTATACATCGCTACGTACATTTGCTGTGTGAGTGTTTGAATTTCTGTTTCGTAAAATTCTTAGCTGCAAAATTGATTGGAATTCTTCTCCCTACTTCTGACTTTATTTACCTGAATTACTTTAAGTTAAAGTCACTTTAGTTATATCAAGTTTCTATATGAATCTCCGTAATCGGCTTCAAAAAGGTCAAGTTTTAATCCGCTGCACTAATTCACCCCCCCCCCTATTAGTGTCGCTCCGAACCTAACAAATTCATCTTGCTTGTTTCGAAAGACCCATTTAGTACTAATAACTAAATAGTCACTAGGTCTAGGAACAAGCTTCCACACCTCATTTCTCTCAAATTGGTTTAATTCCTCTTGCATTGTGATAACCCAAGAATCATCTTTCAAGGCTTCGTCAATGCACTTAGGTTCAATTTAAGAAAGAAAAGCAGTGTTGGCATAAAAAATCTTAAAAGAAGAACAAGTTTGAACTCCTTTTGATGTCTCCTATAATTAGTTCCTTAGGATGAGCATCTACGTACTTCTATTCCTTAGGTAAGGAAGTTTCGAAAGAAGATGCATCCAAGTTGCTATTTGGAGAAGAGGTTTCGTTTAAATACAAACCATTAAAATCAAAATCATCATCAAAATTATTTTTTTTAAAATTCAAAAACTTCATTAAAAATAACATGAATATATTCTTCTATAACCAAAGTTCTTTTATTAAAAACATGAAAGGCCTTAGAAATAGAAGAATAACCTAGAAAAATGCTTTCATTAGATTTTGCATCAAACTTTCCTAAGGCATCGTTTTCATTCAATATAAAATATTTACAATCGAAAACTTTAAAATATAAAACGTTTGATTTTTTGTTATTCCATAATTCATATGGTCTAACTAGAACTCTATTCATGACATAGTAAGTCGTATTAACGGCTTCGGCTCAAAAGTATTTACGTAAACTATGTTTATTCAATATGGTTCTTATTATTTCTTGTAAATTCCTATTCTTTCTTTCTACTATCCCATTTTATTAAGGATTCCTCGGAGTAGAGAAATTGTGGTTGTAACCATTAGATACACAAAAGTTTTGGAAATCACAATTTTGAAATTCACTACCATGATCACTCCAAATCATTGAAATCATAAAACTTTTTTCATTTTGAATAAGTTTGTAAAACTTCGAGAAACACTTAAAACAATCACTTTTATGTGTCAAAAAATATATCCAAGTGTATCTACTATAGTCATCTACAATTACAAAGGTGTATTTGCTACCTCCTAGGCTTATGTCAATTGGTCCAAATAAGTCCATATGGATTAATTACAATGGTCTAGAGGTACTTATTTGATTCTTCGATTTGAAACTACTTTTTATTTATTTTCCTAGTTGACAAGCATCACACACTTTATCTGTGACAAACTTAACATTAGGAATGCCTCTTACTAATTCTCTAGATGTGATTTTGGATATTAGTTTCATGCTTATATAGCCTAATATGCCAAAGCCAAGCATCATCATTCAAAACTGAAAAGCACATTTCATTACTAAGTTCATCAATGTTAATAGTGTAGACATTATTTTATTTTAGGACAATCATAAATGTGTTGTTTTACGATTTTTTAATAATGCAAGTATTAGATTCAAATTTTATGATTATCTTTTATCACATAATTGATTAATGCTCAAAAGATTATTATTTAAGCCATCTATTAACAACAAATCATCAATTAAAAAGCTTGATTTGTTACCTATGCTTCCCTTGCTAATGATTTTACCCTTGTTATTATCTCCGAAGGTGACACACCCTTCGCTTCGTCTTGGCTAGTGAGCTTAGAGAATTAAGATGGATTTTCGGTCATGTGCCTTGAGCATCCACTATCAATGTACCATCTCTTGCTCCTAGCTTATAAGGGTGAATGTGTCTATAAAAGATGATGGTTTTTAGGTACCCATTTGAACTTGGGTGCCTCAAAAATTGATCTACGTATCTTATCATTTTGTATTGAAATATTTATAGTCCCCTTAGGAACTCATATCAATTTATGTAGCCTAAGTTTCTTAAACGGATATTTGTAAGCAACATGTCCAGGTTTGTAATAAAAGTTACACTTTATATGTGGTGATACATGCAATGTAGGTCCTTTAATGAAAGTGGTTGAATTTCGGTAAGATCCACTCATAAATCTGATTCTACTTCTTTTATAAACTTGACCCTAATTAGCAAGGATCATGTCCAAAGACTTGCTACCAACTTTAAATTTATTTAAGGTTTCTTTGAGTAGCAAGTTCTCTTTTTCAAGTATCTCTTAATGTTCACACTTAGAGCATGGAGGCAAAGGAGTGTTATGTTTAAGAGTTTCAAATTTATCAACTAAGAGAGCATGCTCCTTTTTCAACAAACTAAACTTTTTGCTAATAATTCTACATTCATCAAACAATTAATGAAATGTATTTGAAAGCTTATCGAAAGTTAAATTTTCATTAAATAAATCACTTACCTCTTCTCCGATATCCATCAAGGTGAAGTTGGAGACCTCCTTGTTGCTTGGTTCTTCATCTTCGGAGCTACTTGAATCATCCCATGTTGCCTTTAGAGCCTTCTTCTTCTTCGGTTGCTTCTTCTTTGCTTGGGGGCATTTACTTTTGAAATACCCTAGCTTCTTGCATTCATAGCATATCACTTGTTCCTTCTTGGATTTAAGTTTATTTTTAGAGTCATTTTTAAATTTATTTTTTCTTATAAACTTTTTGAATTTTCATGTTAAGAGTGCAAGTTCGTCATCATAGTCCTCATTACTTGAAGTTTCTTTCAAGTAGTCTTCTTGTATTCTTAAAGTCATATCCTTTTTTGTTCTTTGGAAGGGAGTTCTCAAGCTCATCATGAGCATTGCAAGTCATCTCATAGGTCATTAATGACTCAATTAGTCATTCGAGAGAAAAGTTCTTTAAGTCCTTGACCTCTTGAATGGCCGTAACTTTAGGATCTCAACTCTTTGGGAGAGATCTTAAGATTTTAGTTATAAGTTCAAAATTAGAAAAATCTTTCCTAAGTACTTTTAGTCCATTAACGATATCCATAAAATGGGTGTACATGTCTCCAATGGACTCACTTGGTTTCATCCAAAATTACTCATAAGAATGTACTAAAAGATTGATTTTGGACTCTTTCACTTAGTTAGTACCTTCGTGAGTGATTTCAAGAGTATACCAAATATCAAAAGCTGATTCATAAATTGAAACACGATTAAATTCATTTTTGTCTAAAGCATAAAACAAGACACTCTTAGCCTTGGCATTAAGAGCATAAGTCTTCTTCTCCGACTCATTCTAATCGCTCATCGGAAGAGAAGACTTTTGGAAGTCATTTTCAATAATATTCCAAAGTTCAAAATCCATAGAAATAAGAAAAATTCTTATGCAAGTCTTCCAATAACTGTAATCTGACCCATTGAACATAGGTGGATGTGTGATTGAGTGGCTCTCTTACATGCCAGCAAATGTAATCTCTCTTAAGTTTTAAACCAGAATGAGAGTAACCTTACTTTGATACCAACTGTTAGGATCAAGAGCGGCACTGAGAGGCGGGGTGAATTAGTACAGCAGATAGAAATCAACGATTTAAACCGATTTTAAAAAAAATGTTGTGCGTTGATAAGTTTTGTCCGATGAAAACGATTTTGACAAAGATTCATTCTACTGAATACGTAAGAGAGTAGAGAAGGAGAGAATGAATAAGTGTAGTGAAGTAAAGAATTGAATGCAATAATTAAAACATATACACCAAGAGAAGAATACAGTGATTTATAGTAGTTCGGTCAAATGACCTACATCCACTTCTGAAACCTCCTCCGATGAGGTTCCCGACTTTCACTATTAATCCTTCTTGAATGGGAAGGATCAAACACCCCTCTTATAGAACTTTATAAGTGGCTCATACCTTTTTACAGAATTTTTACAAGTGAGAATTTGAGAAGTGAATACTCAAGCTTTTCAAGATTATTACACTAGAGTTTTGGCTTAATTCTTATCACTTCTCAAAATATGCTAAGCCACTTAAGAAGTAAGGTGTGTTTATAGGCTCAATTAACTTTAGAATTGAAGCCGAAAGAGGTCTCATCTCGGATTTCTGGGTGCTGGCGGTACCATCGCTTGACGCTGGCGGTGTCACCGCTTGTTGACCCTAACACTAGGTGGTACTACCATCTAGTCTAGTGGTACTACCACCTGACAAGGTCTTGGGCTCTATGGAGGGGTAGTACCATCGCTTGACAAGCGGTACCATTACTGACCTGGGCAATACCACCGCCTAGAGCTTCTGGGAATCTATTCCCTGGGCGGTTCCACCGCCCCAATCTAGCGGTGCCACCGTGATATAGGGTCTAGCACTTTTGGATAGGCCTTGAATCTAGCCCAATCTAGTTAATTTATGAGCCCAATTGGCCCCTACTAGGGTTATAGGATTAACACATAATTCTAACCCTAATTACATACTAACTACGAAATTAAAGACATACACTTAAGCAAAAACATAAACTGACACATCAAGTCTTCTTCTAACAAGCTTCCAGCAAACTTCTGGCGGACTTTCGACAATCCCTCGAACATCTTTTGGTGGACTTTTGGTAGGCTCCTGGACTTTATGACTACCTTAGCAAGTCCCGACAAGTCTTCTTTGGTATGCTCTGATCTTTCTCGGTGAGTTCTGCAAACTTCCGACGAACCTTCCGGCGAACATCCGACAACCTATCGACGAGCCCCTAGTTCATTCTCGACTAGTTCCGGTAGCACTTCCGATGAATCTTCGGACTTCCGATGGACTCTTGAACTTCCAATAATTTGATCGCACTTGACTCTGGCATGTCATTTTGCTTTACGTCTTCATCGCTATCATAGTTAATCCTGCACACTTTTCTTAATAATATGGATTAGATCAAATAATCTATCAATTGACTTTATTATTAAAATCTGAGATTCAACAAGGCGATGGTACCGCCTAGTGTCAGGCGATGGTATTGCCCAGACTGGGCAGTGGTATTGCCAAACTGAGCAGTGGTACCGCCCAGTGTCAGTGTGTACCAAGCGGTGGTACCACCCAACACAGGCGGTGGTATCGCTAGCATCCCGAAATCTCAAGATGTTTGAATTTTAACTACAAGATTTGCAACCATCTGGGGTCTATATATACCCCAGCTATTCTTGCTTAGGATAGCAAGAATTGAACAGAAAAAGAGAGTAAAAACTCTATGAATCCAAAGTTGAAACCCTTGTAAAAATATAGAGTCCCTCCTCAAGCATAAAGAGTACTCTAAGGGAGAGTGTGAGGGAAATCTTGTAAAAAAGGGTTGTAAAAAGTTGGTTAGTCTTCACCCATTTGAAAGAAGACTGCTAATGAAAGTTGGTAGCCTCGACGAAGGAGAAATCGGAAGTGGACGTAGGTCGGATGACCGAACCACTATAAATCGATATGTTCTTTCCTTACTGTGTTTTGTTGTTTACCTTTATTGCATTTTTACTTAACTGCAAACTACTCTACTTGCTCTCTACCCTTTTACGAACATATTCAACGTTAAACATCTTTGCCAAAATATGTTTTTATTGAACGAAGCTTTTCACAAAAATGGTTTTCCAAAATTGACGTTTTTAACCACTACACTAATTCAGCCCCCTCCCCTACCCCTTCCCTCTTAGTGCTAAACTTAATCCTAATAGCTTGATGATTTTATATTTTGAAACTATGCATAATGAGTTAAAGTAATGATGATTTGAAATCTCATGATTTGGAATAATGTGTTGTTATATAATTTTTTTTGTCTTAATGATTTTTACGATGAAACTTATGAATAGTTTTAAATGTTAATATATATTTTCATAAAAGACTTAAGCATGCTTACATGTAATTAATCACAAAATTTAGAACTAAAAAAACTTTAGCTATTTTTAATTTTATAGGAATTAAGCTATGTTGCTTTCAATAAATTTCCCAAATGAAAGAAAAGTGATTTTGATAATGATTTCAGATTTATACGATGATGCATAGCTTTCGTATGAAAAACTTATGTATGCCTATATAAAATAAATTGCATAAATTGAGATACCTAAAAAGGAAATACATGTTTCTTGAAAATTTCTCTATCTCTAAAGTTTTCAATTTTTCAATAAGAGAAAAGGGATGAATCTATGTATACCATTATTAATGGACCTCTTAAACTATGAAAATGATTTTGATTATTTGAATTTGAATGAGCTTTATCATAATCATGATTTGGACTTCTTGATATGTTATACTTGAGATTTTTTTTGTGAATCAAGATCTCTTATTATGTGTTCACGTATCATTCCTTCTTATCATTTAAAAAGGAGAATTATGCAAACAACCCATGATTTTAATAATTATGACTTGAAATTGTTTTAAAAACAAGATCTTTTCATTGTTTACTAAAAGAGGAGATTTGTCAAAAATGACTTATAGTATCTTAGTATTTATGACTTGATGATTGAAATATTGATATAAACTTATTGTTATTATTTATCATGATTTGAAAATTGATGATTAGAGCATTGTTGTAAAAAAAAATGATATCATTATATTCCTCCCTTCTTTTTGACAATGACAAAGGGGAAGAAGGATTTGCTAATTTGCACTTTATAAAAGAAAGCAAAAATTGCTAGCTTATGTATCACAAAGTTTGCTAGCTTGCACGTTTCAAGGAAGTAAAATTTTGTTAGCTTGCATTTCTCAAAAGAGAAGAAAGAACTTGCTATCTTGAATATCACCAAAAAAATTGTTAGCTTGCAAAGGCAAAACTTGCTTACACTTCTCAAAAGAGAAAAATAAAAGTTGCTAGCTTGGAATATCACAAAGAGAAGCAAAGAGTTGCTATCTGAAGAAGTAAAAGTGCAAACTTGTAAAATTTATAATTTTGCACATCCTTAAAACTAATGATGATTTAGTGATCATGCATGTTGTAAAGTGATAAAAATTTGCTAGCTTGTTTGTTGTAAAACTTGCAAACTTGCTAGATGAACTTCTCCTTTTTGATGACAAAGGTGGAGAAGTATGATGATGATATTAAAATTTCATGCATGTTGTGATTATGGTTTAAAATTTTGAATAATGAATGATATGTTGCTATGATTCATAATTTTTTTTTAATTCAAAAGTTCTATCAATATGACATTTTGATAGAGGGAGTTAAGGTTAACTTCATCATCAATTAGTTATCATCATAAAAAAGGGGGAGATTGTTGAATCTTAAAATTTGATGATGAAATCAATTGACAGTGTTTTTTATCTAATCTGTATTTTGAGTGATGTGGGACTAGCTTTGATCGAGAAGAGACAATTAAAGCAAGAGGAATCAGACATTGGACCGGAGTGAAACATGTTAGATGCTTAGACATCGAGCCGAAGGATCAGTCGACGTATCGGTAGAAGGCTTCGTGCCATGGGTTCAGGCATCGGGTCAAGAAGAGCGAAATTATACTAAGAAGATTAGAGTTGCGGAGGTCAACTGCCGATTGGGCAATAGGCCGCAAAGAGAAGACGATGCATCAAAGAATTGGACAAAGCACCGATGGACCAATGACATGCCGGACAATATATTGATTCATGCTTTGTAATAATTGTCTAGATCGAAGTAGGTTTAAAGTGTAATTAGGTTAGAATTGAGCCAATTTAATTAGGAGCTAATTTAACCCAAGTTTGGGTTGTATTTGGCTAAGTGAAAGGCCTAAACAATGACCCAACATGTGGGTTAGGCGGTGGCACCACTAGAACAGGCAGTGCAACTGTCAGTGGCTCAGTCTCCGAGATACAATCTCTAAGACTATGTCAAGCGATGGTATCGTAGACTGGACGGTGATACCACATAGTATTAAGACAGACTAGGCGGTGGTACTGTCCAGTACTAGCGGTGGTACTACTAGTACCCTAAAGACTTTGAGTGATTTAAATTTTAGCTCCAAGTTTGAATTCCCTTGAGGCCTATAAATACCCCTCTTATCCTTGGTTAGTATACACACTAGCTGAGAATAAAAAGAGAAAAAATTCTATTATAATTGTGTAAGAATTCCTCCCCTCTAGGTTTAAGTGTTAGTTAAGTCTAAGAGAGGGATGAGTGTGGGGGTAAAGGTTCTCTCCTGAACTTGTCAAAAGAAGAATTGAGTTGTAATGGTAGTTGGTCTTTGCCCTTTTGAAGAAAAATCAATAGTGAAAGCCGATGGCCTCGATAGAAGAGAAATCAAGAATAAACATAGGTCGAGAAGACTGAATCACTATAAATCGGTTTACACATCTTACTCTGTTTATTTATTTACTCTTATTGTAAAGTACTTTACTTGCTCACTGCTCTACTTTCTCATCACTTACTTACAAACGCTTTCAAGTTAAAGTATTTCTGATATGATTTTATCGATAAGGCTTTCATCGCATGAAACGATTTTTTGAAAAATCAAATGATTTACTATTGCACTAATTCACCCCTCCCCCCCTCCCCTCTTAATGCGGATTGCGATTCTAACATTGGTTTCATTATCAAAATCCAAAATTCAATACTTCGATCTAGTAAATTAAGATCAAGCTTTAAGTCAAGAGGTATGTCACATGATCCTAGAAGTTTCTGGATGGTCCTAGAAGTTAAGTCTAAGAGTCGTTCAACGTAAATATTTTTCTTTTTGAGAAGTTGAATATAGTTTTTTCTATTCTACCTTAATTTCTTTTTTTTTATTTGGTTTGATCTTGGATTAGTAATATCTTATTATTACTATTTGAGTAAGGATTGCACTTATATGATCCTCCCTTTTTTCACAAGAAAAAAAAAATCTATGTCCATCTAAGTGCAATTTGATCTCTCTTTGTTTTGACCAGCATGTAACCTCTTTACACTATTTTGGAGTTGGTTCACAGAACCATCTAAGTGTGTCAAGGCCTTTGGTTTTTTAACTAAATTTTTTACAATAGGTTTCTTACATATTTATAAGCTCAAATACTAAACAACATTCCATGGAAGTATCATATTTTGTCAAAATTATATGAAAATTTTAAAAATAAAAAAAATTTAGTGTGCTTAGACACTAAAAAATAGAAAAATATGAAATAAAATTTCCAAAATAGAATGCATGGGATCTATATCTATATAGGTGCAATTCAAAAGTTTTTGGAAAATGGCATCTTGTTTTGACCATGACTTAACCTAATTACATTGTTTTTGTGTTTGCACCAAAAATAATGTAAGCGGGTCAAGGCCCTTGTATTTTTGACCAAAATTTTAGAATATTTATCAAACCGATTTACAAGCTCACATGTAAAAAACATTCCAAGGAAGTATTATATTTTGTCAAAATTAAAAGAAAATATCAAATTTATATAATATTTAGTGTTTAGATACTGAAAAATAAAAAAATGAAATAAATTTCCTAAAATAGAAAAGTTGGATATATGTCCAGCTGACTATAATTCAAAAGTTTCCATAAGGTTCCAACATATTTTTTATTAGGATTTGATCCAATTATATTATTGTTATATTACCTCAAAAAATAGTGTAAGTGGGTCAACATCTTGGTGTTTGTAGAACAAATTTTTAGAATAGGTATCAAGCCTATTTTGAAGCTCTTAAAAAATATTTCGTGGAAGCATCATACTATGTCAAATTTTTTTCATATTTTCTAGATAAATTTAAATGTTAAGGGTCAAAATTTGTTAAAAACTATTTTAAAAGCCTAAAATAAAAAAAGTAATGGTTGCATAAACCCCTCAATTTTATTTTAAATATTTTTTTACTCTCTAAAATTTATATATTTTATTATTATTTCAAATATATATAAATACTAGTGTCATATTTTTTTACTTTATAGGTATTTTTTAAAAAATATTATTTATATTATAATATATTATAATATATTATAATTTAAAAATTTATATTTTTATTAACATAAATTGATATATTAATAAATTATTTAATATAATTTATTTTAAATCGATTCAAGTTTTGAGTTACTTCAACCGGTTCAATTGAGTGATTTGATTCAATATGAAAAAGGCAGGAAGAAGATGAGATTAAAAGTGGTTGGGGGTTATTTCTATCATTTTAAAATATTAGGGCTTCTCTTGGGAACTTATTGAATCTCGGATTTTGATAATGAAGTCAATTGATGGATTATTTGATCTAATCCATATTATTAAGATAAGTGTGCAGGATTAACTACGATAGCTTGAAGACTTAAAGCAAATTACCGGAGTCAAGTAGTTGAAAGTTTGAGACTCCACCGGAAGTCCAAAGGATCGTCGAAGGTGCTACCGGAACCAACCGAGAAAGAATCGGGAACTTGCTGAAGGTTTTGGAAGTTTGCCGGAAAGATCGTCGAAGGTTCACGGAGCTCACCGAGAAGATTCGGAAGCTTACCAAAGACTCGTTGAACTCGCCACAGAGTCCACGAGCCTGTTGGGAGTTCGTCGGAAGAAATCCAAGGGTGCGTCGGAAGTCGACCGAAAGTTCACCGGAAAGCTCACCGGAAGAAGACTCAACATTGCCGGTTGTTAATTTACTTAGAATTAGGTTTCAATTTCATAGTTAGCACATAATTAGAGTAAGAATTAGGTAATAATCCTATTTAACCCTTGTAGGGGCCAACTGGGCTTTATGTGGGTTGATTTGGGCCGAAGTCAGGGCCCATTCAGCCTTGCTGAAATAGTCTGGTGGTGGCACCGCTAGACCTAGGCGGTGGCTTCGCCCAGGGATCGAAATCCCAGGTGTTCCAAGAGGTGCCATCGCCTAGGTCAGTGGTGGTACCACCAACTTTAATGCCTGGCAAGCGATGGTACTACTAGTGTTAGGCGGTGGTACCGCCAGACCACAGAGCTCGAGGACTCTGTTAGGTGGTGGTACCGCTAATGTTAGGCGGTGGTACCGCCAGTAGCTTGGAAAACCGAGAAGATTCAAATATGGGCTCCAAATTTGAATCCTCCTAGAGCCTATAAAAACCTCTCCTATCCCTGGGTTGGAGTATGCAAGCACATATACTTTGAAAGCTAGAAAATGCTGTTCAAATCTCTCTAGAAATCCCTCCTTTAGTTTTCTCTTGTATTCGATTTTAAAGAAAGGAGAGAGTGCTTGTAAGGGTTGTCTCCTAAGCCCGTCAAAAGGAGAAAGTGCTATAAAAGGGAATTTGTCTTCACCCTTGGAAGGAAGACACCTAGTAGAAAGCTGGTGGCCTCAAGAGAAGAGGAATCAAGGGTAGCCATAGGTCGTATGACCGAACCACTATAAAAATTCTAGTTTGCGTTTCTACATTGTTATTTACATTTTTGCAAACTTGTTCATTTACTTACTCCGCTTTCTCCTCATTTTCTTACGAATCACTTTAAGTTTTTACGCAATCGAAACTAGATTTCACCGAAACGTAATTTTGTCACATAAAGTTTTCGAGGTTGTTTTAAATCATCGAAAAGTTATCGGTATTAAACGATTGCACTAATTCACCCCCTCCCTCTTAAGGCCGCTCGATCCCTAACAATTGGTATCAAAGCCTGATATTTCTCATTTTGGATTTACACCCGAGAGAGTTGGCTTATTCCGGCATGCAAGAGGGTCACTCAATTATACGTCCATCCATGTTCAATAGGTCAGATTACATGTATTGGAAGACTAGTATGAGTATCTTTCTTATTTTCATGGATTTTAAGCTTCGGAATATCGTTGAAAATGGGTTTCAAAAATCTTCTTTTCCGATGAGCGAATGGAATGAATCGGAAAAGAAGGTTTTTGCTTTAAATGCAAAGGCTATGAATGCCTTATTTTATGCACTTGATAAAAATAAGTTTAATCGCATTTTGATTTGTGAATCGACTTTTGATATTTGGCATATTCTTGAGATCACTCATGAAGGCATTAGCCGAGTGAAAAAGTCCAAAATCAACATTCTTGTACATTCTTACGAACTTTTTCGAATGAAACCAAGTGAGTCCATCGGAGACATGTACACCCACTTCATGGATGTCATCAATGGACTTAAAGTACTTGGTAAAGGTTTTTCTAATTTTGAACTTGTAACTAAAATTTTAAGATCCCTTCCAAAGAGTTGAGATCCAAAAGTTACAGCCATTCAAGAGGCCAATGACCTTAAAATCTATCCTCTTGAAGAACTTATTGGGTCTCTAATAACCTAGGAAATGACATGCCATGCTCATGAAGAGCTCGAGAACCCCCTTCCAAAGAACAAGAAGGATATGATATTAAGAACATAAGAAGATCACTTGAAAGGAACATCAAGTGATGAGGACAGTGACGATGACATTGCACTCTTAACTCGAAAGTTTAAAAAATTCATAAGAATGAATAAATTTAAAAATGATACTAAAAACAAACTTGAACCAAAGAATGACCAAGTCATATATTACGAATGCAAGAAGCCAGGGCACTTCAAAAATGAATGCCCATAAGCCAAGAAGAAGCAATCGAAGAAGAAGAAAGCTTTAAAGGCGACGTAGGACAACTCAAGTGACTCTGAGAATGAAGAAACAAGCAACAAAGAAGAGGCCAACTTCATGCTAATGGCTTTAGGAGAAGAGATATGTGATTTAATTAATGAAGATTTATCTTTCGACGAACTTTCAATAGCTTTTCATGAATTATTTGATGAGTGTAGAACTATTAGTAAGAAGTTTAATTTATTAAAGAAGGAGCATGCTTTATTACTAGATAAACTTGATAGTCTTCAAACTCCCTCTTCACCCTCATGCTCTAAGTGTGAACACTTAAAAGCAATAAAAAATGAGAACTTACTACTTAAAGAGACCCTAAACAAGTTTAAGGCTGGTAGCAAGGGCTTAGACATGATAATTGCAAACAAGGGTCACGTTGTAAATAGAAGTGAAATTAGATTTGTGAGTGGATCTCACCAAAATCCTATCACCTTCATTAAAGGACCCACATTACATGTATCACCTTGTTTGAAATACAATTATTATTGTAAATCCGGACATGTTGTTTACAAATGTCCGTTTAAGAAAATTAGTCCATGCAAATTGATATGGATTCCTAAAGGAACAAAAAATAATTCAATGCTAAATGATAAATTTAGTAGATCAATTTTTAAGGCACCCAAAATCAAATAGATACCTAAAAACCATCCTCTTTTATAGACACACTCACTGTTGAATCTCGAATTTTGATGATGAAGTCAATTGGTGAATTATTTGTTCTAATCTAAATTGTCGAGATAAGTGTACAGGATTAACTACGATGGGATGAAAACATTAAGTGATTTACCGAGGTCAAGTTTACTGAGAGTTCGAGAGTTCACCGGAAGTCCGAAGGATCGTCGGAAGTGTTGCCGGAACCAACCGAGATAGAATCAGGGACTTGCCGAAGGTTTCAGAAGTTCGTCGGAAAGATCGTCGGAGATTCGTGGAGATCACCGAGAAGGTTCAAAAGCTTGCCAAAGACTCATTGAACTTGTCATGGAATCCGGGAGCTTGTTGGGAGTCTGCTGAAAGAAATTTGAAGAAGTGTCGGAAGTCCACCAGAATTTTGCCAAAAAGCTCGCCGGAAGAAGACTTGAAGAATGTCGATTTAAATCACTTAAAATTATGTTTCAATTTTGTAGTTAAGCATGTAATTTGGATTAAGATTAGGTGTTAATCATATAACCCAAAGTAGGGGCCCATTGAGCCTTGTTTTGGATCGGTTTGAGCCGAGTTTAGGGCCCAAACCGATATGCTAAAAAGTGCTGGGCAGTGGCACCACTGCCTTGGGCGGTGGAACTGCCCAGTGCATTATCAGTCTGACAACTGACAGGCAGTGGAATCGCCACTGACAGGTGGTGGCACTATTAAATCTCGGATTTTGATGATGAAATCAATTGGTGAAATATTTATACTAATCTCTTTGTTGAGATGAGTGTGCAGGAATAACCACGATGGAAAGAAAACATAACGTGATTTACCGAGGCCAAGTCCGTCGGGGGTTCAAGAGTTCATCGGAAGTCCGAGAGATTTTCGAAAGAGTTGCCGGAACCATCCAAGATCAAATCGTGACTTGTCGGGTTTTCAAAGTCCATTTCAAAGATCGCCGAAGGTTCGCGAACTTCCGAAGATTCGAAACCACCAAGACTAGTTGAGCTCGCCGAGTATGATGGGAGACCACCGTAGCAATCCGAGGGAAGCATCGAGGCCTGCCGGAATCTCGCCAGAGAACTCGCCGAAGTCGACTTGAAGGGTGTCCGATCAAATCACGTTAAGTTATGTTCGTAATTTGTACTTGAGTAGAGCAAGGATTTAAGAAATAAATCCTGCCCAAAATTCAGTAGGAGCCAACCGGGCCACTATGTGTCAAGTTGAGATCTAAACAGCCCCGCTCGCTCGTCCGAATGAGGGCAAGCGTGGAACCGCCTTGCCTGGGGCGATGGAACCGCTAAGCCTGGGCGGTGGAACCGCCACTGGGGTGGTAGCACCACCCTGCACACACACACAAGCGGTGGAACGCTCTGCGGCGGTAGCACCGCCTCGCACATCGACGATGGTGGAACCGCTCGGTCAAGCGGTGGCACCGCCTTCATCATCGGATCGAGCGGTAGCACCGCCGCTTGCCTAGGGCGGTGGCACGCTTCGTCAGACGCCGGGCCAAAGATCGACACAAAGCGTGGCACACCGACAAAGTGGTGGCACCGCCTTGACCACTGTGAACATGGGAACTCCAAATTCACTTGGAATTTGGAGCCCAATTTTGAATCCACTTTGATCTATAAATACCCCCTTTCTCACCTGAAGGGCACCCTTTGAGCAAGAAAAGTTTGAGTCTTGAGCTTTTGAAGAGTTTTGAAAAGTGTTGTTTTCTTTGCTAAGTGTTCACCTTCTTCTTCTTCTTCTTGAGAGATCTTGTACAAGTGTGAACATCTTGTAAAGGGTTGTAAAAGGGGTGTTAGATCCTTCCCTTCAAAGGACTTGCTAGTGGAAGAGCAGAGCCTCATCGCAAAGGCTTCAAGAGTGGATGTAGGTCATTTGACCGAACCACTATACATCATTGTGTCCTTAAATGTGTGAGTGTTTATATTTCTGAATCATTTCATTTCTTGGCTGCAAGTTCATAGTTAGTTCCTTTTCACAAGAAATTACTTTCAAGTTCTCTTTCGTCGAATTGAAATCTTCCTACTTAACTTGTGTTTCTTTGCATAAATCGCTTTCAAGAATACGAGTTTAATCCGCTGCACTAATTCACCCCCTCTTAGTGCCTTTTGATCCTTTCAATTGGTATCGAGCAAGGTTTGCTCTCATATTGGTTTAAAACCCAAGAGAGATGACCTACTCCGGTATGCAAGAGGGTCTCTCCATTACTCGTCCACCTATGTTCAATGGGTCGGATTATACGTATTGGAAGACTCATATGAGGATTTTTCTTATTTCCATGGACTTCAACTTTGGAACATTGTCGAAAATGGCTTCGCAAAATCTTCTCTTCGATGAGTGAATGGAATGAGTCGGAGAGGAAGATTTTCGCTCTCAATGCAAAGGCTATGAATGCCTTATTTTGTGCACTTGATAAGAATGAGTTTAATCGGTTTCCGCTTGTGAATCGGCTTTTGATATTTGGCGCACTCTTGAAATCACTCATGAAGGTACTAGCCGAGTGAAGGAGTCCAAAATCAACATTCTTGTGCATTCCTACGAACTTTTTCTGATGAAACCAAATGAGTCCATTGGAGACATGTACACCCGCTTTACGGATGTCATCAATGGACTTAAAGCTCTTGGTAAAGGCTTTTCAAATTTTGAATTGGTAACTAAGATTTTAAGATCCCTTCCAAAGTGTTGGGATCCAAAGGTCACGCCATTCAAGAGGCCAAGGATCTTAAAGTATTTCCCATTGAAGAACTTATTGATCTCTAATGACTTACGAGATGACGTGCCATGCTCATGAAGAGTTTGAGAACCCCTTCCAAAGAACAGAAGGATATGGCACTTAGAACACAAGAAGACCACTTGAAAGGAACATCAAGTGATGAGGATAGTGACAATGACATTGCACTTCTAACTCGAAAGTTTAAGAAATTCATAAGAAAGAACAAATTCAAAAATGACACAAAAAGCAAATTTGAACACCAAAAGGACCAAGTCATTTGCTACGAATGCAAGAAGCCGACACTTCAAGAATGAATGCCCTCAAGCCAAGAAGAAGCAATTCAAGAAGAAAAAGCCTTGAAGGCCACGTGGGATGATTCAAGTGACTCCGAGGTTGAAGAGGCTAGCAACAAAGAGGAGGCAAACTTCGCTCTAATGTCATTTGGAGAAGAGGTTAGTGAGTTACTTAATGAAGAGTTATCTTTCGATGAACTTTCTATGGCTTTTCATGAGTTGTTTGATGAATGTAGAACTATTAGTAAGAAGTTCAATTTGCTTAAGAAAGAGCATGCTTTATTACAAAGTAAATTCAATAGTCTTCAAAACCCTTCTCTACCCCCATGCTCTAAGTGTGAAGACTTAGATGCAACAAAAGGGAGAACTTGTTACTTCAAAGAGACCCTAAACAAGTTTAAGGTCGGTAGCAAGGGCTTAGACATGATTCTTGCTAACAAAGGTCATGTCGAAATAGAAGTGGTATCGGATTTATGAGAGGTTCTCACCAAAATCCCACCACCTTTGTTAAAGGGCCTACATTGCATGTATCACCCCATTTGAAATGTAATTTTGTTGCAAAACGGGACATGTTACCTACAAATGTCCATTCAAGAAAATTAGTCCACAAAAGTTGATATGGGTTCCTAAAGGAACCATAAACAATTCAATGATAAATTACAAAGTAAGTAGATCAATTTGTAAGGCACCAAAATCAAATGGGTACCTAAAATCAATCCTCTTTGTAGACAAACTCACAAGCTAGAGCAAGAAATGATATCTTGATAGTGGATGCTCAAGGCACATGACCGAGATCCATCTCATTTCTCTATGCTCTAGCAAAGAAGAAGGATATGTCACTTTCGGAGATAACAACAAGGGTAAAATCATTGGCAAGGGAACCATAGGTAACAAATCGAGTTTTTCAATTGATGATGTGTTACTAGTTGATGGTTTAAAACATAATCTTTTAAGTATTAGTCAACTATGTGATAAAGGTTATGTTGTTAGATTTGAATCCAATGTTTGCATTATTGAAAAACCCAACAACAACATATCCATGATTGCTTTAAAACAAAACAATGTCTACACCATAAATATTGATAAATTAAGTAATGAAATGTGTTTTTCGTTTTGAATGATGACGCTTGGCTTTGGCATAGGAGGCTAGGCCATGCAAGATGAAACTAATCTCTAAGATTTCATCTAGAGATTTAGTAAGAGGTATCCCAAACACGAAATTTGTTAAGGATAAGATATGTGATGCATGTCAACTAGGAAAACAAATAAAGACTAGTTTCAAATCAAAAATCACATTAGCACCACTAGACCATTGCAATTGATCCACTTGGACTTATTTGGACCAATTGACATAACAAGCCTAGGAGGTAGCAAATATGCCTTTGTAATTGTGGATGACTATAGTAGATACACTTGGACCTATTTTTTGGCTCATAAAAGTGATTGCTTCAAATGTTTCTCTAAATTTTGTAAACTCACTCAAAATGAAAAGGCTTTATGATCTCATCAATTCAAGTGATCATGGAGGTGAATTTTAAAATCATGACTTCCAAAATTTTTGTGAAACAAACGGATACAATCACAACTTCTCTACTCCAAGAAATCCACAACAAAATGGAGTAGTAGAAAGGAAAATAGAAGTTTGCAAGAAATGGCTAGAACCATGTTAAATGAATATAATTTACCAAAATATTTTTAATGGGCCGTGAATACGGCTTGTTATGTGATGAATAGAGTTCTAGTGAGACCATCCCTATCCAAAACTCCATATGAATTATGGAATGATAAAAACCCAATGTTTCTTACTTTAAAGTTTTTGGTTGCAAATGCTTTATTTTGAATGAAAAGGATGCCTTAGGAAAATTCGATGCAAAATCCAATGAAGGCATATTTCTTGGTTATTCTTCCGCTTCTAAGGCTTTTCGTGTTTTCAACAAGAGAACCTTACTTATAGAAGAATCTATTCATGTGATTTTTAATGAAGTTTCCGAATTTAAGAAAAAGATTTTGATGATGATTTTGGTCTTGATGATTTGAATTTGAATGAACCTCTCCTCAAAATAACATCTTGATGCATCTTCTTCCCAAACTTCCTTACCAAAGGAATGGAAGTATGTAGATGCTCATCCCAAGGAGTTAATTATAGGAGATGCATCGAAAGGGGTTCAAACTCGCTTCTTCTTTCAAAAATTTTTGTGCCCATGCTTGCCTTTCTTTCTCAAGTTGAACCAAAATGCATTGTTGATGCCCTAAAAGATGATTCTTGGGTTATCGCAATGCAAGAAGAATTGAATCAATTTGAGAGGAATGAGGTATGGAAGCTTGTTCCTAGATTCCAATGACCACTTAGTTATTGGTACTAAGTGGGTCTTTAGAAACAAGCAAGATGAATGCGTGTATCGTGGTTAGAAACAAGGCTAGACTAGTGGTCAAAGGTTTCAACCAAGAAGAAGGTATTGATTATGAAGAAACCTTCGCCCCGGGCAAGATTGGAAGCCATTAGGATGCTCCTTGCCTATGCTAGTAGTAAAGATTTTAAATTATTTCAAATGGATGTCAAAAGTGCATTCTTAAATGGTTTTATTTCCAAGAAGTTTATGTTGAACAACCACCCTGATTCAAAACTCTCTATTTCCTAACCATGTGTTTAAGCTAACTAAGGCCTTATATGGTCTTAAACAAGCCCCTAGGGCTTGGTATGAGAGGCTTAGTTCCTTCTTGATTTCAAATAATTTCACTAAAGGCAAGGTTGATACTACATTGTTTATTAAACATTTTGAAAACAATTTTCTTATTGTTCAAATTTATGTTGATGATATTATTTTCTGATCTTGTAATAAATCACTATATGAATTATTTGCTAAGGATATGAGTGATGAATTTGAGATGAGCCTAATGGGAGAACTAAATTTCTTTTAGGACTTCAAATCAAGCAACTAAGTGATGGTATATTTCTAAATCAATCAAAATACACATTGGAATTGTTAAAATGATTTAATATGGATGGATCAAAAGAAATTAGCACTCCTATGAGCACCTCCACTAAATTAGATATGGATGAAAATGGAGAAAGTTTTTATCAAAAACTTATAGGGGCATGATAGGTAGCTCGCTTTATCTCACTCGCAACTGCACTCTCGACATCATGTTCAAGTAGGGCTATGTGCAAGATTCCAAGCTAATCCTAAGCTATCTCACTTGAAAGTCACAAGAGGATTCTTAGATATCTTAAAGGGACCCCTAATCTTGGATTATGGTATCCAAAATCTGAAAATTTTAGTTTGAAAGCTTATGCAGATGCGGATTTTGGTGGATGTAAAATAGATAGAAAAAGCACATCCTAACATGCCAATTTCTAGACATGCACTTGTTTCTTGGACTTCCAAGAAACAAAATTCGGTTGCACTATCTACAAAAGGTTTAATATATAGCTGCTAGTGCATGTCAGTGCACAAGTTATCTGGATGAAAAATACACTAGAGGACTATGGAATCTACTTAAAAATATTCCTATAAAGTGTGATAACACGAGTGCAATTTGTCTAACTAAAAATCCAATCCAACACTCTCGCACTAAGCACATTGACATCGTGCATCACTTTATACGTGATCATGTAAGTAGTAGAAATGTCACTCTTGATTTTGTTGATACAAATCATCAATTAGCGGACATTTTTACTAAACCTTTAAATGAGGAACAATTTGATTTTATTAGAAGGGAATTAGGCATGCTAAACTCGCCCAAGTAAGTAAGTTTTTTTTTATGATGTCTTTTCTTGAAATTATGTTTAAACTATGATTTCCATCGATTTGATTCGATTTTCTCATGGATTTATTCCTTTTGACTTCATCCCATCTCTGAGATTTTTCTTAAAAAAAAAAAAAAAAAAAAAACATGAAATCCGAATTTGTTTTTGTGCACGGCACAGTAGCACACCACCGCGACGGTGGAACCGCTCAGGTCAGTCACCCAAAGCGGTGGAACTGTCACAAGCGGTAGTACCGCCTCAACACCCTGCTATAAAGTGTGTTAGGGCCGCCGACGGTAGAACCGCCTCCCCTAATCTGGGTGGAACCGCCTCTCTCACTCTTCCAAACTCTTCCAAACTTCAAATTGGTGTCATTTCTTCCCATCTAGAAGCCTAAGGAGGAGATTTTATCTTGATTCAAGCTTCCTACATCTCAAAGAACCAATCTAAGGTAAAACAGAATTATTTCTCTTTCCTTTTCTTGTGAAGTTTCATTCCTTTCTTCAATTGATTTTTGATCATTCCTAATAGAAATGGCTCCTAGAAGAACATCAAGAGACAAAGGAAAAAGGATGGAGGTAGATTCATTTGACCAATCCTTGTTTAAATCACAAGAAGCCTCCTTAGATTTTCTGAATTTGGTTCTAGACCCATTCATAAAGGAAAGTATGTTGATTTGAATCAATTAGGAAACTTAGAACCTATCATGTGGTTTGCAGACTTAGAGGCTTTACCTATTCTCGCAAATTATTGAACCTATTTATCCACGCTTAGTTAAGTTGTTCTATGCTAATTTAACTCATGAATGATGATGGCTTGTCAACTTATCTTCTAGGTAATGAGATTCAAATATGTGATAATACTATATGCTCATTAATTGGAATTGTTGAAAGAGAGCTAGGTGTTATTTTCGAGGAAAATGGGATATGGACACAATTGGTGCCACTCACTCAAGCTTTAGAAACTATGTTTGCAAACCCAAATTTAGGAATAATTCCCAAGAGTTGTGAACATTTATTACCTTTTAACTCTAAAATTTTGCATCACATTCTAATAAGCATTGTTATTCCTAAGCGCTTTCATCATGATGAGATCAGGCCACCGAATTAGGTACCTTATATTGATCATGACTAGACAACATTTCTGCTTTGGTTACCTAATCAGACAAAGACATGATAGAGGTCCTTTCTAAAGGATCAATGTTACCATATGGAGGTTTAATAACTAGACTATTGCATGCCCATAACATCTCGCATTCCACCGTATGAAGAAGCAATACAAGTCGAAAGATTTAATATTATTGACGTTAAACTACTTAGACGACTTAGATGTACTTTCGAGCATGGAATAGGGGTTAGGCAACCTAGAGATGTGATATACCTCCCCAGTCGTAGACCATCCTCAAACACCAGTCCTTAGGGGAAATGAATCTCCTCCTCCTAATCCTTTTGTTGCAGCTACATCGCTGACATTTTCTGCCCAACTTCTACTGATCCGATCATGAGAGAGTTAAATGAAGTAAAACTACAGCAAATTGAAATTTTGAAGGAAATGCGGAAGATGAACTTAAAGATCGATCACATGTATAGGCATCTTGGCATTCCTCCCGAGGAGTAGCTTGTCATGTGTTTTCTTTTGAACGATGTAAACTTGTGTTGTATGTTGACATTTATGTTGTATTCCTTACATCGTGACATCTTCTTGTTGACATCTATGTTGTCTTAACTTCATGCTATGTTATCTTACATCTTTTCGGCCACTGTAGAATGGTTTTCGGTTTTCTGATTTCCTTTTCCACATTTGTGATGTTTTCCGACCCTCCTTATTGTTATGATTCCTCGCTTTCCTTTTGTTGATGACAAAGGGGGAGAAATGATATGTGTATTGCCATATGATATGCGTTGTCCAACATAAACTTAGTTGGGTTCTTGATATCATGTTTTTTGATTATGTATACTTCATTGATATCTTTGATATCTATTTTGAAATCTTGAAATTAAAATTAATTGTGTTGAATTCAAAAATTGAATTCAAGCAATTTTTCTTTATGGCATATACATAGGGGGAGTTAAGAATAACTCCACCAATTGATTGTCATCATCAAAAAGGGGGAGATTGTTAAATCTCGGATTTTGATGATGAAATCAATTGGTGAAATATTTATACTAATCTCTTTGTTGAGATGAGTGTGCAGGAATAACTACGATGGAAAGAAAACATAACGTGATTTACCGAGGCCAAGTCCGTTGGGGTTCAAGAGTTCATCTAAGTCCGAGAGATTTTCGAAGAGTTGCCTAAACCATCCAAGATCAAATCGGGACTTGTCGGTTTTCGAAAGTCCATTTCAAAGATCATCGGGTTCGCGAACTTCCGAAAGATTCGAAACCACCAAGACTAGTTGAGCTCGCCGAGTATGCTTTGAGACCACCGTAGCAATCCGAGGGAAGCATCGAGGCCTGCCGAATCTCACCGTAGAACTCGCCGGAAGTCGACTTGAAGGGTGTCCGATCAAATCACGTTAAGTTATGTTCGTAATTTGTACTTGAGTAGAGCAAGGATTTAAGAAATAAATCCTGCCCAAAATTCAGTAGGAGCCAACCGGGCCACTACTGTGTCAAGTTGAGATCTAAACAGGCCCGCTCGCTCGTCCGAATGAGGGCAAGCGTGGAACCGCCCAAGCCTGGGCGGTGGAACCGCTAAGCCTGAAGCGAGTACCGCCAAGACACACACACAGCGGTGGAACGCTGTCAAAGCAGAGCACCGCCAGACACCGCCTCGACGGTGGTGGAACTGCTTCGGTCAAAGCGGTGGCACCGCCTCAATCCATCGGATCGAGCGTAGCACCGCCGCTCAAGCGGTGGCACCGCTTCGACAAAGTGGGGGCACCGCCTTGACCACTGTGAACATGGGAACTCCAAATTCACTTGGAATTTAGAGCCCAATTTTGAATCCACTTTGATCTATAAATACCCCCTTTCTCACTGAAAGGGCACCCTTTGAGCAAGAAAAAGTTTGAGTCTTGAGCTTTTGAAGAGTTTTGAAAAGTGTTGTTTTCTTTGCTAAGTGTTCACCTTCTTCTTCTTCTTGAGAGATCTTGTACAAGTGTGAACATCTTGTAAAGGGTTGTAAAAGGGGTGTTAGATCCTTCCCTTCAAAGTACTTGCTAGTGGAAGAGCAGAGCCTCATCGCAAAGGCTTCAAGAGTGGATGTAGGTCATTTGACCGAACCACTATACATCATTGTGTCCTTAAATGTGTGAGTGTTTATATTTCTGAATCATTTCATTTCTTGGCTGCAAGTTCATAGTTAGTTCCTTTTCACAAGCAATTACTTTCAAGTTCTCTTTCACAAATCGAAATCTTCTTTAACTTGTGTTTCTTTGCGAAATCGTTTTCAAGAATACGAGTTTAATCCGCTGCACCAATTCACCCCCCCCCCTCTTAGTGCCTTTTGATCCTTTCAGGTACCGCCAACACCGAGAAACCTAAAATGAATTCAAATTTAGAACCCAAATTTGAATCCTCTTGGGGTCTATAAATACCCCTCCTTTCTCAATAGAAAGAGCACCCTTTTGAGAGTTAGAAATTGAGCAAAAGCTTTGGTAAAATCTTATTTTCGATAGCTAGTGTTCACCTCCCTCTTTCTCTTTAAAAAATCTGTAAGAGTGTGAACCTCTTATAAAAGGGTTGTAAGAGGGGTATTTGGTCCTTCCCCTTCAAATTGACTTGCTAGTGGAAGTTGGGAGCGTCATCAAAGAAGGCTTCGGAAGTGGATGTAGGTCACTTGACCAAACCACTATACATCGTGGTGTTCTTGAATGTGTGAGTGTTTAAATTTATAAATCATTTCTATACTTAGCTGCAAATCGTTCGGTTTTCATCTCCTTTACTCAAGCTACTTCAACTAAGTCATCTTCGTCGAATCGAAATCTTAATACAAACTAGCTATTTATAAAATCGGTTTCAAACTTACGAGTTTTAATCCGTTGCACTAATTCACCCCCCTCTTAGTACCTCTCCGATCCTAATAATTGGTACTAGAGCAAGGTTCACTCTTATATTTGGTTTAAAACCCAAGAGAGATGGCCTCTTCCGGCATGCAAGAGGGTCATTCCATTACACGTCCGCCTATGTTTAATGGGTCGAATTACATATATTGGAAGACTCGTATAAGGATCTTTCTTATTTCCATGGATTTTAAGCTTTGAAGCATCGTCAAAAATGATTTTCAAAAATCTTCTCTTCCAACGAGCGAATGGAATGAATCAGAGAAGAAGGCTTTTGCTTTAAATGCAAAGGCTATGAATGCCTTATTTTACACTCTCGACAAAAATGAATTTAATCATGTTTCGATTTATAAATCGGCTTTTGATATTTGGTATACTTTTGAGATCACTCTTGAAGGCACTAGCCGAGTGAAAGAGTCCAAAATCAACATTCTTGTGCATTCTTATGAACTTTTCCGAATGAAACCAAGTGAGTCCTTCGGAGATATGTACACCCGCTTCACGAATGTCATCAATGGACTCAAAGCACTTGGTAAGGGTTTTTCTAATTTTAAACTTGTAACTAAAATTTTAAGATCCCTTCCAAAGAGTTAGGATCCAAAAATTATGGTCATTCAAGAGGCCAAGAATCTTAAAACTTTTTCTCTTGAAGAATTTATTGCGTCTCTAATGACCTATGAAATGATGTGTCATGCTTATGAAGAGCTCGAGAACCCCCTTCCAAAGAATAAGAAGGATATGGCACTAAGAACATAAGAAGACCACTTGAAAGGAACATCAAGTGAAGAGGACGGTGACATTGACATTATACTTTTAACTCAAAAATTTAAAAAATTTATAAGAAAGAACAAATTTAAAAATGACACAAAAAATAAATTTGAACCAAAAAAGGACCAAGTCATATGTTATGAATGCAAGAAGCTAGGACACTTCAAATATGAATGCCCCTAAGCCAAGAAAAAGTAACTCAAGAAGAAGAAAGCATTAAAGGCTACATGGGATGACTCAAGTGACTCTGAGGATGAAGAAGCAAGCAACAAAGAGAAGGCCAACTTTGTGCTAATGGCTTTAGGAGAAGAGAACCATTCACCATCACAAGCTAGGAGCAAGAGATGATATCTTGATAATGGATGCTCAAGGCACATGACCGGAGATCTATCTCAATTCTCTATGCTCACTAGCAAAGAAGAAGGGTATGTCACCTTCGAAGACAACAACAAGGGTAAAATCATTGGCAATGGAACCATAGGTAACAAATCAAGTTTTTCAATTGATGATGTATTACTAGTTGATGGATTAAAACATAATCTTTTGAGCATTAGTCAATTATGCAATAAAGGTTATATTGTTAGATTTGAATCTAATGCTTGCATCATTGAAAAACCAAACAACAACATATCTATGATTGCATTAAATCAAAATAATGTTTACACCATTAACATTGAAGAACTTAGTAATGAAATATGCTTCTTCGTTCTAAATGATGATGCTTGGCTGTGGCATAGGAGATTAGGTCATGCAAGCAAGAAACTAATATCTAAAATTTTTTCTAAAGAACTAGTACGAGGAATTCCAAATATCAAGTTTGTCAAGGACAAAGTATATGATGCATGTCAACTAGGAAAACAAATAAAAATTAGCTTTAAATCAAAGAATCAAATAAGCACCTCTAGACCATTACAATTGATCCATATGGATTTATTTAGACCAATCGACACAACAAGTCTAGGAGGTAGCAAATACGCATTTGTCATTATAGATGACTATAGTAGATATACTTGAACCTATTTCTTGGCTCACAAAAGTGATTGCTTTATATATTTTTCTAAATTTTATAAACTTACTCAAAACGAAAAAGGTTTCATGATTTCATCAATTCGAAGTGATCATGGTGGAGAATTCCAAAACCATGACTTTCAAATTTTTTGTGAATCTAATAGGTATAACCACAACTTCTCTACTTCAAGAAATCTTCAACAAAATGGAGTAGTAGAAAGAAAGAATAGAAATTTACAAGAAATGGCAAGAACCATGTTAAATGAACATAGTTTACCCAAATACTGCTTGCTATATCATGAATAGGGTTCTAGTAAGATCATCTCTATCCAAGACTCCTTATGAATTATGGAATAACAAAAAACCTATTATTTCTTATTTTAAAGTTTTTGGTTGCAAATGCTTTATTTTAAATAAAAAGGATGCTTTAGGAAAATTCGATGCTAAATGCGATAAAGGCATCTTTCTTGGTTACTCTTTTATTTCTAAAGCTTTTCGTGTTTTTAATAAAAGAATGTTAGTTATAGAAGAGTCTATTCATGTAGTTTTTAATGAAATTTTCGAATTTAAGAAAAAAGATTTTGATGATGATTTTGGTTTTGATGGCTTGAATTTAAATGAACCCTCTCCTCAAAATAGCAACTTGGATGCATCTTCTTCCCAAATTTCCTTACCTAAGGAATGGAAGTATGTAGATGCCCATCCCAAGGAGTTAATTATAGGAGACACATCGAAAGGGGTTCAAACTCGTTCTTCTTTTAAAAAATTTTGTGCCCATGCCGCTTTTCTTTCTCAAATTGAACCTAAGTGCATTGACGATGCCTTGAAAGATGATTCTTGGGTTATCACAATACAAGAAGAAGTGAATCAATTTGAAAGGAATGAGGTATGGAACCTTGTTCCTAAACCTAGTGACCATTTAGTTATTGGTACTAAATGGGTCTTTAGAAACAAGCAAGATGAATGCGGTATCGTGGTTAGAAACAAGGCTAGATTAGTGATCAAAGTTTCAACCAAGAAGAAGGTATCGATTATGAAAAGACCTTCGTTCCTGTGGCAAGATTAGAAGCTATTAGGATGCTCCTGGCCTATGCTAGTAGTAATAATTTTAAGCTTTTTCAAATGGATGTCAAAAGTGTTTTCTTAAATGGTTTTATTTTCGTAGAAGTGTATGTTGAACAATCACCCGGATTTGAAAATTCTCTTCTTTCCAATCATGTATTTAAACTAAGGCTCTCTATGGATTAAAACAAGCCCCTAGGGCTTGGTATGAGAGGCTTAGTTCTTTCTTAATTTTAAATAATTTTACTAAAGACAAGGTTGATACTACATTGTTTATTAAATATTTTAAAAATAATTTTTTTATTGTTCAAATTTATGTTGATAATATTATTCTCGATTCTTCGAATGAATCACTGCGTGAATCATTTGCCAAGTGTATAGGTCATGAATTTGAAATGAGCCTAATGGGAGAATTAACCTTCTTTTTAGGATTACAAGTTAAACAACTTAGTGATGGTATATTTCTTAATCAAACAAAGTACACATTAGATTTGTTAAAACGATTTAACATGGATGGTTCAAAAGCCATCAACACTCCAATGAGTACTTACACCAAGTTAGCCTTGGATGAAAGTGGAGAAAATTTTGATCAAAAAACATATAGGGGAATGATAGGCAACTTACTTTATCTCACCGCAACTAGACTAGATATCATATTTAGTATAGGTCTATGTGCAAGATTCCAAGCTAATCCTAAGTTATCTCACCTTAAAGCTGTTAAAAGAATCCTTAGGTATCTTAAAGGAACTCCTAATCTAGGATTATGGTATCCAAAATCCGATAACTTTGATTTAAAAGCCTATGAGGATATGGATTTTGGTGGATGTAGAATAGATAGAAAGAGCACATTCGGAACATGTCAATTTTTAGGACATGCACTTGTTTCTTGGACTTCAAAGAAATAAAATTCGATTATATTATCTATGGTGAAAGCCAAATACATAGCCACAAGTGCATGTTGTGCACAGGTTGTTTGAATGAAAAATACCTTAGAAGACTATAGAATTTATTTAAAGAACATTCCCATAAAATATGATAATACAAGCGTTATTTGTCTAACCAAAAATCCAATTCAACACTCAAGAACTAAGCATATTGACATTAGGCATCACTTTATATGAGATCATGTCAATAATAATAATGTTATTCTAGAATTTATTGATACAAAACACCAATTAGCGGACATCTTCACAAAACCCCTAAATGAAGAACAATTTGACTTCATTAGAAGAGAATTAGGCATGCTAAATTATTCTAATACATGATATTGTATGTTTCTTTTTCAAAATTTTCCAACTTCGGTTTTGATTGTATCATCTTAATATCACCTCTTCATTTTTGAATGACATCTTTACAATATCATCTTGGCATTTTGATCTTCCTATTGATGAATTTTTAAGTTATGATTTTTGATGAAATGATTAAATTTTCAGTTTTGATAGTTTCACATTGATATTATATTTTCATATTTTGATGACATCTTTATATCATAGAGCTCCCATTTTTATCTTTCGATCATAATCTTGATGAAAGCTATCATGATGTTGTTTTCCTCCTTTAAATAGTGGACACTAATGATGTAGTAAAAACTGATTTCATACCCTCCTTTAAGTATGACTAAAGATATTTCATGGCTTGAATTTTATATGAAGCTTAACATATGCATAAATTAGTATCATTATTTATGCAAAATTAAGTTCTTAAATGTTCATTTTTGATTTTTATTCTTGTGCTAATCGGTATGATTCAAGGTTTTATGACTTCCTCCTTATGAATCACTACAAGAATACCACGTCGAAGCTTTTCCTTCAAATTTTTTATGTTGATATATTTCATTCGTTGAAGTTTTATGAGTTTTGACATCTCATTCTCATGGAGTTTACCTTAAAATATGAAATCCTTGATGAATGACTTTAATGATATATCCTTTCACAATTCTATGAATTCTCCATTAAAAAAAAAGAGTCTTATATTCTTCATGTATGAATTGTTTATGAGCATTTTAACACTCTAATGTTTTCTTTCGGATCTCATAAACATGAATAAAAATGATCCAAACATTTTTTGGATTTCTCTATCAAGGATGACATATTTTGCATTATGTTCAACTCATTTATTATATGCTTGATAATTGACCACTCATTTTTTTTGTGGTATGATACCTTGTGGTGGCTACTTCACCTCCTTTTTGTTGATGACAAAGGGGGAGAAGAATGTGTAACTTGATGAGACATATGAAAATAACTTGATAAAATATCTTGCATAGTATTAAGAAGATTGAATTCAAGTGTTTTGAGATCGATATCATATCATGTTTAAAAATTGGGTTCTTTTTATTGATATAATAAGCAAATATTTCATTTGATATCATTTGATCTTATGCACTTCATTGATATCATTTGATCCTTGTGGTAATTCAATTTATGATTAGTTTCTCTTGTCGAAATCATAAATGTCTATCATTCGACTAGAAAATACATAACATCATGAAAAATATGAAGTTTCATATTTATGGATGAAAGATCATGCTTGTTAAGCATGATGGTAAGTTTAATGAATGAAACTTATCGGGTTTGGGATAAATTCAAGAAGATTGAATTCAAGTGTTTTTATCTTCTCATGATATGGCATATAGATAGGGGGAGTTAAGATTAACTTCATCATCAATTGTTTGTCATCATCAAAAAGGGGGAGATTGTTGAATCTCAGATTTTGATGATGAAGTCAATTGATGAATTATTTGTTGCTAGTTATAGGTGCCCTACAAGCCAATCACATGAGTGATTGCACTTGTAATACACTGCGTCAATCTCTTTGCTTATGATTCTTGGCATTATCTCATATTATCTAGATGTATATTATGATGTCCTTGGATATGTGCAATGGGAATTGGATCGTGATGAGATTACGATAATAAGACCGATTCACCTTTAAACACAAACCCTAAATTATCGTGGTCATAGGTTACTCGAGAAGGACATCGAGATAACCAGATAGACTAGTGTGCTGTATACCCGTTCATATAATGGAGGTAGTTGGTCTCATAGTTACTCGTGTGGGGACACTAAGGGTACAATGCAGGTACTCATTGGAGAATGAGTTCACTGATTGATCCGCCTATGGAATGCTGGATAGTTATTGATACCTCACGTCAGACAACGATTCCATAGTCCCAGTAGTGTATCTAGTCCTTAGACTTGAGACACCAAGGATGTCTTGTATGAGTACTCCACTCTTTGATACCGGGCTTATAGGTTTGGAAAGTTTCATATCTAGTACAGCAAGTCATTAGGAGTGGTAGCCAACCTTACGAGGGTTATTGAGTGTCAATAGAGGATCATCCGCTCTCGGTATCATAAGGAATATCCCATGTGTTCTTGCTCGAACAAATCCTTGGCCAAGGTTATTCGGATTGAGAGAGAAAGGGTTCTCCGGGAGAATCCAACAAGAGCAAGACTCGAGGAGAGACCGTATGGGTCTGACAGCACCATGCCCGATATAGGGTCTCTGGAATATTAGATGGATGAGAGATTAGAGATATATGGTAACTGAGGACAAATAGGTCTAAAGGATTGGATTCTCTTGTATCGTCTGGGGGTTGCGACGTAGTGGCCTGGTACGTCCGCAGTCGATGAGTTGGGTGAATTATTATAGAGATAATAATTCACTATGTCAGAAGGAGTTCTGATAAGTATAACTCACGGCCAGCTTGATATTGGGCCTAGAGGGTCACACACATATGGTAGGTATTGCGATTAGTAGAGGTTCGGATATGAGATATCCGCTGAACCCCCTATCTTATTGGATATCCATTAAGCCCCTGAATTATTGAATCCTGAGATGAGATCCAATAATTGCTAATAAGAGATTATTGGGTAGAAACCCACTAATCCAAGAGGCTTGGGTAATTGGATAGAGATCCAATACCCAATAGGGCAAAAAGATCCATTAGGATTTTAAGGGGGCCTCTATAAATAAGAGGGAACCATAGCTTTATAGGCTGAGGGTTTTTGGTAGCCATCTCTTGTTCTCCTCTCCCCAGAGAGAGAGGTGCATCGTCGCAATCCTTACCATGTGGATATCGCTAGAGAGGAGGACGCTTGACCTCCTTCATCCTCTCCCACAGATCTACAGGAATTCAGGGATATACGATCTCCCTAGGTATATTCTTTTGCACATGCAGTTTTGCAAATTTATTTTTAAAGTACTGATCTTCGCACAATGACAGAAACTTTCTACGGAAAATTTGGGGTTTTGTTTTTCTGTTCTTCCGCTACGCATGTGATGTCGCTCCCCTTGTGGATTTCCCAACATTTGTTCTAATCCATATTGTCGAGATAAGTGTATAGGATTAACTACGATGGGATGAAAACATAAAGCGATTTACTGAGGTTAAGTTCGCTAGGAGTTCGAGAGTTCACCAGAAGTCCGAAGGATCATCGGAAGTGTTGCCGAAACCAACCGAGATAGAATTAGGGACTTGCCGAAGGTTTCGGAAGTTCATCGAAAAGATTGTCGGAGGTTCGCGGAGATCACCGAGAAGGTTCGAAAGCTTGCCGAAGACTCATTGACCTTGCCACATAATCCGAGAGCTTGCTGGGAGTCCGCCGAAAGAAATCCGAAGGAGTATTAGAAGTCCACCGGAATTTCGCTAGAAAGCTCACCGAAATTTCACCAGAAAGCTCACTGGAAGAAGACTTGAAAAATGTTGATTAAATCACTTAAAATTTTGTTTCAATTTCATAGTTAAGCATGTAATTTGGGTTAGGATTAGGTGTTAATCCTATAACCCAAAGTAGGGGCTCATTGGGCCTTGTTTTGGATCAGTTTGGGCTGAGTTTAAGGCCCAAATGATGTGCTGAAAAGTGCTGGGCAGTGGCACCACCTAGCACCCACGAGACTGGGCGGTGGCACCGCTACCTTGGGCGATGGAACCGCCCAATGCATTGTCAATCTAACAACTGATAGGTGGTGGCACCACTAGCACCGGGAAACCCAAAATGAATTCAAATTTAGAGCCCAAATTTGAATCCTCTTGGGGTCTATAAATACCCCTCCTTTCTTAGCAGAAAGAGCACCCTTTTGAGAGTTAGAAATTGAGCAAAAACTTTGGCAAAGTCTTGTTTTCGATAACTAGTGTTCACCTCCCTCTTTCCCTTTGAAAAATCTGTAAGAGTGTGAACCTCTTATAAAAGGGTTATAAGAGGGGTATTTGGTCATTCCCCTTCAAAGTGACTTGCTAGTGGAAGTTGGGAGCCTCATCGAAGAAGGCTTTGGAAGTAGATGTAGGTCACTTGACCAAACCACTATACATCATGGTGTTCTTAAATGTGTGAGTGTTTAAATTTCTGAATCATTTCTATACTTAGCTATAAATCATTCGGTTTTCATCTCCTTTACTCAAGCTAATTCAACTAAGTCATCTTCATCAAATCGAAATCTCAATACGAACTAACTATTTATGAAATCGGTTTCAAAATTACGAGTTTTAATCCATTGCACTAATTCAACCCCCACCCCCCCCTCTTAGTGCCTCTTCGATCCTAACACTCACAAGCTAGGAGCAAGAGATGGTATCTTGATAGTGAATGCTCAAGGCACATGACCGGAGATCCATCTCAATTCTCTATGCTCATTAGCAAAGAAGAAGGGTATGTCACCTTCGGAGATAATAATAAGGGTAAAATCATTGGCAAGGGAACCACAGGTAATAAATTAAGTTTTCCAATTAATGATGTATTACTAGTTGATGTATTAAAACATAATCTTTTGATAAAGGTTGCATTATTAAATTTGAATCTAATGCTTGCATCATTGAAAAACCAAACAACAATATATCCATGATTGCATTAAAACAAAATACACCATTAACATTGAAGAACTTAGTAATGAAATGTGCTTTTCTATTTTAAATGATGATGCTTGGATTTGGCATAGGAGATTAGGCCATGCAAGCATGAAACTAATATCTAAAATTTCTTCTAGAGAATTAGTACGAGCAATTCCTAATATCAAGTTTGTCAAGAACAAAGTATATGATGCATGTTAACTAGGAAAACAAATAAAAACTAGCTTCAAATCAGAGAATCAAATAAGCACCTCTAGACCATTACAATTGATCCATATGGATTTATTTGGACCAATCGACACAACAAGTCTAGGAGGTAGTAAATATGCGTTTATTATTGTAGATGACTATAGTAGATACACTTGGACCTATTTTTTAGCTCACAAAAGTGATTGCTTTAAATATTTTTCTAAATTTTGTCAACTTACTCCAAACGAAAAGGGTTTCATGATTTCATCGATTCGGAGTGATCATGGTAGAGAATTCCAAAACCATGACTTCCAAAATCTTTATGAATCTAATGGGTATAACCACAACTTCTCTACTCTAAGAAATCCTCAACAAAATGGAGTAGTAGAAAGAAAGAATAGAAATTTACAAGAAATGGCAAGAACCATGTTAAATGAACATAGTTTATCCAAATACTTTTGGGTCGAAGCCGTTAATACGGCTTGCTATGTTATGAATAGGATTCTAATAAGACCATCTCTATCCAAAATCCCCTATGAATTATGGAATAACAAAAAACCAAATGTTTCTTATTTTAAATTTTTCGATTGTAAATGCTTTATCTTGAATGAAAAGGATGCCTTAGGAAAATTCAATGCTAAATCCGATGAAGGTATCTTTCTTGGTTACTCTTCCATTTCTAAAGCTTTTCGTGTTTTTAACAAAAGAACGTTAGTTATAGAAGAGTCTATTCATGTAGTTTTTAATGAAGTTTTCGAACTTAAGAAAAAGGATTTTGATGATGATCTTAGTTTTGATGGTTTGAACTTAAATGAACCCTCTCCTCAAAATAGCAACTTAGATACATCTTCTTCCTAAATTTCCTTACCCAAGGAATGAAAGTATGTAGATGCCCATCTAAAGGAGTTAATTATAGGAGACACATCGAAAGGGGGGTTCAAACTCATTTTTCTTGTAAAAATTTTTGTGCCCATGTCGCTTTTCTTTCTCAAATTGAACCTAAGTGTATTGACGATGCCTTGAAAGATGATTCTTGGGTTATCACAATGCAAGAAGAATTGAATCAATTTGAGAGGAATGAGGTATGGAAACTTATTCCTAGTCCAAGTGATCATTTAGTTATTGGTACTAAATGAGTCTTTAGAAACAAGCAAGATGAATATGGTATTGTAGTTAGAAACAAGGCTAGATTAGTAGTCAAAAGTTTCAGCCAAGAAGAATGTATCGATTACGAAGAAACCTTCACTCCTGTGATAAGATTAGAAGCCATTAGGATGCTCCTTGCCTATGCTAATAGTAATAACTTTAAGCTTTTTCAAATGGATGTCAAAAGTGCTTTTTTAAATAGCTTTATTTCCGAAGAAGTGTATGTTGAATAATCACCCGGATTTGAAAACTCTCTTCTTCCCAATCATGTGTTTAAACCAACTAAGGCTCTCTATGGATTGAAACAAGCCCCTAGAGCTTGGAATGAGAGGTTTAATTTCTTTCTTATTTTAAATAATTTTACTAAAGGCAAGGTTGATATTATATTATTTATTAAATATTTTGAAAATAATTTTTTTATTGTTCAAATTTATGTTAATGATATTATTTTTGGTTCTTCAAATGAATCACTATGTGAATCCTTCACCAAGTGTATGAGTCATGAATTTGATATGAGTCTAATAGGTGAACTAACCTTCTTTCTAGGATTGTAAATTAAACAACTTAGTAATAGTATATTTCTTAATCAATTTAAATATACATTAGAATTGTTAAAATGATTTAACATGGATGATTCAAAAGCTATAAACACTCCTATGAGTACCTCCACTAAGTTAGACATAGATGAAAGTGGAGAAAATTTTAATCAAAAAACATATTGGGGAATGATAGATAGTAACTAGACCGGATATCATGTTTAGTATAGGGCTTTGTGCAAGATTTCAAGCTAATCCTAAGTTGTCTCATCTTAAAACTGTTAAAAGAATCCTTAGATATCTTAAAGGCACTCCTAACTTAGGATTATGGCATCCAAAATCTAATGACTTTGATTTAAAAGCCTATGCGGATGCGGATTTTGACGGATGTAGAACAGATAGAAAAAGTATATCCAGAACATGCTAATTTTTAGGACATGCACTTGTTTCTTGGTCTTCCAAGAAACAAAACTCGGTTGCACTATCTACAGCCGAAGCCGAATACATAGCCACTAGTGCATGTTGTGCACAAGTTGTTTGGATGAAAAATACTTTAAAAGACTATGAAATTCATTTAAAGAATATTTCCATAAATTATGATAACACAAGTGCTATTTATCTAACCAAAAATCACATTCAATACTCTAGAACTAAGCACATTGACATTAGGCATCACTTTATATGAGATCACGTAAATAATAATGATGTCATTCTAAAATTCATTGATACAAAACATCAATTAGTGGACATTTTTATAAAACCATTAAATGAAGAACAATTTGACTTCATTAGAAGGGAATTAGGTATGTTGAATTGTCCTCGTGAATGAATTTATTTTATGCCTTTCGAAAATTTTTCATCATCTTTTCGGCTTTCGTGGATTTGACTTCATCCATTTTGATTTCCTATTATCTCATGACATCTTAAAGAGTGATACAAGACACCATTTTATTTTAATCAAACACATTAAACTTCTGCGAAACAGAGGATAAAAATAAAAAAAATTATTCCAGTAGTGGCACCGCCAGGACTGGTGGTAGCACCGCCTGGGCTTTCAGGTCCCAGGCGGTGGCATCGCCCGAGAGCACCCTTACATAAAAGGGGGGGTTAGGGTCAATAGTGGAACCGCCCCCAACTTGTGGAAACACCCCTAAACCTTCTTCCCATCCTCTCTAAACACTCCCAAACCTAATCTTCTCCCTCTAAAAGACTAAGAGAGGGTTCCAACTTGGATCAAAAACTCTACCTCCCAAGAAATCTCATTTAAGGTAAGAATTGAATTTTTCCATTCCTTCTCAATACATGGCCTATTCTTTAAAATTTTTCTTGCTCTATTATCATGATTAGATATGGCTCCTAGGAGATCATCAAGAGACAAAAGGGAAAAGGATGATAGGAGATTCACATGACCCATCACTTTTTATATCTAATGAAGTAGCCCTTAGGTACCCTAGTTTCGAAGCAAGAATGGTGCATAAGGGAAAACATGTCGATTTAAGTGAACTAGGAAACCTAGAACCCATTAGGTGGTTTGCCAATTTGGATGTCTTGCCCATCTTACAAATCAATGAACCAATTTACCCTAGGTTAGTTAGGTTATTTTATATAAATTTAAGCTTGGATGATGATAACATGACAACCTACCTTTTATGAACCCGAATTTGAATTTTTGATAGTACGATATATGAGCTACTTGGAATCTCTAAAAAGGATAAGGGTTGGTATTTAAGAGGACAATAGGATATGAATGCAATTGGAGCAACCTACTCCAATGCTTTAGAGACTATTTTTGCAAATCCTAACCTAGGCATAGTCCCTAAAAGTTATGAGCATTTGTTACCTTTCAGTTCTAAAATTCATCATCACATCATCATAAGCATCTTTATTCCTAAACAATATCAATATGATGAGATTAGTCAATTAGAGTTAGGAACCATGTATTGGATAATGACCGGACAAAATAACTATTTTGGATACCTGATTCGGCAACATATGATGGAAATAATATCTAAAGACTTGATGTTACCATATGGGGGTGATATGAACCAGCAAGTTGATCATAATTCTATTAAAGACCCTTTAACTATTCATGGAGGACCAATGATAAGTGCTAAAGCTAAGAGGATGAAAGAAGCTTTAACTTGTTTATTGGAAAACATTTGGAAGGATCAAGTTAGTCAAGACTCAGTCAAGATTCTATGGTTGGAAGAAGAGCCTAAAATGGTCAACATGATCATGAAGAGAGAATGACAAATTTGAAGACCTCATCTTAAAGAATAAAAGTCCATTCAGCCATGTTTACCAAAAATCATGAATTTGGAATATGAATGTTATTTAATGCATTCATTCCCTTTATATTAAGTCTCATACTATATAAATGAGACTGATTCCCAGTGTAAGACAGACAATTTGGGAAGTATAATAATTCTTCAACATCGGCGAGTGTTTTGTTTTTAAGTTCTTGCATGAACTTTAGAACTTATCAGGCTTTTCTGCTTGTGGCATTCAAACCAAATCTTTGCTTTTCCTTTGACTTATCAGACTTGTTAGTTTGTGACGTCTTAAGGGAATTCAAAGTGTTATTCTAATTATTTTATCAATTTTCTATTGATAAGTAATTAGAATAGGTTCTCTTACTTTATTCTTGAACGATCCACCTTGTTTCAATTCGTTGGAGGGTGTCAATTTGCATTCCATATGTATCATAGCTCTTTAGCTATCGGGGTGTATGGTTGCTAAGTTGATGATTTCCAACATTTGGTATCAGAGCACGGCTCAAGTTTGAGGTTTGCTTATCCATTTATTTATTATCTTTTAGCTTTTCCTTGTTCTCTTATTCTTCTTTTATCATGATATCCATAATTGCTATTCTTCCTTTCTCCGATTGTTGTGTTTCTTGTGCTATTACTGTTTGTTTTTTATTTTTTTTCCCCTCACTTTATCATAAAAAAAGAAAGAGAGCATAAAGTTAAAAAAAAAGAGAGAGAAAATCAAAAGTAAAAAAAAAGGAGAGGAAATCAAGATCAAAGAAAGTTAAAAGAAAAAGAGAGGAGAAGATCAAAGGTAAAAAAAAAAAAGAAAGAAAGAAAGAGATCAAAATTATAAAAAAAAATTGTGAATTCAGGGACTTCTTGAAAATTACAGAATTTTATCTTCATAATTTTGAATTCTTGTTTCAGGTTTGAATTTTTTTTTCTCATTCTAGAAAATTTTCTTTATTCATTTGATACTTGAATTCTAATCTTTACTTATCATTGAAGTGTATTACACACACCTTTAAATTGGCTTACATTTTAAAGGCCAAAGTTGGCTTACATTTTTTTTGCTTTTATGTCCAATTTCAATACCCTTGAATTGCCATAATCTGAATTGTTTGTTTAAGTTTCTTAGTTAATCTAATAACTCAAAGAATAAAACAAGAGGTAAAAGGCAAGAGTGGTGAGATCAATATCGAGAAAAGCCAAACATTGTGTGAAAACACGAGTGGAGTGAATCAAATCTTGAGTGAAACACGTGAGAGAGTGTTGGTGAGGCTATTCTAACTTTGTTTTTCAGGTTGCAAACATGTCTAAAGAAAAAGACACGAGTTCTTCATCAAATAATCTTTTGCTTCAAGCAATGTAACAACAATTTGAACATATGTTCAAAGTGATAGGAGATGTAAGAGATCATCTAGAAAGGCATGATGATGCAATTAATAGATTGGAAGGTGAACCACGACGTAGGAGACAACCAGCATTCATCCATGATGAATATAATGGCGGAGATGACCTCGACGATGACCAAGTCACTCTAATTGGTCAAGATGTTAATCCTATGAGACAAACTAGGAGAGGACGTTTTGATGGTGTGGACAGAAACATAGGCAGCATCAAAATGAAAATTTTTTTTTTCAAGGAAAGAATAATCCAGATACTTATTTGGAGTGGGAACGAAAAGTGAAGCTGATCTTTGAATGTCACAACTACTCCGAAGAGAAAAAGGTAAAATTAGTCGCTGTTGAATTTTATGATTATGCTATAATTTGGTGGGATCAATTATGTAAAGACAAGCGTAGAAATAGTGAAAGGCCCATAGAGACTTGGTTGGAGATGAAACAAATCATGAGGAGGAGATTCATCCCAAGTCATTACTATCGGGATTTGCATCAACGACTGCAAACTTTGACATAAGGTTCCATGAGTGTTGATGAATATCATAAGGAATTGGAGATAGCTATGATAAGAGCTAATGTGGAGGAAGACCGTGAGGCTACAATGGCTCGATTCCTGAGTGGATTAAACAAAAACATTGCTGATCTTATGGAATTGCAGCATTATGTGAAGATTAAGGATATAGTGAATATGGTCATGAAGATTGAGAGACAACTCAAAAGAAAAGATACAAGGTATGATTCAAAACCTTATTCGGGTTCTTCTTCATCTTGGAAATCGAATTGGAGTAAAAAGAATGATAAACCCATTGTTAAGCCTAAAATTGATGGAATTAAAGGCAAAAATAAATTTGGCAGCAAGGGTAAAGGTGAGAATCAACCTAATCAAAGTAGAGGTATAAGTGTTTTAAGTGCCTTGCGCATTGACATATAGCACGTGAATGTCCTAATAAGAGAGTTATGATTATAAGAGATGAGAATATATAATCTAAAAGTGAAAGAGAGGATGATAATAACATTCCAGAGGATACTAGTGACGTAGAGTATGCTAAAGGTGAAATTTTGGTTATTCAACGCACACTTAGTTTGCAAAGTAAAAATGATGAACATGGTGAACAACGTGAAAATCTGTTTCATACTCATTGTTTAATTGCTAATAAGTTGTGCAATGTGATTGTTGATAGTGGAAGTTGTACCAATGTGGCAAGTACCTTGCTCGTGGAGAAACTGAAACTGCCTACTATCAAACATCCAAAACCTTATAAGTTGCAATGGTTGAATGATAGTGGTGTAGTAAAGGTAAATTAGCAAGTGTTAGTTCATTTTTCAATTGGTAGATATAAGGATGAAGTTTGGTGTGATATGGTACCTATGTATGCTGGTCACATGTTGTTGGTAAGACCATGACAATATGATCGTAGGGTAACACATGATGGGTTCAAGAACCATTATTCCTTGATCATGGATGGACAGAAATATCAGCTTGGACCGTTACCTTCGAAGACAATTCTTGAAGACCAGATGTGCATAAAACAACAATATGAGGAGCTTGAGTCTTTCTTAACCAAAACTTTTGGGAGGGAGCAAGAAAGATAGAAAAAAGAAAAAGATGAGATGAGTGATAAAAATAAGAGTATTGGGAAACACAAGGGGAGAGAAAACAAGGAAGGCTTGAGTGAAAGAAAAATGAGTGTTTATGCCAAAATGAGTAATGTAAAAAAGGCCTTAACTATGAGACAGCCCTTACTTGTACTTACGTACAAGGATATTTTGATTTCTTCTAACAAAATTGACAAAAGTTTGCCTAGTGTTATTGTTGATCTTTTGCAGAAAAATGAGGATATCTTTCCCGAAGAAGTTCCCAATGGTTTGTCACCAATTAGAGGAATTAAGTATCAAATTAATTTCATTCCAAGTACAAGCATACCAAATAGGCCAGCATATAGATGCAACCCAGAAGAGACCAAGGAAATCCAAAAATAAGTCATTGAGCTTATGGAAAAGAGAGCCATCAATAAAATCACGGTGATGGAGGCTATGATTCGAGGACGAATCCTTTCCAGGAAAGGAGGAATGATATGAACCAGCAAGTTGATCATAATTCTATTAAAGACCCTTTAACTATTCATGGAGGACCAATGACAAGTGCTAAAGCTAAGAGGATGAAAGAAGCTTTAACTTGTTTATTAAAAACATTTGGAAGGATCAAACTAGTCAAGACTCAGTCAAGATTCTATAGTTGGAAGAAGAGCCTAAAATGGTCAACATGATCATGAAGAGAGAATGACAAATTTGAAGACCTCATCTTAAAGAATAAAAGTCCATTCAGCCATGTTTACCAAAAATCATGAATTTGGAATATGAATGTTATTTAATGCATTCATTCCCTTTGTACTAAGCCTCATATTATATAAATGAGACTGATTTCCAGTGTAAGATAAACAATTTGGGAAGTATAACAATTCTTCAACACCGGTAAGTGTTTTGTTTTTAAGTTCTTGCATGAACTTTAGAACTTATCAGGCTTTTCTGCTTGTGGCGTTCAAACCAAATCTTTGCTTTTCCTTTGACTTATCAGACTTGTTAGTTTATGGCGTCTTAAGGGAATTCAAAGTGCTATTCTAGTTATTTTATCAATTTTCTATTGATAAGTAATTAGAATAGTTTCTCTTACTTCATTCTTGAACAATCCGCCTTATTTCAATTCATTAGAGGGTGTCAATTTGCATTCTATATATATCATAGCTCTTTAGCTATTAGAGTGTATGGTTGCTAAGTTGATGATTTCCATCATTTGGTATCAGAGCACGGCTCAAGTTTGAGGTTTGCATATCCATTTATTTATTATTTTTAGCTTTTTCCTGTTCTCTTATTCTTCTTTTATCACGATATCCATAATTGCTATTCTTCCTTCCTCATTATTGTGTTTCTCTTATTCTTCTTTTTGACTCTTGTAAACCTCTATGCTACTTTGACATACTTTTGACATTATCCTAATATATGATGTTGTATGTTTCTTTTCAAAATTTTTCTACTTTGGGTATCTTTATGATATCATCTATTTGGATTTTGAATGACATCTTTTGAATGGAGTTCTCATTTTTTATCCTTTGATCATAATATTTTTAATCTTGATAATGCTTTCATAATGTTGTAATATCTTGAATGATTTGGTGATGGATCTTAATGATATTGTAACTTTAAGATCAAATCACTTTTTTACTTATCCATTCTCGATGACATATAATAGCCTCATTTTCATTTTGATTCACCTCCATTTTGTTAATGACAAAGGGGGAGAAGAATGTAGCATGAATTGATGACATAATCGCATTGAGAAAAATAATGTCAAAATAAATAATATTTTTTTTATGATTGCTTGTGCCATGCTTTGTAATAAAAATTTGATTGCTATCCTTAAAAAGCATTGCAATATATCTTAAATACTTAAAATGTAAATTTTTAAGAAATCAACATCATATCATTGGGTTCGTTTTATTGATATGATAAGCTAATATTTCATTTGATATCATGCCTTGATTTTGTGTACTTTATTAATATCATCTGATCCTTGTTATATTTTAATTTATGATTGGTATCTTTTGTGTAAATGATAAATGTCTAAATTCAACTTGAAAGATATGAAGTTTCGTATTTGAGGATGAAAAATCATGCTTGTTGAGCATAATGATAAGTTCGTCGGATGAAACTTATCGGTTTTAGTTTGAATTCAAAGAGATTGAATTCAAGTGTCTTCTTTCTCATTATATGACATATAGATAGGAGGATTTAAGATAAACTCCGTCATCAATTGATTGACATCATAAAAAAGGAGGAGATCGTTGAATCTCGAATTTTGATGATGAAGCCAATTGATGGGTTATTTGATCTAATCTATATTATTGAGATATGTGTGCAGGATTAACTACGATAGCTTGAAGACTTGAAGCAAATTACCAGAATCAAGTAGTTGGGAGTTCGAGAGTCGACGAAAGTCCGAAGGATCGTCGGAGGTGCTATCGGAACCAACCGAGAAAGAATCGGGAACTTATCGAAGGTTTCGAAAGTTCACCGGAAAGATCGTCAGAGGTTCACGGAGCTCACCGAGAAAGTTCGGAAGCTTACCAAAGACTCGTCGAACTCGCCACAGAGTCCGGGAGCATGCTGGGAGTCTATCGGAAGAAATCCAAGGGTGCGTCGGAAGTCAGTCGGAAGTTCACCGGAAAGCTCACCGGAGGAAGACTCAACATTGCCGGTTGTTAATTTGCTTAGAATTAGGTTTCAATTTTGTAGTTAGCATGTAATTAGGATAAGGATTAGGTAATAATCCTGTTTAACCCTTGTAGGGCCCAATTAGGCCTTATATGGGCTGATTTGGGTCGAAGTCAGGGCCCATTCAGCCTTGTTGAAATAGTTTGGTGGTGGCACCGCCAGGACCTTGGCGGTGGCATTGCCTAGGGACCAAAATCCCAAGTGCTCCAAGCGATGGCACCACCCAGGTCAACGATGGTACCACCGACTTTAATGCCTAGCAGGCGGTGGTAACGCCAGACCACAAAGCCCGAGGACTCAATCAGGCGGTGGTACCGTCAATAGCTTGGAAAACCTAGAAGATTCAAATTTGGGCTCCAAATTTGAATTCTCTTGGAGCATATAAAAATCCCTTCCATCCCTGGGTTGGAGTATGCAAGCACATACACTTTGAAAGCTAAAAAACGCTATTTAAATCTCTCTAGAAATTTCTCCTTTAGTTTTCTCTTATATTCGATTATATAGAAAGGAGAGAGTGCCTATAAGGGTTGTCTCTTAAGCTCGTCAAAAGGAGAAAGCACTGTAAAAGGGAATTGGTCTTTACCCTTGGAAGGAAGACACCTAATGAAAAGCCGATGGCCTCAAGAGAAGAGGAATCGGGAGTGGACGTAGGTCGTATAATCGAACCACTATAAAAATTATGGTTTGCGTTTCTACATTGTTAATTACATTTCTACAAACTTGCTCATTTATTTACTCCACTTTCTCCTCACTTTCTTACGAATCAATTTAAGTTTATACGCAATCGAAATCAGATTTCATCAAAATGTAATTTTGTTGCACAAAGTTTCCGAGGTTGTTTTAAATCGTCGAAAAATTATCGGTATTAACCGCTGCACTAATTCACCCCCCCTCCCCCCTCTTAGTACCGCTTGATCCCTAACAGAACTTACTAATAAATTATTTATTATTATTTATTTTAAATCGATTCATGTTTTGGATTCATTTAACCGGTTTAATTAAATGATTTGATTTAATTAAAAAAAAGGAGAGAGATAGCTTTTCAAAGAAAAATAAAAAATGATTGAGGGTCACTTTTGTAATTTAAAAAAATTGAAACTCTTATTGAATATTATCATAATTATTTTAAATATTGATAGCATATATCATTATTGAATATTTGTATTGACACGAAAGGACTAAAGCTGACGCAAGCGATGGCGTTAACGCCGGCCGTAGCTTTCGGCGACCCGGCCCATGGAATTAGTGGTTGTGGAATCGCGATAACCAGTAAAACCCCACATTGCTCTTTCCACAATATAAGGGAGCAGAGTTGCTTGTGGTGGAAGGGGGGGTAGAGGGAGTGGGAGACAGGAGAGGTGGAGATGGCCAGAGAGGCGGGGAGCGGTAGCGACGGGGGCGTGATAGTGGGGCGGATGAAGCTGGGCTCACAGGGCCTGGAGGTCTCCAGGCAGGGCCTCGGCTGCATGGGCATGTCGGCCTTCTACGGGCCGCCCAAGCCGGAGACTGAGATGATCGCCCTCATCCACTACGCTATCCAATCCGGTGTCACCTTCTTCGACACCTCCGACATCTACGGTCCCTGCACTAACGAGATTCTCCTCGGCAAAGTACTCCTCCTCATCGTTAATAATTGTGCATTGACCGATGGATTGAGCATTGGTTTCTGGTGTAGGCACTGCAAGGTGGGGCGAGGGAGAAGGTGGAGCTGGCCACAAAGTTCGGGATCAGCTTCCAGGACGGGAAGAGGGAGATTCGTGGAGACCCGGCATACGTCAGGGCCGCCTGCGAGGGCAGCTTGCAGAGGCTCGGCATCGACTGCATCGATCTCTATTATCAGCACCGCATCGACACCCGGGTTCCCATCGAGGTCACGGTGAGTTAATCTATCCCATCGAACATCTTCTTAGATTGGTGGCTTGTTGAGGTTGAATTCATTGGAAGCGATACATTGTTCAGAATTAAAATTCCTTGTCATTTTAAGTAGTTGATGCTCGATGCCATGGTAAAGTTGTTCCTTTACAACCTAGGTGATTAAGGTTCAACTCAGAAAACAACAACTCTCCTTTTAGGACAAGATTTCGTACATCAATCCTTGTCAGATCCTCCATCAACGAGAATCTCATTAGGTCAACAAATAGGTGGAAGACCATATTGTGGTAGAACCAAGATGCAACAATGTTTATGATAGGTTGAGGTCTCGACCCTGTGCTGTAATGGGGACTTTCGATGACTCGGTAGCTTTGAGAACGGTAAGGAGAAAATGGAAGGCATAATAGGAGGAATTTAGAAGAAAGTTATGCACTTAGACTCGATATAGGAAAACATATGCAGAGGAGATTTCTTCATTGATTCACTTTACTGATCAATATCCAAACTTCGTCCACGTAGCAGTAAAATAAAAAAAACAAAAACAGAACAAAGAAAATAGAAAATTGCAAAAGAGAAACTAAAGGATCCTTCTTCTTTCAATAAAATATCTGATTATACTAAATCTTTTGTATCCTATGAAACTATTCATTTCAGCTTAGACCTTGGTTTGAGATGATTTTGTACATCTGATAAGAGCCACTTATATCCAATGTGATGGAAATCATCAACTTAGCAACCATACACCCCGATGGCTAAAGAGCTATGATACATATGGAATGCAAATTAACACTTTCCACTTGTTGCGTAGCCATTACCCTCTCCTCGCAAAACCGACTTATTGGGATGTGCAGTGCCAACGCTTATAAGGCCCAAGACCGTCCCTTTCCTTACCGATGTGGGACTAATGAATTCACCCTGCCTATCCCCTCTGAGGCGCTTGGCGTAACATTCTCCTCCACCCAATCACGTGACGTCCTTGTCACGGCTGGCCACTCTGCCTACCCCCTCCGGGGTGCTTGGCGTGAGTCGATGAAAGCCAGGGGTGGCTCTGATACCAAATGATGGAAATCATCAAATTAGCAACCATACACCCCGATAGCTAAAGAGCTATGATACATATGGAATGCAAATTGACACCCTCCAACGAATTGAAAACAAAGACGGATCGTTCAAAACTGAAGGGAAACTATTCTAATCACTTATCAATAAAAAATTGATGAAATAATTAGAATAGCACTTTGAATTCCCTTAAGACGCCACAAACTAACAAGTTTGATAAGTTGAAATAAAAAACAAAGATTTGGTTTTGAACGCCACAAGCATAAAAGCCTGATAAGTTCTAAAGTTCTAAAGTTCATGCAAGAACTTAAAAACAAAACACTCATCGGTGTTGAAGAATTGTTATACTTCCCAAATTGTCTATCTTACAATGGGAGTCCGCCTCATTTATATAGTATAAGGCTAAGTACAAAGGGAATGAATGCATTAAATAACATTCATATTCCTAATTCATGAATTTTGGTAAACATGGTTGAATGGACTTTTTATTCTTCAAGATGAGGTTTTCAAATTTGTCCTTCTCTCTTCATGATCATGTTGATCATTTTAGGCTCTTCTTGCAACCATAGAACCTTGACTGAGTCTTGATTGGCTTGATCCTTCCAAATATTTTTCAATAAACAAGTTAAAGCTTCTTTCATCCTCTTAGCTTTAGCTCTTGTCATTGGTCCTCCATGAATAGTTAAAGGGTCTTTAATAGAATTATGATTAACTTGCTGGTTCACATCATTCCCCCTTTCCTCGAAAGGATTCATCCTCGAATCAGAGCCTCCATCACCATGATTTTGTTAATGGCTCTGCAATCAACACACATTCTCCAAGACCCATCCTTTTTAGGCACCAAAAGAACATGAACTGCACATGGACTTATGCTTTCTCGCACATACCCCTTTTCCATAAGCTCACTAACTTACTTTTGGATTTCCTTAGTCTCTTCGGGGTTGCATCTGTATGCTGGCCTATTTGGTATGCTTGTCCTTGGAATAAAATCAATTTGATGCTCTATTCCTCTAATTGGTGGCAAACCATTAGGAACTTCTTCGGAAAAGATATCCTCATTTTCCTATAAAAGATCAACAATAACACTAGGCAAACTTTTGTCAATTTTGTTAGAAGAAATCAAAATGTCCTTGTACATAAGTACAAGTAAGGGCTGCCTCATGGTTAAGGCTTTTTTTACATCACTCATTTTAGCATAAATACATTTTTCTTTCACTCAAGCTTTCCTTGTTTTCTTTACCCTTGTGTTTCCCAATACTCTCATTTTTATCACTCATCTCATCATTTTCTTTCTTCTCTCTTTCTTGCTCCCTCCCTAAAGTTTTGATTAATAAAGACTCAAGCTCCTCATAATGTTGTTTTATGTGCATCTAGTCTTCGAGAATTGTCTTTGGAGGCAAAGGTCCAAGCTGATATTTCTGTCCATCCATAATCAAGGAATAACGGTTCTTGAACCCATCATGTATTATCCTACGATCATACTACCATGGTCTCCCCAACAACATGTGACCAGCATACATAGGTACCATATCACACCAAACTTCATCCTTATATCTACCAATTGAAAAAGGAACTAACACTTACTTATTTACCTTTACTACATCGCTATCATTTAACCATTGCAACTTGTAAGGCTTTGGATGTTTGATAGTAGGCAATTTCAGTTTCTCCATAAGCAAGGTACTTACCACATTTGTACAACTTCCGCTATCAACAATCACATTACATAACTTGTTAGCAATCAAACAATGAGTATGAAATAGATTTTCACGTTGTTCACCATGTTCATCATTTTTACTTTGCAAACTAAGTGTGCGTTGAATAATCAAAATTTCACCTTTAGCATACTCTACATCACTAGCATCCTCTGGAATGTCATCATCATCCTCTCTTTCACTTTCCGATTCCATAATCCTATCCCTTATGATCAAAACTCTCTTATTAGGACATTCACGTGCTACATGTCCATGCCCAAGACACTTAAAACATTTAATACATCTATTTGGATTAGGTTGATTTTCACCTTTACCCTTGTTGCTTAATTCATTTTTGTCTTTAATTCCATCAATTTTAGGCTTAACAATGGGTATATCATCCTTTTTACTCTAATTCGGTTTCCAAAAAGAACCCGAATAAGGTTTTGAATCATACCTTATGCTTTTTCTTTTGAATTGTCTCTCAATCTTCATGGCTATATTCACTATATCCTCAATCTCCACATAATGTTGCAACTCTACAAGATCAGCAATGTTCTTGTTTAATCCACTTAGGAATCGAGCCATAGTAGCCTCACGGTCTTCCTCCACATTAGCCTTTATCATCGCTATCTCCATCTCCTTGTGATATTCATCAACACTCATGGAACCTTGTGTCAAAGTTTGCAGCCGTTGATGTAAATCGCGATATTAATGACTTGGGACGACTCTCCTCATGATCTGTTTCATCTCTAACCAAGTCTCTACGGGCCTTTCACCATTTCTACGCCTGTCTTTACATAATTGATCTCACCAAATTATAGCATAATCATAAAATTCAACAGTGGCTAATTTTACCTTTTTCTCTTCGAAGTAGTTATGACATTCAAAGATCAACTCCACTTTTCGTTCCTACTCCAAATAAGCATCTGGATTATTCTTTTCTTGAAAAGAAGGAATTTTTATTTTGATGTTGCTTATGCTTTTGTCCACACCATCAAAACATCCTCTCCTAGTTTGTCTCCTAGGATTAATATCTTGATCAATTAGAGTGACTTGGTCATCGTCGATGTCATCTCCACCATCATATTCATCGTGGACGAAGGCTGGTTGTCTCCTGCGTCGTGGTTCACTTTGCAATCTATTAATTGCATCATCATGTCTTTTTAGATGATCTCTTACATCTCCTATCACTTTGAACATACGTTCAAATTGTTGTTGCATTGCTTGAATCAAAAGATCATTTGATGAAGAACTCGCTTCTTTATCTTTAGACATGTTTGCAACTTGAAAAACAAAGTTAGAACAACCTCACCAACACTCACTCACGTGTTTCACTCAAGATTTGATTCACTCCACTCATGTTTTCACACAATGTTTGACTTTTCTCGATATTGATCTCACCACTCTTGCCATTTACCTCTTGTTTTGTTCTTTGAGTTCTTAGATTAACTAAGAAACTTAAACAAACAATTCAGATTGTGGCAATTCAAGAGTATTAAAATTGGACATAAAAGCAAAAAAAAATATATATAAGCCAATTTAAAGTTGTGTAATGCACTTCAATCATAAGCAAAGATTTGAATTCAAGTATCAAATGAATAGAGAAAATTTTTTGGATTGAAAAATAAAAGATTTCCAAACTTGAAACAATAATTCAAAATAATGAAGATAGAATTCTGTAATTTGCAAGAAGTCCTTGAATTCATAATTTTTTTTTAAAATTTTGATCTCTTTCCTTCTTTCTTTTCCTTTTTTTTTTTTGACCTTTGATCTTCTCCGCTCTTTTTTTTATCTTTGATTTCTGCTCCTGTTTTTTATTTTGATTTTCTCTCCTTTTTTTTACTTTTGATTTTCGCCCTTTTTTTACTTTCTACATTTTTTTATACTATAAAGTGAGGGAAAAGAAAAAAAAAAAATTGAAGTGCAACAATAACACAAGAAGAACAACAATAAAGATAAAGGAAGAATAACAATTATAGATATCGTGATAAAAGAAGAATAAGAGAATAGGAAAAAGCTAAAAGATAACAAATAAATGGATAAGCAAACCTCAAACTTGAGCCGTGCTCTGATACCAAATGATGGAAATCATCAACTTAGCAACCATACACCCCGATAGCTAAAGAGCTATGATACATATGGAATGCAAATTGACACCCTCTAACGAATTGAAAACAAAGGCGAATCGTTCAAGAATGAAGTAAGGGAAACTATTATAATCACTTATCAATAGAAAATTGATGAAATAATTAGAATAGCACTTTGAATTCCTTTAAGACGCCACAAACTAACAAGTTTGATAAGTCAAAGGAGAAGCAAAGATTTAGTTTTGAACGCCACAAGCAGAAAAGCCTGATAAGTTTAAAGTTTATGCAAGAACTTAAAAACAAAATACTCACCGGTGTTGCAGAATTGTTATACTTCCCAAATTATCTGTCTTACAATGGGAGTCAACCTCATTTATATAGTATGAGGCTAAGTACAAAGAGAATGAATACATTAAATAACATTCATATTCCTAATTCATGAATTTTGATAAACATGGCTGAATAGACTTTTATTCTTCAAGATGAGGTCTTCAAATTTGTCCTTCTCTCTTCATGATCATGTTGATCATTTTAGGCTCTTCTTGCAATCATAGAACCTTGACTAAGTCTTGACTAGTTTGATCCTTCCAAATATTTTCCAATAAACAAGTTAAAGCTTCTTTCATCCTCTTAGCTTTAGCTCTTGTCATTGGTCCTCCATGAATAATTAAAGGGTCTTTAATAGAATTATGATCAACTTGCTAGTTTATATCACAATGTATCAAAGAATCCTCCACCGGCCATCATCTGCTATGCTCACTGCTGATATCATCATAGATTACCTCCTATGGCAGCACAAGTTGTTTCTTTTGGATAAATGACCCTATCTTGTCGTGTATAATATCTCCACTATCTTCTTTTCCCCTTGTATATTTGGTTGTTGCCATGTGAAAACTATTTGTGTTGCAACAGTTCCTTGTTGAGAATCCATACATCCCTTATCAGTTTATGGACAGCTATCTCTCGAGCACAGGTTTAGGTTCGGCCTCAATGGGCATTACAAATAGACTAAAACAAAAAACCTAAAAGCGTTAAACTAACCACATTAGTAAGCAAACCTAAAGCGATTATGAGTTCCTGATGATTGGAATTGAACCGTCTTCTGTAGACCCCTAGTATACACGGATGGCACTTGGGTATTTCCATATAGACAATAACTAAATGACATTAATTTCATGCAACTGCTATCAAAAGTAAGATATTCTGCAGCTGGTGTGTCACTGAAGAATCTAGCATGCAATAAGATTCTTATGGAAGTGAATGGCTAATGGAAGTATTTGTTTGGTGCCTATTGTAATACTCTTTTCGATGTGATGGTCCACTAAGCTAAAGAAGGTTGGCCACTATTTTTCAGCCTCGAGAATAGCATGTCATAGATAAATCACAATCATTCATCCATCTTTATAATCCAGAAACTTTAAATTGTTTCTCTTCCAATTAAGCATTTTAAGCATGTTATGGATTAAATCAGACCACCCGATCTTATTTTGTTGAAACCAGTGATGTGAGTCATAGAACAACCTCTCTGCTTGTCGGAGGTTCGTCTTGTACAGTGCTTCTAGGAATTTTTTTGATTGTTGAATGTTAGCCAACATCATGCTCTTGCTGCAAAATGACCAAAATATTGAATTAGTAAGAGTCTGAAACCTTGATTTTTCAGATTTCGCAATCATGCTTATAAGTATTCATCTATGACATTCTTTGCCATAGATGCCATGTCTCTATGGGTTCTTAAGTTCATATTTGGAAAAGTTCTTAGTTTTACTTATAAGGTCAGTTTCCTGTTTTCTAAGTATATTTAAGCAAAGTTCCCCCTTTGAACTTTTATTTTCTTTAGATGGGAGAACTTAAGAAATTGGTCGAAGAAGGAAAAATAAAGTACATTGGATTGTCTGAGGCCTCTGCATCAACAATCAGGAGGGCACATTCTGTTCACCCAATAACTGCTGTGCAACTGGAATGGTCTTTGTGGGCAAGAGATGTCGAAGAAGATATAATTCCTACTTGCAGGTAGAGCTTGCTGATTGGCTTTATCTTTTATATAGACCACTATTTTAATATTCTATTGCGATATTGATTTTTTAACTTTTTTTTTTTCAGAGAACTTGGTATAGGCATTGTTGCATACAGTCCACTGGGAAGGGGCTTCTTTTCTTCTGGACCAAAGATGGTTGAAACTCTGTCTGAAGATGATTTCCGTAAGGTGATCATATGCGATGGTTAGGAAAAGATATAAAAATCCTTTTATGCTCTTTTAAATTGAAATTTTTTTGAATACAAGAATAGAAGTGATGAACAACTATTGAAACTACTAATCATCTCAAGTACTGACAATTGTTACCAGCTGACAAATACATATTATTTTATTGCATGCAAAAGTTGAAGTTTATGTTTTAATGATAATTCAATCAACAGGATGATGTCATTGGAGTGTGATATGCTTGCTTATCGGTTAGCTTATTGATGCATAGATTAAAAGAAACACAGTAGTTTATGTCAAAACCTCCTTGAAAATTATCATATAGATGTTTAATGCTCAAGTTGTTGATGATTTGACAGAGTTGGGTTATCATATTCAGGCTCTAGATGCTTGATATATCAAACCAGACAAGGGATTATAATCACATTAGTGAATGCCTACTAAATATCCATGACTACAATCACCATGAATGGAACAGTTTTTTCATGTTAATTAATTCTGTACTCCGTGGTGTCAATAGGATTGTCCTTTTGAATTTGTTATGTTTATCTTAAAGTAAACCTCTTTTCTTTTTTTTTCGGTCTAATGATATTCTGAATGATGAATTATGTGTGCAGTTCATGCCTAGGTTTCAGCCTGAGAATCTCGCTCAAAATGCACTTATCTTCGAACGTGTAAGCGAAATGGCCAAGAGGAAGGGATGCACCCCTTCACAACTTGCATTGGCCTGGGTTCACCATCAAGGAAGTGATGTGTGCCCTATACCTGGCACTACCAAGATCGAAAACTTTAATCAGAATATCGGAGCACTATCAGTAAAACTCACACCTGAGGAGATGGCTGAACTTGAATCATATGCTTCGGCAGATGCTGTCAAGGGTGATAGGTATGGTGCTGCAATGAATACATGGAGAACTTCTGATACTCCTCCCTTGTCCTCGTGGAAAGGTCAATGAACATCTTCCATCTGTTCTAGAACGGTTGTTGTGTGATTTGCATGAAGATGAACTCAACAAATACTACTGGTTGAGTTGTTTCAGCTCCTGCTTATTATTAGAAGGAATAAAATGCTGTGTTTGCAGTACGAAATCATTACTGGGTTTTCCTCAATTTGTTTGGTAGAATTAGCAGACGGTGATGTTGTTTGTCTGCACGATGCAGGTGATGAGTTTTGGATCGAATTTTAGCCATTCCCCCAAGCTACAACTGCAGGGCCATTTAATATTTGTAACCTGGATTATAAAAGATCAAAATATTGGTTTAGGTTTAGCAGGGCTGATGAAGTTCTTAGTTAAAGGTCTTGGTGAGCATTGTCCTATTGAATTGATTGTTAGATTTAAAGAAAAAGGTCCTGTCAATAGTTTAGTAATCTGAAAGCAAAGGTTCAAAGGGTTGGATGACCCATTCACTCGTCACCCACCCCTTCTTCCGCTCAACACCTTTCCAATTCAATCAACCTGTATTCTTACATCTATGTATACGCTTGTCACTAAGCGTCCTTTTCATTATCTTGATCTTATTATCCTATAATAACCGCCCAACATTTATGAGGTTCGTTAACGCTTGTAAATGTGTATTGTGGAGGGAATCATATCTATTATTATAGAAAGCGATAACCTCAACCTTGTGAGAAGGCCGGAAAGCGAACTAGTTCGACCATCGTAGGAATTGAATGTATTTAGAGATTTTGTTTTTTATCAGTTCAAGGTTTTTTTAACGTTGTGAAATTTCAGTTGCAATTTGTGCAGCCCATTTTGCAAAAGAGATTTCTATTCTCACCGGTCCTTTTGCTGTTCAAAATCCTGTTTTAAGAACCTTTAATATTCCTAATATGTTCCTCTATAAATAGATATAAGTGTCCTTATAATCATCCTTTTTTTTTTCCCCTTGTTTTCTCATAATCATGAGCATCTCACGGACATAAATGTGTTGTTCTTCTTCCACTCTTTCTCTTCGTTTGTTGTGTTTTCACTTCCGAAGATGGAGTGTCGAGGAGTGACATTGGCATCGCTAGGGTTTCATCGGATAAAATAAGAGATTACAAAAATAAGGATATGATTAGCAATTGAGGGATTGTAAATAGTAAAACTATATATATATATATATATATATATATATATATATATATATATATATATATAGTTTTAGAGGGTTATGGATGGAAAGGGGATTGTCAATAGCAAACTTTTTTGCAAAAGCCAATAGTAATTGAGAAGAACCCTTGTATTTGTTCTGCTGATTAATTAAAATATCATTATTTCTGAGAAAACGAAAACTATATATCATTATCACCGATCACAGCTCCAATGTTTCCGGACATGCGAACGACGCTCACTCGTGTACGACCATCTATCTCCAGGGAAATCAGACACAACTCACTCTGATTGGTCTTGCTCCAAAGTCCCTATTCATACAAAAGCTCTACTAATATATAGTAGTCATCAAATACGCAAAATCATATGATGGAAACCAAGACTGTGCACCCCAATTACAACAGTCTCTTGAATACAAAACATGTAAGATGTGCCCATGTTGAGGCTTCCGAAGCAGCTAAAATGCCATGGACTGGATATAAAGGCACAGACTTAATGCTGCAACCACTGAAGAAATATTGATCTGAGCTCACGCATGATGAGGTTTCCACAACAGAGCAAAAATTGACTATAACAAATCTACGTAGGAATATAAAATCAACTCCGAAAAAAAAAAATTGCAGCATAAGGTATTGAGTATTGTATTGATCCTATTCATTGCTGACTTAATAAGGCAAAGTAAGGTACATCTTGAGGTAGCTTCCGAGTGATTTCAGGATGGATGTCATGTTTTATGGCGTCTTCCTAACCTTCCAAGTAAAGCTAGAAATTATTGCATTATCGCATCCTATAGACTCGATCACTTGGTCAAAAATTCTGAAGAGGGTAGTTAAATTATTTAGTGATTTTTTCTAGAACAATAAGAAAAATTCTAGAAAAATGAATCTGATTTGCTGAGATACTATTTCCAAGCCCAAAAATGAAACGGTCTTGATATTAGGGATTTGTTTATTATGCAAATAACAAATAGTAAAGCCGGAAGGTGGTAATGTTCTCCCATCTCTTGTTTTATTGCCCATATTCTATTTGGTCGCTCAGAAATTTCATATACATTTCAAATATCATGATTCAATTTTGTTCAGCACTATTGTTCTTTAACTGATACCATGATTCAAATTTTTTTCTAAAAGTTGTGGTCTTCCCATGGTGCATTGACATACGTTGAAGAATAATTTTCTCGCTTGATCGTCAAATGGAGCTTTCCCATGGTGCTTTGGTAGAAGTTCAATTCAGATGGTTTTGTTAACACTATTCTTGCGCAAGGGATTAGCTTCATTCTTAGGGACAGCACGTTTGCTTGCTTGCTTATTTCATATTCCTGGATAATCGTTGCGATTCTACAAGGCTTGAGAGCTGCTGCTCTAAAGGAAGGAGTGTAGAAAATTCATACCGAGTGTGATGCTGCAGGTGAAGTTTTGGTCGATTTGTCGAGTAGGAAGATAACCCCACATCTACAAAATATTGCATGTTTATAGAGAAACAAATTGTCCTGACAAAATTTACTAAGATTAATAGGGAGAATATTTTTTTGGTGCGGCCATTGGCTCCCATATCTATATTTTTTTTATCGACTCTGATGGTAGGAGAGATGATTATATTAGACCGATTTTTGTAATACATTCTTTCTTTTGAAAAAACAAAAAAAATCTTATCAATAAAATTGAATGGGATGCCATATTCTGACACATTTCTAAATTGGTTGAACCACAATGCATGGCTTACTTATTATGATTGCCCATCGATGGTTGCTCTCTGCTTATCTTCTGTATTCTATTCTACCTAATATTTCCTCCTTTGTTCCCTGGCTGTAAATGAAACCAAGCCCCTAGCCCTATAACATAGATTAATACTCAATAACCCCTTCTTCCCATGAAGTCTCTAAATTACCTCTTGACATAAATTCTCTAGACCTATAATACTCAATATAGATCAGGTAGCTTCAAAATTCAAAATTTAACATTTTAACAAAATTCAAGTATCAAATCTTTTAATACTTTACAGCATTCGAGTTTAACAAATTTTTTGTTCTACTTGAATTCTCAAAACATTTAGCTTTTCCCATGCCTCTTTAAAATTCAAGGTTATTGTCTTTCCCCTCATTCCTCCATAACAACATATTTCTTTATTAAATCTTTTGAGAATTAAATTATACATGTGTTTTGCTCCGTCAGCTTAATAATCATGTATTATTATTTATAACATGAATTACTCAATTTTCTCCTCTGTTTAAAAGTGAGAATATAAGATCGGAGTACGAAGTTTAAGAGGTGCTATTTTATAGATGTAACCAAGTTGCTTTTCTCTTGAGCAATGCCATGTCCATTTGCAATTGTCACAAAGAAAAAGTAACAACCTCTGCTTGCTTGTTTTAACAAATTTCTCTTAGTTTTATAATTGTTATACAGAATATAACAGAGTGGCTATATGCTCACTCTCTTGAATCACATATGAAAAGTTTTGTTTAAAGTAACACAGAATATATCAATCACAGTATATTTTTTGACATGACAAATTTATTATGAGAATACTGAACGCATAGCTAGCAATCATACCACAACTACCCATTGTGACAAAAAGACACGAAGAGCTCTAGATTATTACCGCAAAGTAGTATGACCCAAACAGTCATAGAAGATTCATCCTATATGTATTTTTATTTTTTTAGTATATTATAGTAGAGTTTAAATATGACACATATTGTCTTAAGACTTTGGATTTGAGCTTGTATAAGAATTATTAAAGGGGATGTCATGCATATATTTTGAAGTACACATAGTTGAGGATCTTAGAGTGGATATGTGCCTCCATCATATCATTTTCTATCCATCTCTCTTGTAGAAGAAATATATGTCATTTATCAAAGGATTGGATACATGTGTTATTTAGACTTCGGTGAAGCTAGTGATTATGTAAGAGATTGGTTAAAGATTTTTTAAGATAGGCCGATCTTTTGCAAAGCATCATAGTAAAAAATGTCGATCAAACTTCAAATATCGATCAAAATCCACTTGTCCAAAATGTTGATTAACTAGAGTGACATGGCCAAGGCATTATCATGCTGAGGGTTAAGGTGTTAGGCCTCTTCTTCCTTAAAGATGATGATAGGATCCCCATTCAATTAGTGCATTTTGGCTAGACTTCTCTTTCATAGGTTCGTCAAGTAATGTTGCTATCTCCACTCAAGGCTAGTCCAACAACTATGACATCAACTTGTCATTTCGATGGATCCTTATGGTTGAGATGTTGCCTCTCAAACTTGAGAGAGATACTAATCCAAATGACCTCTCGAGATGAGTTTCATACTTACTCTTTCAGGTTATAGCAGTATTTTGTGTCATGGCTATGATCTTAATGGAATTTATAGTATTTCAGTTTATCTTTCATCAGTGGTGGTGTTCTCATTAGTGGAGGTGCTTCTAGAAGTCTTTTCTCTTTTATATATAGAAATACTTCCACATGGGAAGTATTTAATGAGATGAATCCTCTTTAAGAGGGACACGGTCTGTGCGGACTTTCATTATACGGCTGATCATTATGATTTGGCCAAGAAGGATGCTCGTGGTAGGTTTCTTCCCTTTAGCTTTTTTTCTTTTCAACTATTACAAGTTCTATCATAATATGCCAATTTGCCATTCGAAGGAGTTCTTTGTAAGTGGTTGATAGTTTGTAACGATCAACCAGAAGAAGTGGGATGGGTGAAGCCACTAATTAAGGGGTTGATCAGAATCCAAAAACATCCTTCATCTTTAAACCTTATGGTGTGATTGACTACTGGTTTACTGTCTTCAGATTGTACAGTTAGTAGGAACATTGTTGGCTTCCTTAGAAGCCTGAAGCTAATAATATTTATTTTGAACTTCTGAACCAGTTGATTGAATAAAGTAATGGATTTGGAGATAGTCTTGTGAACAATTCTCTGATTACCCTATTGACTGTGAATAGGACGGACCAACACATAGGGTGTCGATTGGTCGGTAGAACGTCATTTGGGTGGTCAAGATCATAAAATACTCCAATGGATCTGACTTTCATAGAGACGTGGAATCCTTGGGGAATAAGCTCCTCTCGGATACTTTGGACAAAAGGTAGGTAGGGTTTTGACTCTAGCAGCTTTCCCTACTTGATCTCCCATTTTGTCTTTGAGACATTAGTCCATCTCGAAGAGTTATCTCCAAATTTAGGTACAAGTCCTACCAAATAAACTTTTGATTCCCTCAGTAAATTTGACAGCTAAATGGAGAGATGATGAGGAGATTGCACTTTACGAACAGGCACTTGTGGCATTTATCGAGACTCAGCAATAGTGCTAGAGCTAGTGCTAGAGGAGTTGGTAGGGGAACCAATATCTGTTGAACCAACTAGGTGAGTTGAGGTAAGAATGGAACAACAATTTCTATATACTTGCTAATGCTTGGACTCCTGAAGTTAGGTTAGTGAAGGCTTTGTCAAGGAGGGTGATAGTCGGTGAAAAGTGATTTGTTTATGGTGTGAATGGTAGATGATTCACAACTTGGTTGTTGAACAAATGTTGAAAAATAAAAGATTTTGAATCAATTGGTATTTTCAATAGGCTCCAAAGTTAGGAGATTCTAGCATTAATATATTTGTTAGGATCAAATTCGACACTAGGAGGGATGAATTAGTGCAGCGGTTAAAAAAAGAAAACTTTGTGGATTTTAGAATACCATTTCGATGAAAAATTTTGTTCAATGAAAATACATTTTGATAAAGACGTTTAATTTTGAGCACGTTCATAAGTGAGTAGAGAGGAAGTAGAGCAATTATAGTTAAATAAAAATAGAATACAGCCAAGAAGTTAAGTAGTAAAGAAAAAGTGTACAACAAGAAAAGAACACACTGATTTATAGTGGTTCGGTCGTTCGACCTACATCCACTTCCGATACCTCCTTTGTTGATGTCACCGACTTCCACTATTGATCTTTCTTTAATGGACAAAGATCAATCACCCATTTACAGAACTCTATTGAATCTTAGATTTTAATAATGAAACCAATTGATAATGATTATGATCTAACTATATTTTTGAGTGACATAGGACTACCTTCGATTAGGAGTAGACAAATGAAGTAGAAAGAATCGATATTAGGCCAGAGGAGAACATGTCAGAAGATTGGACGTTGAGTTGAAGGATCGGTCAACGTATCGGCATAAGGCTTCAGACATGGGATTCAGGCATCGAGCCAAGAAGAGCGAAATTGCGCCAAAAAGATTAGAGTTACGGAGGACAACTACCGATTGGGCAATAAGAAACAAGAGAGGACGATACATCAAAGAATTAGATGAAGCACCAATGGACCAATGACATGTCGGACAAATTTGATTAAGCTTTGTAATAATTATCTAGATCAAAGTAGGATTAAGGTGTAATTAAGTTGGATTAGGCCAACTCAATTAAGGGCCAACTAGGCCCAAATCAGGAATATGATGAGCTAAGTGAATGGCCCAAACAGTGCCCTGGAACCACGTCAAGCAATGGCACCACGAGGGTGGGTGGTAGAACTACCTAAAGGCTCAGCCTCCAAGGCTAAGTTTGAGCGGTGGTACCACCTAGTGTTAAGCAACTTGGGCAGTGGTATCGCTAGACTGGGTGGTGGTACCGCCTAGTACAGTATCAGCTTAGTGTGTCAGGCGGTGGTATAAAAAGCCTAGGCAGTGGTACCACCAGTTCCCGATAGACCTGGGATGAGACCAGTTTTTAGCTTCAAGTTTGAATCCATTTGAAGCCTATAAATACTCCTCTCATCCTTGGTTAGAAGACACAAGCATAGAGAACTTGAAAGTAGAAAAACGTTGCTAAAATCCTTTCCCTCTTTTAGTCTTTACTTGCTTTCAGTTTAAAGAGAGGAGTGAGTAATTGCTTATAAAGGTTATTCTACTAAACCTGTAAAAAGAGAAAAGGGTTGTAAGGGTAGTTAGTCTTCGCTTGGTTGAAAGAAAACTACTAGTGAAAGCCGATGGCCTTGACGAAGGAGGAATCGAGAGTGGATGTAGGTCGGATGACCGAACCACTATAAATTGGTTTGCCTTTATTTTCTTGCTATTTATCTTTCTGCAAACCACTTTACTTGCTCTATATCACTCACTTGCAAATACTTTTAAGTTAAACATCTTTTCGATATAGACTTAATCATCAAAACGAATCTTTCATTGAAATAATTTTTTGAAATCATAAATTAACATAATCTTTATCGTTGCACTAATTCACCCCCCCCTCTTAGTACCGAATTCGATCCTAACAATTGGTATCAGAGTCTCGATATTTCTTGTTTAGATTAACACCTAAGAGAAATAGCTCTTTTCGGCTTTCAAGAGGGTTTTTCTATTATTCATCCTCCCATGTTTAATGGAATGGACTACACTTATTGGAAAACTCGAATGTGAGTTTTCTTGCTTTCTTTGGATTTTGATTTATGGAATATCATTGAAAATGATTTTCAAACACCCTCTAAACCCATGAATGAATGGAATAATTTTGAGAAAAAATTATTTTCGTTAAATGCAAAGGCTATAAATGTCTTATTTTATACGTTAGATAAAAATGAGTTAATCGGATTTTGATTTGTGAAACTGTATATGACACTCACTTGAAATCACACATGAAGGCACAAGTAGAGTCAAAGACTCGAAAATAAATATTTTGATGCATGATTTTGAACTTTTTCGAATGGTACCAAGTGAAACTATTGCTGATATATACACCCATTTTATGGATATCATCAACAGTTTAAAAGCTCTTGATAAATTTTTTTCGAGCTTTGAACTTGTAAACAAGATTTTAAGATCCCTTCTAAAAAGTTGGGATCCTAAAATAACCCCTATTCAAGAGATAAAAGATTTAAATAAATTTTCATTGAAAGAACTTATCGGGTCTTTGATGACTTATGAAATGAAACCTATGGGACATGATGCACTTGAGAACAACCCTCCAAAGAATAGGAAAGATTTGAGACTTCGAACTATAGAAGACCACTCGAGCGAAAGCTCAAGTGACGATGACCTTGAACTCATAACAATGAAATTTAAAAAATTTATAAAACAAGAACTAAAAACAAAAATGAACTTGAAAATAAGAAGATGCCAAAGAAGAAGAAAGAACTCAAGGACAAATCGAGAACATCTGATGGCGAGATGGCAAATTATATTTTGATGGCTTTCGACAATAAGGTAAGCAACTCAACTAATTCCCTTTTACTTCTATTATGAAATTACTTGATGTTTTTCATGAGTTGCTTAATTTAGTTTGTAAGAAATAAATTTTTTTTATAAAAATATATCATGCTTTTCTTTCGAGTTATTTCTAAAAATTAAAAATTATGAATGATAATTGCATGTTTTATGATAATGCTTGCATACCAAATTTATATGTTTTAAGCAGCAATCATGTGTATCTTGATGATTTTGTATTGCTTTCAATTCTAAACATGATGCTTGGCCTTTAAATAAAAATTTGAACGTACTCACTTAAATTGAAACACATAAAAAAGGGAAAAATGCATTATCATGATAAATTAAATCTTTTGAAGATATATTATATTTAATGTGCTATATTTTTAGTATTGATGGTTTTTATGATGAAACTTATTTTTTGGACTTATACGATGATGCATGGTTTTGGAAAAAATTTGAGCATGACTACTGATTTCTCATACTAAGCTAGAATCATGTAAGAAGGAAAACTTCTTATTACAACTAACAACAATAAAAGAAAGATCATTGAAATTAAAATGATTTTGTAAATGCTTTATAGAATCATGCTTGAAAGTTATGATATCATGCTTGATGATTTTTTACAAAATTTGCTTTTCGGTCTTCAACATTGATGCTTGTTTTTATTTAGCATAAAAACTCGGGCATGTTTATATGAAATCAATGCATGAATTGAAACAACTAAAAAAAAGAATGCATTCTTTTTTCCATAAAAAGTTCTCTATCCTTAAAGCTTTTCGATTTTTGAATAAAAGATCCATGTAGATTATCTTTTGTGAATATTTTGAATTATAAAGAGATTTTGATGAAGTGTTAATGAATCTATTTATGCTATTTTATGAATCTCGAAAGTAATTTTGATGATGAGTTTGGAGTTGATAAATTGATTTGAATAAGATCTTTTTTCAAGCAAATCATGAACTTGCTTTTGATTTCTTAACTTGAGATATCTTTTATGGGAATCGAAATCCTTTTCCTCTATGGTTCCTTCCTTTTACCATTTACCAAAGAGGAAAACAATTCAAGCCATGATCTTGATATCTCGATATTTGATACTTGAATTTTTTTTTTTTTTGAAATGTGATCTTGATGGCTTGAGATGTCTTATGCTTAAATCAAGAGTTTTTCTTCTATGTTTCTTCTTATCATTTACTAAAAAGGAGAACTTTCTAAATGAATCATGACTTGATTTCTCATAATCTTTGATATTGATATCTTTTATATCATGATTCTTTTGTATTGGTTGTATACCTTTTGTGATGATTGAATCATGGATGTAAATTTTTGATACTCCATTAATCACTCTTGATGAATATTTATCTTTGTTAATTGTCATGATCTGAAAATTCATGTAAAGGGAAAAAATTATAACATTGTACTCTTCCCTTCTTTTTGACAAAAATAAAGGGGGAGATAGCTTGCTAGCTTGCACATCGCAAATGAAAGCAAAATTTGCTAGCTCGAATATCACAAGAGAAAGAAAAGTTTGCTAGCTTATGTATCGCAAAGGTTGCTAGCTTGCACACTTCAAGGAAGTAAAAATTTACTAGCTCACAAAGGCAAAACTTGCTTACACTTCTCAAAAGAAAAGAAACAAAATTTGCTACCTTAGAATATTGCAAAGAGAAGCAAAGTGCTATCTTGCCTATCTTAAGAAGCAAAAGTACAAAATTGCACATCTTTGAAACTTGCTATGCTTGAATGTTGTAAAGTGATTGCTAGTTTGTATGTTGTAAAATTTACATATTTTCAAAACACTTCCTAGATGCAACTTCTCCTTTTTGTTGATGACAAAGGGGGAGAAGTATGATGATGATCATGTATTATATGATGTATTAAACATTTTAATTTTGCATGATTTATTTAAATTTTTAAATTTTGAATTGTCTATTAATATGGTATATTGATAGGGGGAGTTAAGGTTAACTTTGTCATCAATTCGTTGTCATCATAAAAAAGGGAGAGATTGTTGAATCTTGGATTTTGATGATGAAACCAATTGATAGTGATTAAGATCTAATTGTATTTTTGAGTGACGCAAGACTACCTTCGATCAAGAGTAGACAATTGAAGCAGAAAGAATCGACGTTGGGCTGGAGAAAAACATGTTAGAAGATTGGATGTCGAGCCGAAGGATCGGTCGATGTATCAGCAGAAGGCTTGGATTTAGGCATCGGGCCAAGAAGAGTGTAATTATGCCAAGAAGATCAGAGTTGCAGAAGACAACTACCGATTGGGCAATAGGCCACGAGAGAGGACGATGTGTCGAAGAATCGGACAAAGCGTCGATGGACCAATGACATGCTGGACAAATTCGATTAAGATTTATAATAATTGTCTAGATTGAAATAGGATTAAGATATAATTGAGTTCGAATTAGGCTAACTCAAATAGAGGCCAATTGGGCTCAAATTAGGGCTATGTTGGGCCAAGTGAAAGGTCCAAACAGTGCCCTAGAGCCACGTCAGGTGGTAGCACCGCCATGGTAGGCGGTGGAACCGCTAGGGTGGGCGATGGAACCACCTGAAGGCTTAGCCTCTAAGGCTGAGTTTGGGCGGTGGTACCACCCAGTGTCAAGTAGCCTAGGCGATGGTATTACCAGATTAGACGATGGTACTACCCAATACACTGTTAGCTCAGTGTGCCAGGCGATGGTACCGCCAGACTGGATGGTGGTATCGCTAGACTAGATGGTGGTACCGCCTAGTGATAGAAAGCTTGGGTGGTGGTACCATCCAGCATTGGTAGTGGTACCGCTAGTACTTAAAAAACTCAGGATTAGTTTTTGACTCCAAGTTTGAATCCATTTGAAGTCTATAAATACCCCTCTTATCTTTGGTTAGAAGACACAAGCATAGAGAACTTGAAAGTGGAAAAACACTACTAAATTCCTTTCTCTCCTCTAGTCTTTACTTGCTTTTAGTTTAAAGAGAGGAGTGAGTGATTGCTTGTAAAGGATATTCTCCTAAACCTATAAAAGGAGAAGAGGGTTGTAAGGTTAATTAGTCTTTGCCCGATTGAAAGAAGACTGCTAGTGAAAGCCGGTGGCCTCGATGAAGGAGGAATCGGGAGTGGACGTAGGTCAGATGACCGAACCACTATAAATTGGTTTACCTTTATTTCCTTGCTATTCATCTTTTTGTAAATCACTTTACTTGCTCTACATCAGTTACTTGCGAGCACTTTCAAGTTAAACATCTTTTTGATATGAACTTAATTGTCGAAACTAATCTTTCATGGAAATAATTTTTCAAAATCATAAATTGACGTAACCTTTACCGTTGCAATCATCTTTACATCATTTCATGCTAGCAAGTTTTACATTATTGTGATACCAAGATAGTGACTTTTTCATCGTGGAGAAAATGTGCAAACTAGCACTACTCTTGTTAGCACTTCTTTTTAGCTTTGAAATAGGCAAGCTAGCAAAGATAAAAAAATAGATGAAAGTATCCATAAGATTTCTTCTTGAAAAGAGGAGTTCATTCATTAAGAAGGATCAAGGTTATCGAAAATCCTTGAATTATATAAGGAAAAGAATCCATTCAAGCTATCAAAAATTCATCAAACTTCTACTTTCATCAAGAGCTAAAGGATTCATGGCATAAGAAAATTAGAAAGAAGAGAGGTTCATAATCATTGCATGAAAGTTGCACAAAAAGTGTAACAATAAAATCCATGAATGACACTTCTTCTTTCGTAAGCATACGGAGGTTGAAAAAAAAAATTTATCAAGTGACGGAGCAAGGGTATCAAATATCCATAAATAGAGTAAGAGAAAGAAGATACAAAATAAACTCGATAAAAGCTCCATTTAAAAAATCAAAAAAGTCCAAAAAAGTATACAAGAAACTCATGTTTTCGGACAATTTAACATTCCTAATTCTCTTCTAATGAAATCAAATTATTTCTCATTTAAAGGTTTTATAAAAATATCAGCCAATTGATGTTTTGTATCAATAAATTCTAAGGTTACATCATGGTTATTAACATGATCTCTTATAAAGTGATACCTAATATCAATATGTTTAGTTCTAGAGTATTGAATGAGATTTTTTGTTAAATATATTACACTTGTGTTATCACATTTTATGGGTATATTCTTTAAGTGAATTCCATAATATTCTAATGTGTTTTTCATCATATAACTTATGCACAACATGCACTTGCAACTATGTATTCGACTTCGGTTGTAGATAATGCAATCAAATTTTGTTTCTTAGAAGACCAAGAGATAAGTGCATGACCTAAGAATTGACATGTTCCAGATGTGTTTTTTCTATCTATTCTACATCCTGCAAAATCAGCATCAGCATAAGCAGTTAATTCAAAGTTTTTAGATTTTGGATACCATAATCCTAGATTTTGAGTTCCTTTTAGGTATCTAAGAATCCTTTTAATGGCTTTAAATGAGATAACTTAGGATTAGATTGAAATCTAGCATGAAGTCTTATACTAAATATTGTGTCTGGTCTAGTTATAGTAAGGTATAGTAAACTACCTATCATACCGCTATAGGTTTTTTGATTAAAACTTTCTCCACTATCGTCCATATCTAATTTAGTGAAGATACTTGATGTATTGATAGCCTTTGAACTATTCATATTGAATCATTTTAGTAATTCTAATGTATATTTGGTTTGACTAAAAAAAATTTCATCACTAAATTGTTTGATTTATAAACCTAAGAAGAAAGTTAGTTCACCCATTAAGCTCATTTCGACCACTTAGCTCATACTTTTGGCAAATGATTTGCATAATGATTCATTTGTGAAACTAAAAATAATATCATCACTATAGATTTAAATAATAAAAAAATATTTTTTAAATTTTTAACAAATAATATAGTATCGACCTTGCCTTTAGAGAAATTATTTTGGATAAGAAATGAGCTAAGTCTCTAATACCAAGCCCTTGGGGCTTGTTTTAATCCATAGAGAGCCTTGGTTAACTTAAACACATGATTAGGAAAAAGAGTATTCTCAAATCCGGGATATTGTTCAACATAAACTTCTTCAGAAATAAAGTCATTTAAAAAGATACTTTTGATATAACAAGCATAAGCAAGGAGCATCCTTATGGCTTCTAATCTTGCTGCAGGAGAGAAAGTTTCTTCATAATCAATTCCTTCTTCTTAGTTGAAACCTTTGGCCATTAATCTAGTTTTTTTTTCTAACCACGATACCAAATTTATTTTACTTGTTTCTAAAGACCCATTTAGTACTAATCACTAAATGGTCATTAGGTCTAGGAACAAACTTCCACACCTTATTTCTCTCAAATTGATTTAACTCTTTTTGCATTATGATAACCCATGAATCATCTTTCAAGGCCTCGTCAATGCATTTAGGTTCAATTTGAGATAGAAAAGCGGTGTTAACATGAAAACTTTTAAAGGAAGAGTTAGTTTGAACATCTTTTGATGTATCTCCTATGATTAGCTTCTTAGGATGAGCATCTACATATTTTCATTCCTTAGGTAAAGATGTTTCGGAAGAAGATGCATCCAAGTTGCTAGTGGGAAAAGAGGTTTTATTCAAATTTAAAGCATCAAAATCAAGATCATCAAAATCATTTTTCTTGAATTCGGAAACTTCATTAAAGACAACATGAATGGATTCTTCTAGAACTAAAGTTCTTTTATTAAAGACACAAAAAGCTTTAGAAGTAGAAGAATAACTAAGAAAAATGGCTTTATCAGATTTTGCATCAAACTTTCCTAAGGTATCTTTTTATTTAAGATAAAACATTTATAACCGAAAACTTTAAAATATAAAACATTGGGTCTTTTGTTATTCCATAATTTATAAGAAGTTTTGGAAAGTAATGGTCTTACTAGAACCCTATTCATGATATAGCATATCATGTTAACGGCTTCAACCCAAAAATATTTAGGTAGACTATGTTCGTTTAACATGGTTCTCGTCATTTCTTGTAAGCTCCTATTCTTTCTTTCAACTATTCCATTTTATTGTGGGTTTCTTGAAGTAGAAAAATTATGGTTGTACCTATTTGATTCATAAAAGTATTAAAAATCACGATTTTGGAAACTCACCACCGTGATCATTACGAATCAATAAAATCATAACGCCTTTTTTATTTTGAATAAGTTTATAAAATTTTAAAAAATACTTAAATCAATCACTTTTATGTGCCAAGAAGTATGTCCAAGTATATCTACTATAATCGTCTACAATTACAAAGGTGTATTTGCTACCTCCTAGACTTATTGTATCAATTGGTCTAAATAAATCCATATAGATCAATTACAATGGTCTATAGGTGCTTATTTGATTTTTTTGATTTGAAACTACCTTTTATTTGTTTTTCTAGTTGATATGCATCACATACTTTGTCTTTGATAAACTTAATGTTAGGGATTCCTCTTATAAGTTCTCTAAATGAGATTTGAGATATTAGTTTCATGCTAGCATGTCCTAACCTCCTATGCTAAAGCCAAGCATCATCATTTAAAACCGAGAAGTATATTTCATTACAAAGATTATCAATGTCAATAGTATACACATTATTATGTTTTAAGGCAATCATAGATGTATTTTTGTATGGTATTTCAATAATATAAACATTAGATTCAAATCTTACAATGTATTATTTATCACACAATTGACTAATGCTCAAAAGATTATGCTTTAAACCATCTACTAATAACACATCTTCAATCAAAAAGTTTAATTTGTTACTTATGGTTTCTTTGCCTATGATTTTACTTTTGTTGTTGTCTCCGAAGGTGACATATCCTTCGTCTTGGCTAGTAAACTTAGATAATTGAGTTGGATCTCTGGTCATGTGCCTTAAGCATCCACTATCAATGTACCATCTCTTGCTCATAGCTTATGATTGTAAACATATCTACAAGAAAGGGGGGTTTTTAGGTACCAATTCGACTTTGAGTGCCTCATAAATCCCTAACTTGTCATTTTACATAGAGTCCTTTATAGTTCCTTTAAGAACCCAAATTAACTTATATGGACTATACTTTTTAAATAGGCATTTATGAGCATAATGTCCGAGTTTGCAATAAAAGTTGTATTTCATGCGAGTTGAAACATGTAAGGTAGAGCCTTTAATAAAGATGGTTGGCTTTTGGTAAGTATTACTCACAAAGCCAATTTCATCTCTTCTATGAATGTGACCCTTATCTGCAAGAATCATATTCAAGGATTTGCTACCAATCTTAAACTTTTCCAAAGTTTCATTTAGTAGTAAGTTTTCCTTTTCAAGTGCCTCTAAATGTTCACATTTGGTGCATGGAGGCAATATATCGTTATCATGTTTAATCTTCAATTTATCAAATTCACTAATTAGAAAGGTATGCTCTTTTTTCAATAATTTATATTTTTTGCTAACTAATTTACATTCATCGAATAAGTCATGAAAAGTACTCAATAATTCATCGAAAGATAAATTTGCATTAAATGAACTACTTGCCTTATCGCCAAATGTCATTAGCATGTAGTTAGTAACCTCCTTGTTGTTTTACTCCTCATCTTCGAAAGCGCTTGAATCATTCCACGTAGCTTTGAGTGCTTTCTTCTTCTTCGATTGCTTCTTCTTCACTTGGGGACATTCACTTTTAAAATGTCATAGCTTCTTCTATTCATAGCAAATAATTTGTTCCTTCTTGAGTTTAATTTTATTTTTAGTGTCATTTTTAGATTTATTTTTTATGAATTTTTTAAATTTTTTTGTTAAAAGTGCCAAGTCATCATCATCATTGTCTTCATCACTTGAGCTTTCTCTCAAGTGGTCTTCATGAGTTCTAAGTGCCAAATCCTTTCTATTCTTTGGAAGGTTGTTTTTAAGTTCTTCATGTGCATTGGAAGTCATCTCATAGGTCATTAAAGACTCGATAAATTCTTCAAGCAGAAAGTCATTCAAGTCCTTGGCTTCTTGAATAGTCATTACTTTAGGGTCTCAACTCTTTGGAAGTGATCTTAATATCTTATTAACAAGTTTAAAATTATAAAAACTTTTACCAAGAGCTTTTAGACTATTGATGACATTCGTAAATCGGGTGTACATGTCTCCAATAGTCTCGCTTGGTTTCATGTGAAACAATTCGTAACTATGAACTAAAAGATTAATTTTAGACTCATTTACTCTACTAGTGCTTTCGTATGTGATTTCAAGTGTATGCCAAATGTCATAAGTCGTTTTGCAAATAGAAATTTGATTGAATTCATTCTTGTCTAAAGCACAAAACTGGTATTCATAGCCTTGACGTTTAAAGAAAAAGTCTTTTTCTCCAATTCATTGCAATCGTTCATTAGAAGAGAAGACTTTTAAAATTCATTTTCGATGATGTTCTATAACTCAAAATCCATAGAAATTAAGAAAATTCTCATTCTAGTTTTCCAATACATGTAATTTGTCCCATTGAACATGGGTGGACGTATGATTGAATGACTCTCTTGATTGCTAGCAAATGCCATCTCTCTTGGGTTTTAAACCAAATCGAGAGTGACCTTGCTCTGATACTAATTATTAGGATCAAGTTCGGCACTAAGAGAGGGGGGGTGTTAGGATTAGAGAGGCACCAAGAGGGGGTGGGTGAATTAGTGCAGCGGATTAAAACTCGTAAGTTTGAAACCGATTTCATAAATAGCTAGTTTGGATGAAGATTTTGATTCGACGAAAGATGACTTCTTTAAAGTAGCTTAAGTAAAAGAGATAAGACCGAACGATTTATAGCTAAGTAGAGAAACGATTCAGAAATTTAAATACTCACACATTCAAAGAACACCACGATGTATAGTGGTTCAATCAAATGACTTACATCCACTTTCAAAACCTTCTTCAATGAGGCTCCCAACTTCCACTAGCAAGTCACGTTGAAGGGGAATGACTAAATACCCCTCTTACAACCTTTTTATAAGTGGTTCACACTCTTACAGATTTTTACAAAGAGAAAGAGGAAGGTGAATTCTAGCTATTGAAAATAAGGCTTTCCTAAAGCTTTTGCTAAATTTCTAACTCTCAAAAAGTTGCTCTCTCAGCTGAGAAAAGAGGGATATTTATAGATCCCAAGAAGATTTAAATTTGGGCTCCAAATTTAAATGTATTTTGGGTTTCCTGGTGCTGGCAGTGCCATTGCCTGTCAATTGTCAGATTGACAGAGTACTGGGCAATGCCACCACCTAGCCTAGGCGGTTCCACCGCCTGGCCTCTCTAGTGCTGGGTAGTGCCACCGCCCCAGCCTGGGCGGTTCCACTGCTCGGCCTCTCTAGTGCTGGGCGATGCCACCGCCCGGGCCTTTTAGCAAAGCTGAATAGGCCATATTTTCGACCCAAATCAGCCCAATAAGGGCCCAGTTGGCCCCTACTAGGTTAAAAAAGGATTATTTCCTAATCCTTACCCTAATTACATGCTAACTACAAATTGAAGCATAATTCTAAGTGATTTAAATTGACATTCTTCAAGTCTTCTCTTCCGGTGAGCTTTCCGACGAATTTCCGGTGGACTTCTAACACTCCTTCGGATTTCTTCCGGTGGACTCCTAGCAGGCTCCCAGATTCTGTGGTGAGTTCAACAAGTCTTTGGCAAGCTTCCGAACCTTCTCGGTGATCTCCGCGAACCTCCAACGATCTTTCCGATGAACTTTCGAAACCTTTGGCAAGTCCCTGATTCTATCTCGGTTGGTTCCGGCAATACTTCTGATGATCCTTCGGACTTTCGGTGAACTCTCGAACTCCTAGCAAACTTGACCTCGGTAAATCATTTTATGTTTTCATCCTATTGTAGTTAATCCTGCACACTTATCTCGACAATATGGATTAGAACAAATAATTCACCAATTGACTTCATCATCAAAATCCGAGATTCAACAATCTCCCTCTTTTTTATGATGATAATCAATTGATGATGGAGTTAATCTTAACTCCCCCTATCTATATGCCATATTATGAGAAGGTAAAAATACTTGAATTCAATCCTCTTGAATTCAACCCAAACCTGATAAGTTTTATTCATTAAACTTATCGTCATACTTAACAAGTATGAATTTTCATCCATAAATATGAAACTTCATATTTTTCACAATGTTATGACATGATATGCATTTTCTAGTCGAATGATAGATATTTATCATTTCGACAAGAGAAACTAATCACAAATTGAAATGACATAAGGATTAAATAATATCAATGAGGTGCACAAGATCGAGGCATGATATCAAATGAATTAATAGCTTAAAAAACATCTTAAGCATTTGAGATATATTACGATATATTACGATGCTTTATAATAATTAATTATTGATTTCAAAGTATGACAAAAGTAATTTACAATATGAACCATATAAGTTATTGCGATGAGATGCGATACATATAAGTCATTTTTCATTCCAACATATTGCTACATATAAGTCATTTGTCATCAATTTCATATTTTTCTCCCCTTTTGTCATCAACAAAAAGGAGATGAAAAATTCATATATGGTTATGAAATCTGAAAAAAATCAGTCTTCACTTATCAAATTTTATCAAACATGAACTTGGCATTTATAACTTTAAGAAATGAAACATCATACTTAGAAGTATTTCAAAAATATGTCCATAGTAGTTATAAAGTTTACAAAACAAGAGTTAAAGGAAACAACTATTCCTCAGGAGGAATTCCAAAATGCCTATACAGGTGGTTTATCTTCCGATTCATCTGTCGTACTTCCTTCAAAATTTCAACTTGCTGTAAGTTGATTTAATCTTGCTGTGATTTGATTTGATTTAATGCTAACATGATTGGATCTTCAGTGGATGGAGCAGGAGCTGGCTTGGATGGTGCTGGACCAAAGGGACTAGGCGGAGGAGATTCACTTCCCCTAATGACTGGTGTTTCATGTCGCTCTACTGGTGGGGGAGCTAGATCAATCCTTCTATGTTGCCTAATCCATATACTATTTCTAAATATGCATCTAAGTCTCTTGAGAAGGTTTCTGTTGATAGTGTTATATCTGTCGACTTGTATTATTTCCTCATCGGGTGACACACAAATATCATGTGTAAGTATTAATCTAGTGATCAACTGACCATACGATAACATTAAGTTTCTAGAGATAATTTCCATCATATGTTGTCGGATCAAGTATCCAAAGCAGTTGTTTTGTCTGGCCATAATCCAATACATGGTGCTTAATTCTAGTATACTAATCTCATCATGGTGATATTGTTTAGAAAGAAGGATGCTTATGATGATGTGATGAAGAATTTTTGAATTAAAGGATAACAAGTGCTTGCAGCTTTTGGGAACAATGCATAGGTTAGGATTTACAAAAATTGTCTCTAAAGTCTTGGAGTGGGTTGCTCCGATTACATCCATATCCCATTGGCCTATGAAATAACAACCCCTATCCTTTTCTTCAATTCCAATTAGCTCACATATCGTATGATCAAAAATTTGAATTTCGGTTCCCAAAAGGTAGGTAGTCAAGCTATCATTTTCCACACTCAAGTTTGCGTAGAACAACTTAACCAACCTAGGGTAAATCGGTTCATTGATTTGTAAGATAGGCAAGACATCTAAATCGGTAAACCATCTAATGGGTTCTCTTATGTATGGCTTTTGATTCGAAATTGGGGTACCTTAGAGCTACTTCATTAGATCTAAAGAGGATTGGCTCATAGGAATCTCCTTCCAACCTTTTCCCTTTACCTCTTGATGATATCTTAGGAGGCATATCTAGTCATGATAGATGGATCAAGAAGAAACATTAAGGAATAGACCAAGTAATGAGAAGAGAAGAGAAAATTTTAGATTTTACCTTGTTTGAGTTTCCTTGGGAGTTGAAGATCTTAATTCAAGAAGAAATTCTTTCTTAGGCTTTTAGAGGAAGAAGATGGGGTGTGGAGAGGATTACAGGGCTTTGGAAGAGGAGGAAGAGAAATTTTTTGGGTTGGGGGCGGTTCCACTGTCGACCCTAACCCACCCCTTAAATATAGGGGTGTTCAAGCGGTGCCACCGCCAACCGGGCGGTGCTACTGCTGGCACCAAATTATATATATATATTATTTTATTTTTAGAAGTTTTAATGTGTTGATTTAAGATAAGATGGTATCTTGGATCACTCTTTAAAATACAAAATGAAAAGAAGGAAGTCAAGTCCACGAAAGGCGAAAAGATGATAACAAGGATTTCGAAAAAGATTTACAATGAAGCTCATTCACGAGGACAATTCAACATGCCTAATTGCCTTCTAATAAAGTCAAATTATTCTTCATTTAAGGGTTTTATGAAAATATCTACTAATTGATGTTTTGTATCAATAAATTCTAGAATGACATCATTACTATTGATATGATCTCGTATAAAGTGATGCATAATATCAATATGCTTAGTTCTAGAGTGCTGAATAGGATTTTTGGTTAAATAAATAGCGCTTGTATTATCATATTTTATGAGAATGTTCTTTAAATGAATTCTATAATCTTCTAATGTATTTTTCATCTAAATAACCTGTGCACAACATGCACTTGCAGCTATGTATTCAGCTTCAGCCGTAGATAGTGCAACCGAGTTTTGTTTCTTGGAAGACCAAGAAACGAGTGCATGTCCTAATAATTGACATGTTCCGGATATGCTTTTTCTATCTATTCTACATCCGCCAAAATCTATTAGGTTCAGAGTGGCACTAAGAGGGGGGGGGGTGAATTAGTGCAGCGGATTAAACTGAATAAAGCTTGAAAACCGATTCCGGAGATTTGCTTAAGAATTTGATTCCGCGAAAGAGACTTTAACTTGAAAATATTCAGGTAAATGAAATTGGAAGTAGGGAGAAGAAATCTGATCAATTTGTAGCTTAAGAAATTTACGATGCAAAATTGAAGTACTCACACAGCAAGTAAACGCAGCGATGTATAGTGGTTCGGTCAAATGACCTACATCCACTCTTGAAGCCTCCTCCAATGAGGCTCCCAACTTCCACTACTAAGTCTCTTGAAGGGAAAGGACCAAACACCCCTTTACAGCCTTTTACAAGAGGTTCCCTCTCTTTATAGGATTTTTACAAGGAGAAGAAAGGAGGAGAACACTTGAGCAAATGAAAGCAGAAATTTGCTATAGCTTAGACTCAATTCTAATACTGCAAAGATCCTTCAACTAGCTAGGAGTAAAGGGGTATTTATAGAGCTTTTTGGGATTCAAAAATCTCGCTCAAAGTGGTCTCATCCGAAATTTCAGACTGTAAGCGGTACTACCGCCTGGCACTGGCGGTACTATCGCCTGACACACCTTTGTGTGTGTCAATGTGCTGGCGGTACTACTACCTGACACAGGTGATTACAACCACACATCAGTGGTACCACTTACTTGCACAGGGGTGGTGCTACGCCTTGGCCTTGATCAACAGGCAGGTGCTACCGTCGGCCCTTGCCAGAAATTGTATGGGCCTAACCTTTGACCCAATACAGCCCATTAAAGGCCCAATTGGCCCAATACAGGTCTAGACAGGATTAACACCTAGTCTATAAGTGCTAACTATGAACTTTTAAAGCCAAATTAAACCGACACCATCAAGTTATCTTCCGAAGAGCTTTCTGGCAATCTTCCGACGGACTTCTGACACTCCCTCGGATTCCTTCTGATGGATTCCCGACAGGCTCCCGGATTCTTTGGCAAGTTCAACGAGTCTTTGACACCCTTCCGAACCTTCTCGGTGATCTCTGCGAACCTCTGACGATCTTTCTAGCGAACTTCTGAAACCTTCGGCAAGTCCCCGATTTCATCTCGGTTGGCTCCGGCAGCACATCCGATGATCCTTCGAACTTTCGGTGGACTCTTGAACTTCTAGCAACTTGACTCCGGTAATTTGCTCTATCATAGTTAATCCTGCACACTTATCTCAAAAATGGATTAGATCAAATAACCATCAATTGACTTCATCATCAAAATCCAAGATTCAACAAAATCGACATCTGCATAAGCTATTAAATCAAGGTTATTGGATTTTGGATATCATAATCCTAGATTATGAGTACCTTTAAGATATCTAAGAATTCTTTTAGTGGCTTTAAGATGAGACAGCTTAGGATCAGCTTGAAATCTCACACAAAGTCCTACACTAAACATGATATCCAATCTAGTCGTAGTAAGATAGAGTAAGCTACCTATCATTCCCCTATATGTCTTTTGATCAAAATTTTCTTCACTTTCATCGAAATCTAACTTAGTAGAAGTACTCATAGGAGTATTTATAGCTTTTGAACCATCCATGTTAAATCTTTTTAACAATTCTAATGTATATTTAGATTGATTAAGAAATATGCCATTACTAAGTTATTTAATTTGTAATCCTAAAAAGAAGATTAATTCTCCCATTAGGCTCATTTCAGATTCGTGACTCATACACTTGGCAAATGATTCATATAGTGATTCATCTGAAGAACAAAAAATAATATCGTCAACATAAATTTGAACAATAAGAAAATTATTTTCAAAATGTTTGATAAACAATGTAGTATCAACCTTGCCTTTTGTAAAATTATTTAAAATAAGAAAGGAACTAAGCCTTTCATACCAAGCTCTAGGAGTTTGTTTTAATCTATAGAGAGCTTTATTTAATTTAAATGCATGGTTAGGAAGAAGAGAGTTTTCAAACCCAAGAGGTTGTTCAACGTACACTTCTTCATAAATAAAACCATTCAAGAAAGTACTTTTGACATCCATTTGAAATAATTTAAAATCATTACTACTAGCATAGGCAAGAAGCATCCTAATGGCTTCTAATCTTGCCACAGGAGCGAAGGTCTCTTTATAATTGATACCTTCTTCTTGGTTGAAACCTTTGGCCACTAGTCTAGCCTTGTTTCTAACCACGATACCGCATTCATCTTGCTTGTTTCTAAAAACCTATTTAGTACCAATAACTAAATAGTCATTAGGTCTAGGAACAAGCTTCCATACTTCATTCCTCTTAAATTGATTCAATTCTTCTTGCATTGCGATAATCCAAGAATCATCTTTCAAGGCATCATTAATGCACTTAGGTTTAATTTGAGAAATAAAAGCGGCATTGGGCACAAAATTTTTTAAAAGAAGAACGAGTTTGAACTCCTTTCGATGTATCTCCTATAATTAACTCCTTGGGATGAGCATATATATACTTCCATTCCTTAGGTAAGAAAATTTGGGAAGAAGATGTATCCAAGTTGCCATTTTGAGGAGAAGGTTCATTTAAATTTAAATCATCGAAACCAAGATCATCATCAATATCATTTTTCTTAAATTTAGAAAATTTATTAAAACTATATAAATAGACTCTTCTATAACTAAAGTTCTTTTATTGAAAACGCGAAAAGCTTTAGAAATAAAAGAGTAACTAAGAAAGATGTCTTCATCGGATTTAGCATCAAATTTTCCTAAAGCATCCTTTTTATTTAAAATAAAATATTTACAACCAAAAACTTTAAAGTAAGAAACATTAGATTTTTTATTATTCTATAAATCATACGGAGTCTTAGATAGAGATGGTCTTACTATAACTCTATTCATGACATAGCAAGCCGTATTCACGGCTTCGGCTCAAAAATATTTGGGTAAATTATATTTATTTAACATGGTTCTTGCCATTTTGTTGTAAATTTTTATTTTTTTTTCCACTACTCCATTTTGTTGAAGATTCCTCGGAGTAGAGAAGTTATGGTTATATCCATTTGTTTCACAAAAATTTTGGAAGTCACGATTTTGAAATTCACCACCGTGATTACTCCGAATTGATGAAATCATGAAACCTGTTTTGTTTTGAGTAAGTTTACAAAATTTAGAAAAATATTTGAAACAATCACTTTTGTGAGCCAAGAAATAGGTCCAAGTGTATCTACTATAGTCATCCACAATTGTGAAGGCATATTTGCTACGTCCAAATGGATCAATTGCAATGGTCTAGTGGTGCTAATTTGATTTTTTGGTTTGAAACTAGTTTTTATTTGTTTTCCTAGTTAACAAGCATCACACGCATTGTCCTTGACAAACTTCATATTGGGAATCCCTCGTACTAACTCTCTAGATGAAATCTTAGATATTAGTTTCATGCTTGCATGGCCTAATCTCCTATGCCAAAGCCAAGTATCATCATTCAAAACCGTAAAACATATTTCATTACTTAGTTCATCAATATTAATGGTGTAGATATTATTTTGTTTTAAAGCAATCATGGATATGTTATTGTTTGGTTTTTCAATGATGCAAACATTAGATTCAAATCTAACAACATAACCTTTATCGCATAATTGACTAATGCTTAAAAGATTATGTTTTAGTCCAACACATCATCAATTGAAAAACTTGATTTGTTACCTATGGTTCCCTTGCCAATGATTTTACCCTTGTTGTTATCTCCGAAGGTGACATACCCTTCTTCTTTGCTAGTGAGTATAGAGAAATGAAATGGATCTCCGGTCATGTGCCTTGAACATCCAGTATCAAGATACCATCTCTTGCTTCTAGCTTGTGAGTTTGTCTACAAAAAAGGATGGTTTTTAGGTACCCATTTGATTTTGGGTGCCCCATAAATTGATCTACTAATTTTATAATTTAACATTGAATTATTTATGGTTCCTTTAGGACCCCATATCAATTTATGTGAACTAACTTTCTTAAACGGACATTTGTAAACAACATGTCCAGATTTGCAACAAAAATTACATCTGAAGTGAGATGATACATGTAGTGTGAGTCCTTTAATAAAGGTGGTAGGATTTTGGTGAGATTTACTCACAAATCTAATTCCACTTATATTTCCGACATGACCCTTGTTTGCAAGGATCATGTCAAAGTCCTTGCTACCAATTTTCAACTTATGTAAGGTCTCTTTAAGCAGCAAGTTTTCATTTTTAATTTCCTCTAAGTGTTCACACTTAGAGCATGGGGGTAAAGAAGGAGTTTAAAGACTATCAAACTTATTTTGTAATGAGGCATGCACTTTCTTTAATAGATTGAACTTCTTACTAATAGTTTTACACTCATCAAATAAATCATGAAAAGTGATAGAGAGTTCATCAAAAGATAAATCTTCATTAAGTAAATCATATACCTCTTCTCCTAAAGGTATTAGCGTAAAGTTTACCTCCTCTATATTGCTTGCTTATTCATTCTTGGAGTCACTAGAGTCATCCCATGTTGCCTTTAATGCTTTCTTCTTCTTCGGTTGCTTCTTCTTGGCTTTGAGGCATTCATTTTTGAAGTGCCCCGGTTTCTTGCACTTGCAACATATGACTTGGTCCTTTTTTAGTTCAAATTTATTTTTAGTATCATTTTTAAATTTGTTCCTTCTTATAAATTTTTTAAACTTTTGAGTTAAAAGTGCAATGTCATCGTCACTATCCTCATCACTTGATGTTCCTTTCAAGTGGCCTTCTTGTGTTCTTAATGTCATATCCTTCCTGTTTTTTAGAAGGAGGTTCTCAAGCTCTTCATAAGTATGACATGTCATTTCGTAGGTTATTAGAGACCCAATAAGTTCTTCGAGAGGAAAAATTTTAAGATCCTTGGCCTCTTGAATGGTAGTAACTTTTGGATCTCAACTCTTTGGAAGGGATCTTAAGATTTTAGTTACAAGTTCAAAATTAGAAAAATCTTTACCAAGTGCTTTGAGTCCATTGATGACATCCGTGAAGCGGGTGTACATGTCTCTGATGGACTCACTTGGTTTCATTCGGAAAAGTTCATAGGAATGCATAAGAATGTTGATTTTGGACTCTTTCACTCAACTAGTGCCTTCATAAGTGATCTCAAGAGTACGCCAAATATCAAAAGCCGATTCACAAATCGAAATATAATTAAATTCATTTTTATCGAGTGCGCAAAACAAGGCATTCATAGCCTTTGCGTTTAAAGCAAAAGTCTTCTTCTCCAATTCATTTCATTCGCTCGTCGGAAGAGAAGATTTTTGAAAACCATTTTCGATGATATTCCAAAGCTCAAAGTCTATGGAAATAAGAAAGATCCTCATATGAGTCTTCCAATATATGTAATCCGACCCATTAAACATAGGCGGACGTGTAATGGAATGACCCTCTTGCATGCTAGAAAAAATCATCTCTCTTGGGTTTTAAACCAAATATGAGAGTGAACCTTGCTCTGATACCAATTGTTAGGATCGGAGAGGCACTAAGAGGGGGGGGGTGAATTAATGCAGCAGATTAAAACTCGTAAGTTTAAAAGCGATTTCGTAAATAGCTAGTTCGGATGAAGATTTTGATTCGATGAAAGATGACTTCGTTAAAGTAGCTTGAGTAAAGGAGATGAAGACCGAATGATTTGCAGCTAAGTAGAGAAATGATTCAAAAATTTAAACACTCACACATTTAAAGAACACCACGATGTATAGTGATTCGGTCAAATGACCTACATCCACTTTAGAAGCCTTCTTCGATGAGGCTCCCAACTTCCACTAGTAAGTCATGTTGAAGGGGAAGGACCAAATACCCCTCTGACAAGCTTTTTATAAGTGGTTCACACTCTTACAAATTTTTGCAAAGAGAAAGAGGGAGGTGAACACTAGCTATCGAAAACAAGGCTTTCCTAAAGCTTTTGCTCAATTTCTAACTCTCAAAAGGTTGTTCTCTTAGTTGAGAAAAGAGGAGTATTTATAGACCCCAAGAGGATTCAAATTTAGGCTCCAAATTTGAATTCATTTTGGGTTTCCGTCTTTGGCGGTGCCACCACACATCGATAAGCGATGCTATTGCACTGTCGGTTGTCGAGGCCGACAGTACTAAGCCAGTTCCACCACCCGGCCTCTCTGGTGCTAGGTGGTGCCACTGCCCAGCTCTTGGGTCCTAGGTGGTGCCACCACCCGGGCCTTTTAGTAAAGCTAAATAGGCCATATTTTCGGTCCAAATCAGCCCAATAAGGGCCCGGTTGGCCCCTACTAGGTTAAAAAAAGATTATTTCCTAATCCTTACCCTAATTATGTACTAACTATAAATTAAAATATAATTCTAAGTGATTTAAACTGACATTCTTCAAGTCTTCTCTTCCGACGAGCTTTCCGATGAATTTTCGATGGACTTCCGACACTCCTTCGGATTTCTTCCGGTGGACTCCCAACAGGCTCCCAGATTATGTGGTAAGTTCAACGAGTCTTTAGCAAGCTTTTGAACCTTCTCGATGATCTCCGCGAACCTTCGACGATCTTTTTGGTGAACTTCCGAAACCTTTAGCAAGTCCCTGATTCTATCTCGGTTGGTTCTAGCAATACTTCTGACGATCCTTCGGACATCTGGCGAACCCTCGAACTCCCAGTGAGCTTGACCTCAATAAATCGCTTTATGTTTTCATCCTATCATAGTTAATCCTGCACACTTATCTCGACAATATGGATTAGAACAAATAATTTATCAATTGAATTTATCATCAAAATTCAAGATTCAACAAGGGGGGTGAATTAGTATAGTGATTAAAAAAGAAAACTTCATCGATTTCGAAAAACCATTTCGGTGAAAAGCTTTGTTCAATGAAAACACATTTCGGCAAAGACATTTAACTTTGAGCATATTCATAAGTGGGTAGGGAGGAAGTAGAGTAGTTGTAGTTAAGTAAAAATAGAATGCAACCAAGAAGATAAGCAGTAAAGAAAAAGTGCACAGCAAGGAAAGAACACTCCCGATACCTCCTTCGTTGAGGTCATCGACTTCCACTATTGATCTTTCTTCAATAGGTAAATATCAATCACCCCTTTATAGAGTTCTTTACAAGTTGCTCACTCTCCTTATATAAGTTTCGAAGTCTTAGAATTGGTGGAGGTGAACTCTCAAGGTTACAAGCAGTGATTTCATTATAATCTTAATTCTTTTATTCACTTCTCTGTATCTCACAAGCAAAGAAGTGTGGGGTATTTATAGGCCTCAATTGGGTTCAAAAATGAAACCAAAAAAGGTCTTGTCTTAGATTTTTGAGGTACTGGCGGTACCACCACCTGTCCTTGGCTGTTCCACTGCCAATAGTCTCTGACACTAGGCAGTACTATTGTCGAGTCGGGCGATACTATTGTCAGATAGAGTCTCGGCTACTGGACCTGGGCAGTACCACCACTTGACAATTAATAATTACCAGCGATACCACCATTACCGCCCAAACTCTTGGGAGACTGAGCTCTGGGTGGTTCCACCACCCAGATCTGGTGGTGCCACCGCTAAATAGAGTTTAGCACAATGTTTGGGCCAACAGTCTGGCCCAAACTAGTTCGGATTCAAGCCTTGTTGGCCCCTAACAGAGTTATTAGAATTATCTCTTAATTCTAACTCTAATTATAACCTAACTATGATAATTAAGACATCTACTTAAGCAAGTAAGTTTGGTAGGTCAAAAGTTCTTCCGACGAGCTTCTGACGATCTTCCGACAAACTTCTAACGAACTCTCGGCGATCTTCCAATGGACTCCCAGCAAGCTTTGGAACTCTTGATGACCTTCTCGATAAGCTCCGATGAGCTTCTTTAGCAAGCTCCAAACTTCTCGGCGAGCTCTAATAAACTTTCAACGAACTTCTCAGCGAACTCCCAATGTACTATTCGGTAAACTCCCGATAAGCTTGTCGACAAATTTCGACAACACTCCCGATGAACTTTCGATGAACTCCCGATGAACTTTCGGACTTTCAATGAATCGTCCGATCTTTGACTCTCGCACTATATCACTTTATGCTTTGTTTGTTACCATAATTAATCCTACGTATTTTTCTCGACATATAAATTAAATCAATAATTTATCAATTAATTTCAACATCAAAATCTGACATTTAATAATATTAAGTCAAAATTTTATTAACTCACACGGAGGTTGATTCAGATCCAATCGACGTCCTCTTCTAAATTTGTTTCAGAGTAATTTAGTATTGGGTGAGGAAAAAGTTGGAGTCGGGACGATGCAAAACTGCATTAGTAGCAAACCCAACAAGGCTTCTTTGATGTTTAAGTGTTTAAGTTAGTATTTTGGCTAGAGGATTTGGTCAAGTGTTGAATTCATATAGATGTGAGTATATTTGGAGTGGTTCAAGGTATAAAAAGCGTACCTAAGCTGTCTTTTTATAGTATGGTATGAGACCATTAGGGGTGTTCAAATTGAACTAAAATATTAAATTTGTTTCGGTTTGGACCACCTTTAATTGAATTAAAATAAAAAAAATAGTTCAATTCGATTTGGTTCAAACTGGTTTGAACATCCTTAGAGACAATTGCATCTGGGGTCATGGTTAAATACCACGAACAATTACAAACCTTTTTCGATCATAAATGCGAATAGCATTTGGGGATGAGCATATCTATCGCTTAATTCATATTATCGTATTATGGGTTTCAAATATAGTTAGGAATTTAACTATGACCCCAGATGAGATTTAACTATTCTCGGTAGTGCTCTTGACAACATGATTATAATTATGGCGAAGAAAGATGTGCAGCAATTCCCGAGTACAATCATAACAATTATGAGATTTAATGATTCCTTGATTAAGAAAAAATGTTATATTGTGGAGCGATGGCTGTGATCATTGAACTTCAAGGCAGTGGGGGATTGTAAATTAGTGTATACGTAAAAATATCGACGATTCGAATAACTCATTTCGATAAAACCTATATTGGAAAGTATTTATGTTAAAAATATTTGTAAATAAGTGAGGGCGATGAGTAAGTAAATCATGAATAATAAAAATGAAAAGCATGACAGAAATGAAACAAAAAGAGAGCACACCAAATTTTATAGTGGTTTGGTCATTATGATCTACATCCACTTCTTGATTCCTCCTCCGTCAAGATCACCAGTTTCCATTATTGATCTTCTTTCATTAGGTGAAGAATAACTATCCTCTTACAGCTCTATTCTCCTTTTCATAAGTTCAGGAGATAATCTTTGCAGTTCTCTTAGCCATCTCTTAGATAGATTTTACACTTAGAGAAGAGAATCACAACCTTTGAATTCAACAAGTTAAATAATTTTGATCCTAGTGATCATATCAAAATTTCATATATTGTGCATCATCATAGTTTCAATTCATCAAAGTATATCATGCACAATTTCATCACTTTATGTATGATATTAACATGATACCAAGGCATTCAAATTTCAACTATTTTGGGCATATCATGATACTAAAGCATTCATTATTTACCATTTCTCCCCCTTTGTCACCAACAAAAAGGAAAATTATTCTACATGTATCTAAACCATATAAGTATTACACGACTTTCAAGCTAGTAAATTTGTGAAGTTAAGCAATATTTTTACAAGATAATAATTTTTGTTTCTTATAAGATAGCAACTTTGGCAAGATACCAATGGGTAAGATAGCACTTCTTTTTTTGGATGTGCAAGCACTTTTGGTTCTCCTTGAGAAGTACATGGTTAGCATTGTTGCTTTTCTTGCGATCCTAGCATGTCTTTTCCCCCCTTTGCCATAAGAATAAAAAGGAGAAATTCATTCATCATAAGAAAATCAAATCATAAGAACCGAAAGTCCATGAATCAAATTTCTAATTTCGTAGAAAGAGAGAGGATTCATAAAAGATTGAGATGTGCATACTAAAAGTTTATGAATCAAATTCATTCTCTTGTAAATAGGAAGAAGATGGATTCATAAGAAATGATATATCAAAAGTCCATAAAAAAAAACAACTCTTCTTTCATAGGAAAAGATCATCAAATAAAAGATCAAGTGTTTCAAAAGTCCAAAAACTCTTCTTTCAGATATAGAGATAGAAAGGACTCATAGGACAAGATCATCAAATGAAAGATAGAAAATCCATGAATACCACTGTGTCACAAAAATTCATGAATAAAAATTGCAAGAAGAAGATAGAAAATGATCTTGATAAAAAGAAAACTCAATTTAAAAAAATCAAGAAATCCAAAAAATGTATAAAAGAAACTCATACATTCGAAAGATTTGACATGCCTAATTCTCTTATAATAAAATTAAATTATTCCTCATTTAAAGATTTTGTAAAAATATAAGCTAATTGATGTTTTGTATCAATAAATTCTAAAGATATATTATGGTTATTAGTATGATCTCCAATAAAATGATGCCTAATGTCAATATGTTTAGTTCTAGAGTATTGAATGAGATTTTTTATTAAACATATTATACTAGTGTTATCACATTTTATAGGGATATTTTTTTAAGTAAATTCTATAATCTTTTAATATGTTTTTAATCCATACAATATATGCACAACATGCACTTACTACTATATACTCAGTTTTGGTTATAGATAGTGCAATCGAATTTTGTTTCTTGGAAGACCAAGAGATAAGTGCATGGCCTAAGAGTTGACATGTTCCAGATATGCTTTTTTTTTTTATCTATTCTACATCCAGCAAAATCAGCATCGACATAAGTAATTAATTCAAAGTTCTTAAATTTTGGATACCATAATCTTAAATTAGGGGTTCCTTTCAAGTATCTAAAGATCCTTTTAACAGCTTTAAAGTGAGATGGCTTGGGATTAGATTGAAATCTAACATAAAGTCCAACACTAAATATAATGTTCAATCTAATTGTGGTAAGATATAGTAAACTACCTATCATATCTCTATAGGTTTTTTATCAAAGTTTTCTTCATTATCGTTCATATCTAACTTTGTGGAAGTACTCATTGGTGTATTAGTATCCTTCGAACTATCAATATTAATCATTTTAATAGATCTAAAGTATATTTAATTTGACTTTGAAGATTTCATCACTTAGTTGCTTAATTTACAATACTAAGAAAAATATTAATTCATCCATTAAGCTTATTTCGAACTCTTGGTTCATACTTTAGGCGAAGGATTCACATAAAGACTCATTCGTAGAACCAAAAACAATATCATCAATATAAATTTGAACAATAAGAAAATTATTTTTAAAATTTTTAATAAATAATATACTATCGACCTTGCCTTTTAAGAAATTATTCTAAATAAGAAAAGAACTAAGCCTCTCATACCAAGCCCTTGGGGCTTATTTCAATCCATAGAGAGCTTTAGATAACTTAAACATATGGTTAGGAAAAATAGTGTTCTCAAATCCAGGTGATTATTTAATATAAACTTCTTCAGAAATAAAGTTATTTAAAAAAATACTTTTAACATCCATTTGAAATAACTTAAAATTATTATAACAAGCATAGGCAAGGAGTATCCTTATGGCTTCTAATCTTGCCACATGAGCAAAGATTTTTCCATAATCGATACCTTCTTCTTAGATGAAACCTTTACTACTAATCTAGCCTTGTTTCTAACCATGATACTAAGTTTACCTTCTTGTTTCTAAAGATCCATTTAGTGCCAATTACCAAATGGTCACTAGGTCTTGGAACAAGCTTCCACACCTCATTTCTCTCAAACTGATTTAACTCCTCTTCCATTGCGATAACCCATGAATCATCTTTTAGGGTTTTGTCAATACATTTTGGTTCAATTTGAGATAAAAAGATGATATTAGCACAAAAATTTTTAACTGAGGGAGCGAGTTTGAACACCTTCTAATGTATCTCCTATAATTAGCTCCTTAGGATAAGCATCTACATACTTCCATTTCTTAGGTAAGGAATCTTTAGAAGAAGATGTATCCAAGTTGCTAGGGGGAGGAGAGTTTTCATTCAAATTTAAAATATCAAAATCAAGATCATCATCAAAATTATTTTTCTTAAATTTGAAAAACTCATTAAAGACAATATGAATAGATTCTTCTATAACCAAAGTTCTTTTATTGAAGACATGAAAAAATTTAGAAATAGAGGAATAACCAAGAAATATGCCTTCATCGGATTTTGCATCAAAATTTTCTAAGACATCTTTTTCATTTAAAATAAAATATTTATAATCAAAAACTTTAAAATATGAAATATTAGGTCTTTTATTATTCCACAATTCATAAGGAGTTTTGGAAAGTAATGGTCTTATGAGAACCCTATTCATGACACAATATGTCATGTTAACGGCTTCGACCCAAAAATATTTGGGTAGGCTATGTTCGTTTAATATGGTTCTTGTTATCTCTTATAAGTTCCTTTTTTTCTTTCAACTACTTCATTTTGTTGTAGATTTCTTAGAGTAGAGAAGTTGTAGTTGTACCCATTTGACTTACAAAAAATCTAAAAATTGTAGTTTTAAAACTCACCACCATGATCACTACGAATAGACGAAATCATAATGCCTTTTTTATTTTGAACAAGTTTGTAAAATTTTAAAAAATATTTAAAACAATCACTTTTGTGTGTCAAAAAGTATGTCTAAGTATATCTACTATAATCATCAACAATTACAAAAGCGTATTTACTACCTCCTAGACTTATTGTATCAGTTGATCCAAATAAATCCGTGTAGATCCATTGTAGTGGTTTAGAGGTGCTTAATTGATTATTTAATTTAAAACTATTATTTATTTATTTTTTGCTGGCATACATCACAAACTTTATCTTTGACGAACTTGACATTAGACATTCCTCTTATAAGTTCTCTTATTGAAATTTTAGAGATTAATTTTATGCTAGTATTACCTATTTTTCTACGCTAGAGCCATGCATTATCGGTTAAAGTCGAAAAATATATTTCATTACAAAAATCATTAATATCAATAGTATATATATTATTATTTTTTAAGGTAATCATAGATCTATTTTTATGTAGTATTTCAATTATACAAGCGTTAAATTCAAATATGATGATATGTCCTTTATCACACAATTAACTAATACTTAACCCATCTACTAATAGCACATCTTCAATCAAAATGTCTGATTTGTTACCTATGGTTCCTTTGCTAATAATTTTCCTTTTGTTGTTGTCTCCGAAGGTGATGTACCCTTCATCTTGGCTAGTGAACTTAGATAAGTATATTGGATCTCTGATCATGTGCCTTGAGCATCTACTATCAAGATACCATTTCTTGCTCTTAGCCTTTGATGGTTAACATATCTACAAAAAAAAGAGTTTTTTTTAGGTACCCATTTAACTTTGGATGCCTCATTAATAGATCTACCTAACTTAACAATTGGTATTCAGTTGTTTATGGTTCCTTTAGGAACCCAAATTAATTTGTATGGACTATACTTTTTAAATGGACTTTTATAAGCATAATGTCCAAATTTACAATAAAATTTACATTTGTTTCGAGGTGAAACATATAGAGTTGGCCCCTTAACAAAGATAGTTGGATTTTGTTGAGTATTACTCACAAAGCCAATTTTTTCTTTTCTATAAACAAGACCATTTATTTACAAGGATCATGTTTAGAGATTTGTTACCTATTTTAAAATTTTCTAATATTTCTTATAGTAAAACATTTTCTTTCTTAAGTGAATCTATCTCTTCACACTTAGTGCAAGGAGCTAACATCTCATTTTCATAATCAATTTTTAATTTATCAAATTCACTAATAAGAGAGGCATGCTCTTTTTTTTAATAATTTATTTTTTTTACTAACTAATTTGTATTCATCAAACAAATCATGATAAGCATTCAATAATTCATCATAACATAAATGAGCTTCGATTGAGTCACTTACCTCATCATTGAGGGCCATTAGAGTATACTTTGTAACTTCTTCTTTGTTAGTAGGCTCATCGTCTTTGGATGCACTTGAATCATCCTAAGTAGCTTTGAGTGCCTTCTTTTTCTTCGGTAGCTTTTTCTTCACTTAGGAATATTTATTTTGAAGTATCCTAGCTTCTTGCATTCATAGTATATTATTGAGTCCTTTTTAGATTCACTTTTAGTCTTAGTGTCTTGTTTTGTTTTGTTCCTTTTTATGAATTTTTTAAACTTTCTTATAAGAAGTGCAAGTTTATCATCATCATCGTCATTTGAGTTTTTTCCGAAGTGGTCGTATTTGGTTCTAAGTGCCAAGTCTGTCCTGTTCTTTGGAAGGTTGTTCTCAAGTTCATCATGTGTAATACATGTCATTTCATAGGTCATAAGGGACCCTATGAGTTCTCCGAACAAAAAATTATTCAAGTCCTTTACTTCTTATATTGTCGTTACTTTAGGATCTCAACTTTTTAGAATGGATCTTAGTATTTTATTAACAAGTTTAAAATTAAAAAAAAATTTACCAAGTGCTTTTAGACCATTGATGATATTCGTAAAATGGGTGTACATGTCTCCAATAGTCTCGCTTAGTTTCATATGGAATAACTCATAGCTATGAACCAAAAGATTAATTTTTGACTCTTTAACCCTACTTGTGCCTTCATGTGTGACTTCGAGTGTGTGTCAAATCTCATATATAGTTTTATAAATAGAAACTCGATTAAATTCGTTTTTATCAAGAGTGCAAAACAAAGCGTTCATCACTTTAGCATTTAAAGAAAATGTTTCTTCTCTAAATCATTCCACTCATTTATTGGTTTGGAAGACTTTTCAAAATTGATTTCAATGATATTTCATAAATCGAAATCCATAGAAAGTAAAAATATTCTCATTCTACTTTTCCAATATGTGTAGTTCATCCCATTGAATATAGGAGGACGAGTGATAGAAAGACCCTCTTGATTGTTAGTAAAAACTATTTCTCTTAAGTATTAAAATAAATAAGAAATAAACGTGACCCTGATACCAATTGTTAAGGCCGAAATCGACATTAAGAGGGGGTTTGACTTAGTACATACGTAAAAATGTCGACGATTTGAAAAACTCATTTCAATGAAAGCCGTATCGAAAAGTATCTAAGTTTAAAATGTTGGTAAGAGAGTGAGGGTAGTGAATAAGTAAATCAGTGAATAATATGAATAAAAAGCATAAAATAAATGGAATAGAAAGAGAGCACACTGAAGTTTATAGTGGTTCGATCGTCATGACCTGCATCCACTTCCTGATTCCTCTTTCATCAAGGTCATTGGCTTCCACTATCAATCTTCTTTTAACATGTGAAGATCAACTACCCTCTTATAGCTCAATTCTCCTTTTTACAGGTTTAGGAGATAACCTTTACAGTTCTCTTAGCTCTCCCTTAGATAGATTTTACACTTAGAGAAGAGGAAGGAATTTCACAAGAGATTACAATAACATTTCACACAAATTTTCATTCAAGATCATGTGTGTGCTGAATTGGGATGAGAGGGGTATTTATAGACCCCAAATGGCTTCAAAAATGGAGCCAAAAAGTATTTCATCCTAGGTTCTCGGGGTACTAGTGGTACCACCATCAGTTCTAGATAGTACCATTGCTTGACACATCCTGTACTAATGGTACCATCACTCAGTCTAGGTGGCACTACCGCCTAGCAGAGTCTAGGAGACTGAGCTCTGGTAGTACCACTGCCTGGTTGGGTGGTACCACTGCTTGGCAGCATTAACTGTCGATGATACCATCGCCCAATTTGGGTGGTACCATTGCCCAGACTCAACTTAGGAGATCGAGCCTCAAGCAGTTCTATCGCCAACCCTAGTAGTGCCACCGCCTGATGTGGCTCCAGTTCATTGATTAAACCATTATTCTAGCCCAAACTAGCTTTGATTTGGGCCCAAGTGGCCCCTAATTAAGTTAGTGAGATTATCTCATAAACATAACTCAAATTAAGTCATAGCTATAATAATTAGGCTAAAATCAAGCACTCTTAGTTGTCCTGTATGTCAATTGTTCTTCTGACGAATTCTCGGTAAACTTTCGTTGAACTTCCGACGAGCTTCTAGTGAACTCCAAACAAGTTTTCGGCGAACTCCCGGTAAGCTTTCGGTGAACTCCCGGTAAGCTTTCGACGAACTACCAATAAACTCTCGACAAATATGTCAAGAGTATTTCAGAGATTATAAAAATGTGAGAGCACACATTGTAAAATATGAAAAGGTAGCTCCTAAGAAAAATAATAAAAAAGGAGCCTTTGCGTAGGTATAACCCTGGTTCAAGAGGAACTGATGATTCTAGTTCTTAGTTTTTGCCAAGTTTAATTCCGATGGTTTTGGTTCTAGTTGCCATTCTCTTTTTTATATTTGTAAATTTTAATTTTTAATTAAAAATAATTTAACGTAGCAAAAAAAAATAAAGTTTTATTTTTAAAATTTTGATCAAAGTTGCACTTTGAAAAGTGAATTAATTCCCATACATACGAAAATGAAAATGTAAAAAAAATGCAAATGAATATGTAAAAGAAATCCTCAATCACTTATAGTGTCGAATGTCCTGATCATTCCTTCGATTAATAGATTAAATAAGTTTTTATTATCTTCAAAGTTCATCTCCAAATTTTACTGTTCTATTTTGGTCTAGTCATCAATATATACTTAGGCCTCAATAATGGGGAATAAAAAGAGGTAACAAACAAGGAAGAACTTTTATATATGAACAAATACTAGTAGGCCGTAACACAGCAGAAATTAACAGAAGTCACAATCAAATAGAACACCAAGATTTACATGGAAAACCCCTTCAACGTGAAGGGTAAAAACCATGGGGCAAATCAGAGAAAATCTACTATAGAAATAATGAATGTACAATTCTCGAATCTCTTGCCCAAAACCCAAGCAACAATCACAAGAGAATAACTGGGATATAAGGATCACGTCACTGTGCACAATATCCAAAACCTCCCCAAGCAATCACAGTAAAAATTCACTGTAGATCTGATCTAACCTGAGATGAGAAACTGTTTGGATGAATGAGAACAATTTTTGCATTTTCCTTAACTTCTTCCCTTTCTTTTTCTCTTATTTTTTTGCCATTTTCTCCTCTCTTTGAATCCCTAATGTTGCTACGAAGTTTTTGTCTTTTGCTACGATTTTAATCTCTTAATTTCGCAGCCACCATTAGCCCCTATTTGAACTAGAGTTTAGGTTAAGATAGGATTTAGGAGAAACGAGATGGGCTGTGGGTTGATAAAGCCCATATGGGCTGAATTTGGGCTATCAGCCCAACAACCTCTCCCTTCAGCCCATAAGGGAGGTTGTCCCATGACTCCTTAATGTAAATCCATGCCAACCAACTATTGGCACATCTCCTGTCTCTTTTTTGATAAGGTCTTTGTCAACATGTCTGCTCCATTATCATTTGTATGAATTTTCTAAAGTTACAACTGCTCCTCTTCAAGTACATTTCAAATCCAGTGATATCTGACATCTATATGCTTTGACTTGGAATGAAAAGTTAGGTTCTTACATAAATGGATGGCACTCTGACTGTCACAATACATCACATAGTTTTTCTGTTTCAACCTCAATTCTTGTAAGAATTCTTTCATCCATAACATTTCTTTGTAAGCCTCTGTAGCAGCAATATATTCTACCTCTGTGGTGGAGAGAGCAATACATCTTTGCAATCTGGATTGCCATGACACAACTCCCCCTGCAAAAGTAAATATAAAACCTGATGTGGATTTTCTTATATCAATATCTTTGGCCATATCTATATCTATGTAACCCGTTAGCACAGGTGGTCCACCTCCAAAGCTTAAACAAACCTTAGAGCTTCCTTTAAGATATCTCAAGATCCACTTCATTGTTGCCCAGTGCTCTTTGCCTGGATTTGTAAGAAATCTGCTAGTAACACCCACTGCATATGCGATGTCCGGCCTCGTACATACCATTGCATATATTAAACTTCCAACTACTGAAGCATAAGAAACTTTTTGCATTTTCTCCTTCTCTTTATCACTTGATGGACTCTGTTCTGAGCACAACTTGAAATAACCTAAAAGAGGAGAACCAACTCGCTTTGTATTTCTCATACTGAACCTTTCTAATACCTTCTCGATATACTTCTCCTGTGACAACTACTAGTTATAGGTGCCCTACAAGCCAATCACATGAGTGATCGCACCTGTAACACGCTGCGTCAATCTCTTTGCTTATGATTATTGACATTATCTCACATTATCTAGATGTATATTGTGATGTCCTTGGATCTGTGTAATGGGAATTGGATCATGATGAGATTATGATAATGAGACCGATTCACCTTTAAACACAGACCCTAAATTATCCTGGTCATAGGTTACTCGAGAAGGATATCGAGATAACCGGATAAACTGGTGTGCTGTATACCCGTTCATATGATAGAGGCAGCTGGTCTCATAGCTACTCGTGTGGGGACACTAAGGGTACAGTGCAGGTGCTCATTGGAGAATGAGTTCACTGATTGATCTGCCTACGAAATGCTGGATGGTTATTGATACCTCACGTCAGACAGCGATTTCATAGTCCCAGTAGTGTATCTGGTCCTTAGACTTGATGTTGAATCTCAGATTTTGATGATGAAACTAATTGATTGTGTTTTTTTGTTTAACTGCGTGTTGAGTTACGCAAGTCTACTATCGATCAGGATTAGACAATTGAAGGTGGAGAAATTGATGTTGCGCCAGAGGTGATCATGTCAGGATATTGGATGTCGAGCCGGAGGTTCGGTCAACTATTGGCAGGAGGCTTCAGACGTCGAGCATCAGGCCAAGAAGTACAGAGTTGCACCATGGATATCGGGGTTGCGGAGGTCAACCGCCGATTAGGCAACAAGCCACAAGAGAGGTCGATGTGCCGAAGGATCGAAGGAAGCGCCAACCAATGACGTGCCGGACAACTGGATGTCAATTCGCGTTGTAATAATTGTCTAGATCGAAGAAGGGTGTTTGTTTGTGCAGGAGTAACTACGATAAGGATGAAGATGTAAAGCGAAACAAAGGGCCGAAGTCAAGTGCGATGGATCGTTGGAGTTCGAGTGTTCGATGGAAGTCCGAAGATTCGTTGGGAGTGCTGCCGGAATCGGCCGAGAACGAGTAGGGAGCTTGCCGAAGGGTTTTCGAAAGTTCGCCGGAAGGTTCGTCGGAAGTTCGCGGAGCTTACCAAGAAAGATCGGAGCTTGCCAAAGAAGCTTGGGGGAACTCGCCAAAATTATCGTGGAGTCCGAGAGCTTATCGGGAGTCCACAGGATGGTTTCCGAGGGATCGTCGGAAGACCGCCGGAAGTTCGCCGGAAGCTCGCCGGAAGAAGACTTGACTTGCGGACTTTGTAATAGCTTAGGATGTCTTTAAATTCGTAGTTAGCATATTAATTTGGGTTAGGATTAGGTGTTAATCCTATAAACCCAAAGTAGGGGCCATGGGCCTTGATTTGGACTAGTTTGGGCCAAAGTTTTTGGCCCAAATCGAACCAGCACAACTGGGTGGTAACACCGCCTAGCTTGGGGTGGTAGCACCGCCCAGCGCTTGGAAAGCCAGGCGGTATCACCGCCTGGCTGGGGCGGTAGTACCGCCCCTACTGTGTCAGTCTGCCAAACTAACACATGGTAGCACCGCCTCTGACAGGCGGTAGCACTGCCCTAGCACCGAGAAACTCAAATTGAGTTCAAATTTGGAGCCCAAATTTGAACCCTCTTTGAGTCTATAAATACCCCTCCTTTCTCAGCTGAAAGGGTAACCCTTTAGAGTTAGATTTTGAGCAAAAGTCTTGGGAAAGTCTTGTTCTTCAATTGTTTAAGTGTTCACCTCCTTCTCTTTGTGAAAACTTGTAAGAGTGTGAACCTCTTGTAAAAGGGTTGTAAGAGGGGTATTTGATCCTTCCCCTTCAAAAGGATTTGCTAGTGGAAGTTGGTAGCCTCATCGGAGAAGGCTTCAGAAGTGGATGTAGGTCGGATGACCGAACCACTATAAATTGGTTTGCATTTACTTTCTCGTAACTTACTTTGCTGCAAACCATTTTCATATGCTGCCTTATTTACTTAACTCCATCTTCATCTTCTTACGTATGCTTTAAAGTTAAAACGTAATCTTTCTGGGTTCAAACGAAATGTTACATTCATTCGTACGAAGTTTCCAAACTTGTTTCAAATCGTTGAAAATTTATCGTTCCTAACCGTTGCACTAATTCCCCCCCCCCCCCGTCTTAGTGCCGCTCGATCCCTAACACTTGAGACACCAAGGATGTCCTATATAAGTACTCAACTCTTTAATATCGGACTTATAGGTTTGGAAAGTTCCATATCTAGTATAGCCGGTCATTGGGAGTGGTAGCCAACCTTACGAAGGCTATTGAGTGTCAATAGAGGATCATCCGCTCTTGGTATCATGAGAGGAATATCTCATGTGTTCTTGCTCAAACGAATCCTTGGCCAAGGTTATTCGGATTGAGAGAGAAAGAGTTCTTCGTGAGAATCCGACAAGAGCAAGACTCGAGGAGAGACCGTATAGGCCTAACAACACCATGCCCGGTATAGGGTCTCTGGAATATTAGATGGATGAGAGATTATAGATACATGGTAACTGAGGACAAATAGGTCCAAAGGATTGGATTCCCTTGTATCATCTGGGGGCCGCGGCGTAGTGGCATGGTACGTCCTAGCATGATCGATGAGTTGGGTGAATTATTATAGAGATAATAATTCATGAAGTCAAAAGGAGTTACGACAAGTATGACTCATGGCCAGCTCGATATTGGGCCTAGAGGGTCACACACATATGGTATGTGTTGCGACGAGTAGAGGTTCGGATATGAGATATCCATTGAACCCCTATCTTATTGGATATCCATTAAGCCCCTGAATTATTGAATCTTGAGATGAGATCCAATAATTGCTAATAAGAGATTATTGGGTAGAAACCCACTAATCCAAGAGGCTTGGGTAATTGGATGAAGATCCAATACCCAATAGGGCAAAAGATCCATTAGGATTTTTTAGGGGGCCTCTATAAATAGGAGGGAACCAGAGTTCTATAGGCTAAGGGTTTTTGGTAGCCACCTCCTATTTGCCTCTCCCTAGAGAGAGAGAGGTGCATCATCACAATCCCTGCTCTGTGGATACCGCTAGAGAGGAGGACGCTTGACCTCCTTCATCCTCTCCCACAGATCTGTAGGAATTCAGGGATATACGATCTCCCTAGGTATCTTTCTTTAACACATGCAGTTTTCGTGGATTTGTTTTGATGCACCGATCTATGCACGATGACGGAAACTTTCTACGGGAAATCTGGGGTTTTGTTTTCTGTTCTTCTGCTGCGCATGTAATGTCGCTCCCCCTTGTGGATTTCCCAATAGTGGTATCAGAGCCAGGTTGTTCGTGCGAAGATCGGATCTTAAACTGCATGTGTTATGTTTTTGATCTGCTTCTGACGTCAAAATCATTGGCGCGAAGAGCGAGAAAGGGCAACAACTGTTGCTGCCTGCTCGTGCAGCAACCGTAAGGTTGCTTGCAGCCTTGCTGCCTACTCGTGCAGCAAGGTGGAGGCGGTCGCAACTCGACAGAAGGGAAAGGTATTAGGGTTTTGGACAAAAGTCAATTTTACCCTTCGGAATTTTAGAAATTCCAGATTCTATCCCTTTGACAAAATTACCGAAAAACCCTTTTGATCGAATTACCGAACTACCCCTGGGAATTCAAAAATTCCCTTTATGTCCCTGATTTCAGAAAATTAAATATGTTAATTAAATATTTTAATTAACTATTATTTTTTTATCTAGTAGTCTTATAAAATAATATATACATGTGATGTATGATGTGGACAGATGATCATGGACTTGTGATGTGATGTGTGTACATGTGATTATTATTATTGGGGTCTGCGAGCCTTTATTTTTCTCGTTTATTGTCGGGTCTGCATGCCTGTAATTATGTTGTAATTATCAGAGGAGGCGCAGTGGTAGCGTGACCCACGTGGCCTTTCATCGTTATAGCTAGGAGCCGATTCCCGATGTAGGTTGAGTTGGTCGAGTCCCTCGAAACTCACCTATATCGCATCTCGCCATCTTATCTATGACAGAGATGTCAGAGGTGACCTGAGGACATGGTATGGTTGGTCGAGTCCCTCAAGAGTATATCACCTAATTAGACTCATCTGGTAACGATGTTAATGACTTAACCAAACATCATGGTTGATCGAGTCCCTCGAAGCCATGGTGATTCGGAGGCCGAACAGGACGGGAATCACAAGGAGTTGTGATTGGCAAGAGTTGCCTACCTTTACGGGCTTAACATGATTGGTCGAGTCTCTCGAAGTTACGTTAAGACGCCGATTGGATCCTGATCCCCACTAGAGATCCGCCGGGGGGTCTCCGATTCACATACCAGATGGTGTTGTGTGTCTCACGAAAAATTAGTGGGAATACATTAAGATAGAAGTCCTTATCTTAATTATTTAATTTCTGCAAAGTCTGCATGTTATTTATTTCTGCTACATCTTTTATTTCAGAAAAATGTCACTTTCAAATCCTTTACGTGGCATACTTGATGCAAACCGCCTCACTGGTCCAAATTATACGGATTGGCTTCGCAATCTGAGAATTATTCTCACGGCAGAGAAAATCGCGTATGTTCTTGATATAGTAATCCCTATGCCCGACGAAGGGGCAAGTGAGGATGAGATCGCTCGTTATGTGAAGTACTTAGATGATTCCACTCTTGCTCAGTGTTATATGTTGGCCTCTATGACTACTGAGTTACAGAGACAGCATGAAAATATGGATGCTAATTCCATACTCCTGCATCTTCGTAAACTGTTTGAGGAACAGGGAAGAACTCAACGATATGAGATATCAAAGAGTCTTTTCCGTGCCAGGATGACTGAGGGGACACCGGTTCAGAACCATGTTCTTAAAATAATTGAGTGGATCGAGAAACTCACAGGTCTAGGAATGGTCCTAGAGGATAACCTGTGTGGATCTTGTACTTCAGTTCCTACCAGATTCATTTTCTCAGTTCATAATGAATTTTAATATGAACAAACTTGAGGTGACCCTCCTAGAGCTCCTCAATATATTAAGAGAAGCAAAGAGCACCATCAAGAAAGAGAAGCCGATTCTCTATACTGGTGAGACCAGAAAGAAAAGGAAGACTAAGAAGACCCTTAAGAAGGGCAAGGGCAAGGGCAAAATGAGTAAGGCAAAGGTTGCCAAGAAAGACCCAACAAAGGACAAAGGCCAATGCTTCCACTGCGGCAAAGATGGGCACTGGAAGAGGAACTGCAAAGAGTACCTTGTAGAAAGGGCGAAACAAAAGCTTGGAGAAGCTTTAGGTACATTCATGATCAGTCTCCATTTGTCAGAATCTTACGATAACACATGGGTATTAGATACCGGGAGTGCTTATCATATTTGCAATTCGTTGCAGGTTCTGGCAGGACCTAGGAGATTGAATAGAGGCGAGATGGACCTTAAGATGGGCAATGGAGCAAAGGTTGCTGCACTTGCTGTTTGCAAGGTCACCTTACATCTGCCTGGTGGAGCTATCATTGCATTAGATGCATGCTATTATGTTCCTTCTATTATCAAAAACATTATTTTCATTTCATGTTTGACAGTTATTGGATATAATTTAGTTTTTGAGAATAATGGTTGTTCAATAATATTAGATGATCAAATCATCATGAAAGGAACATTGCATAATGGTTTATGCTAGATACAGTTCAACGTATCATGAGTGTAAATGAGTTTAAGAGGAAACGAGAAGTGGAGAATAAGATAGGAAAGAGTATTAAAACCCTTCAATCAGATCGAGGAGGTGAGTACTTGAGTACAGAGTTCACCCAATTCCTCAAAGACTATGAGATTTTATCCCAATGGACACCTCCTTATACACCACAACTTAATGGTATATTAGAAAGGAAGAATCGCACACTATTAGATATGGTGCGTTCCATGATGTGTTTCGCCGACCTACCCATCTCATTCTGGGGATAAGCCCTAGAGACCGCAGCTTTCCTTCTGAATAGAATTCTAACTAAATCAGTGATGTCTACTCCATATGAGATATGGAATGGGAAGAAGCCTGACCTTAAAGTTGTTAAGATTTGGGGCTGCCCTGCCCACGTTAAGAGACACAACCCTGACAAGTTGGAATCTAGGACGGAACGGTGCAAGTTCATGGAATACCCCAAAGAAACTTGTGGGTATTATATCTATCACCCTAAGGACTGAAAGGTCTTTGTAGCTAAGAAAGCAGTGTTCCTTGAGAAGGAACACATTCTTGGTGGAGACAGTGGGAGCATGATAGAGTTGAGCGAGGTTGGAGAACCTAGCTCAAGCACCATTCCACAGCTAGAATCTATTCAGATACCTAACATACAAGTTCCAACTTTACGTAGGCCAAATAGAGTATCTCATCCTCTTGAGAGATATATGAGACATATCAGAAGAGAGGATGTTGAGGATATTGATCCTCAGACCTACGAGGGGGCTATTATGAGCATAGACTCCGGGAAATGGCAAGAAGCCATGAATTTAGAAATGGATTCCATGTACTCCAACAAGGTTTGGAACCTAGTTGATGCACTCGAGGGTATTGTACCCATTGGTTGTAAGTGGATCTTCAAAAAGAAGATTGGAGTAGATGAAAAGGTAGAGACCTATAAAGCAAGGCTAGTGGCTAAGGGGTATCGTCAAAGGCAAAGTGTTGACTATGACGAAACTTTCTCACCTGTAGCCATGCTAAAATCCATTCGAATTCTATTGGCTATTGCAGCACACTATGATTATGAGATCTGACATATGGACATCAAAACCGCATTCCTCAATGGTAACCTCGATGAGGAGGTGTATATGATACAGCCTGAGGGATTTGTGTCCAAGGATAACCCAAATAAGGTGTGCAAGTTGCTTAGGTCCATTTATAGATTAAAGCAAGTTTTCCGAAGTTGGAACATAAGATTTGATGAGGCGATCAGATCTTATGACTTCATTAAGAACGAAGATGAACCTTGTATGTATAGGAAATTAAGTGGGAGCACTATCACTTTTTTGGTATTATATGTGGATGACATCCTGATCATTAGGAATGATGTACGAATGCTCTCTACAGTAAAGACTTGGTTATCTAGGCACTTCTCCATGAAGGATTTAGGAGAAGCATCCTACATATTGGGGATACGGATCTATAGAGATAGATCCAAGAGGATGCTTGGCTTGTCCCAGTCTAGGTACATAGACACCATTGTCAAAAGGTTTGACATGAAAAATTCCAAGAGAGGTCTCATACCAATGAGACATGGAATATCACTTTCTAGGAGTATGTCTCCAAAGACTCTTGAAGAAAGGGCACACATGGATATGATGCCATATGCATCAGTGATAGGATTTATCATGTATGCTATGCTATGTACCAGGCCTGATATAGCGCATGCTCTGAGTGTCACGAGCAGATATCAGGCAGATCTAGGCTTGGAGCATTGGAAAGCAGTAAAATGTATCCTTAAGTACTTGAGAAGGACTAAGGATCTTTTACTAGTATATGGAGGTAGTAGCCTCAAGGTTGAGGGCTACTCGGACTCGAGCTTCCAATCTGATGTCGATGATAGCAAATCTAATTCAGGGTATGTGTTCACCCTAAATGGAGGAGCAGTATGCTGGAAGAGTTCCAAGTAAGACACTACTGTTGACTCGACCAAAGAGGCGGAATACATTGTTGTGATAGAGGCAGTAAAGGAGGGAGTCTGGATGAAGAGGTTCATCACAGACCTAGGAGTCATGTCAAGCAGCGAGGATATGATTCCTTTATATTATGACAAATACGGGACGATTACTCAAATAAGGGAACCCGGGTCTCATCAGAAGTGTTTTGAGGAGGTTTTAACTTATTAGAGAGATCGTGGCCCGAAGAGATGTAGTAATGGAAAGAGTTCCATCCGAAGATAACATTGCAGATCCACTAATAAAACCATTGACTAATATTGTCTTTGAGCGTCATAGAGGTCTACTGGGGATTAGACATGTTGGTGATTGGCTTTTAGTCAAGTGGGAGATTGCTAGTTATAGGTGCCCTACAAGCCAATCACATGAGTGATCGCACCTGTAACATGTTGCGTCAATCTCTTTGCTTATGATTATTGGCATTATCTCACATTATCTAGATGTATATTATGATGTCCTTGGATCTATGAAATGGGAATTGGATCGTGATGAGATTACGATAATGAGACCGATTCACCTTTAAACACAGACCCTAAATTATCCTGGTCATAGCTCAAGAAGGACATTGAGATAACCGGATAGACTGGTGTGCTGTATATCCATTCATATGATAGAGGTAGCTGGTCTCATAGCTACTAATGTGGGGACACTAAGGGTACACTGCAGGTGCTCATTGGAGAATGAGTTCACTGATTGATCTGCCTACGGAATGTTGGATGGTTATTGATACCTTACATCAGACAGCGATTCCGTAGTCCCAGTAGTGTATCTGGTCCTTAGACTTGAGACACCAAGGATGTCCTGTATGAGTACTTCACTCTTTGATATCGGACTTATAGGTTTGGAAAGTTCCATATCTAGTACAGCCGGTCATTGGGAGTGGTAGCCAACTTTACGAGGGCTATTGAGTGTCAACAGAGAATCATCCGCTCTCAGTATCATGAGAGGAATATCCCATGTGTTCTTGCTCGAACAAATCCTTGGCCAAGGTTATTCGGATTGAGAGAGAAAGAGTTCTCCGGAAGAATCCGACAAGAGTAAGACTCGAGGAGAGACCGTATGGGCCTGACAGCACTATGCCCGGTATAGGGTCTCTGGGATATTAGATGGATGAGAGATTATAGATACATAGTAACTAAAGACAAATAGGTCCAAAGGATTGGATTCCCTTGTATCGTCTGGGGGCCGCGGCGTAGTGGCACGTAATCCGTCATGATCGATGAGTTGGGTGAATTATTATAGAGATAATAATTCAGATGAATTCAAAAGGAGTTCGACAAGTATGACTCATGGCCAGCTCGATATTGGGCCTAGAGGGTCACACACATATGGTAGGTGTTGCGACGAGTAGAGGTTCGGATACGAGATATCCGCTGAACCCCCTATCTTATTGGATATCCATTAAGCCCATGAATTATTGGATCCTGAGATGAGATCCAATAATTGCTAATAAGAGATTATTGGGTAGAAACCCACTAATCCAAGAGGCTTGGGTAATTGGATGAAGATCCAATACCCAATAGGGCAAAAGATCCATTAGGATTTTTTAGGGGGCCTCTATAAATAGGAGGGAACCAGAGTTCTATAGGCTGAGGGTTTTTGGTAGCCACCTCCTATTCGCCTCTCCCCAGAGAGAGAGGTGCATCGTCGTAATCCTTGCTATGTGGATACCGCTAGAGAGGAGGACGCTTGATCTCCTTCATCCTCTCCCACAGATCTATAGGAATTCAGGGATATACGATCTCCCTAGGTATCTTTCTTTAACACATGAAGTTTTCGTGGATTTGTTTTGATGCACCGATCTTCGCACGATGATGGAAACTTTCTACGAAAAATCTGGGGTTTTGTTTTCTGTTCTTCCGCTGTGCATGTGATGTCGCTCCCCCTTGTGGATTTCCCAACAACAACCAAATCTTCTTGTTTTTCCTGTCATGAGAAATCTGCATGCCCAGTATTTGCTTTGCTGGCCCTATGTCCTTCATTGCAAAGGACTCACTCAGTTCCTTCTTCAACCTATCAATTGTATATATATATTTCCCAAGGATAAGCATATCATCAACATAAAGTAAGAGAATAATAAAATCCTCACCAAACCATTTGATATACACACAATGATCTGAAGTCATTCTTTTATATCTATTTTTAATCATAAATAAATCAAACTTTCTGTACCGCTGTCTTGGAGCTTGCTTCAATCCATACAAACTTTTTCTTAACTTGTAGACAAAATTTTCTTTACCTTTGACTTTGAAACCTTCTAGTTGCTCCATATAAATTTTCTCCTCCAAATCACCATGAAGGAAAGTTGTCTTCACATCTAACTGCTCCACCTCCAAGTCCTCGCTAGCAGCAATACCTAGAGCAACACGAATAGAAGACATTTTAACAACAGTAGAAAAAATCTCTTCAAAGTCAATACCTTTCTTTTGACCAAAGCTTTTCACAACCAATCTGGCTTTGTACTTTGGTTGAGAACAATATTCTTGAGTCTTCAACCTAAAAACCCACTTGTTCTTTAAGGCATTCATTCCCTGTGGAAGTTGCACCAAATCATATGTATGATTCTTCTGTAGAGCATCCATTTCTTCCTGCATAGCAACTAGCCATATTTTTTTCTGCTCACTTTTAATTGCTTCATGGTAACTCTCTGGTTCACCTGCATCAGTAAGCATCACATACTCATTTGCAGAGTATCTTCTGGAAGACTGACATTGTCTAGAAGATCTTCTCAACTGAGGTTCTGTGGGAAGCTACTCCTCAACTTCTTCTTGCTCAACATGTCCTGTAGGTAGATTAATATCTGGTTCTACACCATCTTCCTGCACATCTCCCCCATCACTCTGATATACTGGAGGAATAACTAGGTCATAATCTGCTAATCCTTCTGCAGAAGTCTTGGCTAGTGCCTCCTTCAAATCTTCAAGGGTTTGATCATCAAAGAAGACCACATCTCTACTTCTAAACATCTTCTGCTTTTCTGGATCCTAAAGCCTGTAACCAAATTGATCATGTGAGTAGCCAAGAAAAATACATTCTTTTGTCTTACCATCCAACTTGGACCTTTCATTGTTTGGAACATGTGCAAATGTACGACAATCAAACACTCTCAAATACCTATAGGAAACATCTTTTCCTAACCATACACGCTCTGCAACATCAGCATCTAGGGCTGTACAGGGAGATAAGTTGATCACATCAACTGTAGTCCTCAAAGCCTCATCCCGAAACCTTTTGGGTAGCTTTGCTTGTGAAAGCATACATCTGATCTTTTCCATGATGGTGCGGTTCATCCTCTCTACAATTGCATTATGCTGAGGTGTACCAGGAACTATCATCTCATGTTGAATGCCACGTGACCTGCAATAATCATTAAAAAATCCTGTATACTCACTACAATTATCTAATCTTATGCATTTCAATTATCTTTCTGTCTCCCTTTCAACTCTAGCATGAAACTCTTTGAAAATACCAATAACTTGATCCTTGGTCTTCAAAGCATAAGCCCAAACTTTCCTGAAAAAGTCATATATAAAAGTAACAAAGTAAAGTGCACCACTGATGCCAGGAACATTAGTAGAACCACTAGGAGTTTTTGTCCTCAAAGGACCACATACATTTGTATAAACACGGTCCAAGGCATGCATTTTTCTAGACAAAGCAGGACTAGCAAATGAAACTCTATGTTGTTTACCAGCTAAACAATCAATACAAGGGTTCAAACGTATACCTCTGAAGTTAGGCAATACCTCTCTCTTGGAAAGAGCTTGTAGTCTCTTCTTGCTCATGTGTCCCAATTGCCTATGCCACAACTCCATGCTGAAGTATTTCTCTATAGCATTCAGTTGTTCACCACAAGCTTTAGCCTACAACCTATACAAAGTATGATATTTCTTTCCATTAGCTATAACAAGAGAACCTTTATTGAGTTTCCGTTGCCCTCTATGAAACCTGCTATCATAGTCTTCATCATCTAGTCTTCTAACTGAGATTAAATTCAGCCTCAAGTCAACCACATACCTCATATCCTTAAGCATCAACTTGTATCCAAAGTTGGTCTTTATGTGGATGTCACCCATGCTAATGATGTCTGTTATGCCATAATTGCTAATCTTGACAACACCAAAATTTCCAGACCTGTAGGTAGCAAAGAACTCCCTCCGTGGTGTAGCATGATAAGAAGCTCCTGTGTTAATTATCCACTTGAGATCCTGACACACACAAGAAAAAATATCATCAGAAGGGGACAAAATCAAATAATCACCAACCTACACTATAGCTGTGGTATTCTCTTTTGACTCTGTAGACTCCACTTCTTTTCCCTTTTTCTTGCTCTTCTTAGGTTACTTACATTGATTCTTATAATATCCTTTCTCACCATAGTTATAGCAGACAATATCTTTCCTTGATCTTGACTTGCTTCTACCTATGCGTGAACTACTTCTATCTTTAGACCTTGACCTTCCTCTATTTTCTGAGATAAGTGTCTGTGAATCAATCTGAGATACTGCTAAGTTCTTTCTTCTCAACTCCTTATTCAATAAACTGCTTGTTACTTGACTCATTGTAATAATACCATCTGGCGCAGAATTACTGAGGGAAACCACCAGTGTTTCCCAACTTTCTAGCAATGAACTGAGAAGTAACAATGCCTACAACTCATCATCAAGAGACATTTTCATAGAAGATAACTGGTTAGTAATACTCTGTATTTCATTCAAATACTCAGCAATAGAAGCACCCTCTTTATATTTTAGGTTCACAAGTTTTCTGATCAAAAAAGCTTTGTTGCTAGCTATTTTTCTTTCATAGAGACCTTCCAATTTTTTTCAAAGAGAATATGCAGAACTTTCAGTAGAAACATGGTGAAAGACACTATCATCGAGCCATTGTCGAATAAACCCAACCGTTTTTCGATTTAATCTCTTCTACTCATCATTTATCATAGTTATAGGTTTTTCACTATCATCTTGCAAAGGTCCATACAAATCTTTGCAATACAAGAGATCTTCCATTCTTGGTTTCCATATCGTCCAATTATTTTCGTTCAAACTAATCATGCTAGAAACACTATCAGCCTTCATGTTCAAACACAAAAATTAAATCACCAAAATATTGCTCTGATACCAGTTGATGGGGAATAAAAAGAGGCAACAAATAGGGAAGAACTTTTGTATATGAACAAATACTAGTAGGTCGTAACACAACGGAATTAAATAGAAGTCACAATCAAATAGAACACCAAGATTTACGTAGAAAACCTCTTCAACGTGAAGGGTAAAAACCACGAGGCAAATCAGAGAAAATCTACTATAGAAATAATGAATGTACAATTCACGAATCTCTTGCCCAAAACCCAAGCAACAATCACAAGAGAATAATTGGGATACAAGGATCACGTCACTGTGCACAATATCCAAAACCTCCCCAAGCAATCACAGTAAAAATTCACTGTAGATCTGATCTAACCTGAGATGAGAAACTGTTTGGATGAATGAGAACAATTTTTGCATTTTCCTTGACTTCTTTCCTTTCTTTTTCTCTTATTTTTCTACTCTTTTCTCCTCTCTTTGAATCCCTAATGTTGCTGCGAAGTTTCTGCCTTTTGCTGCGATTTTGATCTCTTAATTTCGTAGCCACCATTAGCCCCTATTTAAACTAGAGTTTAGGTTAAGATAAGGTTTAGGAGGAAAGAGATAAGCTGTGGGTTGATAAAACCCATATGGGCTGAATTTGAACTGTCGACCCAACACTCAATTGATTTCGAAGTATTATTCAAATGGGTTTCATGTAAGATGTGTCTTTACATGTTGAAATCCTATAATATAATTATTGTTATATTGGAGTTACTAATATTTGTCTTACAATGATTGCTAAAATTAATGATATTGTTGAATAACTCATCCATAAATGAAGAATTGAAAATCCTATGCTTCTAGTGCTCTCACCAAACTCAAAAAATATCGTTAGTTAAATATCAAAGAACTTGAGCCTAACAATGCCCTAAGTCTCTTTGGTCTTTATAATAATAATTTCATTTAACAAATTCTATGACTCCGATTACTAACTTGATTTGTACATTCATAAGATTTGGAGGTAGCTTGTTGTCTATTATAATATGCACTATAATGATCACTATAAGTTAATGATTATTTTTTTAACTTCTCATACTTTTTCATAAATATCAATATCTAAATATAAACAATCATAATAAGTGGTTATGTAATCATGCAAACCATCTAAGCCTACAACGAAGATAAAAAAAAGGGCAACAACAGAAATAGATAGAATATCTAGGAAAAAATATTATACCTAATTAGTTTTTATTATCATAGTAGTTATGCTCAAATTATTATCATGTTCATATTCTTCTAATACTACAATAATATTGATAAATCATTTAGTTTACAAAATGTAATTTACTCTTTAATCAATTGTTGATGAGTTTACAAAAAAACGAAGCATCTTGTTTAAAAGGAAAAAAAAAGTGTTAACAGATTTATGACTTTCTGTACACAGAAATTCAAAACATGGCTCCAAAGCTGATTAACAAACTTCGGAACAGATACAGTATTTACAAATACATTGTCAAAATCAACTGAAAAAATTTCAAAAGCCAAATGATACTATTCCAAAATAATTTATTATCGACCATATGTCGTTGATAAAAAATTTTAAATGCAATCACTATCAATCCAATGACTTGCGATTCCTATGCAATACATTACCTGATGATCCTCCCAAATTATCCATAAAAAAATTATAAATTATTTTTTCTTCCTATAAAGTTTATAAACATCGTGTGTAAGAGTAGATTGAGGAATATATCTAGCAGCAGGATTTAAAATGTTTTGATAAATTCATAAAAATCCTTTTTTTTTTTTACCAAAACGAAAAGAAAGGCATTTGATGAAAACAAATTTAGTTAATTCTTCATATTTGTTTCAACAAAAAATAAAAAGAAGAAGTAGTATGTTATTTGAAAATTGGAGTTTGGTTTATCCCAACAGATTTGTGTGGAATGTTTTTCTCTTAATATATTTTCAAAATATTTCATATCTACCTCTAAATTTAAAAGTTTAAGAACAATAATTGAAATTACTTGAAAGGAGCTATCTATTTTTTGGATCTACTTGAAATGAAGATTGAAAATATATGAGTTTATTACTTTGGTTGTTGTATTGACTACCTTCGAATCTATGGTGAATTGTTGGCTTTCTAAAGTAGACACAACCAGGCTTTTAATGTTATGCTCAGGCATGAATATCGAGGTTGGGTGCATTGAGTTTTCGCTCATTGTTAAAATTAGAAAGATAGCTTAGGCGAGGGAGAGAATGCTATCATAAAGAACATTACAATTAGAGAGATTCAAGAGTATTATGATTGCTCGATGAATTGGTGTGAATGAGAAGTTTAGGTGGGTATTTATAGATATTTTGAGATTTTTCTCTGAAAAGCCCACAAAACTAGTTGTTATTTAGCTGTATAAATTTATTATTTTATAATTTAAATTATAAAATAATTAAAATATCGATAAAAATTATGATGAGGATAAATAGATCATTTACCATCCCGTGGGTCCCAAGATTGCCGTTGGGCCAATGATCGGCACTGGGTTAAAAGGTTTGATTAATTATTATTTTTTAAAAAGTGTCGATTAAAAATTTTATCAAATAAAGAGTTTTTCTAGAAAATTTACCTAATAAAATAATTATTTTAAATCGACTCATATCTTGATTGATTTAATCGGTTCAATCAAGTTATTTGGTTAATTATAAAAGAGAGAAGAGCGAGAATGCAGTTTTAAAGAGGAAATATAAAAAATAATTGAGGATTACTTTTGTAATTATAAAAAGTTAAGTCTCGCTAAGATAATTTTTTTGCAAATGGAAGTTTCATAAAATAAGGAATTTTTCTAGAAAATTTAATTATTATCATAATGTTTTCTTTTTTTATATTGTAATGACATATTATTATTACTTGTTTGCATTGAGACAAAGGACTAAAGCTTGATGCAAGAGATGCGTTCCTGACGGCCTAATTTTTCGACGAGCCGCCACAATAAATTATTTGGGGTGGAGACGCGATGACCGGTAAAACCCTTCTGTTCTCCGAACCGTTCTTTGCTCTTTCCACCATAAAGGGAGCAGAGCTGATCTGGTGGAAGGGCGAGTAGGTGGGAGAGAGCTACTGAAGAGGTGGAAGATGGCCGGCGAGGCGGGGAGAGGCGGCGACGGGGGCGTGGTGGTGGGGCGGATGAAGCTGGGCTCACAGGGCCTGGAGGTTTCCAGGCAGGGCCTTGGCTGCATGGGCATGTTGGGCTTCTACGGGCCGCCCAAGCCGGAGACTGATATGATCGCCCTCATCCACCACGCTATCGGCTCTGGTGTCACTTTCTTCGACACCTCCGACGTCTACGGCCCCCTCACCAACGAGATCCTCCTTGGCAAGGTACTCCTGCTGATCGTTAATAATTGTGCATCGGCCGATGGATCGAGCATTGGTTTCTTGTGTAGGCACTGCAAGGCGACGCGAGGGAGAAGGTGGAGCTGGCCACCAAGTTCGGGATCAGCTTCCAGGACGGGAAGAGGGAGATTCGTGGAGATCCGGCATACGTCAGGGCCGCTTGCGAGGGCAGCTTGCAGAGGCTCGGCATCGACTGCATCACTCTCTATTATCAGCACCGCGTCGACACCCGGGTTCCCATCGAGGTCACGGTGAGTTAATCTATCCCATCGAACTTTTTCTTAGATTGGTGGCTTGTCGAGGTTGAATTCATTGGAAGCGATCCATTGTTCAGAATTAAAATTCCATGTCATTTTAAGTAGTTGATGCTCGATGCCATGGTAAAATTGTTCCTTTACAACTTGGGTGATTTAAGGTTCAACTCAGAAAACCACCACTCTCCTTTTAGGACAAGATTTCGCACATCAATCCTTGTCAGATCCTCCATCAACGAGAATCACATAGGTCAACAACTAGGTGGAAGACCATGTTGTGGTAGAAGAAAGATGGTACAATGTTTATGATAGATTGAGGTCTCGACCCTGTGCTTTAATGGGGACTTTCGATGACTCGGTAGCTTTGAGAATGGTAAGGAGAAAATGGAAGGCGTAAGAGGAGGAATTTAGAAGAAAGTTATGCACTTAGACTCGATATAGGAAATCATATGCAGAGGAGATTTCTTCACTGATTCACTTTACTGATCAATATCCAAATTTTGACCACTTAGCAGTAAAATAAAAAAAAGGGAAACAGACAAAAGAAAATAGAAAATTGCAAAAGAGAAACTAAAGGTTCCTCCTCCTTTCTCTTACAATAAAATATTACTGATTATACTAAATGTTCTGCCTCCTAAGAAACTATTCATTTCAGCTCTGACCTTGGTTTGAGAGGGTTTTGTTCCTCTGATGAGAGCCACTTATATCCACTGTACCAAAGAATCCTCCACTGGGGACTTTTGATGACTCGGTAGCTTTGAGAATGGTAAGGAGAAAATGGAAGGCGTAAGAGGAGGAATTTAAAAGAAAGTTATGCACTTAGACTCGATTTAGGAAATCATATGCAGAGGAGATTTCTTCACTGATTCACTTTACTGATCAATATCCAAACTTCGTCCACTTATCAGTAAAATAAAAAAAGGAAAACAGAACAAAGAAAATATAAAATTGCAAAAGAGAAACTAAAGGTTCCTCCTCCTTTCTCGTACAATAAAATATTACTGGTTATACTAAATGTTCTGCCTCCTAAGAAACTATTCATTTCAGCTCTGACCTTGGTTTGAGAGGGTTTTGTGCATCTGATAAGAGCCACTTATATCCACTGTACCAAAGATTCCTCCACTGGGGACTTTTGATGACTCAGTAGCTTTGAAAATGGTAAGGAGAAAATGGAAGGCGTAAGAGGAGGAATTTAGAAGTTATGCACTTAGACTCGATTAAGGAAATCATATGCAGAGGAGATTTCTTCACTGATTCACTTTACTGATCAATATCCAAACTTCATCCACTTAGCAGTAAAATAAGAAAAGGAAAACAGAACAAAGAAAATAGAAAATTGCAAAAGAGAAACTAAAGGTTCCTTCTCCTTTCTCTTACAATAAGATATTACTGATTATACTAAATGTTCTGCCTCCTACGAAACCATTCATTTCAGCTCTGACCTTGGTTTGAGAGGGTTTTGTACATCTGATAAGAGCCGCTTATATCCATTGTACCAAAGAATCCTCCACTGGCCATCATCTGCTATATTCACTGTTGATATCATCATAGATCACCTCCTATAGCAGCCCAAGTTGTTTCTTTTGGATGAATGACCCTATCTTGTGGTGTATAACACTATCTTCTTTGCCCCTTGTATATTTGGTTGTTGTGTTGCAACAGTTCCTTGTCGAGAATCCATACATCTCTTATCAGTGTATGGACAGCTATCTCTCGAAAGCACGTGTTTAGGTTCGATCATGATTAAAAGGCGCTCGGCGCCGCTTAAGCGCTTCGGCGAGCGGCGAGGCCCGAGCGCCGCTTCACTTCCACGCGGCATGCTTCAAAGAGGCGCCGCTGGCGCCGCCGAGCCTGCGTCGGCGCTTGGCGAAGCGCCGGGTTAAACCGGCGACAAACCATCACGATTGATCTCTACCGCTGCCGCTGCTGCGCTCGTTGTTGCCGCTTCGCTTCATTGCCTATACTCGCCGCTCTGCTGCTCTTGCCGCTCGCCATCGCTTCATCATCGCCGCTTTTTGTCGCTCGCCGCTCTTCTTGCCGCCGCATTGCCACCGTCGCCGCCGCTTGCTGCCGCTCTTTGCCATTTGCCACAGTTGCCGCGCTTGCGTCGCTTCTTTCGCCGCCATCGCTGTCGCTCCGTCGCCGCTTTAACGCCCGAGATGTCAACGGCGACGCCGCTCCCGAGGCGATGTCGCCGAAAAGTTAAAAAAATTCCTATTAAAATACGAGCCTCGGGGCGCCGCCGAGGCTTCTAACGCGTTGCCCGAGCCTTCGGTGACGCCGCCGAACTCGGTGACGCCGCCGAGGCTTCGGCGACGCACCGAAGTCTTAAAAATAAAAAATAATTTTTTATTAAAAATTAATTTTTTATTTAAAAATAAAAAATTCAGCCCGCACGGACGGGCATAAGTCGGTATTACTAAAGTATTAACAATATATCATAATAAAGATATACTAATAATAAAATTTTTTATTTATTAAATTAATAATATATTATTTTAATTTTAATACTACTAATTTTCTTAATTTAATAGTATATTTTTATTTAAATAATTATATTATATATTTTTATATTTTAGCGTCTCGCTTTGCTCGGGCTAGCGCTGGCGTAGCGGCGCTAGCGCCTCGGGCGATTTTAGACCTTGGCGCCTTTTGGCGCCTAGCGCTTTTTAAATCACTGGGTTCAGCCTCAATGGGAATTTCAAATAGACTAAAACAAAAAACTTGAAAGCGTTTAGCTAACCACATTAGTAACTAAAGCTAAAGTGATTATCAGTTCATGATGATTAGAATTGAACCTTCTTCTGTAGATCCCTAGCATACACATCGATGGCACTTGGATATTTCTATATGGACAATAACTATGTGACATTAATTTCATGCAACTGCTATCAAAATTGACATTCTGCAGCTGGTGTGTCACTCAAGAATCTAGCATGCAGTAAGATTCTTATGGAAGTGAATGGCTAAAGGAAGTATTTGTTTAGTGCCTATTGTAAATCTCTTTTGGATGTGATGGTCCACTATGCTAAAGAAGGTTGGCCACTATTTTTCAGTTTCGAGAATAGCATTTCATAGATAAATCATAATCATTCATCCAACTTTATATTCCAGAACCTTTAAATTGTCTCTCCAATTGAGCAATTTAAGCATGTTATGGATTAAATCAGATCACCCAATCTTATTTTGTTGAAATCAGTGATGTGAGTCATAGAACAACCTTTCTGCTCATTGGAGGTTCCTCTTATACATTGCTTGTAGGAATTTTTTTAATTGTTGAATGTTACCCAGCATCAGGCTCTTTCTGCAAATGACCAAAATATTGAATTAGTAAGAGTCTGAAACTTTGATTTTTCAGATTTCACAATTATGCTTAGAATTATTCATCTATGTCATTCATTGCCATAGATGCCATGTCTCTATGGGCTCCTAAGTTCATATTTGTAAATGTTCTTAGTTTTACTTATAAGGTCAGTTTCCTGTTTTCTATGTATATTTAAGCAAAGCACCCCTTTGAACTTTTATTTTGTTTTAGATGGGAGAACTTAAGAAATTGGCCGAAGAAGGAAAAATAAACTACATTGGACTGTCTGAGGCTTCTGCATCAACAATCAGGAGGGCACATGCTGTTCACCCAATAACTGCTGTGCAACTGGAATGGTCTTTGTGGACAAGAGACGTCGAAGAAGTTATAATTCCTACTTGCAGGTAGAGCTTGCTGATTGGCTTTATCTTTTATATAGACCACTATTTTAATATTCTATTGTGATATTGATTTTTAACCTTTTTTTTTTTGTCCAGAGAACTCGGTATAGGCATTGTTGCATACTGTCCACTGGGAGGGGGCTTCTTTTCTTCTGGACCAAAGATGGTTGAAACTCTGTCTGAACATGATTTCCGTAAGGTGATCATATACTATAGTTAGGAAAAGATATAAAAATCCTTTTATGCTCTTATAAATTGAAATATTTTTGAATGCAAGAATAGAAGTGATGAACAACTATTGAAACTACTAATCATCTTGACTACTGACCATTGTTACCAGCTGACAAATACATATTATTTTATTGCATGCAAAAGTTGAAGTTTATGTTTTAATGATAATTCAATCAACAGGATGATGTCATTGGAGTGTGATATGCTTGCTTATCGGTTAGCTTATTGATGCATAGAGTAAAAGAAACACAGTAGTTTATGTCAAAACCTCCCTGAAAATTATCATATAGATGTTTAATGCTCAAGTTGTTGATGATTCGACGGAGTTGGGCTTATCATATTCAGGCTCTAGATGCTTGATATATCAAACCAGACAAGGGATTATAATCACATTAGTGAATGCCTACTAAATATCCACGACTACAATCACCTTGAATGGAACATTTTTTTCATGTTAATTAATTCTGTACTCTGTGGTGTCAATAGGATTGTCCTTTTGAATTCGTTTTGTTTATCTTAAAGTAAACTTCTTTTCTTTTTTTTCGGTCTAATGATATTCTGAATGATGAATTATGTGTGCAGTTCATGCCTAGGTTTCAGCCTGAGAATCTCGCTCAAAATGCACTTATCTTCGAACATGTAAGTGAAATGGCCAAGAGGAAGGGATGCACCCCTTCACAACTTGCATTGGCCTGGGTTCACCATCAAGGAAGTGATGTGTGCCCTATACCTGGCACTACCAAGATCGAAAACTTTAATCAGAATATCGGAGCACTATCAGTAAAACTCACACCTAGCGAGATGGCTGAACTTGAATCATATGCTTCGGCAAATGCTGTCAAGGGTGATAGGTATGATGCTGCAATGAATACATGGAGAACGTCCGACACTCCTCCCTTATCCTTGTGGAAAGGTGAATGAACATCTTCCATCTGTTCTGGAACGGTTTTTGTGTGATTTGCATGAAGATGAACTCCCTAGGAGGCTTTTGTTCGATACTCTGTTGTCTATAGTCACCAATATTAGAGAACAAAACCTTCTGGTTGAGTTGTTTCAGCTCCTACTTGTTATTCAATCAAATAATTGAATCAAAAAATCAAATCAGTTTTGGTGTAGACTACTTTAACCCTATTGAACCAAAAAAATAGTTCGGTTCGGTTTGATCCTTAGTTGTTTTTGTGTGATTTGCATGAAGATGAACTCCCTAGGAGGCTTTTGTTCGATACTCTGTTGTCTACAGTTACCAATATTATAGAACAAAACCTTCTGGTTGAGTTGTTTCAGCTCCTACTTTAACCCAGTTGAACCGGAAAAAATAGTTAGGTTCGGTTTTATCCTTGGTTGTTTGGTTGGTTTGAACACCCCCTAGAGGCAATTGCGGGGTCATGGTTAAATATTGTGAATGATTGTGTCTTTTTTTTTTTTTTATCATAAATGCGGATAGCATTTGGGAAAGAGCATAGCTATCGTTTAATTCATATTATTGTATTATGAGTTTCAAATATGGTTAGAAATTTAATTTGAGTACACTACATGATTTGACCTTTATGTGCACAAATGGGATTTAATTGTTCTCAATAATACTCCTGACAAGTCGATCATAATTATGGTGAAGAAAGATGTGTAACAGTTCTCGAGTACAACCATAATGAAGATTTAACGGTGTCGTATTGTGAAGCGATGGCAGTGCTCGTTGAACTTCAAGACATGGTCTTAGATGGGTTCAGACATGTACATACTGAATATGGTTAGCTAATTCCTTATTAGAGTATTACAAAGGAAGTCTACCATCCCTTAAGCGATCTAAAATATTATGCATAGTATTTGAGCTCTTCATGACAATTTTGATATATAATATCTCTTTTTTTTATTAATTGTCCAAATATGCTAAGGGGATGAATTTTCTTTTTTTTTTTAGAGAGGGGAGTGGCCTCTCGGGGTGTTTTCTAATTCTAATAGTGTCTCTTTTGCTCTTTGATTCTAAGAGTGTGTTTTGTTCTTCTATAAATTAATAATATATATTTTTTAAAAAATAATGGTGATTTTTTTTTTGTGAAAAAATGGTCTCTCCTTTTAAACTTTTTAAAGGAGGTGCCCCTCATTTTCAAATTTCTTAAGAGGCATCCCCCACCTTTCTTAATCCTTGAAATACATCTAACATGACATATCATAATTTTTTTTCCTTGAACATTGGTCTACAAGTAAATCAGATTAATCCCTTATGTAAAAGACTTTCATTATTGATTATGATATTTTTGGTAGCTCCATCGAAACACTGTAAGTCTATTTAAAAATATTATACATAAAGTGTTAACATAAAGACTATCGACTTTGTCAACTCGATTGGTTCTCTTTTGAAAGTACAAGTCCCTTATGATAACTTGATATGAACCAGATCAAGCTAGTCAAGACTCAATCAACATTCTATGATTGCAAGAAGATTCTAAAATGGCCAACGTGATCATAAAGAGAGAAGGACAAATTTGAAGACCTCAACTTGAAGAATAAAAGTCCATTCAACACGTGTGAGATATATGTTTACCAAAATTCATGAATTAGGAATATAAATGTTATTTAATGCATTCATTCTCTTTGTACTATCCTCATAATATATAAATGAGGTTGACTCTCAGTGTAAGAAAGACAATTGAGAAGTATAACAATTCTTCAACACCAGTGAGTGTTTTGTTTTTAAGTTCTTGCATGAACTTTAGAACTTATCAGGCTTTTCTGCTTGTGGCGTTCAACCAAAATCTTTGCTTTTCCTTTGACTTATCAGACTTGTTAGTTTGTGGCGTCTTAAGGGAATTCAAAGTGCTATTCTAGTTATTTCATCAATTTTCTATTGATAAGTAATTAGAATAGTTTCCCTTACTTCATTCTTGAACGATCCGCCTTGTTTCAATTCGTTGGAGGGTGTCAATTTGCATTCCATATGTATCATAGCTCTTTAGCTATCGGGGTGTATGGTTGCTAAATTGATGATTTCCATCAACTTCCGCTTTCGATTGGCATTCAGTTGGGAAATGAAGCGGGACATCTACTCTCAAGAGTGCATCGATCACCGTTGGTGAGGACTTGACAACCGTTATCTTCCATTAGTTACTTTATTTTCAAGAATGGTCTTCAAATTTGTGCAGAGCTCCTCGCGCGTGATAACTAAGAGAGCTAGGGTACTCGCCCGCCCATTCTCTTGAGAGTTGAGAAGGCAAAGGTTACTTGACTTCGCCTCGCCTCCTCGAGTTTGTACTTCGTGCATCAAGTGGTTACTAGACTTCTTTGCTCTCTTAGCTCACACTTCAAAGCACTTGAAGTGTTTACAATCCTTGCACCGAGTCACTACTATGATTCGCCTTCTCATTGCCCTTGAACTTCTGGAATGCAAGAAGTTATCACTCCAACTCAGAGTAAGTCTCCAATAGATTTGGTCGCATTTGGGATTGTACCACCTTCTCCATCATTTCTGTCATCGACTCCTCTGAGTAGCAAAGGTACAGCACCACGTACTGCCTACTCCGATCCTTGGTCATGCACTCTTGCATCAACCTGAAGTCCTTCACTTACGGCTATCTTGACGGAAAGTCTGTTGACACTGGTCTTACGAAGTTCTCTGGCCTCCGCCCTTCAGCCTTGTCTTGGTACATGGAGTTTGCCAAAGCATTCTCCACCTCCACGGCCCATATCACGACCAAGCGCTCTCCCTCTATGAGAGCAAGGGATTGATGACTCCCTGGAAGTCCTGCCTCTGCGATACCATGACACTACAATGCCCATGGCACTACTATCCGTTGTCTCGCATCAGCATCCCTTCTTCGTGATCGGTCGATCTGCCTCTACGGCAATGCGGCACTCCTCTGAGTTTACCTTCTTTCTAACCGATGACTGATCTTGGGTAGCTGAGTCCCTCTGGACTCGTCATTGCTTCCTCGCCCGCTTGACCATCCTTCAACACCTCGTGTTCTCTCGAGCGATTCTACTTGGTCGATGGAAAGACAGACCGCAACTCCCATGTATGGCCTCTGCCATCATGCTGCAGGGTTTACACCGCTTCTGTTCTCCTTAGCTTCATTGGTCGCAACGTTCACTTACTTGGCCTTGTCCTCCGACTTGCCGGGCTCCCTAGCGAATGTGAGCTCAAGTAGTTCCACTCTTCACCGCCCGATCATACCTTTGCATGATCCATCCCCACATGGGACTCCCCCACATACTTGCATCCGAACTTCTTCCTCGATAGGGCACAAATTGACCCCCATAAGGATGTCCAAGGCTTCCATTCAATGCAACATTCGGTGCACGCATGGAAGACCCGTCTCTGCGGTACCATGGCATTCACTGCTTGAATTCATAGCTCTTCTTGCCATCATGTTGTTCACCGACTTGGAGCTCCTAGTCGTGCTCCCAATCATACTTCTGCATGATCTAGTCCTCCCATGGGACTCACTGTGTGTGTCGACTTGCCACGAACCATTCCACCATGATCCGCTGCATCATGTCATCGCCTGATGACATCTCCTTGCATTCTGATCCCTGTGGTATGAACTCGAACTGCGATATCTCCATGTGTGGACTTCGCCAACACATCGCAAGGCCTTTGCCAGCTTCGATTATGTTCGCTCCTTTGGTAATCGACCTTCGTCCACCCACTCTCGGGTCACACTCGGACGAAGCCTAGCTCTAGGACGCGATCCCCCAGTCCATCGCCTAGCGCTCCTCAAAGTCCCTGACTTTGCTTTGAAATAGGTGCACCATTATGCGGATCCCGGACTCTACCCCTACCAAGACACAATCTCCGCTTTGCACCGCTTTCCTCATGGCAACTTGAATAGCAACACTATGGCATATTCTTCAAGAGTATCTTCCTCTCGCATCCTCTTGCCCGTGCGAGGCTAAGGCCTTCTAACACCAACTTCGCCATTGCAAGTTGTATCGCCTTAGTTAATCCGTCAAATGCTTCACCGAGATAAGGTGCATATGCCTCGAAGTTCCCTTCATCTTTTGGCACCATACAAGATGAGTCTGCTCCATCAGAATAGAGAACTCATGGAACGACATGATCCTACTCTTGTCTCTGCAAGAGTCCATGTCCTTGACTTCTGTCTAAGGAAAGCTCCATGCCTCCGCTCCACGTTCTATCTTCTTTGCCAACTCCCTTCATGCGGTTTGGGTACATCAACAAGTTACCCCCAAGTTATTCCGCTTCTCGATTTGCATTGCGTTAATGGTGGCCCTCACGCCCACCATTCTACGGGTCAGCCCTTTGTTGAGTCTGATCTCACTATCGACTCCAAGTGTGCCTTCATTTTGTATTGCCTGGGTTGCTCCCCCACTTGATCTTGCTATGCGTCCACCAACGCATTACCACTTGCGAGATCATGCAATGACTCCTTACCACTCACTCGATCCATCGAGCTTCGACTTGAGGTACTCCTCAACTAGTACGGTTCATTGTACAAGATTATCCCTATGGAGAATCGGGACTTATCCCTCCTGGATATCTGTCCCGTTGGAGCAACTTCGCTCTTCGCCTCCTTCCCTTTGGAAGTTTTGGAGACCACCATCCCTCTTGGACTACTTCGCCTCTCTCTTATGAACAAATCGTGCCCAATTCTGCGCTTTGCAAATGCACTTGCTAGATTGTGACATTTCACCAATACAGGTCGCACTGCACCCCTCTAGGTCTAGCAACATGCCGAACCTGCTGCACACTTCAGCCTCTTACGAAAGTATCCTGCACATGCCAAAGAGAAAGTTTTAATGCTCCATGGTGCCGACCTTCGGTCGCCTTGGGATGGCCACGAACAATCCATCGTCCGCATGCAAGGCCTTGCATGAGTATCGAATTCCTTGAGTTAACAACTCTTTCGATCGTTGAACAACCCACTCCACCTTGCACAGTCTCATCCTTTGCCAAGCACTCTGCTTGCCTCGAGCACTGTCAAGTTTGGGTGCTAACGTCAAGCCACTGCTCGAACTCAGCCATCCCGACCTTTGTGTGCTTTGTAATTCCTCTTAGCTTGTTGTAATCGTGGTGCCTCGCTAGGTCCCCCACGTTTGCATGCTAAGTGTTTGTAAGTGGGCTTGTCCCGCTCTGATACCATCTGTCACGGACTTAGCTGGTTTTGCCTAAGTCGTGCGGCACCAATGCATATCACCGCAAAGGTCAACCTCCCCGAAATCTCCTACAATCCCTTAGGACCTACGAAAGAAAAGACGGGACAGAGAAAGCGCTTCACACGGGATCCGCAAGCCACTCTTTTAGCAAACACTTTATAGCCAATGCAAATTCTAACCATGGATATTACAAGCTCAGAACGGTTGCACAACAAAGGTATAAAATTGGTCCACTACAGACCGAATTCTAGTATAAGTATGCACTCGACGCAAGCTTTATGTACAAGCCTACAATGGCTAACAAACTCGCTCAAATTGGGCATTTTGCCTTTGGCAAGCCCTTTACAAGCTTTACAAGTGACAACCAACCAAAAGGGACACGGACATGCATAAGCATTACACCGAACAAGCCGTTTACAATTTTGTCCGTGGCATTCTCCCCCACTTATTCCTTTGACGTCCTCGTCGAAGCCTTTGCTGACGCTGCAACTTCTTTTCTTTATTGGATCTTCGATCTTCTGCTCCTGTTGCGATGTGCCTCTTGGCTCCCAATTGCTCTCCACTTGTTGTTGTTGAGTCGTCGAACTTTAATCCGCCATGCTGCTTCAACTCGCCAATAATAACTCGACTCGGTGTGGGGTCGGCGAATTTGTCTTTGATCCTTGCTCGATCTTGCGATTCATCGATGAAGGGAAAAGGCCATCTTTGATATGCGCCAGTCTTCAAATTCTTCTTGTCTCTTGAACTGGATAGATGCTTGTTGCAGCTTTAACGAGCATCGCCTCGCAACCTTTAAAGTTTTTAGGTCCTTCCTTCGCAAAATTTGCCCTTTGAAGGCTTTGTACGTCGGGCATCGGGCCAAGATGCATGTTGTGCCAAGGATATCGGAGTTGCGGAGGTCATCCACTGATTAGGCAACGGACCGCAAAAGAGGACGATGTGCTGAAGGATTGGACGAAACGTCGACCAATGACGTGCTAGGTAACTGAATGTCAATTCGTGTTGTAATAACTGTCTAGATCGAAGTAGAGTGTTTGTTTGTTTGTGTGCAAGATTAACTACGATGATGATAAAGATGTAAAGTGAAACAAAGTGCCGGAAGACAAGTGGGATGGATCATTGGGAGTTCGAGAGTTCGATGGAAGTCCGAAGATTCGTTGGGACTAGTTGCCGGAACCGACCGAGAACGAGTAGGGAGCTTGCCGAAGGGTTTTCGGAAGTTCGCCGGAAGGTTCATCGGAAGTTTGCGGAGCTTGCCAAGAAAGATCGGAGCATTCCAATGAAGCTCGTTGGAACTCGCCAAGATCATCGTGAAGTCCGGGAGCTTGTCTTATGGACTTCGTTGGAAGACTGCCGGAAGTTCGCCGAAAGCTCACCGAAAGAAGTCTTGTCTTATGGACTTTGAAATAGCTTTAAAAATATCTTTAAAATTTGTAGTTAGTATATAATTTGGTTTAGGATTAGGTGTTAATCCTATAAACCAAATTTGAGCCAATTCGGACTTCGTTTGGACCGGTTTCGATCGAGTTTTCGGTCGAAACCACTATGTTGAAAAAAATGACCTGGGTGGTGGCACCGCCCAGAGGCCGAGACCTAGGCGGTGTAACTGCCCCAGGTAGGCAATAGCACCGCCTAGCACCTACTGTGTCAGTCTGCCTGACTGACAGGCGGTAGAACCGCCTCTGACAGGCGGTAGCACCGCTCGACACCAGGAAACTCAAAAAAATTCAAATTTGGAGCCCAAATTTGAATCACTTTGAGGCCTATAAATACCTCACTCATTCAGAGTTTAGGGGGTGTCTAGAATTGAAAAAAAGAAGGGGGAAACTCTCTTGAAAGTGTTCAAAATCTTCCCTCTTAGTTTGAAGTGTGTTCTAGTCCAAGAGAGGGTAAGAGTACTTGTAAGGGTTATCTCCTAAGCCCATCAAAAGGAATAGTGCTGTAAGGGAGTTCATCCTTGCCCGTTGGAAGGACGATAGCTAGTGGAGAAGCCGATGGCCTCAAGTGAAGAGGAATCGGGAGTGGACGTAGGTCGGATGACCGAACCACTATAAAAATCTGGTTTGCATTTACATTCTTGCTCTTTACTTTGCTACAAACCCTTTCCACTTGCTGCCTTATTTACTCAACTTCATCTTCATCTTATTACGTATGCTTTAAAGTTAAAACACAATCTTTCCGGGTTCAAACGAAACGTTGCATTCATTCGTACGAAGTTTCCGAACTTGTTTTAATCGCTGAAAATTTCTCGTTCCTTACCGCTGCACTTATTCACCCCCCCCCCTCTTAGTGCCGCTCGATCCCTAACATCCTCTACCTTCGACAAACTTAAGGTAGCCATGATGATGACGCCGGTGCTAACGCTACTAGATTTCAGCCAACCCTTCATCATTGAGGCCGATGCATCTGGAGTCAAAATTGGAGCCGTTTTCATACAAGATGGTCGACCACTTGTATACACCAATAAGGCATTTTCTCCCTCCCATCAAAAAATGTCAATATATAATAAGGAGATGCTCGCCATTATGCATGCAATAACGAGGTGGAGACTCTACTTGATCGGTCGACGATTTCAAATTAAAATCGATCATAGAAGCCTCAAATACTTTTTGGAGTAGAAGATATCATCCCTTGAGCAGCAAAAAAGGGTAACCAAACTTCTAGGATTTGATTATAAAATTATTTATAAAAAGGGGAAAGAAAATATTGTTGCAGATGCACTCTCATGGCTACCTGAGCAAGCTGAATTTTCAGTCATCTCCCATCCTACCACCGGCTTTCTCGAGGACATTAGGAAGGAATGTAAGAATGATCCAGAGACCAGCAACATCATAAAAAAATTGGAGGAGGATCCAAGCGTAATAGCCCACTACACTTGGGATTCAAGGGATCTATGCTACAAAGGTCTCATTGTGCTTATACCCTACTCCCATTGCATCAAAATCATCCTGCACGAAATGCACTCCACACCTTCAGTAGGGCACTCCAGATTTCTAAGAACCTATAAAAAAGTGAAGCAAAATTTTTATTGGAGAGATAAAAAAAATTATTTTTGAATATGTGGCACAATGTGATATATGTCAGTAGCAAAAGGATGAAATAGTGGTGAGTTCAGGAAAGCTACAACCACTACCTATATTAGACTCAATGTAGACTAACATCTCCATGGACTTCATCGAAGGGCTACCACCTTCCAAAGGTAAAAGCACAATTCTCGTGGTGGTTGATAGACTTACAAAATATGCTCATTTTTGTGTTGTGTGAAGTCCCTACACTGTTGCTAGTATTACTCAGATTTTCTTAGAAAATATTGTTAAACTGCATGGGATACCAAGGTCCATTGTAAGTGATCATGATAGGGTCTTCACCAGAAATTTTGGATCGAGTTATTTCAGTTGCAGGGCACCAAACTCAAGATGAGCACAACATATCATCTATAAACTTACGGCTAAATAGAGGTGATGAATAGGTGTTTAGATACATACCTTTGGTGTTTCACTAGTGATCGACCAAAAGAGTGGGCGAAATGGCTCCTTTGAGCCGAATGATGATATAATGGTAGGAGATGAGCATAGCATATCATCTACAAAATGTACCCCATATGAAGTACTATATGGTCGACCGGCCCCCGTGATTCCAAAGTATGTAATTGGTTCGGCCAAAGTAGATCAGGTCGACCAATATTTAATTGACAGGGACAAACTCTTACAACTGCTAAAGGATAATCTCTCTATCGCTCAAGCCAGAATGAAGTAGCAAGCCGATACACGACAAAGTGAAAGAGAATTTTCAATAGGAGATTGGGTTTATCTTTGCCTACAGCCATACAAGCAACTACCCATCAACACACGAGCCTCTATAAAGCTATCCCCATGCTTTTATGGGCTTTATCAAATCACAGAGTATATTGGAGCCATGACGTACAATCTTAAATTGCTCGAGGATGCCAAAATTTATCCTGTCTTTCATGTGTCCTACCTGAAGCCCAAGTTGGGAGAACATGAGTCACCCTAGATTCAACTACCCAACACCACTGATGATGGAGATATTCAAGCCTAACCGCAAGCCATCCTCAATCGCAGAATTAGGATGCATTGTCGACATCCCTCTACTGAAGTACTAGTGCATTGGAATAATTTATCACTTGAAGATGCCACATGGGAATCCTATGAGGAGCTGAAGACCCGGTTCCCTGAGTTCATGGAACCTCAGCCTTGAGGACAAGGCTGATTTGAAAAGGGCGGGCTTGATAGGACCCTAGCAAGGTTTGATCCTACTCAACAAAGTAGTAGCCAATAAAAACCTTGTGAGATTATAATAAACCCCACCTTACCACCTCTATCCTACAAAGAAGAATGACTAGGGTTTATATTTGGGGCCTTAGGGCTTCCTAGCCGCCGCCCCCTTTATTGGGTAGGTTGGCTAGGGTTAAGAGAAAAAGGGATAATTTACTTAGGAAGTAATCCTCTAGGGCTAGGGTTTGGAGCCATATATAAGCATGTAGCCTCCACCTCTTTTGAATAGAAAAAAGATCAATCTACAATTTCAGCCATCTGGCCAACTTCTAGGAGGGTGAAACCCCTATAGTGTTCCAAAGGTTGATCCCCCTCAAAGATTAATCTACATAGAATTCCTCTAGGGTTCTATCATGCCCATATCTAGAAGACCCAAAAAATTTAAATTTTGACTTTGTTTTGAAGCTATTTATGGCCTATAAATACCCCACTCATCCCTACTCAGTTCATAAAACAACTTGAACAAAAGTGTGTGAAAAATCTATTGTAATCTTGTGAGAATTCCTCTCCTCTTCTCTAACTGTGATTTCTGTTTAAAGGAGGGCTGAGATAATTATAAATGTTATCTCCTAAACCTGTGAAAAGGAGAAAAAAATTGTAAGAGGGCAGTTGATTTTTGCCCATTGAAAGAAGATCAATAATGGAAATCAATGACCTCGACGAAGGAGGAATCGGGAGTGGACGTAGGTCACGATGACCAAACTACTATAAAATTGGTATGCCTTCTCTTCTTTGTTATTTCCTTATATTATAAATTACTTTACTTACTCATTACACTCTTATAAATATTTTTAAATGCATTTCTGATATGGGCTTAATCGAACAAAATTTTGAATTGACGAAAATTTTTCAAAAGCACTAATTCAACCCCCTCTTAGTATCGATTTCGATCTTAACAGTTGATATCAGAGCTAAGTTTCTCTCTGTTTGGTTTAACACCCAAGAGAGATGGCATTTGCTGATAATTAAGAGGGTCATTCTATCACTCATCCTCCTATGATTAATGGGATGGACTACACGTATTGAAAAACTCGAATGAGAATTTTTTTAGATTTTAATTTATGGAATATTATTGAAAGTGGTTTTCAAAAGTCTTCTAAACTAATAAATGAATAGAATGATTTGAAGAAGAAGATTTTTTCTTTGAATGTTAAAGCGATGAATACTTTGTCTTGTGCTCTAGATAAAAATGAATTTAATCGGGTTTCTATATATGAAACTACACATGATATTTGACATATATTCAAAGTCACACATGAAAGCACAAGTAGAGTTAAAGAGTAAAAAATTAATCTTTTGATATATAGCTATGAGTTGTTTCGAATGAAACCAAACGAGACTATCAGAGACATGTATACCCATTTTATGAATGTCTTTAATGGTTTAAAAGCACTTGATAAAATTTTTTCTAATTTTAAACTTTTTAATAAAATACTAAAATTTCTTCTAAAAAAGTTGAGATCCTAAAGTAACGACAATACAAGAAGCAAAGGACCTGAACAATTTTTCGCTTGAAGTATTTATCAAGTCTTTAATGACCTATGAAATGACATGTATAGTATATAAAAAACTTGAGAACAACCTTTTAAAGAATAAAGAGGGATATGACATTTAGAACTAAAGAAGACCACCTAAGAGAAAACTCAAGTGATGATGATGATGATAATAATGACTTGGCACTTCTTACAAGAAAATTTAAATAAAAATCTTAAAAAGGAACAAAATAAAACAAGATACTAAGAATAAAAGTGAACTAAAAAAGGATATAACAATATGCTATGAATGCAAGAAGCCGGAGTACTTAAAAAATGAATGTCCCCAAGTAAAGAAGAAGCTACCAAAGAAAAAGAAAGCACTTAAGGCAACTTAAGAAGATTCAAGTGCATCCGAAAACGAGGAGCTAACCAACAAAGAAGAAGTTGCAAACTATGTACTAATGGCATTTGGCAATGATGTATGTAACTCAAACGAATCTTTTTTATCTTACGATGAATTATTTAATGCTTTTCATGACTTATTTGATGAATTTGAATTAGTTGGTAAACAATATAAATTGTTAAAAAAGGATCATGCTTCTCTTTCTAGTGAACTTGAAAATTTTAAAAATAAGAATGACAATTGCCTGTTAACTCCTTACGCTAAGTGTGAAGAGTTAGATTCACTTAAGAAGGAGAATGTTTTACTATAAAAAATATTAAAAAGTTTTAAAATAGATAACAAATCTTTAAACATGATCCTTGCTAACAATGGTCATGTTCGTAGAAAGGAAGGAATTGCCTTTGTGAGTAACACTCAATAAAAGCCAACTACCTTTGTTAAAGAACCCACATTATATATTTCATCCAAAAATAAATATAATTTTTGTGGTAGATGTGGACAATATGCCTATAGATGTTTATTTAAAAAATATAATTCACATAAATTAGTTTAGGTTTCTAAAGGAACCATAAATAACTCAATATCAATAGTTAAGATAGGTAGATCTATTTATGAGGGATCCAAAGTTAAATAGGTACATAAAAGCAAACCTCATTTCTTATAGATGTGTTTACAATCAAAAGCTAAGAGCAACAGATGGTACTTTAATAGTGGATGCTCAAGGCATATGACCGGAGATTCAACACATTTCTCTAAGCTCACTAGCCAAGACAAAGGATATGTCACCTTCAGAGATAACAATAAGGGAAAAATTATTGGTAAAGGAAATATAGGTAACAAATCAAACCTTTTGATTAAAAATATTTTATTAGTAGATGGTTTAAAACATAACTTACTAAGCATTAGTCAATTGTATAGTAAAGGTTATAACATTAAATTTGAATCTAATACTTGCATTATAGAAATACCACACAAAAATAGATCTTTGATTGCCTTAAGGACTAATAATGTGTATACTATTGATCTTGATGAGTTTTGTGATGAAACTTGCTTGTCGGCCTTAAATGATGATGCATGACTATGATATGGAAGACTTGGCCATACTAGCATGAAACTAATCTCATAAATTACAACTAAAGGACTAGTAAGAGGAATACCTAGTATTAAATTTGTCAAAGATAAAGTTTATGATACATGCCAACTAGGTAAATAAGTCTAATTAATCCATATGGATTTATTTGGACTAATTGATACAACAAGTCTAACAGGTAGTAAATACGTCTTTATAATTATTGATGATTATAGTAGATACACTTGGACATACTTCTTGACATACAAAAATGATTGCTTTAAATATTTTTAAAAATTTTATAAACTTGTTCAAAATGAAAAGGGTTTTATGATTTTGTCTATTCATAGTGATCATGGTGCTGAGTTTCAAAACCATAATTTTCAAAATTTTTGTGAGTCAAATGGGTACAATCATAATTTCTCTATTCTAAGAAATCCATAATAAAATGGAGTAATTAAGAGAAAAAATGGAAGCTTATAAAAGATGGCAAGAACCATGTTAAACGAACATAGCTTACCCAAATAATTTTGGGCCAAAACCGTTAACATGACATGCTATGTCATGAATAGGGTTCTCGTAAGGCTATTACTTTCCAAAACGCCTTATGAATTATGGAATAATAAAAGACTCAATATTTTATATTTTAAAATTTTTGATTTTAAATATTTTATTTTAAATAAAAAAGTTATCTTAAGAAAATTTGATGCAAAATTTGATGAAAGCATATTTCTTGGATATTTCTCTATTTCTAAATCATATCATGTCTTTAATAAAAGAACTTTAGTCATCAAGGAATCTAATTATGTTTTTAATGAGCTTCCTAAATTGAAGAAAAATAATTTTGATATTGATTTTGATTTTAAAGCTTTAAATTTGAATGAAAACTCTCCTCCCCCAAGCAACTTAGATGTATCTTCTTCCAAAGAATCCTTACCTAAGGAATGAAAGTACGTAGATACTTATCGTAAGGAGCTAATCATTAGAGATACATTACAAGGTGTTCAAACTCGTTCTTCATTTAAAAATTTTTATGTTAATGCTGCCTTTGATCTCAAATTGAACTAAAATGCATTGATAAAACTCTAAAAGATGATTCATGAGTTATTGCAATGCAAGAGGAGTTAAATCAATTTGAGAGAAATGAGGTGTGGAAGCTTGTCCCTAGACCTAGTGATCACCTTATAATTGGCACTAAATCGATCTTTAGGAATAAGCAAGATGAACCTGGTATCATGGGTTGAAACAAGGCTAGATTAGTAGCTAAAGGTTTCAACTAAGAAGAATGTATCAATTATGAAGAAACCTTCTCTCCTATGGCTAGACTTGAAGTCATAAGGGTGCTCCTTACCTATGCATGTTATAATAATTTAATGTTATTTCAAATGGATGTTAAGAGTACTTTTCTTAATGGTTTTATTTCCGAAGAAGTTTATGTTGAACAACCACATGGTTTTGAAGGCGCTTATTTTTCAAATCATGTTTATAAGTTATCTGAGGCTCTCTATTAATTAAAGCAAGCCCCTAAGGCTTGGTACGAGAGACTTAGTTCATTTCTTATTAAGATTAATTTTTTGAAAGGCAAGGTTGATATTGTATTATTTATTAAACACTTTAAAAATAATTTTCTCATTGTTTAAATTTATGTTGATGATATCATTTTTGGTTCTTCAAATAAATCTTTATGTGAATCTTTTGCCAAAAGTATGAGTCAAGAATTCGAAATAAACCTAATAAATGAATTAACTTTCTTCTTAGGATTACAAATTAAGTAATTAAGTGACGAAACTTTTATTAGTCAAACTAAGGATGTTTTAGATCTATTAAAATGATTTAATATGAATAGTGCTAAGGCTATTAATACACCAATGAGTACTTCCACAAAGTTAGATATAGATCATGATGAAATTTTTTTTTATCAAAAGACTTATAGGGGTATGATAGGTAGTTTACCATACCTCATAGCAATTAGACCGAACATTATATTTAGTATTGAACTTTGCGCTAGATTTCAATCTAATATCAAATAATCCCATTATAAAGCAGTTAAGAGGACTTTTAGATATTTAAAAGGAACCCATAATCTAGGATTTTGGTATCCAAGATCAAAAAATTTTGAATTAGTTGCTTATGTTGATGCTAACTTTGCTGGATGTAGAATAGATAGAAAAAGTACATCTAGAACATGTCAACTCCTAGGTCATGCACCTATTTTTTGATCTTCTAAGAAATAAAATTCTATTGCATTATCTATAATAGAAGCTGAATATATAGCAGCAGATACATATTGTGCACAAGTTACTTGGATGAAAAACACTTTAGAAGATTATAAACTATATTTAAAAAATATCCCTATAAAATGCGATAATACTAGTGTAATATATTTAACAAAAAATCTCATTCAACACTCTAGAACTAAACATATTGATACTAGGTATAATTTTATTAGAGATCATGTTAATAACCATGATATATCTTTAGAATTTATTGATATAAAACATCAATTAGTTAATATTTTTACAAAACCATTGAATGAGAAATAATTTGATTTTATTAGAAGGGAATTAGGCATGTTAAATCTTTCTAATGCATGAATTCCTTTTATACATTTTTTAGATTTCTCAGTTTTTGTAACTTGAGTTTACTTTTTAAATTGAGATCATTTCCTATCATTCCTTCTTCTTACAATTTATAGAGATTTGATTCATGAACTTTTGGTATGCACAACTTGATCATTATGTGATGATTATTTCCTATGAATACTTCGTCTTTCTATTTAAGAAAGTTGACCTTTGATTCTCGGTACTCATGACTTGATTCTTTTCTTTAGATGATGAATGAATTCATCCGTTCTTCTTTTTCTTCTTTTTTTATAATAAAGGGGAGAAAAAAACTTGCTAACATCTCAAGAAAAGTAAAATGCTGGCTTGCACATCTCAAGGGAACCAAAAGTGCTTGCACATCTAAAGAAAAGTGCTACTTTACCCATTTCAAGAAGCAAAAGTTATTATCTTGCACATCTCAAGAAGCAAAATTTTACTTAACTTCACATCTCAAAAACTTGCTAGCTTGTATGTTCTAAAACGATGCAAAACTTGCTAAAATACTAGATTGCATGGTTCAAATACTTGTTGAACTTTTCTCCTTTTTATTGATGACAAAGGGGGAGAAGTAATAAATGATTGAAAATTTTAATATTTTGGTATCATGTATATTTTGGTAGCATATATGTTATGCCTAAAGTGATGCTGATTAGTTTTTGGTATCATGCATGAAGTGATGATGAGTTGTAATGTTTTGAATTTATGCATGTTATATTTTGATAATTTGAAACTATGATGCACAATGTATGAAATTTTGATATGATATGTTATATATAATTAAAATTGTTTCACTTGAATTCAAAGGTTATTCTTTTTGAATTAAAGTTTACCTTATTTTGATATGACATATAGATAGAGAGAGTTAAGTTTAACTTCATTATCAATTGGTTGTCATAATAAAAAAGGGAGAGATTGTTGAATATCAAATTTTGATGATAAAACTAATTGATAAGTTTGTGATCTAATATGTGCTTAGAAATAAGTGACATAGGACTAACTTTGATCAAAAAAGGTAAAACAATTAAAACAAGAAGAATCAGACATTGGGTCGGAGTCAGAAATTGGGCATCGGGCCGGAAGAATTGGATATTGCTCAAAGATTGAATGTTGCAGGAGTCAACATGCCGATGGATCGGACGATATGTCGAAGGTTTGGATGACGAGCCAGAAGTTCATCAGGAGCTCAGATGAACCAATGGCATCCCCGACAACTTAGATTCATGTCTTGTAATTGTTTAGGTCTTAATTATCATAGTTAGTTCTTAAATTGAGTTAGTTTTAGGTGTAACTTTACTAACTCAATTAGGGGCTCATTGGGCCTAAATTGGAACTGATTTGGACTCATTGGAAGGCTTATTCAGTGACCCATAGGGTTGGTTAGGTGGTGGCACCACCAAACTAGTGGTGGAACCGTCTTTGAGTTGGAAAAGTCAAAAAGGGTATTTTTCCAAGTTATAAGTAGTGGTATCGCCTAGTCTAGGCAGTGGTACCACCATCATTAAAGTTGGTAGGTGATGGTACTACGTAGGCTGGCGATGGTACCACCAAAGTCCCTATTTTTAAGTTACTGTTGTGAGTTCACCGAAAGCTCGCTGAGAGTTCATCGAGAGTTTATTAGAAGTTCATGAGGTGTTTGGATAAACAATTGACATGTCAAATAACTAAGATTACTTGAATTATAATTGTTTAAGCCTTAAATTATCATAGTTAGATTTTAATTTGAGTTTGTTTTGGAAGAAATCATAATAACTCAATCATGGATCAATTAAGCCCAAACTAGGACTGAATTGGGCCAAGAGAAAGGCCCATTCAGTAACCTAGAGCCACGTAAGGTAGTGGCACCGCTAGGGTTAGCAATGGAATCGCTTAAGGCACAGCCTCCTAGGCTAAAGTCTGGGCGATGGTACCACCCTGTGTTAGACGGTGGTATCGCCAAACTGGGTGGTGGTACCACCAAGTGTCAATGTTGCAAGCGGTGGTACCACCCAACATAGGTGGTGGTACCGCCAGTACCGAAAGACCCGGGATGAGACTCTTTTTTACTCCAAATTTGAATCCATTTGGGGCTTATAAATATCCCTCTCATCCCTGGTTAGCACACACACCAATTGAGAATAAAAAAGGAAAAAGCCATTGTAATTGTGTGAAAATTCCTCCCTTCTAGCTCTAAGGTTTGGTTAAGTTTAAGAGAGGGGTGAGTGGGGTTGTAAGGGTTGTCTCCTAAGCCTGTAAAAAGGAGAAAGGGCTGTAAAGGATAGTTGATCTTCGCTCGTTGAAAGAAGATCAGTTAGTGGAAGCCGGTGGCTTCGACGGAAGAGGAATCGAGAGTGGATGTAAGTCACAACAATCGAACCACTATAAACTCTGGTGTGCTGCCTTTCTTTGTTATTTACTCTTATTGCAAATTGCTTTACTTGCTCATTACATTCTTATAATCATTTTCAAGTTAAACATCATTTCCAAAACATGTTTTGGTTGAACAAATCTTTGAATCGAATGAAGTTTTTCGAATCGATGTAATTTCTACGTGTGCACTATTTTACCCCCCCCCCCTCTTAGTGCCGACTGTGATCCTAATAGTTGGTATTAGAGTGGGTTTATTTCTTATTTGGTTTAACACCCAAGAGAAATGACTCTTTTCGGCTATCAAGAGGGTCACTATATTATTCGTACTCTTATATTTAATGGGATGAACTATATATATTGGAAAACTCGAATGAGAGTTTTCTTGCTTTCTTTGGATTTGAATTTATGAAACATTATCGAATATGATTTTCAAAAGTCTTCCAAACCAATGAATGAATGAAATAATTTAGAGAAGAAGACTTTTTCGTTAAATGCAAAAGCTATGAATACTTTGTTTTGTGCCTTAGACAAAAATGAATTTGATCGTGTTTGTTTCTTTTTGCAAAACTGTATAAGAGATTTAGCACACTCTTGAAGTCACACATGAAGGTATTAGTAGAGTTAAAGATTTGAAAATTAATATTTTGATGCATGATTTTGAATTGTTTTGAATGAAACCAAGTGAAACTATTGGTGACATATACACCTGTTTTATGGATGTCGTCAATAGTTTAAAAAGTCTTGGTAAAGGTTTTTCTAATTTTAAACTTATTAATAAGATTTTAAAATCCATTCCAAAAAGTTAGAATCCGAAAGCAACGACAATACAAGAGACAAAGGACCTAAATAATTTTTCGCTCGAAGAACTTATCGGGTCCTTGATGACCTATGAAATGACTCATTTAGCACATGACAAACATGAGAACTATCTTCCAAAGAATAGAAAGGATATGACACTAAGAACTATAGAAGACCACTTGAGTGATAACTCAAGTGATGATGATGATGATCTTGAACTCCTAATAATAAAATTCAAAAAAATTATAAAACAAGAATTAAATAATAAAAATAAACTCTATCCAGATACAACCACTTATTATGAAAGCAAGAAGCTGGGACACTCCAAAGATAAGTGTACAAAAGTGAAGAAGAAGAAAACACTAAAGAATGAATCGAGTGCATCTGTAGATGAAGTGGCGAACTATGCTTTAATGGCTCATAATGATGGTATGTGATTCACCCGAAATGTTTTCACCTTACCATGAAATTACTTAGTGCTTTTCATAATTTGATGAATTTATTTTTTAAAAAAATAATATTATAATTTATCATAAAAATTACATGTTTTATGATAAAGGAATAAAATGTTAAATTTAAATCTAATGCTTGTACACCAAATAAGAATAATTTTATGTATGTTTTAGGAAGCATTAATATGTATCTTAATGATTTCTATATTATTTTTTGGTTTTAAATAATGATGCATGGGTTTTGTATGGAAAACCAAAATATGCTAGTATAAGAACGAATTAGAAGAAAAGAACTTTAGCTATTTTTAATCTAATATGAATCTATCCGCGTTGCCTTTATTGAATTTTTCAAAAAGTGATTTTGATGATGATTTTGGATTTATTTTCATATGATTCTTTTTACTAATGAGATGATATATCCAACTAAATCATTTATTGGTATTTATGACTCATGATATATTTACATGAAATATCTTTCTTGATTCTTGTATGATTCACTCTTTTAAGAGAATATTTATCAAATCTTGATACTTATAACTTGAGATTTCTTATGCATCATGGTTTTTGTCATTGAGAAGTTTTTATCCTAATCATGATTTTGATTTCTCGAGACTTATAACATGAAATCTTTTATAAATCAAGATCTCTTAATTAATCTCTTATGTTTATTTTTGTCATTTACTAAATAGAAAAATTATCCAAATGAATCATGATTATTCTTTTGTTCTCTCGGACCGACAACTTGAATTTTCTTTATGAATCAAGATTTTTGATCTCCTAAGATTTTTTTTTGTTATTCACTAAAAAGGAGATTTGACAAAATGATTTATGAATTTTTGGATTTATGACTTGATCCTTCATTTGTTCATGTGATGGTTGAAGTATTTGCACTCTTGAACTCTTTCCTTCTTCTTTCTTTTTTTTTTTAATTATAAAGGGGAGAAAAAAAATTGCTAGCATCTCAAAGAAAACCTTAAGTACTAGCTTGAATGTTAAACTTGGGTATATTAAATCTCCCAAATGCTTAAATTCATCTTATACATTTTTTGAATCATCATCTTGATTACTCAGTTTTTATAGCTTGAGTTCTCTTTTTAAATGAAGATCATTTACTATCATTCCTTCTATTTACTAAAGAAGAGATTTATTCAAATTAACCATGATTTGTCATGACTTGATATTTGATGATTGAAATATTGATGTAAACTTATCATTGTTATTAATATTTGTCATGATATGTAAATTGATGTAAAAGGAAAAACTTTGTACTATTGGATTCTTCCCCTCTTTTTGACCATGACAAAAGGGGAGAAAGACTTGCTAGCTCGAACATTGCAAAGGAAGCAAAAATTGCTAGCTCGAACATTGCATGGGAAGAAAAAATTGCTAAACCTTCACATTCTCAGAAACTCGCTAGCTTGCATATCGCAAAAGGAAGCAAAGAAATTGCAAACTTGCACATCTCAAAAGAGAAGCAAGAATTGCTAGCTTGCACTTCTCAATAGAGAAGAAAGAACTTACATGCTTGCATGATCTAAAGTGATGAAACATTTGCTAAACTTGTATATCTCTAAAAGTTGCTAGTTACACTTCTCCTTTTTGTTGATGATAAAGGGGGAGAAGATATGATGATGATGTATAAGTTATGACATTCATGCATGGGTTAATGTACTTGAATGTTTTAATTATGCATGATTTTATGATACATACATTGATGAATTACTTTGATTTCAAAGGTTTTATCTATATAGCATATAGATAGGGGAGGTTAGTGAAACTCTGTCATCAATTGATTGTCATCATCAAAAAGGGGGAGATTGTTGAATCTTAGATTTTGATGATGAAACCAATTAATAAAGTTATAATCTAATCTATGTTTTGAGTGATGTAGGGATAACTATATTCATAAAAAGATAAAATAATTAAAGCAGAAGAATCAGACGTTGGGTCGGAGTCGAAGATTGGGCATCAGGCCGAAAGGATTATATAATGCACTGAGAACAGATGTTGCAGGAGTCAATATGCCGATGCCGATGGATTGGGTGTTACGTCAAAGGTTCGGACAATGCGCCAGAAGTTCGCTAGGAGTTCGTGGAAACTCGTCGAGAGTTCACCAAGAGTTTGTCGAAAGTTCATTGGGTGTTTAGATAAACATTTGACATGTCGGACAACTAAGATTACTTAGATTGTAATTGTTTAAGCCTTAAATTATCATAGTTAGGTTTTAATTTGATTTAGTTTTGGGAGAAATCTTACTAACTCAATTAGGGGCCAATTGGGCCCAAACTAGGGCTAAATTGGGCCAAGAGAAAGGCCCATTTAGTAACCTAGAGCCACGTTAGGCGGTGGCACTGCCAGGGTTGGCAATGAAATTGCTTGAGGCTTGGCCTCCCAAGCTAAAGTCTGGGTGGTGGTACTGCCAGACTAGGTGATAGTACCGCCTAGTGTCAGTGTTGCAAGCGGTGGTATCGCCTAGCATAGGAGATGGTACCACCAGTATCCGAAGACCCAAGATAAGACCCTTTTTGGCTCCAAATTTGAATCCATTTGGGGTCTATAAATACCCCTCTCATCCCTAATTAGCAGACACACCAACTGAGAACAAAAAAAAAAGAAAATACTATTATAATTGTGTAAAAATTCCTCTCCTCTAGCTCTAAATTTTAGTTAAGCTTAAGAGAGGGGTGAGTAGGGTTGTAAGGGTTATCTCCTAAACTTGTAAAAAGGAGAAAGGGCTATAAAGGGTAGTTGATCTTCGTCCATTGAAAAAAGATCGATTAGTGAAAGCCGGTAGCCTCGGCGAAAGAGGAATCGAGAGTGGAAGTAGGTCACGATGATCAAACCACCATAAACTTCGATGTGCTAACTTTCTTTGTTATTTACTCTTATTGCAAACTACTTTACTTGCTCATTATATTCTTATAATCATTTTCAAGTTAAACGTCATTTCCAAAACGTATTTTGATCGAACGAATCTCGAATGGAATGATGTTTTCTAAATCGATATAATTTTTATGTATGCACTAATTCAACCCCCCCCCTAGTACTGACTGTGATCCTAACATAGATAACCAAGCCTGTACTATGAAGAGCATTTCTATATCATTTTTAATAATTAGGATATCATCCATATATAGCACCAAGAAGGTGATAGTACTTCCACTTACCTTCCTATACATACAAGGCTTATCTTCATTCTTAACAAAGTTCTAAGATATGATCGCCTCATCAAATCTTATGTTCTAACTTCGGAAAGCTTGTTGTAGTCCATATATGGATCTAAGCAATCTGCACACTTTATCTAGACTCTCCTTGGACATAAATCCCTTAGGTTATATCATATATACCTCCTCCTTGAGGTTGCCATTAAGGAATGTGATTTTCACATCTATCTGCTAGATCTTATAATCATAGTGGATTGCAATAACCAACAGAATTCAGATAGATTTCAACATGGCTATGAGTGAGAAGGATTTATCATAGTTAACTCCTTACGTTTGATGATACCCCTTAGCCACTAACCTTGCCTTATAGGTCTCTACCTTTTCATCTACTCTGATCTTCTTTTTGAAGATCCACTTACGACTAATGGGTATGATACCCTCAAGTGCATTAACTAGGTGCCAAACCTTATTAGAATAAATGAAATCTATCTTAGAATTCATAATTTCTTACCATTTGTTGGAGTCTATACTCGGAATAACCTCCTCGTAGATCTAAGAGTTAATATCCTCAATGTCCTCTCCCTTGATATGTCCCACATATCTCTCAAGATGGTGAAGTACTTTGCTAAACCTACATAAAGCTAGAACTTATGTGCTAGGCACTTGAATAGACTTGGCCTATGGAATTATTTCTACAAAGAATGTATTCATTCTCAAATAACACTACCCTCTTGGCAACAAAGACTTTCTGGTTCTCAGGGTGATAGAAATAATACCATAAGTTTCCTTAGAGTATCTGATGCGTGCGTGGGCGAGTGACTCCGAACAGAAAACTTCAGGGCTGCGCGATTTGGGGAAAAGGGGCAGTTCACCACCAAGGCTTAAAGGAAATTCCACCGGCCAAGGATAAAGAACTGTTTGATTCACCACCAACGATGTTGGATAAAGAATCGAGATAAAATTCAACTCAAAAGAGGAATTGTCATTCATTCAACCTCCTTATAAAAGAGATATGTCTCATTATATAGACATTAGACTCGAAAACAATATGGGAACTACCCAAACAAATAAAATCAAATAGCGGAACTACCCAAACAAACAATGGGAACTATCCAAACAAACAAGATTGAACAGAATTCGTTCACCAATAATAACTAAAAAATCTCACTTCCAAAGAGCATTAAATCACTTTGGATCTTATCCTGAATAACTCCTCTTTGATATAGCATCAATCAGAACGAATTTTGATATTGGTATATCATTCCTTATCCCATCGAAGTAAGTTGTAACCGGTTAGTTATTGGTATCATCATTCCTTATCCCATCGAAGTAAGTTGTAACCGGGTTAGTTTTAGCAGGAATAAGTCCCGATAGTGTTTGTTTTGCCGGAAGAATCACCCAGACTTAAGGATTGATTAGTAGTCTCGGATGCTCCCGCATCATTCTCCCCGGTTGTTTGAGATTTGTCCTCAACCGACAAGTCATCATCATCCAAGTAAGGAGAAAGATCACCTACATTAAAAGTTGCCGAAACTCCATATTCTCCAGGAAGATCAATCTTGTAAGCATTTTCGTCAATTCTCTCGAGAACTTCAAATGGACCATCAGCTCTGGACATAAGTTTATTCTTCCGCTGAGAAGGAAATCTTTCCTTCCTTAAATGTAACCACACAAGATCACCTGGTTGGAAATGAGTCTTCCTCCGATATTTATTAGCTTTCTTCCTATAAGACTCGTTAGCCTTCTTGATCTTACTTCGGATCTGCTCATGAAGTTTTTTTATTGATTCAGCTCGCTCTTTGCCATCAAAGTTCACTTGTGAATTGGATGGAATAGGAATTAAATCAATCGGTGTGAGCGGATTGATTCCATATACAATTTCAAGGGTGATCGACCAAGAGTATAACTCAAGATCGATTATAAGCGAACTCAAGATGTGCAAGCTTCAAATCCCAATCTTTTAGGGATTTACTAACCATTCCTCAAGTAACGTGAGTGAGAGTGCGATTAGTTACCTCGGTTTGGCCATCGGTTTGAGGATGACAAGTGGTGCTGAATAGAAGTATGGTTCCAAGCATTCTCCATAAGGTCTTCCGAAATAACTTAAAATTTTAGAATCACGATCGATACAATGGTCTTTGGTACTCCATGAAGGCGAATGATCTCCTTGAAATAAAGATCACCACATGAGATGCATCATCCGTCTTGTGGCATGGAATAAAATGGGCCATTTTAGAAAATCGATCAACAACCACCATAATGGCATCTTTTCCCCTCTCGAGTTCTTGGAAGAGCCACAATAAAATCCATGCTCACATCTTCCCAAGGTCAGTAATGGTACTTGGAAGGGGAGTATACAGCCCTTGGTGGAAATGACTCTTTGCTCTTTGACAAGTTGCATACCTCAAGATGATAGCATGTACGTCTCCACTCATCTTTGGCCAATAAAAGTGCTCTTGAAGGATTTCAAGAGTTTTGTTCATGCCGAAGTGACCAGCCAGACCTCCACCATGTGCTTGAATTCCATGTTTGCAATTGTCAATAATAGTAGAGAACTCCGGGTCTTCAGAATATAGTTCTTTCATGGATTGAAAACCAAGAATTCTAGAATCAAGAACAGCATAGAGTATCTTCTTGATAAAGCATCCGCAACAACATTAGTATGGCCATGTTTATATTTCGAAACGAAAGAAAAGGATTGAAGAAATTCTACCCATTTGGCATGCCTTGAGTTGAGCTTGCGTTGGCCACTAATAAACTTCAAAGCCTCATGGTCAGAATGAAGTACAAACCGTTTAGGCCTTAAATAGTGACTCCAATGATCAAGAGCTCTCACAATGGCATAGAACTCCTTATCATAAGTTGAGTAGTTCTTCTTCGAATCGGTTAACTTTTCACTGAAATATGCCAATGGCCTTTGTTCTTGAACAAGAACAGCTCCAATGCCAACTCCACTTGCATCACATTCAACTTCAAATACTCTATCAAAATTAGGAAGGGCAAGAACGGGGACTCACATAGCTTCAATGAGTTCAAAAGCGGCATGAGCAGCTCTTGTCCATTCAAAAGAACCCTTCTTCATGCATTCGGTGATAGGGGCCATGATTGTATTGAAGTTCTTCACAAAACGACGATAGAAAGAAGCAAGGCCATTAAAACTCCTTACATCGGTGATGGATTTCTAACCGCCTGGTTTTCATTGCATCCACTTTCAATTGATCAACGGAAATTCCATCCTTCAAACCACATATCCAAGGAATATAATGCTTTGGAAGAGAAGAACTCACACTTCTCCATTTTGGCATAAAGCTTCATTCTCTCAAGGCGTTAAAGACCTGTTTCAAATGAGAAATATATCTCCTCGCTTTGACTATAAACAAGGATATCGTCAAAGTATACAACAATAAATCAACCAATGAAGGAACGAAGAACCTCGCTCATAAGCCTCATGAATGTACTTGGAGCATTAGAAAGTCCGAATGGCATAACCAACCATTCATATAAACCTCCCTTAGTCTTGAAAGTTTGTTTTCCACTCATCTCCTTTTCGCATTCGGATCTCGGTGATAGCCACTTCGCAAATCTATCTTCAAAACACAAGAGAACCATATAATTCATCAAGCATATCATCAAGTCTAGGTATAGGATACCTGTACTTAATAGTGATGTTGTTGATGGCTCGGCTATCGACACACATTCCAATGTTCCATCCTTTTTTGAGTGCGAGAAGAGCCGGAATCAGAACATGGGCTCATACTTTCTCGAACATATCCCTTGTCAATAAGTTCATTGACTTATCTTTGCAACTCCTTTGTTTCCTCCGGTTGCATCTATATGCTGCTTTGTTTGGTAGAGGGCAATGGGCAGCAAGTCAATTTGGTGCTCAATACCTCTTATTGGAGGTAATCCAGATGGCAATTCTTCGGGGAACACATCTGCAAAGTCTCTTAACAAGGAATGCATTTTCGGATGTATAGGTCTCTCTTTCTCACTCTTTTTCTCAACCATAAGCAAAGCAAATACATTTTTCTGTTTGGTAATGGCTTCTTAACCTGTGTTTCACTCAAGAAGAGATTTTCCTTACTAGTGTCTCCCTTCCCAGGTTGATTTCGATGTATCATGTTCGGTTTCAAAGATTCAAGAGTAATGCACTTTCGTTCCTTGTGAAAAGAGTATGTGTTTTTATGCCCATCATGTGCAGCCTTTCTATCATATTGCCAAGGTCTACCTAACAACAAGTGACAAGCATCCATGGGAATAACATCGCATAGAACTTCATCTTGATAATTCTTCCCAATGGAAAATGATATAAGGGCTTGTTTGGTTACCTTCACATCACTTCCTTTGCTAAGCCACTGAAGCTTGTAAGGTTGAGGATGTTTTGATGTTGGTAGCTTCAGTTTTTCAATCATGGTTGTCGAGGTGACATTGGTGCAGCTTCCTCCATCGATAATCATCATACACACCTTCCCGTTAATAGTGCAACGGTGTGGAAGATGTTCTCCTTTGCTTATTCTCTTGGAGATATCTCAAGATGTAATGCTCTCGTATCACCAACAACTCACCATCATCGCTTTTTCAACGATATTCTCAGATTCTTCACTTTCGACTCATTCCGGTCATGTTCATCGTTGGCCTCTTGAAGTTCCAAATCGATCTTCTCAATTTCTTGAAGAGTCATAACTCTCCGATTTGGACAATTAGCTTGCAAATGCCCATAGCCATGACACTTAAAACACTTCCTTGTGTCACCATCAACTTTCTTGCTGGTTCCTTTGATGGGTTCCACCAATTTCTCTTTACCCTTAGCGTTCGACGAAACACCTTCATATTTGCTTGAGGAAGCACCCCTAAAGTAGGATGTCCCCTTCGAGGAGGTTCTGGAAGAAAACCTCTTGCTACTCTTTAGTTGTTTCTCAACCTTCGTTGCTAGCTTGCAAACATCTTCGAAGGACCAATAAGGCTGAAGTTCAACCAAATCGCATTTCCGATTCATGTCACCAAGGAAACGAGCGACGGTTTGCTCGGGAACTTCGAACTTCAGATCTCATCATGAGTTGTTCGAACTCACGAATATATTCTTCAATACTCATCCCTTGTTGTCTTAGGGAATTCAACTTGAGAAACAGATCTTGCTTATAGGTATCGGGCAAGAACCTTTTCTTCATAAGTTTCTTGAGTTTATCCCAAGACTTGATTCGGCTTTTTCCTTCTCTAGCTCGCTGACGCTTTAAATTCTCCCACCATAGAGAAGCATATTTAGTAAGTTTCAAAACAACGACCTTGCACCTCTTCTCATCCGAGTATGACTTGAAGTCAAAATTGCTCAATGGCAAGGAGCCAATCAACAAAGTTGTCGATTGAGACTACCGTCGAACTCAGGTGCATCTGCGCTTAATCTCACGGTCATTCTCATGGTATCTTCTTCTTCTTCTCTGAACTCGGTGCTCAAAAGCACTAGAGTTGCCTCCAGCCGAATCGAATCATCATTAGAATTGTGATGCGAATCGATTCGTCATGGTGTCGCTGATCATTGGGACGCCTTGCTGGTTGCTCTTGTCTCTCCGGTTCTCTAGGAGATTGAGAACTCGCTCCATTTGCCTTTGGAGATTCTTTATAGCACAATCTCGCCGTAGGTCGTGCGCTTGCTCCAAAGTCAAGCCTCGTGGAACTTGTTCGTCACTCATGGTAAGTAGAAGATAACAACACAAAGGAATCACTCAAGATAAGTTCAAACCTTGAGCTCTGATACCAACTTGATGCGTGCGTGGGCGAGTGACTCCGAACAGAAAATTTCAGGACTGCGCGATTTCGAGAAAATGGGCAGTTCACCACCAAGGCTTAAAGGAAATTCCACCGGCCAAGGATAAAGAACTGTTTGATTCACCACCAACGATGTTGGATAAAGAATCGAGATAAAATTCAACTCAAAAGAGGAATTGTCATTCATTCAACCTCCTTACAAATGAGAATATGTCTCATTATATAGACATTAGACTCAGAAAACAATATGGGAACTACCCAAACAAATAAAACTGAAATAGCGGAACTACCCAAACAAACAATGAGAACTACCCAAACAAACAAGATTGAACAAAATTCGTTCACCAATAATAACCAGCAAATCTCCACTTCCAAAGAGCATTAAATCACTTTGGATCTTATCCTGAATAACTCCTCTTTGATATAGCATCAATCAAAGATAGAATTTTGATATTGGTATATCATTCCTTATCCCATCGAAGTAAGTTGTAACCGAAGTTAGTTATTGGTATCATCATTCCTTATCCCATCGAAGTAAGTTGTAAATCGAAGTTAGTTTTGGCAGGAATAAGTCCCGATAGTGTTTGTTTTGCCGAAGGAATCAGCCCAGGACTTAAGGATTGATTAGTAGTCTCGGATGCTCCCGCATCAGTATCCCAGGAACTTGCACTATTTTGTCCTTGATTCCAACTTGTTAGGATTGTGTCTCCTAACGTAGACAAGGCAGCCCTAGATCTTAATAACATTAAGATTGAGCTTCTTTTCTTTTCATATCTTATATGATATAAATACTATCAATTTAGTTGAAATTTTATTCAGAAGATAAGCTACGAACTCTAGAGCGTATCTCCAGAATGAGATGGAGATTAGTGAAACTTATCATGGACTACATCTTGTCTAATAATGTATGATTCCTCCTTTCTAATATACCATTGAGTTGAGGTGTATAAAAAGGAGTCCATTGGGATAGGATCTCATGGTCCTTGAGAAACTGGGTGAACTCTGTACTCAAATACTCTCCTCCTCAATTTAATCGAAGAGTCTTGATACTCTTTCTAGTTTGGTTTTCTATCTTATGCTTATATTTCTTGAATTTCTCGAAGGCCTCGGACTTGTACTTCATCAAATACATATGTCCATACCTAGAGAAGTCATCGATGAATGTAATGAAGTAATAATAACTGCCTATGGCCTAAGTTGACATAGGACATACATCACTATGTATGAGTTATAGCAACTTAATGGCTCTCTCTCTAGTTCCACTAAATGGAGAGTTAGTCAATTTCCCTTGATTGCAAGACTCATAGTTTGTATATGATTCATAATCAAATGGATCTAAATATCCATCCTTTAGCAACCTCTGGATTTTTCTTTCATGGATATGACGTAGCATATAATGCCATAGGTATACATTGTTCACCTCATCTTACTTCCTCTTAGATGCACTTATATTCATGACATATGGAGCAGCATCTAGTATAAATAAATTATTATCTAATATTCCTCTATTGATGATCTTATCATCTAAACCAATGAATTGTTATTATTCTTAAAAATTAATCTATCCATTATTTATCAAATAAGAAATAGAAATAATATTTTTAATAATTGAAGGAACAAAATAGCAAGTAACTAATGCTAATAGAGCTCCACTAGGCAACTATTGCCAATGGCAATAGTGGCAACCTTTGAGTCATTCCCTATCCTAAGGTCAATCTCGCCTCTCGCTAATCTCCTAGGTCTTGCTAGAACCAATAACAAATTATAGATAAGAGATGCACTGCCAGTATCTAATATCCATGTACTATCATAATTTTCTAACAAATAGAGAATGTACTTGAAGCTTCTCCAAGCTTCTATTTCTCATTCTCTACAAGATACTTTTTACAGTTCTTATTCTATCTTTGCTGTAGTGGAAGCACTAACCATTATCCTTTACAAGTCCTTAGCAACCTTTACTTTGCCTAGTTTGTCGTTGCCTTTGCCCTTCTTAAGGGATTTCTCTACCTTCTTTTTCTTTCTAGTCTCACCAGCACAGAGTACTAGCTTCTCTTTCTTGATAGTGCTCTCAGCCTCCCTCAATATATTGAGTGTTGGGAAACCTATAGTTACATCATATGCATAGCATAATAACAGAAAACAAAAATATCAAATTTTCATAGAAAATAATTTCTTGTTGTTGTGCGAAGATTAGTAGGCAAAAACCCACAAAATTGAAAAACTGCACATGTTAAGGGATGTGTGTTACCTAGGGAGATTGTATATCCCTAAAATCCTATAGATCTATAGGAGAGGATGAAAGAGGTCAATTGTCCTCTTTTCTAGTGGTGATCCAAGTGGCAAGGGCTATGAAGATGCTCTTCAAGTCACTATACAAACCTTTTCTTCACACGCACCATGTAATCAAGAAGGGGTTGACCCTTGTAGTTATCCATATGCCCCAAACTAGGGTTGACAGTTAAGAAGGAGAGAGGGAGAGGAGAATAAGAGGTAGTAGCTAAAAGGGGTCTAGCCTCTGGCCCTTTGGTTCCCTCCTATTTATAAAGGCCCCCTATCAATTTAACCCTAATGGATCTTGCTCTATTAGGTACTGGATCTCCATCCAACTACCCAAGTCTCTTAGATTAGTAGATCTCTATACAATAATCACTCATTGGCTCTTATTGGATCTCATCTATAAGTTCCAATAATTCAAGGGCTTATTGGATATCCAATAAGATAAAGGCTTAGGCGGATATTTCATATCCGAATCTCTACTCGTTGTAACACCTAGCATATATGTGTGACCCTCTAGGCCCAATATCAAGTTAGTCGTGAGTCATATCTGTTAGAACTCTTTCTGGCTCAGTAAATTATTATCTCCATAAGAATTCACTCGACTCATCGACTACGGACGTATTATGCCACTACGTCGTAGTCCCCAGATGATATAGGAGAATATAATCCTTTGGGCCTATTTGTCCTCAGTTACTATATATCTATAGTCACTCATCCATCTAATATCCCAAAGGTCGTATACCGAATATGGTGTTGTCAGGCCCATACGATTTCTATTTGAGTCTTACTCTACTCAGATTCTCCCAAAGAACTCTTTCTCTCTCAATTCGAATGACCTTGGCCAGGGATTTACCTGAGCAAGAATACATGAAATATTTTTTTCATAACACCAAGAGCGGATGATCCTCTATCGATACTCAATTACCTTCGTAAGGTTGGTTGCTACTCATGATAGCTAACTGTGTTAGATCTGGAACTTCCATACATATAAGTTTGGTATCAAAAAGTGGAGTGCTCATACAAGATATCCTTGGTGTCTCAAGTCTAAGTACCAAACATACAATTAAGACTACGGAATCGTTGTCTAATGATCAAGTATCATAAATCATCCAACATTTTATAAATGGATTAATCAATAAACTCATTCTTCAATGAGCACTTATACTATATCCATAGTGTCCCCACATAAGTAGCTGTGAGACCAACTGCTTCCATTATATGGATGGGTATATAGCACATCAGTATGTCCGGTCATCTCGATATCCTTCTCGAGTAATCTATGACCTGGAATATTTAGGGTTTGTATTTATAGGTGAATTGGTCTCATTATTATGATTTCATGATGATCTAATTCCCATTGTATAAATCTAGGGACATCATAATATATTTTTATCATTAATATAAAGTGATAAAATGTCATGATAATAATAATTAAAAAGATTGTGTAATGTGTCACATATGCTATCACTCACATGATTGGCTTGTAGGGCACTTGTAACTAGCACCTTTTGCTAGGTAGCTTCCTGTTCGAGCCTCTAGGCTATGCCGATGACCCTGCATAATAGGCTTGTGCTAGGGTGTCCTGACATGACCCCTCCATTTTAAGGTGAATTAGTTCTATAGCAATTTTAATCGATTTTAAGGTTAGATCACTAAATTCATATAAAAAATGTGTTTAGCCAAAAGTATAAGGGTAGCGAGTGAAGTAAATTAGTAAGCAATAACAAAATAAAGGCAAGAGAAGGGATGCAAACCGATTTATAGTGGTTCAATTTTCCCAACCTACATCCACTCTTGATTTCTCTTCCCTCAAGACCACCAACTTTCACTACTGATCTTCTTTTCAATGGATGAAGATCAACTACCCTTGTTATAGTTTTTTTTTCTTTTAACAAGCTTACAAGAGAACCTTCATATTCTCTCTTTTATAAGATCTCTCACCTCCTATAACTTAGAATCACTTCTAAACTTAGGAAGGAAGAAGAGACTTAAACACTACTCAAAGAGAGATTACAATACTTTTATACCAAGAATTCATGCTACATTAAGCAAGTATGAATGGGGTATTTATAAACCCCAAAAGGCACCAAGAATGGAGCCAAAAAATTAAATTCTCAAAATTTTGGAGTATTGGTGGTATTGCCATCGACACTGGGTGGTACTACCACTATAATGGTCTACAAATCAAGGCTCTGGTGGTATGATAGGACCCTAGCAGGGTTGGGTCCTACTCAACCAAGTAGTAGCTAATAAAAACCTTATGAGAGTATAATAAATCCCACCTAGCCACCTCTATCCTATAAAGAAGAGTGGCTAGGGTTTATATTTGGGCGTTTGGGCTTGTTACCCATTGCCCCCCCTTTACTAAGCCGGTTGGCTAAGGTTGAGGGTAAAATGGGTAGTTCACTTAGGAAGCAGCCCCTAGGGCTAGGGTTTGGAGTCCTATATAAGCATGTAGCCTCCACCTCTTTTTAACAAGAAAAGATCAATCTACTTTGACACGGAAGTGCCTAATTTACTACAATATGCTCATATTGTCCTTGCTGATACTATGGTATATTTTTAGCCCATAATGTTACCTTAAAGTCTTCAACTCAGCCCATGATAGCTCATTAGTATATTCTCTACACTATGTTACAACTATAAGACATTTATACTTTTCTTCATGACTAAGAAACACAGTAATGGAGATGGTTAATAGTTGCAAAACATTAATATCAAAATTTTCTATGCATGAAGGGTTGTTTCATGCACAACTATTTATTTTAGTTTTTTGGAGTTAGAGAGGGGTTTTTTAGAAACTGAAGATATTGGCAGAAGCACTCTTAGAGCTCTCTCAAAACTCTGTATCTCTTAGATTCTTTCTTAAGTGGTGAGTCCTTTTGTGCTATTCTATATCCTCATTTAATTTTCTTGGGGTGGTAACTTTTCTATATCCCTTTATGAATTTAAACCTAGTGGTGAACTGTTTTATGATTGTGTTTAAGTATTTTTCATGAGATTGTTCTTTTCTATCTGAAAGAACTTTTGTTCCAGTGAATACCATTATACTCTCGACTTTTCTTCTCTCAAAACCCATTCCGTATTGCTCCCATATCAGTTTAGTATCAAAGCTAAAGGCTAAAGATCATGGCATGGCGGAATGGAAAAGATGTTGCTATTGAAGGTAGCATCCATGAAGATGATGTTGAATCATTGAAGCTGCAGCTATGCAGATTGCTGAATAGTATACAAGAGAAAAATGAAATCATCGAAGAACTTCGAAGTAGAAATGATGTTAGGACTCTAACTAGGAGAGTCATAACCTATTGGTACTCTAGCTAGGAGAGTCCTAATTGAGTTTCATTGATAAGGGCATTCATGTAAATCCTATCTAGCCGATCCTTATTAAAGAGGTGAAGAGAGCGGCTAGGGTTAGGATTAGTTGGGAGGTTGCTTCTTAGAGAAGCGTTAAGAGTTTATTAAAAGTAGAAGTCTTGAGTAGGAGAGTTTATTAAAAGTAGGAGTCTTGAGTATGAGAGTTTATTAAAAGTAGGAGTCTTGAGTAAGAGTCATAACAATAGAAAACTCTAGCTATACTAGGGGTCTTGAGTTGGAGTCCTATATAAGCATGTAGCCTCCACCTCTTTGAAATAAGAAAAAGAAGATTCATCTACAATTGCAGCCACCAGGTCGACAACTTGGAGGGTGGAACCCCTATAACGTTCCAAGGATTGATCCCCCTCAAAGATCAAATCTACATAGAATTCCTCTGGGGTTCTATCAAATGACTAGCATGAAAATGATGTCTAATAGTTTAGTTCTGATGATGATACACCTCCTCACTCTCAGGAGTCGAGAAGATTTTGGGCAAGGCATGCAGTCAAAGATGAATGGCAGAATAAATAAAACCCAAGATTGGATATTCCAGAGTTTGAAGGTAAAATTAATGTTGATGACTTTATTGACTGGCTTAATACAGTGGAAAAAAATTTTGATTTTCTTGAACTACCTAAACAAAAGAAGGTAAAACTTGTGGCGCTTAAACTCAAACGAAATGTATCTTTTTGGTGGGAAAATCTGAAGAAGCAAAGAGAACATGAGGGGAAGAGTAAAATCGTGACATGAGAGAAAATGAAAAGGGAGCTGAAGAGAAAATACTTACCTGACAATTATAGACAAGAGATCTTTCTCAAAATCAATTATTTCAAGCAAAAAGATCTTAGAGTGGAAGAGTACACAGCAGAATTCGATAATCTTATGTTAAAAAGAGAGCTTGTGGAACCAGAAGAGCAAACTATTGCAAGATACTTGGGAGGTCTGAAATATGAGATTGTTAAAATTGTTCAACTACATCCATATTGGTCTTTAAATGATGTGAGTAAGTTGGCTTTAAAAGTTGAAAAGCAATATAAGTTTGAAAAGAGTTCTCGGTATGGGTCAAAAGAAGACTATACAAAAGGAGGAAATTCTAAGTCTATTGTCCAAAGTAAGGTGAGATATCAAAGGTGCAAGATAAGGATGAAGGATCTGCTAGCAGCAAACAAACACCTAATTCGTCTACCCTAAGTAGTCGAAAATACTTCAAATGTCATGGTTTTGGGCATATTGCTTTAGATTGTCCAAATAGGAGGATTGTCACTTTGGTTGAAAATCATAGTGATGAAGAAGAAAATGAAGCTGATGATAAATCAAAATATGATGATGATGAGGAAGATGTTACTTATGCTGATTATGGTTTATCTATTGTGCTACAACGTAGCTTACAAGTGTCCTATATGGCTGAGGATGAAAGTTGGGTGAGAACAAACGTGTTTCACACTAAATGCACTTCACATGGCAAGGTGTGTTTGGTGATTATCGATAGTGGCAGCTTTGAGAATGTGATATCTTTGGAGATGGTGCAGAAGTTGAAGTTAGACACAATCCCTCATTCACATCCTTATCAATTACGCTGGCTGCAAAAAGGGAATGATATCAAGGTAACTAAAAGATGTTTAGTTCCGTTTTCCATTGGCAAGTATTACAAAGATGAAGTATGATGTAATGTTGCTCCTATAGACGCTTGCCATTTATTATTGGGTAGACCTTGGCATTATGATAGGAGGGTATTGTATGATGGCCACAAACATATATATTCTTTTAATGTGAATGAAAAGAAGATTATTTTAGCTCCATTACAACCTCTTGAAATTAGTACACCAAAGAAGGAAGTTAGCACTTTCATGTCCTGTGGTGAATACAAGGATGAATTAGAAAGAGGTGGTCATATTCTGGCTTTATTAGTTATAGAGAAAAATGAACAACATAAGGAGACACCGACAATCATGAAATCAATTCTAGAGGAGTTTCAAGATGTTGTACCAGAAGAGATTCCACATGGCCTTCCACCTCTAAGAGATATTCAGCATCACATTGATCTTATTCCGGGGGCTATTTTAGCTAATAAGATAGCCTACAGAATGAGTCCCAAGGAGTATGAAGAACTTCAAAGGCAAGTGAATGAGTTGGTAGAAAAGGGATTGATTTGGGAGAGCATGAGTCCTTGTGCGTTTCCAGCCTTGTTGGTGCTAAAGAAAGATAATTCTTGGAGAATGTGTGTGGACAATCACGCCATCAACAAAATCACAATTGACTATCATTTTCTCATTCCAAGGTTAGATGATTTACTTGATCAATTGTGTGGTGCTTCTATTTTCTCTAAAATTGATTTGAAGAGTGGCTATCATCAAATAAGAATGAGGCTAGGAGATGAGTGGAAAACAGCATTTAAAACTAGAGAAAAGTTATTTGAATGGTTGGTTATGCCATTTGGGTTATCTAATGCTCCTAGTACTTTCATAAGATTCATGATTCATATACTTAAGCCATGCATTGGGACTTTTGTTGTAGTTTATTTTGATAATATATTAGTATACAACAAGAGTGAAGAGGAGCATATAAATCATCCGAAAGAGATTTTTCTTATTTTGAGATAACAAAAACTTTATGCTAATCTAAAAAAATGTGATTTCTTTACAACTACTATTGTGTTTTTGGGGTATATTGTTTCAAAAGATGGAATCATGATGGATTAAAGTAAGGTAGAGGCTATTCTTAATTGGTCAACACCTGCTTCATTACATGATGTGAGGAGTTTCCATGGCTTAACTTCCTTTTATAGAAGATTCATCAAGGGTTTTAGCTCTATTGTTGCTTTAATCATTGAATGCTTGAAAGGTGATAAATTCAAATAGACCAGTGAGGCTAATGATGCCTTTGAACTATTGAAAAAAAAAGTGATTGAAGCTCCTATCTTAGTGCTACCTAATTTTGATAAGGTATTTGAGGTTGAATGTGATGCCTCTAATGTGGGAATTAGTGTTGTTTTGAGTCAAGATGGAAAGCCCATTGTCTTTTTTAGCGAGAAGCTGAATGATGCAAGAAGGAGATACTCTACCTATGATAAAGAGTTCTATGCTATTTATCGAGCTTTATCTCATTGGAGTCAATATCTTCTTGCTAAGCCATTTCTCTTATATTCTGATCATGAGGCATTAAAGTTCATTAATTACCAACATAAGCTAAATAAGAGACATGTAGCTTGGGTGGAGTTCTTGTAATCTTATAACTTTACAATCAAACATAAGTCTAGTTTTCAAAATGTAGTTGCTGATGCGTTGAGCAGAAAACATTCTTTATTATCAACAATGAAAGTTAACGTTATTGGATTTGAGACATTCAAAGATTTTTATGAGAATGACATGGATTTCGGCTCAATATAGCAGAATTGCAAATTAGGTTCTTTTCAACAATTTTCCATCCTTGATGGTTTTCTTTTTCGAGCTAATGACTTGTGTGTTTCATTTTGTTCATTAAGATAAGTAATTCTATCTGAAGCTCATGGTGGTGTTTTGGGAGGACATTTTGGTAGGGATAAAACTCTAGTTCTTATTCAATCAAATGTCTATTAGCTCAAGATATTCAGAGATGTAGAGAGGCTTGTGAAGCAATGCCGAGTGTGCCATTTGGCAAAGACGAGAAGTCAAAATTCTGGTTTATATACTCCACTTCCAATACCTAATGCTCCATGAGAGGAAATAAGTCTTGATTTCATTCTAGGACTGCCAAGAACTCAAAGGAATAAGGATTCTATCATGGTTGTTGTCGATAGATTTTTAAAAATGTCTCACTTTGTCCCCTGCAATAAATCAAACGATGCATCTCATATCGCTGATTTGTATTTTAAGGAGATTGTGAAATTGCATGGAGTTCTAAAAACTATGGTATCTGATTGAGATTCAAAGTTTCTTAGTCATTTCTGGAGAACACTATGGAGAAAGTTAGGTACTTCTTTGAATTTCAACAGCTCACATCACCCACAAACCGATGGGCAAACTGAGGTAACGAACAAAAGCTTGGGAAACTTGCTTAGAAGTTATGTTGGCAAGAACATCAAGCAATGGGATCTCATTCTTCCACAAATTGAGTTTGTATATAATCGTTCCTTGCATCATAGCACTAGTAAGAGTCCTTTTGAGATTGTTTATGGTACTAATCCATTTGGTCTTTTAGATTTGGTTCCTTATCTAGCAACTAAGCAATATAGTGGAGATGCTAATGAGAGAGCTAAGCAAATAAAGAAGCTGCATGAGGATGTTAAAGCAACCATAGAGAAGAAAAATGAGAGGTATAGGCAAGTTGCCAATAAACATAGAAAATTATGGAGTTTAATGCAGGTGATTTGATTTGGATTCATCAAAGAAAGGAGAGATTTCCATCGAGCAAATTTGGAAAATTAAAACCAAAAGCTGGTGGTCCATTCAAGATGCTTAAGAGAATTGGTCAGAATGCCTATGAGATCGAGCTACCTGAAGATTACGGAGTATCTCCAACATTTACTGTAGTTGATTTAAGTCCTTATTATGAATATATTATTGAAACAAACAAGAACTTGAGGGCAAGTCTTTTTCAACTAGGGAAGAATGACACGGGGGATGCCTAATTTGCTACAATATACTCAAATTGACCTTGCTGATGCTATGGTATATTTTCAGCCCATAATGTTGTTTCAAAGTCTTCAACTCAGCCCATGACAGCTCATTAGTATATTCTCTATATTATGTTACAACTATAAGACATTTATACTTTTCTTCATGTCTAAGAAACACAGTAATTGAGGTGATTAATAGCTGTAAAATATTAATCTCAAAATTACCTATGCATGAAGGGTTGTTTCATGCACAATTATTTATTTTGGTGTTTTGGGGTTAGAGGGGGGTTTTTTAGAAACTGAAGATATTGGCAGAAGTACACTTGGAACTCTCTCAAAACTCTGTATCTCTTGGATTCTTCCTTGAGTGATGAGTCCTTTTATACTGTTCTGTATCCTCGTTTAATTTTTCTAGGGTGGTGACTTTTCTGTATCCCTTCGTGAATTTAAACCTGGTGGTGAACTGTTTTATGATTGTGTTGAAGTATTTTTTATGAGATTGTTCTTTTCTGTCTGAAAGAACTTTTGTTCCAGAGAATACCATTATACTCTCAACTTTTCTTCTCTCAAAACCTATTCCGTATCACCCCCGTATCATACTTTGTAGCCACAAGGCCGACTACTTGGAGGGTGAAACCCCTATAGCGTTCCAAGGGTTGATCCCCCTCAAAGATCAATCTACATAGAATTCCTCTAGGGTTTTGTCATCTTTGCTATGAATTCTTTTCATCGTAAAGGTTATCATCTTTGCGAACGAAAGATTACTGTAAAAAATTTCAGCCACATATTGCTGCCTTTAAATCGATCTATTTGTTATCCTTTTTGAATGAAATTTCTTGTGCACTTCATAGATCATCTTGGCTTACATCTGTGATTGATCTATTGTGGAATTCATCTTTGAAACATTCTTGTGTTGCTGCAAATTTTCGTCGCAAACCGTTGAAATTTTCCGACGAGAATTCTGCCATCATAACTTGCACTAATTTTCTTACTGTTATGCTACCAAAATTTTCTTGATCAAATTTGTCATCATCACTATTATCTAAACTAAGAATTTGCTGTTAAATCCCCTCAAATCTTAGGATTTTTGCTGGAAATTTATTGTGAAATCTGTTAGGGGGGCGACATCACATGCGTAGCGGAAGAACAAAAAACAAAAAACCTCAGATTTCCTGTAGAAAGTTTGCGTCATCGTGCGAAGATCGGTGCGTGAAAATAAATCCATAAAAAACTGCACGTGTAAAAGAAAGTACCTAGGGAGATCATATATCCCTTAATCCCTGCAGATCTGTAGGAGAGGATGAAGGAGGTCAAGCGTCCTCCTCTCTAGTGGTATCCACATGGCAGGAACTGCAACGATGCACCTCTCTCTCTGGGGAGAGGAGAACAGGAGGTGGCTACCAAAAGAAACCCCCAGCCTATAGAGTTTTGGTTCCCTCCTATTTATAGAGGCCCCCTGAAAACCCTAATGGATCTTTTGTCCTATTGGGTATTGGATCTCCATCCAATTACCCAAGCCTCTTGGATTAGTGGGTCTCTACCCAATAATCTCTTATTAGCAATTATTGGATCTCATCTTAGGATCCAATAATTCAGGGGGTTAATGAATATCCAATAAGATAGGGGGTTCAGCGAATATCTCATATCCGAACCTTTACTCGTCATAACACCTACCATATGTGTGTGACCCTCTAGGCCCAATATCGAGCTAGCCGTGAGTCATACTTCTCAGAACTCCTTCTGACTTAGTGAATTATTATCTCTATAATAATTCACTCAACTCATCGATTGCAGACGTACTAGGCCACTACGCTGCGGCCCCCAAATGATACAAGGGAATCCAATCATTTGGACCTATCTATCCTCAGTTACCATGTATCTACAGTCCCTCATCCATCCAATATCCCAAAGACCCTATACCGGGCATGGTGCTGTCAGGCCCATACGGTCTCTCCTCGAGTCTTGCTCTTGTCGGATTCTCCCAGAGAACTCTTTCTCTCCTAATCCGAATAACCTTGGTTAAGGATTTGTTCGAGCAAGAACACATGGGATATTTTTCTCATGATACTAAGAGCGGATGATCCTCTATTGACACTCAATAGCCCTCATAAGGTTGGCTACCACTCCCAATAACCGGCTGTACTAGATCTGGAACTTTCCAAACCTATAAGTCTGGTATCAAAGAGTGGAGTACTCATAAAGGACATCCTTGGTATCTTAAGTCTAAGGACCAGATACATTACTGGGACTACGAAATCACTATCTGACATGACGTATTAATAACCATCCAACATTCCGTAGGCAGATCAATCAGTGAATTCATTCCCCAATGAGCACCTGCACTGTACCCTTAGTGTCCCCACACGAGTAGCTATGAGACTAGCTACCTCCATCATATGGACGGGTATATAGCACACCAGTCTATCCGGTTATCTCGATGTCCTTCTCGAGTAACCTATGACTAGGATAATTCAGGGTCTGTGTTTAAAGGTGAATTGGTCTCATTATCGTGATCTCATCACGATTCGATTCCCATTGCACAGATCCAAGGACATCACAATATATGCAACATGCAAGATAAAGTGATAAAACTTCTAATAATAAGCAAAGAGAAAAAGTGCATATCAAGTCACAAGTGTCATCACTCATGTAATTGGCAGGGCACATATGACTAGCAATCTCCCACTTGACCTAAAGTCAATCACTAACATATCTGATCCTCATCAGACCTCTGTGACGCTCAAAGATAATATGAGTCAATGGCTTTGTCAGTGGATCTACGATATTATCTTCGGATGAAACTCTTTCCATTGCTATATCTCTTCGGGCCACGATCTCTCTAATAAGTTGGAACCTCCTCAAAACACTTCTGATGAGACCCGGGTTCCCTTATTTGAGTAATCATCCCATATTTATCGTAATATAAAGGAATCAGCTCCTCGCTGCTCGGGATGACTCCTAGATCTATGATGGACTTCTTCATCTAGACTCCCTCCTTTGCTGCCTCTGCCACAGCAATATATTTTGCCTCTGTGGTCGAGTCAGCAGTAGTGTCTTACTTGGAACTCTTCCAACATACTGCTCCTCCATTTAGGGTGAACACATACCCTGAATTAGACTTGCTATCATCGACATCGAACTAGAAGCTCGAGTCCGTGTAGCCCTCAACCTTGAGGCTACTACCTCCATATACTAGTAAAAGATCCTTAGACCTTCTCAAGTACTTAAGGATACAATTTACTGCTTTCCAATGCTCCAAGCCTGGATCTGCTTAATATTTGCTTGTGAAACTCAGAGCATGCGCTATATCAAGCCTGGTACATAGCATAGCATATATGATAAATCCTATCGCTGAGGCATATGGTATTATATCCATGTGTGCCCTTTCTTCAGGAGTCTTTGGGGACATACTCCTAGAAAGTGATATTCCATGTCTTATTGGTATGAGACCTCTCTTGAAATTTTTTCATGCCAAACCTTTTGACAATGGTGTCTATGTACTTGAACTGGGACAAGCCAAGTATCCTCTTGGATCTATCTCTATAGATCCGTATCTCCAATATGTAGGATGCTTCCTCTAAGTCCTTCATAGAGATGTACCTAGATAGCCAAGCCTTTACTGTGGAGAGTATTCCTACATCATTCCCAATGATCAGGATGTCATCCATATATAGTACCAAAAAGGTGATAGTGCTGCCACTTACCTTCCTATACACACAAGGCTCATCTTCGTTCTTAACAAAGTCATAAGATCTAATTGCCTCATCAAATCTTATATTCCAACTTCGGGAAGCTTGCTTCAGTTCATAAATGGACCTAAGCAACCTGCACACCTTATTTGGGTTATCCTTGGACACGAATCCCTCAAGCTATATCATATACACCTCCTCCTCGAGGTTGCTATTGAGGAATGTGGTTTTGACGTCCATTTGCCAGATCTCATAATCATAGTGTGCTACAATAGCCAATAGAATTCGAATGGATTTTAGCTTGGCTAAAGGTGAGAAAGTTTCGTCATAGTCAACACATTGCCTTTGACAATACCCCTTAGCCATTAGCCTTGCTTTATAGGTCTCTACCTTTCCATCTACTCTAATCTTCTTTTTGAAGATCCACTTATAGCCAATGGGTACAATACCCTTGGGTGCATCAACTAGGTTCCAAACCTTATTGGAGTACATGGAATCCATTTCTAAATTCATGGTTTCTTGCCATTTCCCAGAGTCTATGCTCATAATAGCCTCCTCGTAGGTTTGAGGATCAATATCCTCAACATCCTCTCCTCTGATATGTCCCACATATCTCTTAGGAGGATGAGATACTCTACCGGACCTACGTAAAATTGGAACTTGTGTGCTAGGTATCTGAATAGATTTTGGCTATGAAATAGTGTTTGAGCTAGGTTCTCCAACCTCACTCAACTCTATCATGCTCTCACTGTCTCCACCAAGAATGTGTTCCTTCTCAAGGAACACTACTCTCTTGGCTACAAAGACCTTTTGGTCTTCAGGGTGATAGAAATAATACCCACAAGTTTTCTTGGGGTATCCCACGAACTTACATTGTTCCATCTTGGATTCCAACTTGTCGGGGTTATGTCTTTTGACGTGAGTAGGGCAGCCCCAAATCTTAACAATCTTAAGAACAAGCTTCTTCCCATTCTATATCTCATATGGAGTAGACATCACTGACTTAGTTGGAATTCTATTCAGAAGGTAAGCTGCAGTCTTTAGGGCATATCCCCAGAATGAGATGGGTAGGTCGGCGAAATACATCATGGAATGTACCATGTCTAATAGTGTGCGATTCCTCCTTTCTGATACACCATTAAGCTGTGGTGTATAAGGAGGTGTCTATTGGGATAAAATCCCATGGTCTTTGAGAAACTTGGTGAACTCTGTACTCAAGTACTCACCTCCTCGATCTGATCGAAGGGTTTTAATACTCTTTCCTGTCTGGTTCTCCACTTCTCGTTTCCTCTTAGACTCACTTACACTCATGATATGTGGAGCTATATCTAGCATAAATAAACCATTATGCACTATTCCTCTCGTGATGATCTCATCATCTAATATTATTGAACAACCATTGTTCTCAAAAACTAATTTATATCCATTAACTGTCAAACATGAAATGAAAATAATATTTTTGATAATAGAAGGAACATAATAGCATGCATCTAATGAATAATAGCTCCACCAGGTAGATGTAAGGTGACCTTGCCAACAACCACTGCAGCAACCTTTGCTCTATTGCCTATCTTAAGGTCCATCTCGCCTCTATTCAATCTCCTAGGTCCTGCCAGAACCTGCAATGAATTATAGATATGATAAGCACTCCCGGTATCCAATACCCATATGTTATCATAAGATTATGATAAATGAAGTTTGATCATGAATGTACCTGAAGCTTCTCCAAGCTTCTGTTTCACCCTCTCTACAAGGTACTCTTTACAGTTCCTCTTCCAGTGCCCATCTTTGTCGTAGTGGAAGTACTGGCCTTTGTCCTTTGTTGGGTCTTTCTTGGCAACCTTTGCCTTACCCATTTTGCCCTTACTCTTGCCCTTCTTAAGGGTCTTCTTAGCCTTCCTTTTCTTTCTGGTCTTACCAGCATAGAGAACTGGCTTCTCTTTTTTGATGGTGCTATCTGCTTCTTTCAACATATTGAGGATTTCTGGGAGAGTCACCTCAAGTTTATTCATATTGAAATTCATTATGAATTGAGAAAAGGAATCTGGTAGGGACTGAAGTACAAGATCCACACATAGGTTATCCTCTAGGACCATTCCTAGACCTGTGAGTTTCTCGATCCACTCAATCATCTTAAGGACATAGTTCTGAATCGGTGTCCTCTCAGTCATCCTGGCACGGAAAAGACTCTTTGATATCTCATATCGCTGAGTTCTTCCCTGTTCCTCAAACAGTTTGTAGAGATGCAGGAGTATGGAATTAGCATCCATATTTTCATGTTGCCTCTGTAACTCTGTAGTCATAGAGGCTAACATATAATACTGAGCAAGAGTGGAATCATCTATGTACTTCACATAACGAGCGATCTCATCCTCGCTTGCCCCTTTGTCGGGCATAGGGATCACTGTATCAAGGATGTACGTGATTTTCTCCGTCGTAAGAACGATTCTCAGATTGCGAAGCCAATCCATATAATTTGGACCGATGAGGCGGTTGGCATCAAGTATGCCACGTAAAGGATTTGAAAGCAAAATTTTTCTGAAATTAAAGATGTAGCAGAAATAAATAACATGCAGGCTTTATAAAAATTAAACAATTAAGATAAGGACTTCTATCTTAATGTACTCCCACTAATTTTTCGTGAGACACACAACACTCTCTGGTATGTGAATCGGAGACCCCCGGCAGATCTCTAGTGGGGATCGGGATCCAATCAGTGTCTTAACGTAACTTTGAGGGACTCGACTAATCACGTTAAGCCCGTAAAGGTAGGCAACTCTTGCCAATCACAACTCCTTGTGATTCCCGTCCTGTTCGGCCTCCGAACCACCATGGCCTCGAGGGACTTGACCAACTATAATGTTCGGTTAAATCATCACCATCGTTACAAGATGAGTTTGATTCGATGATATACTCTCGAGGGACTCAACCAAGCATACCATGTCCTTAGGTCACCAGTGACATCTCTATGTCGTAGATAAGATAGCGAAATGCAATATAGGTGAGTCTCGAGGAACTCGACCAACTCAACCTACATCGGGAATCGGTTCCTAACTATAACAATGGAAGGCCACGTGGGTTAATCTAATTATCTCACATTTACCGACTTAATATTATTAATAGAGAGGATTTTGATTTGGTCTCCTAACATAATGTGTCACATACATATATATAGAATTTAGAAAATTCCTAGGGGTATTTTGGTCATTCTATCAAAGGGGACAGAAATCGAAATTTCTGAAATTCCGAGGGGTAAATCCATCTTTTGCCCTAAAACCCTAACTCCTCACCCCTAGCTGCTTGCGTTGCGGCTGTGGCCGCCGCCACCTTGCCGGTGGCAGCCCCTACGCGCGGGGAGGTCGCCGGGGTGGTGGCGCTTGCCGTCCATGCAGGCAGCGCCGCCGCTGCCCTACGAGCACAGCGCCCATAGGCGCTGCCCGGCGGCGCTGTCCCACGGGCGTAGTGCTCGTAGGCACTGCCCCGCGGGCATGCACCGGCGCTGCCTTGCAAGCAGCTTGCCAGTGCCCCTGTGGCCAGCAGCTCGCCTATGCCCCTACGGGCAGGTCGTAGGTTGCCTGCCTACGGCCAACAGCCCGTCGAGTGGCGGCTGCTGCTTATGCAAGCAACAAGGCTGCAAGCAGCCTTGCGATCGCTGCACGAACACAGCAAGGGCAGCAACAATTGCTGCCCTTCCTGGCCCTTTTGCGCCAACGATTTTGGCATCAAAAGTAGATCCAAACCACAACACACGCAGTTTAAGATCCGATCTTTGCACGAACAACCTGGCTCTGATACCACTATTGGGAAATCCACAGGGGAGCGACATTACATGTGTAGCGGAAGAACAGAAAATAAAAAATCACAGATTTCCTGTAGAAAGTTTTCATCATCATGCGAAGATTGATGCATCAAAACAAATCCGCAAAACACTACACGTATAAAAGAAAGTACCTAGGGAGATCATATATCCTTGAATCTCTACAGATCTGTAGGAGAGGATGAAGGAGGTCAAGCATCCTCCTCTCTAGCGGTATCCATATGACAGGAACTGCGATACTGCACCTCTCTCTCTAGGGAGGGGAGAACAGGAGATGGCTACCAAAACAGACCCCCAGCCTATAAAACTTTGGTTCCCTCCTATTTATAGAGGCCCCCTGAAAACCTTAATGGATCTTTTGCCCTATTGGGTATTGGATCTCCATCTAATTACCCAAGCCTCTTGGATTAGTGGGTCTCTATCCAATAATCTCTTATTAGTAATTATTGGATCTCATCTTAGGATACAATAATTCAGGGGCTTAATGGATATCCAATAAGATAGGGGGTTCAGCGGATATCTCATATCCAAACCTCTACTAGTCGCAACACCTACCAATTGTGTGTGACCCTCTAGGCCCAATATCAAGCTGGCCGTGAGTCATACTTGTCAGAACTCCTTCTGACTTAGTGAATTATTATCTCTATAATAATTCACCCAACTCATCGAGTGCGGACGTACCAGGCCACTACGCCGTGGCCCCTAAACGATACAGGGGAATCCAATCATTTGGACCTATCTATCCTCAGTTACCATGTATCTATAGTCCTTCATCCATCCAATATCCCAGAGACCCTATACCGGGTATGGTGCTGTCATGCTTATACGGTCTCTCCTCGAGTCTTGCTCTTGTCGGATTCTCCCGGAGAACTCTTTCTCTCTCAATCTGAATAACTTTGGCTAAGGATTTGTTTAAGCAAGAACACATGGGATATTCCTCTCATGAAATCGAGAGTGGATGATCCTCTATTGACACTCAATAGTCCTCGTAAGGTTGGCTATCACTCCCAATAATCGGCTGTACTAGATCTGGAACTTTCTAAACCTATAAGTCTGGTATCAAAGAGTGGAGTACTCATACAGGACATCCTTGGTGTCTTAAGTCTAAGGACCAGATACACTACTAGGACTACGGAATCGCTGTCTGACGTGAGGTATCAATAACCATCCAGCATTCCGTAGGCGGTTCAATCAGTGAACTCATTCTCCAATGAGCACCTACATTGTACTCTTAGTGTCCCCACTCGAGTAGCTATGAGACCAGCTCCATCATATGGATGGGTATACAGCACACAAGTCTATCCAGTTATCTCGATGTCCTTCTCGAGTAACCTATGACCAGGATAATTTAGGGTCTGTGTTTAAAGGTGAATCGATCTTATTATCGTGATCTCATCATGATCCGATTCCCATTGCACAGATCCAAAGACATCACAATATATGCAACACGTAAGATAAAGTGATAAAATGCCTAATAATAAGCAAAGAGAAAAAGTGCATATCAAATCACAAGTGTTATCACTCATGTGATTGGCTTATAGGGCACATATGACTAGCAAAATTTTATCAAGAAACTGCTATTTCTTCGACGATAATTCTGCTCTTACGAGACAACACATATCTATAGCAACTTCTATCGAATTGCTATCGAAATTTTCTTGATCCAATTTGTCATCATTGCTGTTATCTAAACTGAGAATTTACTATAAATCCTCTCCTCAAATCTCAGCTATTTTGATGGAAATTTCATCAAGAAATCGCTATTTCTTCGACGACAATTCTGCTCTTACGAGACAGCACATATCTGCAGCAACTTCTATCAATTTCTATCAAACCTTTGCTGTCATCTACCATAGATCTAAAACCCTCTTCCCAACCTTCATCCACTACTATCACAGCCCTAAAATTCTATTAAACCATACTCCCAAATAGCACCCAAAATAGCCACAAAATAAGCCTAAACCGCAGCCTACATCCTCCACTCCACTAACCCTTTCGGCCACTACTTATCTTAACTAATACATGCCTTTAACCTGACAACAAATGAGAGATCTTAATATTATAGATTTGGAGGCATATACTATAGCATCTGAGGAGGCAATCAATGCTAAATTCGAAGCCTTCAAGATGCGAATAGAGGATAAGATTTAGACCCTCTTTGCCGAACTCAGTTTGGGCCGATCACCGAGCTTGAAGAAATCACATCAAAGAGAGAGCTCTAATAGAAGAGATGACTTCTAAGAGAGGGGAGGCTCTATAACCGATCCCTACTATCCATGTATGAGGGTGGACTTCCCTAGATGGGAAGAAGGAGACCCGATTGGTTGGATCTCGCGCGTGGAGCGATATTTTCGGTACCACAAAACCACGGACGCATCTATGGTGGAAATTGCAGCTATACATCTTGAAGGGGATGCCATACAATGGTTTGATTGGTTTGAACATACTCATGGAGTCCTCTCATGGTGATAATTCAAAGAAGGATTACTGATCCACTTCGGACCAACCGATTATGAGAACATGGATGGACAACTAGCAAAGATCCGACAAACCTCCACCATTCAAGAGTATCAAACTAGGTTTGATAGGTTATATAATCAAACTCATGATTGGTCTGAAAAATAGCTATTGGGGACGTTTATTGAGGGCTTGAAGTTGGAGATCCGGGGAGAAGTTAAAGCACGACAACTGTACATGCTTATGGTAGCTATCTTTTTCGCACGAATTCAATAGGAGCGATTGAACCACAAAGCCTGAAGGACTAGGGTTACTCCCTGACCAACAATATCGAAGCTCTCAGCCCCCCCTACTTTTAGCCGAGCTCCTACACCAAAAAAGTTGACAAGAGAAGAGCTTTGAGAGCGATATGCAAAGGGGTTATGTTAGCATTGCGATGAGCCGTGAAGCCGTGAGCATCGCTATAAAAAAGGGAGACTTCTTGTGATTGAACTAGTGGAAGAAGAGGTCATTGAACAGCTAGAAGAGAGCCTTGAACATAAGGAAGAAGATACAAAAGAAGAGCCACAACTGATCGACTTTATGGTATATGCGTTAGTCGGCTACTCAAGTATGCAAACGATGAAAGTTAGAGGCCTTCTCAAACAACAACCGCTCACTGTTCTCATCGATACGAGTAGCACTAATAACTTCTTAAACAATAAGGTTGCTGCTCGGATGGCACTCCACATCGAAGGTTGTAGCAAGTTCGATGTAAAGGTCGCCGACGGTCGAATCCTAAAGTGTGACCAAAGATGCCCGTAGGTGAAACTATTACTACAAGACCAAGAAATTATTACCGAATTCTTCCTCCTACCAATTGATAATTATGAGGCTATGCTAGGCATAGAATGACTAACGACACTAGGTGACGTCTCTTGAAACTTTCCTAAGTTAATTATGAAATTCTACTACAAAGGCAAATAGGTCATCCTACGTGGGAAGCACGGATGCAACATAACCACCGTTTTGACCCAACGAATGGAGAATGTTTTGCACAAGATAAATGGTGGCTTTTTGATGCATCTCTAGTAGTAACTAGAGGGGAAGAAAATAGAAATTAAAGATCAAAATCTCACCCAATTGCCAGCTGAATTTTCAGCCATCTCTCTTCCTACCACCGGCTTCCTCGAGGACATTAGGAAAGAATGGAAGAAGAATCTAGAGACCAGCAACATCATTAAAAAATTAGAGGAGGATACAAGTGCAATAGCTCACTATACTAGGGATTCGAAGGATCTACGCTACAAAGGTCGTATTGTACTTATACCAAACTCTCCTTGCATCAAAGTCATTCTGCTCAAAATGCACTCCACACCTTTAGCAGGGCACTCCGGATTTTTGAGAACCTACAAAAGAGTGAAGCAAAATTTTTATTGGAGAGGGATGAAAAAAATTATTTCTGAATACGTGGCACAATGTGATGTATATCAATAGTAAAAAGGTGAAATACTGGCAAGTCTAGGGAAACTACAACTACTACCCATACTGGACTCAGTGTGGACTGACATCTCCATAGACTTCATCGAAGGGTTGCCACCTTCCAAAGGTAAAAGCACGATCCTCGTGGTGGTTGATCGACTTACAAAATATGCTCATTTTTTTATTGTGTGAAATCCCTACACTACTGTTAGTATTGCTCAGATTTTCACAGAAAATGTTATTAAACTGCATGGGATGCCAAGGTCCATTGTAAGTGATCGAGACAGGGTCTTCACTAGTAAATTTTTGATCGAGGTATTTCAGTTACGAGGCACCAAACTCAAGATGAGCATAGTATATCATCCATAAACTGATGACCAAACAGAGGTGGTGAACAAATGTTTAGAGACGTACCTTCGGTGTTTCTCTAGTGATCGGCCAAAAGAGTGGACAAAATGGCTCCTATGGGCCGAATGGTGGTATAATACTATGTATCATTCCTCTACAAAATGTACCCCATATGAAGCATTGTATGGTCGGCCGGCCCCTGTGATTCCAAAGTATGTAATTGGCTCGGCCAAGGTAGATCAGGTCGATCAAGATTTAATTAACAGGGACAAACTCTTATAGCTGCTGAAGGATAATTTCTCTACCGCTCAAGCTTAATAAAGCAAAGACAGTTTAATACACATAATGAAGCGAAAGAGAATTTTCAGTAGGAGATTGGGTTTATCTTCGCCTACAGCCATACAAGTAACTCTCCATCAATACATGAGCCTCCATGAAGCTATCTCACATTTTTATGGGCCCTATCATATCACAAAGCATATTAGAGCCATGGCGTACAGACTTAAATTGCCTAAGGATGCCAAAATCCACCTTGTCTTTTATGTGTTATGCCTGAAGCTCAAGTTGAGAAAACACGAGCCATTGTAGATTCAATTGTCCAACACCACTGATGATGGAGATATTCAAGCCCAACCACAAGCCATCCTCAACCGTAGAATAGTGATACGTCATCGACGTCCCTCTACTGAAGTACTAGTGTATTGGAATAATTTACTACTTGAAGATGCCACATGGGAATCATATGAGGAGCTAAAGACCTAGTTCCCTAAGTTCATGGAACCTCAGCCTTGAGGACAAGGCTGATTTGAAGAGGGCGGGCTTGATAGGACCCTAGCAGGGTTGGGTCCTACTCAACCAAGTAGCAGTTAATAAAAACCCTATAAAAACCCCACTTAGCTACCTCTATCCTATAAAGAAGAGTGGCTAGGGTTTACATTTGGGCCTTTGGGCTTCTTAGTTGTCGCCCCCTCCCCCTCCCCTTTATTTGGCCGATTGGCTAAGGTTGAGGGTAAAATGGGTAGTTCACTTAGGAAGCAGCCCTTAGGGCTAGGATTTGGAGTGCTATATAAGCATGTAGCCTCTATCTTTTTTTAACAAGAAAAGATCAATCTACTTTGCAGCCATAAGGCCGACTACTTGGAGGGTGGAACCCCTATAGCATTCCAAGGGTTGATCCCCCTCAAAGATCAATCTACATAGAATTCCTCTGGGGTTCTATCATGGCACTACCATTGAAACTATCGAAAAAGCATAAATAGTGCTTTTCAGATAATTTAGGTAGTACCATCACCCAGCTTGCTTTAGGTAACCAATTTGGCCTTCTAACATGCTCAATTCAACCCTAGTTCAAGCCCAATGGATTCCTCGATAAGTTGGCATAGATTGATGGGATAAAATAGGAATCGTACATGATCAAATACAAGTAGGCTATAATATTTAATGGAATTAAATGAAAATCATAATTAAATAAAACACCAAGATTTACGTAGAAAATCCCTCCAACGTGAAGGGTAAAAACCATTGAGCAAACTAGAGAAAATATATTATAATAATAAATACACAAATCTAAAAGTATCTTGCCCAAAACCTAAGCAATAATCACAAGAGAATATCTGGAATACAAAGATAATGTTACTGTGCACAATATCCAAAATCTCTCCAATCAATTATAGCAAGAATCTATTGTAAATCTTATCTAACTTGAGATAAAAACACTATTTAGATGATTGAGAATAGTCTTTGTTATCCTTATCTTCTTCCCTTTCCTTCTTCTCTTATTTTTCTACCATTTCCTTCTCCTTTTAAAACCAAGTTGCTATATTTTTTTTGCCCTTTTTCACAGACACCATTGCCTACTCTTCTCTATCTGAGCTACCACACCTATGAGGTAGCATTTTCTTGGTTAGAGAAAGGTGGGTTATGGGTTAATAAAGCCTATTTAGGCTGAATAATGGCATGTTAGTCCAACAACCTCCCCCTTCAGCCCATAAGGGAGGCTGTCTCATGACTCCTCAGTGTGAAGCCATGTTGGCCAACTATTGGCACATTTCCTGTCTTTCTTTTGGTAAGATCTTTATCAACATGTCTGCTCTATTATCATCTATATAAATTTTTTGAAGTTGCAACTACTTCTTTTCAAGTACATTTCTAATTCAGTGATATCTGACATCTATATGCTTTGATTTGAAATGAAAAGTTGTATTCTTACACGAATGGATGGCGCTTTGGCTATCACAATGTATCGCATAGTTTTCTTGTTTTAGCTCCAATTCTTGTAAGAATTCTTTCATCCATAATATTTCTTTGCAAACCTTTATAGCAGTAATGTATTTTGCTTCCGTGGTAGAGAAAGTAATATACCTTTACAATCTGGATTGCTATAACATAGCTTCCCCTATAAAGGTAAGTACAAAACCTGGTATGGATTTCCTCGTAGGAATATCTCTTGCTATATCTATATTTTTGTAACTTGTCAACATAGGTGGTCCACCTCTAAAGCTTAAACAAACCTTAGAGCTCCCTCTAAGATATCTAAAGATCCACTTCACTGCTGCCCACTACTTCTTGCCTAGATTTGCAAAAAATCTGCTAGTAATACTCATTGCATATACGATGTCCGACCTCATACATATCATTGTGTATATTAAATTTTCAACTACTGAAGCATAAGGAACCTTTTGCATTTTCTCCTTCTCATCACTTGATGGACTCTACTCTGAGCACAACTTGAAGTGACGTAAAAGGGAAAAACCAACTGGCTTTATATTGCTCATACTGAACTTTTACAATACCTTCTGGATATATTCCTCTTGTGATAACCAAATCTTCCTATTTTTTCTGTGATAGAAAATTTGCATACCTGATATTTGCTTTGCTAGCCCCATGTTCTTCATTGCAAAGGACTCACTCAATTCCTTCTGCAACCTATCAATTGTAAGCATATCTTTCTCAAGGATAAACATATCATTAACATAAACTAAGAAAATAATAAAATTCTCATCAAACCATTTGATATACACACGATGATCTAAAGTCATTTTTTGTATCCATTTTTAGTCATAAATGAATCAAAATTTTTGTATCACTATCTTGGAGCCTACTTTAACCAATACAAACTCTTCCTCAACTTGTAGACCAAATTTTTTTTACCTTTAACTTTGAAGCTTTTTCGTTGTTCCATATAAATTTTCTCCTCCAAATCACCATGAAGGAAAGCTGTCTTCATATCTAACTACTCAACCTCCAAGTCCAAGCTAGTAGCAATACCAAGAGCAACATGAATATAAGATATTTTAATAATAAGAGAAAATCTCTTCAAAGTCAATATATTTCTTTTGACCAAAGCCTTTCACAACTAATCTAGTTTTGTACTTTGGTTGAGAATAATATTCTTGAGTCTTCAACCTGAAAACCCACTTGTTCTTCAAGGCCTTCATTCTCTTTGGTAGTTGCACCAAATCATATGTGTGATTCTTCTACAAAGCATCAATCTCTTCTTGTATAACAACTAACCATTTCTTTTTCCACTCACTTTCAACTACTTATTGATAACTCTTTGGTTCACTTGTATCAGTAAGCATCACATATTTGTAGAGTATCTTCTGGAAAGTTGACGTTGTCTATGCTGAATCTCGGATTTTAATAACGAAGTCAATTAATAGGTTATTTGATCTAATCAATATTATTGAGATAAGTGTGTAGGATTAACTACGATAGCATGACGACATAAAGCAAATTACTAGAGTCAAGTACGTTGGAAGTTCGAGAGTTCGCTAGAAGTCCAAAAGATCGTTGGAAGTGCTACCGGAACTAGCCGAGAATGAATCGGGGACTTACTGAAGGATTCAAAAGTTCACCGACAGATCATCGAAGGTTCGTAAAGCTCATCGAGAAGGTTCAGAAGCTTGCTAAAGATTCATCAAACTCGCCATAAAGTCCGGAGCTCATTGGGAGTCTGCTAGAAAAATCCAAGGGTGTGTTGGAAGTCCGCGGAAGTTTACCGAAAAGCTCGCTTTTAAGAAAACTCGATGTTACCTGTTGTTAATTTACTTAGAATTATATTTTAATTTCATAGTTAGTATGTAATTAGGATAGGGATTAGGTGATAATCTTAATTAACCCTAGTAGGGGCCAATTGGGCCTTGTGTAGACTGAATTGGGCTAGATTCAAGGCCCATTCAATAGTGTTGGACCAGGTCTGGTGGCATCGCCTCGAAAACTATTTCCTAGGAGGTCTAGGCAATGGTACCACTGGCAGTTATTACCTGCCAATGGTGGTACCGCTTGACAAGCGATGGTACCGTCAACCCACAAATCCCGAGGACTCTGTCAAGCAATAGTACTACTAGATTGGGCGGTGGTACCACTTAGTACACTAACAAAATAGGGTCAACTGGCGGTGGTACCGCCAGTGCCAAGTGGTGGTACCGCCAATGCCAGGTGGTGGTACCGTCAATGCCAAGCGGTGGTACTGCCAGTATCCGAAAATCTGGGATGTGACTCTTTTTTATTTCATTTTTTAAGCCAATTAAGTCTATAAATACTCCTCTCTTCTCAGCCGGTAAAGTACCTTTTTGAGAAGTGAAAAAACTAAGTCAAAGCTTTAGAAAAATTATGTTCGATAGCTTGAGTATTCACCTCCCACTTTTTCTTTGTCAAAATTTTGTAAGTGTATGAACCACTTGAAAAAGTTATAAGAGGGATGCTTGGTCATTCCCCTTTAAGAAGGTTTGATAGTGGAAGTTGGGAGCCTCATCGGAGGAGGTTTTGGAAGTGGACATTGGTCATTTGACCAAACCACTATACATCATTGTGTACTACTTTGGATGTGTGAGTTTTAATTTCTGCATCTTGCTTTTACTTAGCTACAAGTCTTTCGATCTCCTTCTTACTACTCTCAATCGCATTCACTTAAATCACTTTGCTCAAGTCTCTTTCATCGGATCGAAATTTCTGAATGAACAACTCTTTCTAAAATCGTTTTAAATTTATGGGTTTTATCCGCTGCACTAATTCAACCCCCCCCTCTCTCAGTGTTGCTTAGATCCTAACAATTGGTATAAGAGCTTAGTCACTCTCATTTGGTTTAAAACCCAAGAGAGATGGCTTATTCTGGCATGCATGAGGGTCATTCCATTACACGTCCGTCTATGTTTAATGGGTCGGATTACACTTATTGGAAGACTTGTATGAAGATTTTTTTGATCTCCATGGATTTAAACTTTGGAATATCATTGAAAATGGATTTCAAAAATCTTCTCTTCTGATGAATGAATGGTATGAATTGGAGAAGAAGGTTTTTGCACTTAATGTAAAGGCTATGAATGCCTTGTTTTGCACACTTAATAAAAATGAATTTAATCGTGTTTCAATTTATGAATCGACTTTTGATATTTGGCATACTCTTGAAATTACTCATGAAGGCACTAGCCAAGTAAAAGAGCCCAAAATCAATGTCTTGGTGCATTCGCATTTAATTATTTCGGATGAAACCAAGTGAGTCCATCGGAGACATGTACACCCATTCATGGATGTCGTCAATGGACTCAAAGCACTTGGTAAAATTTTTTCTAATTTCGAACTTGTAACTAAAATTTTAAGATCCCTTCCAAAGAGTTGGGATCCAAAAGTTACGACCATTCCAGAGGCCAAGGATCTTAAAACTTTTCCTCTCGAAGAACTAATTGGATCTTTAATGACCTACGAAATGACATGTAAAGCTCATGATGAGCTAGAGAACCCCCCTTCCAAAAAATAGGAAAGATATGATATTGAGAACACAAGAAGACCACTTGAAGGAATCTTCAAGTGATGAGGACCTTGATGATGAACTTACACTCTTAACTTGAAAATTCAAAAATTTATAAGAAAGAATAAATTTAAAAATGATACTAAAAATAAACTTGAACTAAAAAAGGACTAAGTCATATGTTACGAATGCAAGAAGCCAGGGCACTACAAAAGTGAATGCCCCCAATCCAAGAAGAAGCAACCAAAGAGGAAGAAAGCTCTAAAGGCGACGTGGGACGACTCAAGTGGCTCCGAAGATGAAGAAGCAATCAACAAAGAGGAGGCCAACTTTGCATTGATGGCTTTAGGAGAAGAGGTATGTGAGTTATTTAATGAAGATTTATCTTTCGATGAACTTTCGATTGCTTTCTATGAATTATTTGATGAGTGTAGAGCTATTAGTAAAAAGTTTAATTTATTAAAAAAGGAGCATGCTTTGTTACTAGATAAACTTGAATGTCTTGAACTTGATACTCCCTCTCTACCTCCATGCTCTAAGTGTGAACACTTAGAAGTAATCAACAATGAGAACTTGCTACTTAAAGAGACTCTAAACAAGTTTAAGGTCGATAGCAAGGGATTGGACATGATCCTTGCAAACAAGAGTCACGTCGAAAAGAGAAGTGGAATTGGATTTGTGAGTGGATCTCACCGAAATCCTACCACCTTCATTGAAGGACCCACATTATATGTATCATCTCATTTGAAATGCAACTTCTATTGCAAATCTAGACATGTTGCTTACAAATGTCCATACAAGAAACTTAGCCCACATAGGTTAATATGGGTTCCTAAAGGAATGAGAAGCAACTCAATGAGCAATGATAAGTTTAGTAGATCAATATCTGAGGCACCCAAGTTCAAATGGATACCTAAAAATTATCTACTTTTGTAGACACATTCACCCACGCAAGCTAGGAGCGGGTAGTAATACAATTCTTGATCATTATCAAGCTCACTAGCTCGAGTAAATAAAAGATCCTTGAGTGTTATACATTATTTGGTTATGTACCATAACTTTCATTAAGTCTCTTGAAAATTGATTTCGATAAAAACATTTGTGTCACCTTATAATTTGAAATCCTTTGTTTTGAAATGATGTGATACTAGGTTTTTATATATCTTCCTTGAACATCACTATAGTCCCTTCTCTACTCAAAATCTACAAATTAACTCATTTGAGAGAATTTCATATATAATTTTAATGATGGATATAGAGTTAATAAATTTCTCAAAATAATGCATAACTCTTGAAATCACAATTCATAACTTATTTGAAAACACTTGATTCTCCCAATGCATGAATCACGTTCTCGGTTGATAATCGATAATTTCAATTGCAATATATTCTCTTTGAAATATCTTTCGGATATAATCTTAGTAATTTATGCTTTGAATTGTGTTTGATGATCCCTTACTTATCTTGAAATAATACATGATGAGTAATGCAATGGATCGATATTTCAAAACTTAAAAATTCCTTCATTTGATCTTAACATCTTGGATATTTAACTTGAGATAATGTGATAAAGACATCTTTTGATTACCTTCTTCATGATTTTACAAATTGATCGTTGATACACAAGTCCCTGTAACCTTCGTAAATCTTCTTTCATTTATCGTTTGAAACTTCCTATATGTTATCATCCTCTCTCGATCCACTTGATGAGAAAATCTTTCGATGTCTCTTGATTACAACATTTTTGATAAGTCATTATGCTTAATAATTTTTTTAAACATGTGATTGGAAGTAATAAAATGACATCATTCTATCAAATATATGATGATCAAATTATATATATATAAGATGAATGATAAATAAGAAATAACAAAGCAAATTGATAAAAAACAAGGTGTTGCAGTAATACCCCCCAACACCACCCCCCGGTCTTTGCCGGGCAGAGTACTGCTTGGGCATTCTGTTCCCAGGTAGTGGCACCACTCAATTGGCGGTGGCACCACCTGAGAGCCCCCTTTTATAAAGGGGACTTAGGGCCAGCGGTGGAACCACCCCTAACTCTTGAGGCTGCTCCTAAAATTACTTTTCACCCTCTCTAAACTTCATCTTCTCTCTCAAGAAGACCAAGAGAAGCTTCCATCTTGGATCAAGACCTCTATTTCTCAAGAAACCTCATCTAAGGTATCATTTGACACTCCCTCTTTGAATTCTCTATTTATGGTTGTTTTCTTAAAATTTTCTTGTTCTATCATCATGCTTAGATAAATGGCTCCTAGGAGATCATCTAGGGACAAAGGAAAGAGGAGGGAAGGACATTCACATGACCCATCCCTCTTTATCTCTAATGAAATAGCCCTTAGGTACTCTTGTTTTGAAGCAAGAACCTTGTACAAGGGAAAACATGTTGATTTAGGTGAACTAGAAAACCTAGAACCCATTAGGTGGTTTGTCAATTTGGATATCTTACCCATCCTACAAATCAATAGACCAATTTACTCTAGATTAGTTAGGTTGTTTTACGCTAATTTGAACTTAGATGATGATGATAACATGTCAACCTACCTTTTAAAAAACCAAATTTCAATTACGGACAACATAATATGTGACCTAATTGGAATCTTCGAAGAAGATAGGGGTTGCTACTTTAGAGGACAATGGGATATGGATACAATCGGAGTAACCTACTCTGAGGCTTAAGGGATCGTTTTTGAAAATCCTAACCTAGCCATAATCCCTAAAAGTTGTGAGCACTTGTTATCATTCAATTCTAAGATTCTCCATCACATCATCATAAGTATCATTATTCGTAAATAGTATCACCATAATGAAATTAGTCAAATGGCGTTAGGTACCATGTTGTCACGAACGGTCGTCGCACACCCGCAGCAACTTCGTTCAACGTTCCGTTCGTCGCTTGCCCATGCTTGTACATACCCTTGGCAGCCTGTTTTGCCATGTTTTGGTGTGTTTTTCCTTGTAAAACTACGAAAAGCGCTTAGCAAAAAGCAGCTATAACGATCGCTCCGATCTCCGCCCGTAAATCCAAAAACAGCTCCGCTTTTAGTGTGCAGGGCTGATTTCTGCAGGCAGCGGCCATGGAAATTTTTAGTCAGCCATCTCAGCCTTGAACCACCCAGTGGCACATGGTCGATGGGGCTTTGGGATGTTGTCGGGCGTTGAACATTTTCACAAGTTTGCACGCCACTTCAAGGAAAAACTTGCCTCGCGCCTCCAGACTTGGGGAGTAGTTGTTTGCTGACTTGCAGTACTGCTCATTCACCCTCTAAAGTCCTTGTTTTCCTCCTCTCTTTCTCTACTTTCTTGCACACCAAGTGCTCGCCAATTGCTTGTAAAGCTTCCTCTTCGCGAGACGCCGGGACTTGTCCGCCGCTTCATTCCAACAACTAATCAACTTCTCTTTTTTATAGGTCCTACGGGACCTGCACGAGTTGCGATTTGGCTGACCCTTTGCTGACGCCAGTGATGTCGCATGGGCGCCAAGACTTAGGCAATCCAAGCTAAGTCCGATCGAAGTGGGCGCAAAGGCGATTCTTGACTTAGGCAAATTTCAAATAAGTCAACCATGAGGTGCCTCACCACTTAGGCAATTCTTGCTAAGTGCATGACATTGTGGTATCGAGCAAAGCAATTTGAGCAAGCAGCGAAGGAATTTCGCATCTCGCCATGGCGCAAATGTCAGTGAATCGAAAGGATGATCAGGGGCAAGCCGAATGTTGCCCCAAGCAAATGAGGGCTGCATGTAAACTCGCTTCATGTTGCAGGAACCGCTCATGAGGAGCTGGCAAGAGCATGAGGAGCGAGAAGCGGCTGCTCACCACGAAGCGGAGGAGGCGCAATCTGGTGCGCATGGCCGGAAGAAAGGCCCATGAGAAAGGGTCATAGCGTGGGGAAACCCGCATGGATGTCCTTGTTTAAGCTGAGCTTGGATGAACTCTACCAGGCTTTTTGAGAGAGCTCGCAAGAAGAAGTGAATCCAGGATCGACAAGGTTGAAGCCTTTCGCCAATGACCGTCGGATGACACAAAGGACTCCGTGCAACACTTGCAGGAAATGGTGACGGAACTCACTTCCAAAGTGGCAATGCTCACAAGGGCGTTGAATGCGCGAGGCAACACTCACAAGCGTTCTTGCCAATACAAAGCTTCAGTGGCACTGACCCACACTGTTATGGGGATGCTAGAGATGCGAAGGAGCTTGAGAATTTCTGCTTGATATGGAGCAGTTTTTTCGAGCTCACGAGGCCGACTGAGGACACCAAAGTTTCGATGCGACAATGTATCCAATCCGTGATGCAAAGCTTTGGTGGAGAACTTGGGGGAAGAGATTCAGCAAGGTCGGTGTCTAGTGGACACATGGGACGACTTGAAGCGGAGTTGAGAACTCAATTCCTGCCCGAGAACACGGAGTTAAATGTCGCGCGGAGGAAGTTGAGGCAACTCCATCAAACGACTTCAATTCGGGACTATGTGAAGCAATTTTCTGCTCTAATGTTGGACATTCAAGATATGCAAAAAGATAAGTCGTTCACTTTCTTGATGGCACAAGCCATGGGCTCAACAAGAACTTCATCGACGAATGTCAATCGATTTGGGCTTGTTAAAGAAAGGCTTTACTCGACTTTGCTTCTTCGGACCCGAGGAAGAAGAAGCGCCAGGAAATCACTTCCTAGGAACAAACCTAGGGGTGACCAAAAGAAGAAGGGTTTCCAAAGGGCCCGAACTCAACTAGGACCTCAAAACCTCGGAAATGTTTCTTGTGTGGAGGACCACATTAATGCGACTGCCCGCTAAAAAATCACTCAATGCCTTATCTCGCCTCCATCAAAACTCCTAAGCCATGACAAGGGCGCGCGCCTCGCCTTCGAGTTCAGTAGCTCGAATCAAATGACGGTGAAAAGTCGCAAGGACAAATGGGTGCGATGCGTTTGAATGCCTTGCTCAAGGGGTCAAGTGGGGAGAACTCAAGCCAAAGCAACAAAAGCAGGAGCAAAGTGAGTTGATGTACATAAACATTAGACTCAATGGCCAAACCACCCGAGCAATGGTGGACACAGTGCTACCCAATTCATCGACCAGTGCCGCTGCTTAGGTTAATCTTAGAGAAGAACCCAAGTCGGATGAAGGCGGTTAACTCCCTGAGGCTGCGAATCTGGCCTGCAAAGGAGTCTCCATCAAGATCTGGATGCTGGAGTGGGCACACAAACATGATGGCGCGCCCTTAGGACGACTTCCAAGTGATTCTTGGAATGGAGTTCATGCATGCAGCGAAGGGTGCTGCCATTCTTCCATTTGTCTAATGGAAGTGACAACCCCTGCGTGGTTTCGTCACTTCTTGAGGAACCCAGATCCCAAACATCAGCGCCTATGCAAGAAGGATTAACCTTTGTTGCGGTATCGAGGGAGGCAGTAGAAGAACCTCGCTGTGGTGGCAAATGTCCTAAGGAGTTCGAAGATGTTATGCCACCTGAGTTGCATTCTGCCTCCACGAGAGCGTGGATCATCTTATTCGCCGAACCAAGGTGAAGCCTCCAATGAGACCACCATACCGCATGCCCCCTCCGCGAACTCGAGCAAGTTAGATGGCCAAGAATTCGAGCAAAGCACCATTCTGAGCTCCAGTTCTCTTCGGAAGAAACAAGATGGGAGTCTCCTGAATGCGAGCCCTAAACAAGGTGATCAAAGAACAAATATCCCATCCCTCTTAGGCGGACATGTGAAATCTTTGCCTCATAGGCAGAACCGCTTCAATGAAGACTGCACTTTTAGTGTCCCCACACGAGCGCTTGAGAAGCTACCTTCATCATATGGACGCGGTATAAGCCATCCAGCTTATCTCGATGTCAACCTATGACTAGGATAATTCAGTGCGTTTAAAGGTGAATTGGTCATTTTCGTGATCTCATCACGATTCGATTCCCATTGCACGATCCAAGGACATCACAATATATGCAACATGCAAGATAAAGTGATAAAACTTCTAATAATAAGCAAAGAGAAAAAGTGCATATCAAGTCACAAGTGTCATCACTCATGTAATTGGGCACATATGACTAGCAATCTCCCACTCGACCTAAAGTCAATCACCAACATATCTCGATCCTCATCGCACCTCCGTGACGCCAAAGACAATATGAGTCAATGGCTTTGCTCTACGATATTATCTTCTGATGAAACTCTTTCCATTGCTACATCTCTTCAGCTGCCATCTCTCTAATAAGTTGGAACCTCCTCAAACACTTCGATGAGACCCGTTCCTTATTTGAGTAATCATCCCATATTTATCGAATATAAAGGAATCACCTCGCCGGATGACTCCTAGATCTATGATGGACTTCTTCATCTAGACTCCCTCCTTTGCGCTTGCCAAACCTCTCGTGGTCAAGTCACAGAGTGTCTTACTTGAACTCTTCCAAAGATAATGCCTCCTCCATTTAGCGTGAACACATACCCTGAATTAGACTTGCTATCATCGACATCGAACTAGAAGCTCGAGTCCATGTAGCCCTCAACCTCGAGGCTACTACCTCCATATACTAGTAAAAGATCCTTAGACCTTCTCAAGTACTTAAGGATACAATTTCTTCTTCCAAAGTGCCTGGATCTCGCTTGATATTTGCTTGTGACACTCAGAGCATGCGCCATATCAAGCCTGGTACATAGCATAGCATATATGATAAATCCTATCACCGAGGCATATGGTATTATATCCATGTGTGCCCTTTCTTCGTGAGTCTTGGGGACATACTTTAGAAAGTGATATTCCATGTCTTATTGGTATGAGACCTCTCTTGAAATTTTTTCATGCCAAACCTTTTTGACAATGGTGTCTATGTACTTGGACCGACAAGCCAAGTATCCTCTTGATCTATCTCTATAGATCCGTGTTCCACATGTAGGATGCTTCCTCTAAGTCCTTCATGGAGATGTACCTAGATAGCCAAGCCTTTACTCGCTGAGTATTCCTACATCATTCCCAATGATCGTGATGTCATCCACATATAGTACCAAAAGGTGATAGTGTCGCCACTTACCTTCCTTTGCACACACAAGGCTCATCTTCGTTTTAACAAAGTCATAAGATCTAATTGCCTCATCAAATCTTATATTCCAACTTCGGAAGCTTGCTTCAGTTCATAAATGGACCTAAGCAACCTGCACACCTTATTTGGGTTATCCTCGACACGAATCCTCAAGCTATATCATATACACCTCCTCCTCGAGGTTGCTATTGAGGAATGTGGTTTTGACGTCCATTTGCCGATCTCATAATCATAGTGTGCTACAATAGCCAATAGAATTCGAATGGATTTTAGCTTGGCTAAAGGTGAGAAAGTTTCACATAGTCAACACATTGCCTTTGACAATACCCTTAGCCATTAGCCTTGCTTTATAGGTCTCTACCTTTCCATCTACTCTAATCTTCTTTTCAAGATCCACTTATAGCCAATGGGTACAATACCCTTGGGTGCATCAACTAGGTTCCAAACCTTATTGAGTACATGGAATCCATTTCTAAATTCATGGTTTCTTGCCATTTCCCGTAGTCTATGCTCATAATAGCCTCCTCGTAGGTTTGAGGATCAATATCCTCAACATCCTCTCCTCCTCGATATGTCCCACATATCTCTTAGGAGGATGAGATACTCTACCGGACCTCACGTAAAATTGGAACTTGTGTGCTAGGTATCTGAATAGATTTTGGCTATGAAATAGTGTTTGAGCTAGGTTCTCCAACCTCACTCAACTCTATCATGCTCTCACTGCCTCCACCAAGAATGTGTTCCTTCTCAAGGAACACTACTCTTCTTGGCTACAAAGACCTTTTGGTCTTCGTGGTGATAGAAATAATACCCACAAGTTTCCTTGGGTATCCTACTAACTTACATCGTTCCATCTTGATTCCAACTTGTCGGGTTATGTCTTTTGACGTGAGTAGGGCAGCCCCAAATCTTAACAATCTTAAGAACAAAGCTTCTTCCCATTCCATATCTCATATGGAGTAGACATCACCGACTTAGTTGGAATTCTGCATTCAAGGTAAGCTGTAGTCTTTAGGCATATCCCCGAATGAGATGGGTAGGTCGGCTGAAATACATCATGGAATGTACCATGTCTAATAGTGTGCGATTCCTCCTTTCGATACACCATTAAGTGCGTGGTGTATAAGGAGGTGTCCATTGGGATAAAATCCCATGGTCTTTGAGAAACTTGGTGAACTCTGTAGACTCAAGTACTCACCTCCTCGATCCGATCGAAGGGTTTTAATACTCTTTCCGTCTGGTTCTCCACTTCTCGCTTCTCTTAGACTCACTTACACTCATGATATGTGGAGCTATATCTAGCATAAATAAACCATTATGCACTATTCTCTCGTGATGATCTCATCATCTAATATTATCGAACAACCATTGTTCTCAAAAACCCATTAACCGTCAAACATGAAATGAAAATAATATTTTTGATAATAGAAGGAACATAATAGTATGCATCTAATGCAATAATAGCTCCACCAGGTAGATGTAAGGTGACCTTGCCAACAACCACTGCAGTAACCTTTGCTCTATTGCCTATCTTAAGGTCCATCTCGCCTCTATTCAATCTCCTAGGTCCTGCTGAACCTCCTTGCAATGAATTACGATATGATAAGCACTCTCGGTATCCAATACCCATGTGTTATCATAAGATTCTGATAAATGGAGTTTGATCATGAATGTACCTGAAGCTTCTCCAAGCTTCTATTTCACCCTCTCTACAAGGTACTCTTTATAGTTCCTCTTTCAGTGCCCATCTTTGCCGTAGTGGAAGTACTGGCCTTTGTCCTTTGTTGGGTCTTTCTTGGCAACCTTTGCCTTACCCATTTTGCCCTTACTCTTGCCCTTCTTAAGGGTCTTCTTAGCCTTCCTTTTCTTTCTAGTCTTACCAGCATAGAGAACTGGCTTCTCTTTTTTGATGGTGCTATCTGCTTCTCTCAACATATTGAGGATTTCTGGGAGAGTCACCTCAAGTTTATTCATATTAAAATTCATTATGAATTGAGAAAAGGAATCTGGTAGGGACTGAAGTACAAGATCCACACATAGGTTATCCTCTAGGACCATTCCTAGACCTGTGAGTTTCTCGATCCACTCAATCATCTTAAGGACATGGTTCTGAATCGGTGTCCTCTTAGTCATCCTGGCACGGAAAAGACTCTTTGATATCTCATATCGGTTCTTCCTGCTCTCAAATAGTTTGTAGAGATGCAGGAGTATGGAATTAGCATCCATATTTTCATGTTGCCTCTGTAACTCTGTAGTCATAGAGGCTAACATATAATAACTGAGCAAGAGTGGAATCATCTATATACTTCACATAACGAGCGATCTCATCCTCGCTTGCCCCTTTGGCGGGCATAGGGATCAATGTATCAGGATGTACGTGATTTTCTCCGCCAGTAAGAACGATTCTCGATTGGGCGAAGCCAATCCATATAATTTGGACCGATGAGGCGGTTGGCATCAAGTATGCCACGTAAAGGATTTGAAAGCGAAATTTTTCTGAAATTAAAGATGTAGCAGAAATAAATAACATGCAGGCTTTATAAAAATTAAACAATTAAGATAAGGACTTCTATCTTAATGTACTCCTACTAATTTTTCGTGAGACACACAACACTCTCTGGTATGTGAATCGGAGACCCCCGGCAGATCTCTAGTGGGGATCGGATCCAATCAGTGTCTTAACGTAACTTTGAGGGACTCGACTAATCACGTTAAGCCCATAAAGGTAGGCAACTCTTGCCAATCACAACTCCTTGTGATTCCCGTCCTGTTCGGCCTCCGAACCACCATGGCCTCGAGGGACTCGACCAACTATGATGTTCGGTTAAGTCATCACCATCGTTACAAGATGAGTTTGATTCGATGATATACTCTCGAGGGACTCAACCAAGCATACCATGTCCTTAGGTCACCAGTGACATCTCTATGTCGTAGATAAGATAGCGAAATGCAATATAGGTGAGTCTCGAGGAACTCGACCAACTCAACCTACATCGGGAATCGGTTCCTAACTATAACAATGGAAGGCCACGTGGGTTAATCTAATTATCTCACATTTACCGACTTAATATTATTAATAGAGAGGATTTTGATTTGGTCTCCTAACATAATGTGTCACATACATATATATAGAATTTAGAAAATTCCTAGGGGTATTTTGGTCATTCTATCAAAGGGGACAGAAATCAAATTTCTGAAATTCCGAGGTAAATCCATCTTTTGCCTAAAACCCTAACTCCTCACCCCTAGTCGCTTGCGTTGCGGTGTGGCATATCCACCTTGCCGGTGGCACCCTACGCGCTGAGGTCGCCGGGTGGTGGCGCTTGTCGTCCATGCGTGCAACGCCGCCGCCGCTTGCCCTCTGAAATGACATACACATAGGCGCTGCCCGGCCAATGGCGCCCCACTGGGCGTAGTGCTCGTAGGCACCGCCTCACGGCATGCACGGCCAGGCGCTTTGCAAGCAGCTTGCCAGTGCCCTTGTCGTGCAGCCGCCTACGCCTCTACGCAAGGTGTCGTGGTTGCTCGCCTTACGGCCAACAAACGTCCGAGTGGCGGCCGCTTATGCAAGCAACAAGGCTGCAAGCGCCTTGCGATCGCTGCACGAACACGAAGGGCAGCAACAATTGCTTGCCTTCCGGCCCTTTTGCGCCAACGATTTTGGCATCAAAAGTAGATCCAAACCACAACACACGCAGTTTAAGATCCGATCTTTGCACGAACAACCTGGCTCTGATACCACTATTGGGAAATCCACAGGGGAGCGACATTACATGTGTAGCGGAAGAACAGAAAATAAAAAATCACAGATTTCCTGTAGAAAGTTTTCATCATCATGCGAAGATTGATGCATCAAAACAAATCCGCAAAACACTACACGTATAAAAGAAAGTACCTAGGGAGATCATATATCCTTGAATCTCTACAGATCTGTAGGAGAGGATGAAGGAGGTCAAGCATCCTCCTCTCTAGCGGTATCCATATGACAGAATCTGCGATAATCGCACCTCTCTCTAGGAGGAGGAGAACAGGAGATGGCTACCAAAACAGACCCCCAGCCTATAAAACTTTGGTTCCCTCCTATTTATAGAGGCCCCCTGAAAACCTTAATGGATCTTTTGCCCTATTGGGTATTGGATCTCCATCTAATTACCCAAGCCTCTTGGATTAGTGGGTCTCTATCCAATAATCTCTTATTAGTAATTATTGGATCTCATCTTAGGATACAATAATTCAGGGGCTTAATGGATATCCAATAAGATAGGGGGTTCAGCGGATATCTCATATCCAAACCTCTACTAGTCGCAACACCTACCAATTGTGTGTGACCCTCTAGGCCCAATATCAAGTGGCCGTGAGTCATACTTGTCGAACTCCTTCGACTTAGTGAATTATTATCTCTATAATAATTCACCCAACTCATCGAAAGTGACGCACCAGTGCCACTCACAGTAGCCCCTAAACGATACAGGGAATCCAATCATTTGGACCTATCTATCCTCAGTTACCATGTATCTATAGTCCTTCATCCATCCAATATCCCAGAGACCCTATACCGGGTATGGTGCTGTCATTCCTATACGGTCTCTCCTCGAGTCTTGCTCTTGTCGGATTCTCCCTAGAGAACTCTTTCTCTCTCAATCAAATAACTTTGGCTAAGGATTTGTTTAAGCAAGAACACATGGGATATTCCTCTCATGAAATCGAGAGGATGATCCTCTATTGACACTCAATAGTCCTCGTAAGGTTGGCTATCACTCCCAATAATCTACCAGTACTAGATCTGGAACTTTCTAAACCTATAAGTCTGGTATCAAAGAGTGGAGTACTCATACAGGACATCCTTGGTGTCTTAAGTCTAAGGACCAGATACACTACTAGGACTACGGAATCGCTGTCTGACGTGAGGTATCAATAACCATCCAACATTCCGTAGGCGGTTCAATCAGTGAACTCATTCTCCAATGAGCACCTACATTGTACCCTTAGTGTCCCCACTCGAGTAGCTATGAGACCAGCTCCATCATATGAATGGGTATACAGCACACAAGTCTATCCAGTTATCTCGATGTCCTTCTCGAGTAACCTATGACCAGGATAATTTAGGGTCTGTGTTTAAAGGTGAATCGATCTTATTATCGTGATCTCATCATGATCCGATTCCCATTGCACAGATCCAAAGACATCACAATATATGCAACACGTAAGATAAAGTGATAAAATGCCTAATAATAAGCAAAGAGAAAAAGTGCATATCAAATCACAAGTGTTATCACTCATGTGATTGGCTTATAGGGCACATATGACTAGCAAAATTTTATCGAGAAACTGCTATTTCTAAGATGACAATTCTGCTCTTACGAGACAACACATATCTATAGCAACTTCTATCGAATTGCTATCGAAATTTTCTTGATCCAATTTGTCATCATTGCTGTTATCTAAACTGAGAATTTACTATAAATCCTCTCCTCAAATCTCAGCTATTTTGATGGAAATTTCATCAAGAAATCGCTATTTCTTCGACGACAATTCTGCTCTTACGAGACAGCACATATCTGCAGCAACTTCTATCAATTTCTATCAAACCTTTGCTATAATCTACCATAGATCTAAAACCCTCTTCCCAACCTTCATCCACTACTATCACAGCCCTAAAATTCTATTAAACCATACTCCCAAATAGCACCCAAAATAGCCACAAAATAAGCCTAAACCGCAAATACATCCTCCACTCCACTAACCCTTTTTACTTATCTTAACTAATACATGCCTTTAACCTGACAACAAATGAGAGATCTTAATATTATAGATTTGGAGGCATATACTATAGCATCTGAGGAGGCAATCAATGCTAAATTCGAAGCCTTCAAGATGCGAATAGAGGATAAGATTCAGACCCTCTTTGCCGAACTTAGTTTGGGCCGATCACCGAGCTTGAAGAAATCACATCAAAGAGAGAGCTCTAATAGAAGAGATGACTTCTAAGAGAGGGGAGGCTCTATAACCGATCCCTACTATCCATGTATGAGGGTGGACTTCCTAGATGGGAAGAAGGAGACCGATTGGTTGGATCTCGCAGCGTGGAGCGATATTTTCGGTACCACAAAACCACGGACGCATCTATGGTGGAAATTGCAGCTATACATCTTGAAGGGGATGCCATACAATGGTTTGATTGGTTTGAACATACTCATGGAGTCCTCTCATGGTGATAATTCAAAGAAGGATTACTGATCCACTTCGGACCAACCGATTATGAGAACATGGATGGACAACTAGCAAAGATCCGACAAATCTCCACCATTCAAGAGTATCAAACTAGGTTTGATAGGTTATCTAATCAAACTCATAATTGGTCTGAAAAATAGCTATTGGGGACATTTATTGAGGGCTTGAAGTCGGAGATCCGGGGAGAAGTTAAAGCACGACAACCGTACATGCTTATGGTAGCCATCTTTTTCGCACGAATTCAATAGGAGCGATTGAACCACAAAGCCTAAAGGACTAGGGTTACTCCCTGACCAACAATATTGAAGCTCTCAGCCCCCCTACTTTTAGCCGAACTCCTACACCAAAAAAGTTGACAAGAGAAGAGCTTTGAGAGCGATATGCAAAGGGGTTATGTTAGCATTGCGATGAGCCGTGGAGCCGTGAGCATCGCTATAAAAAAGGGAGACTTCTTGTGATTGAACTAGTGGAAGAAGAGGTCATTGAACAGCTAGAAGAGAGCCTTGAACATAAGGAAGAAGATACAAAAGAAGAGCCACAACCGATCGACTTTATGGTATATACGTTAGTCGGCTACTCAAATATGCAAACGATGAAAGTTAGAGGCCTTCTCAAACAACAACCGCTCACTATTCTCATCGATACGAGTAGCACTAATAACTTCTTAAACAATAAGGTTGCTGCTCAGATGGCACTCCACATCGAAGGTTGTAGCAAGTTCGACGTAAAGGTCGCCGACGGCCGAATCCTAAAGTGTGACCAAAGATGCCCGCAGGTGAAACTATTACTACAAGACCAAGAAATTATTACCGAATTCTTCCTCCTACCAATTGATAATTATGAGGCTATGCTAGGCATAGAATGACTAACGACACTAGGTGACGTCTCTTGAAACTTTCCTAAGTTAATTATGAAATTCTACTACAAAGGCAAATAGGTCATCCTATGTGGGAAGCACGGATGCAACATAACCACCGTTTTGACCCAACGAATGGAGAAAGTTTTGCACAAGATAAATGGTGGATTTTTGATGCATCTCTAGTAGTAACTAGAGGGGAAGAAAATAGAAATTAAAGATCAAAATCTCGCCCAATTGCCAGCTGAATTTTCAGCCATCTCTCTTCCTACCACCGGCTTCCTCGAGGACATTAGGAAAGAATGGAAGAAGAATCTAGAGACCAGCAACATCATTAAAAAATTAGAGGAGGATACAAGTGCAATAGCTCACTATACTAGGGATTCGAAGGATCTACGCTACAAAGGTCGTATTGTACTTATACCCAACTCTCCTTGCATCAAAGTCATTCTGCTCAAAATGCACTCCACATCTTCAGCAGGGCACTCCGGATTTCTGAGAACCTACAAAAGAGTGAAGCAAAATTTTTATTGGAGAGGGATGAAAAAAATTATTTCTGAATACGTGGCACAATGTGATGTATATCAATAGTAAAAAGGTGAAATACTGGCAAGTCTAGGGAAACTACAACTACTACCCATACTGGACTCAGTGTGGACTGACATCTCCATGGACTTCATCGAAGGGTTGCCACCTTCCAAAGGTAAAAGCACGATCCTCGTGGTGGTTGATCGACTTACAAAATATGCTCATTTTTGTGTTGTGTGAAATCCCTACACTACTGTTAGTATTGCTCAGATTTTCACAGAAAATGTTATTAAACTGCATGGGATGCCAAGGTCCATTGTAAGTGATCGAGACAGGGTCTTCACTAGTAAATTTTTGATCGAGGTATTTCAGTTACAAGGCACCAAACTCAAGATGAGCATAGTATATCATCCATAAACTGATGACCAAACAGAGGTGGTGAACAAATGTTTAGAGACGTACCTTCGGTGTTTCGCTAGTGACCGACCAAAAGAGTGGACAAAATGGCTCCTATGGGCCGAATGGTGGTATAATACTATGTATCATTCCTCTACAAAATGTACCCCATATGAAGCATTGTATGGTCGGCCGGCCCCTATGATTCCAAAGTATGTAATTGGCTCGGCCAAGGTAGATCAGTTCGATCAAGATTTAATTAACAGGGACAAACTCTTATAGCTGCTGAAGGATAATTTCTCTACCGCTTAAGCCAGAATGAAGCAGCAAGCCGACACATAATGAAGCGAAAGAGAATTTTCAGTAGGAGATTGGGTTTATCTTCGCCTACAGCCATACAAGCAACTCTCCATCAATATATGAGCCTCCATGAAGCTATCTCATATTTTTATGGGCCCTATCATATCACAAAGCATATTAGAGTCATGGCGTACAGACTTAAATTGCCTAAGGATGCCAAAATCCACCTTGTCTTTTATGTGTTATGCCTGAAGCTCAAGTTGAGAAAACACGAGCCATTGTAGATTCAATTGTCCAACACCACTGATGATGGAGATATTCAAGCCCAACCATAAGCCATCCTCAACCGTAGAATAGTGATACGTCGTCGACGTCCCTCTACTGAAGTACTAGTGTATTGGAATAATTTACTACTTGAAGATGCCACATGGGAATCATATGAGGAGCTAAAGACCTAGTTCCCTAAGTTCATGGAACCTCAGCCTTGAGGACAAGGCTGATTTGAAGAGGGCGGGCTTGATAGGACCCTAGCAGGGTTGGGTCCTACTCAACCAAGTAGCAGTTAATAAAAACCCTATAAAAACCCCACTTAGCTACCTCTATCCTATAAAAAAGAGTGGCTAGGGTTTACATTTGGGCCTTTGGGCTTCTTAGTTGTCGCCCCCTCCCCCTCCCCTTTATTTGGCCGGTTGGCTAAGGTTGAGGGTAAAATGGGTAGTTCACTTAGGAAGCAGCCCTTAGGGCTAGGATTTGGAGTGCTATATAAGCATGTAGCCTCTATCTTTTTTTAACAAGAAAAGATCAATCTACTTTGTAGCCACAAGGCCGACTACTTGGAGGGTGGAACCCCTATAGCATTCCAAGGGTTGATCCCCCTCAAAGATCAATCTACATAGAATTCCTCTGGGGTTCTATCATGGCACTACCATCGAAACTATCGAAAAAGCACAAATAGTGCTTTTCAGATAATTTAGGTAGTACCATCACCCAGCTTGCTTTAGGTAACCAATTTGGCCTTCTAACATGCTCAATTCAACCCTAGTTCAAGCCCAATGGATTCCTCGATAAGTTGGCATAGATTGATGGGATAAAATAGGAATCGTACATAATCAAATACAAGTAGGCTATAATATTTAATAGAATTAAATGAAAATTATAATTAAATAAAATACCAAGATTTACGTAGAAAATCCCTCCAACGTGAAGGGTAAAAACCATTGAGTAAACTAGAGAAAATATATTATAATAATAAATACACAAATCTAAAAGTATCTTGTCCAAAACCTAAGTAATAATCACAAGAGAATATCTGGAATACAAAGATAATGTTACTGTGCACAATATCCAAAATCTCTCCAAGCAATTATAGCAAGAATCTACTGTAAATCTTATCTAACTTGAGATAAAAATACTATTTAGATGATTGAGAATAGTCTTTGTTATCCTTATCTTCTTCCCTTTCCTTCTTCTCTTATTTTTCTACCATTTCCTTCTCCTTTTAAAACCAAGTTGCTATATTTTTTTTGCCCTTTTTCACAGACACCATTGCCTACTCTTCTCTATCTGAGCTACCACACCTATGAGGTAGCATTTTCTTGGTTAGAGAAAGGTGGGTTATGGGTTAATAAAGCCTATTTAGGCTGAATAATGGCATGTTAGTCCAACAACCTCCCCCTTCAGCCCATAAGGGAGGCTGTCTCATGACTCCTCAGTGTGAAGCCATGTTGGCCAACTATTGGCACATTTCCTGCCTTTCTTTTGGTAAGATCTTTATCAACATGTCTGCTCTATTATCATCTATATGAATTTTTTGAAGTTGCAACTACTTCTTTTCAAGTACATTTCTAATTCAGTGATATCTGACATCTATATGCTTTGATTTGAAATGAAAAGTTGTATTCTTACACGAATGGATGGCGCTTTGGCTATCACAATGTATCGCATAGTTTTCTTGTTTCAGCTCCAATTCTTGTAAGAATTCTTTCATCCATAATATTTCTTTGCAAACATTTGTAGCAGTAATATATTTTGCTTCCGTGGTAGAGAAAGTAATATACCTTTACAATCTGGATTGCTATAACATAGCTTCCCCTATAAAGGTAAGTACAAAACCTGGTATGGATTTCCTCGTAGGAATATCTCTTGCTATATCTACATTTTTGTAACTTGTCAACATAGGTGGTCCACCTCTAAAGCTTAAACAAACCTTAGAGCTCCCTCTAAGATATCTAAAGATCCACTTCACTGCTGCCCACTACTTCTTGCCTAGATTTGTAAAAAATCTGCTAGTAATACTCATTGCATATACGATGTCCGACCTCATACATATCATTGTGTATATTAAATTTTCAACTACTGAAGCATAAGGAACCTTTTGCATTTTCTCATTCTCATCACTTGATGGACTCTACTCTGAGCACAACTTGAAGTGACCTAAAAGGGAAAAACCAACTGGCTTTATATTGCTCATACTGAACTTTTACAATACCTTCTGGATATATTCCTCTTGTGATAACCAAATCTTCCTATTTTTTCTGTGATAGAAAATTTGCATACCCGATATTTGCTTTACTAGCCCCATGTTCTTCATTGCAAAGGACTCACTCAATTCCTTCTGCAACCTATCAATTGTAAGCATATCTTTCTCAAGGATAAACATATCATTAACATAAACTAAGAAAATAATAAAATTCTCATCAAACCATTTGATATACACATGATGATCTAAGGTCATTTTTTGTATCCATTTTTAGTCATAAATGAATCAAAATTTTTGTCTCACTATCTTGGAGCCTACTTCAACCAATACAAACTCTTCCTCAACTTGTAGACCAAATTTTTTTTACCTTTAACTTTGAAGCTTTTTCGTTGTTCCATATAAATTTTCTCCTCCAAATCACCATGAAGGAAAGCTGTCTTCATATCTAACTACTCAACCTCCAAGTCCAAGCTAATAGCAATACCAAGAGCAACATGAATATAAGATATTTTAATAATAAGAGAAAATCTCTTCAAAGTCAATATATTTTTTTTGACCAAAGCCTTTCATAACTAATCTAGCTTTGTACTTTGGTTGAGAACAATATTCTTGAGTCTTCAACCTAAAAACCCACTTGTTCTTCAAGGCCTTCATTCCGTTTGGTAGTTGCACCAAATCATATGTGTGATTCTTCTATAAAGCATCAATCTCTTCTTGTATAACAACTAACCATTTCTTTTTCCACTCACTTTCAACTACTTATTGATAACTCTTTGGTTCACTTGTATCAGTAAGCATCACATATTTGTAGAGTATCTTCTGGAAAGTTGACGTTGTCTATGCTGAATCTCGGATTTTAATAACGAAGTCAATTAATAGGTTATTTGATCTAATCAATATTATTGAGATAAGTGTGTAGGATTAACTACGATAGCATGAAGACATAAGCAAATTACTAGAGTCAAGTACGTTGGAAGTTCGAGAGTCTGTCGGAAGTCCGAAGGATTGTTGGAAGTGCTATCGGAACCAACCGAGAATGAATCGGGGACTTACTGAAGGATTCGAAAGTTCACCGACAGATCATCGAAGGTTCGTAAAGCTCATCGAGAAGGTTCAGAAGCTTGCTAAAGATTCATCAAACTCGCCATAAAGTTCGGGAGCCTGTTGGGAGTCTGCTAGAAAAAAATCCAAGGGTGTGTTGGAAGTCCGCCGGAAGTTTACCGAAAAGCTCGTCGGAAGAAAACTCGATGTTACCGGTTGTTAATTTACTTAGAATTATATTTTAATTTCATAGTTAGTATGTAATTAGGATAGGGATTAGGTGATAATCTTAATTAACCATAGTAGGGGCTAATTGGGCCTTGTGTAGACTGAATTGGGCTAGATTCAATGCCCATTCAATAGTGTTGGACCAGGTCTGGTGGCATCGCCTCGGAAACTATTTCCTAGGAGGTCTAGGCAATGGTACCACTAGTAGTTATTACCTGCCAACGGTGGTACCGCTTGACAAGCGATGGTACCATCAACCCACAAATCCCGAGGACTCTGTCAGGCAGTAGTACTACTAGATTGGGCAGTGGTACCACTTAGTACACTAACAGAATAGGGTCAATTGGCGGTGGTACCGCTAGTGCCAAGTGGTGGTACCGCCAATGCCAGGTGATGGTACCGTCAATGCCAAGCGGTGGTACTGCCAGTATCCGAAAATCTGGGATGTGACTATTTTTTATTTCATTTTTTAAGCCAATTGAGTCTATAAATACTCCTCTCCTCTCAGCCGGTAAAGTACCTTTTTGAGAAGTGAAAAAACTAAGTCAAAGCTTTAGAAAAATTATCTTCGATAGCTTGAGTGTTCACCTCCCACTTTTTCTTTGTCAAAATTTTGTAAGTGTATGAACCACTTGAAAAAGTTATAAGAGGGATGCTTGGTCATTCCCCTTTAAGAAGGTTTGATAGTGGAAGTTGGGAGCCTCATCGGAGGAGGTTTTGGAAGTAGACATTGGTCATTTGACCAAACCACTATACATCATTGTGTACTACTTTGGATGTGTGAGTTTTAATTTCTGCATCTTGCTTTTACTTAGCTACAAGTCTTTCGATCTCCTTCTTACTACTCTCAATCGCATTCACTTAAATCACTTTGCTCAAGTCTCTTTCATCGGATCGAAATTTCTGAATGAACAACTCTTTCTGAAATCATTTTAAATTTATGGGTTTTATCCGCTGCACTAATTCAACCCCCCCCCCCTCTCTTAGTGTTGCTTAGATCCTAACAATTGGTATCAGAGCTTAGTCACTCTCATTTGGTTTAAAACCCAAGAGAGATGGCTTATTCTGGCATGCATGAGGGTCATTCCATTACACGTCCGTCTATGTTTAATGGGTCGGATTACACTTATTGGAAGACTTGTATGAAGATTTTTTTGATCTCCATGGATTTAAACTTTGGAATATCATTGAAAATGGATTTCAAAAATCTTCTCTTCTGATGAATGAATGGTATGAATTGGAGAAGAAGGTTTTTGCACTTAATGCAAAGGCTATGAATGCCTTATTTTGCACACTTAATAAAAATGAATTTAATCGTGTTTCAATTTATGAATCGACTTTTGATATTTGGCATACTCTTGAAATTATTCATGAAGGCACTAGCCAAGTAAAAGAGCCCAAAATCAATGTCTTGGTGCATTCGTACGAATTATTTCGGATGAAACCAAGTGAGTCCATCGGAGACATGTACACCCATTCATGGACGTCGTCAATGGACTCAAAGCACTTGGTAAATTTTTTTCTAATTTCGAACTTGTAACTAAAATTTTAAGATCCCTTCCAAAGAGTTGGGATCCAAAAGTTACGACCATTCAAGAGGCCAAGGATCTTAAAACTTTTCCTCTCGAAGAACTCATTGGATCTTTAATGACCTACGAAATGACATGTAAAGCTCATGATGAGCTAGAGAACCCCCCTTCCAAAAAATAAGAAAGATATGATATTGAGAACACAAGAAGACCACTTGAAGGAATCTTCAAGTGATGAGGACCTTGATGATGAACTTACACTCTTAACTTGAAAATTCAAAAATTTATAAGAAAGAATAAATTTAAAAATGATACTAAAAATAAACTTGAACTAAAAAAGGACTAAGTCATATGTTACGAATGCAAGAAGCCAGGGCACTACAAAAGTGAATGCCCCTAAGCCAAGAAGAAGCTACCATAGAGGAAGAAAGCTCTAAAGGCGACGTGGGACGACTCAAGTGGCTTCGAAGATGAAGAAGTAAGCAACAAAGAGGAGGCCAACTTTGCATTGATGGCTTTAGGAGATGAGGTATGTGAGTTAATTAATGAAGATTTATCTTTCGATGAACTTTCGATTGCTTTCTATAAATTATTTGATGAGTGTAGAGCTATTAGTAAAAAGTTTAATTTATTAAAAAAGGAGCATGCTTTGTTACTAGATAAACTTGAATGTCTTGAACTTGATACTCCCTCTCTACCTCCATGCTCTAAGTGTGAACACTTAGAAGTAATCAACAATGAGAACTTGCTACTTAAAGAGACTCTAAACAAGTTTAAGGTCGATAGCAAGGGATTGGACATGATCCTTGCAAACAAGAGTCACGTCGAAAAGAGAAGTGGAATTGGATTTGTGAGTGGATCTCACCGAAATCCTACCACCTTCATTGAAGGACCCACATTATATGTATCATCTCATTTGAAATGCAACTTCTATTGCAAATCTAGACATGTTGCTTACAAATGTCCATACAAGAAACTTAGCCCACATAGGTTAATATGGGTTCCTAAAGGAATGAGAAGCAACTTAATGAGCAATGATAAGTTTAGTAGATCAATATCTGAGGCACCCAAGTTCAAATGGATACCTAAAAATTATCTACTTTTGTAGACACATTCACCCACGCAAGCTAGGAGTGGGTAGTAATACAATTCTTGATCATTATCAAGCTCACTAGCTCGAGTAAATAAAAGATCATTGAGTGTTATACATTATTTGGTTATGTACCATAACTTTCATTAAGTCTCTTGAAAATTGATTTCGATAAAAACATTTGTGTCACCTTATAATTTGAAGTCCTTTGTTTTGAAATGATGTGATACTAGGTTTTTATATATCTTCCTTGAACATCACTATAGTCCCTTCTCTACTCAAAATCTACAAATTAACTCATTTGAGAGAATTTCATATATAATTTTAATGATGGATATAGAGTTAATAAATTTCTCAAAATAATGCATAACTCTTGAAATCACAATTCATAACTTATTTGAAAACACTTGATTCTCCCAATGCATGAATCACGTTCTCGGTTGATAATCGATAATTTCAATTACAATATATTCTCCTTGAAATATCTTTCAGATATAATTTTAGTAATTTATGCTTTGAATTGTGTTTGATGATCCCTTACTTATCTTGAAATAATACATGATGAGTAATGCAATGGATCGATATTTCAAAACTTAAAAATTCCTTCATTTGATCTTAACATCTCGGATATTTAACTTGAGATAATGTGATAAAGACATCTTTTGATTACCTTCTTCACAATTTTACAAATTGATCGTTGATACACAAGTCCCTGTAACCTTCGTAAATCTTCTTTCATTTGTCGTTTGAAACTTCCTATATGTTATCATCCTCTCTCGATCCACTTGATGAGAAAATCTTTCGATGTCTCTTGATTACAATATTTTTGATAAGTCATTATGCTTAATAATTTTTTTAAACATGTGATTGGAAGTAATAAAATGACATCATTCTATCAAATATATGATGATCAAATTATATATATATATAAGATGAATGATAAATAAGAAATAACAAAGCAAATTGATCAAAAACAAGGTGTTGCAGCGCCCCCCCCACCACCCCCCCCCGGCGGTGCTTGTGCGGGCAGAGCTTTGCTGGGCATTCTGTTCCAGTGTAGTGGCACCACTCAATTGGCGGTGGCACCACCCGAGAGCCCCTTTATAAAGGGGACTTAGGGCCAGCCTTGGAACCACCCCTAACTCTTGAGGTTGCTCCTAAAATTACTTTTCACCATCTCTAAACTTCATCTTCTCTCTCAAGAAGACCAAGAGAAGCTTCCATCTTGGATCAAGACCTCTATTTCTCAAGAAACCTCATCTAAGGTATCATTTGACACTCCCTCTTTGAATTCTCTATTTATGGTTGTTTTCTTAAAATTTTCTTGTTCTATCATCATGCTTAGATAAATGGCTCCTAGGAGATCATCTAGGGACAAAGGAAAGAGGAGGGAAGGACATTCACATGACCCATCCCTCTTTATCTCTAATGAAATAGCCCTTAGGTACTCTTGTTTTGAAGCAAGAACCTTGTACAAGGGAAAACATGTTGATTTAGGTGAATTAGGAAACCTAGAACCCATTAGGTGGTTTGTCAATTTGGATATCTTACCCATCCTACAAATCAATAGACCAATTTACCCTAGATTAGTTAGGTTGTTTTACGCTAATTTGAACTTAGATGATGATGATAACATGTCAACCTACCTTTTAAAAAACCAAATTTCAATTACGGACAACATAATATGTGACCTAATTGGAATCTTCGAAGAAGATAGGGGTTGCTACTTTAGAGGACAATGGGATATGGATACAATCGGAGTAACCTACTCTGAGGCTTAAGGGATCGTTTTTGAAAATCCTAACCTAGCCATAATCCCTAAAAGTTGTGAGCACTTGTTATCATTCAATTCTAAGATTCTCCATCACATCATCATAAGTATCATTATTCGTAAATAGTATCACCATAATGAAATTAGTCAAATGGCGTTAGGTACCATGTACTAGATAATGACTGGGCAAAATAATTATTTTGGATACTTGATCTGACAAAATATGTTGGAAATAGTTTCTAAAGACTTAATGTTACCATATGGGGGTTTAATCACTAGAATGCTACATGTATATAATATTAGAATATCACCCGATGAAGAGGTAATAAAAGTGGATAGATACAACACCATTAACAAAAATCTACTTAAGAGACTAAGGTGCACGTTTAGAAATGAAATATGGATTAGGCAGCCTAAAAGGACCGATCCAGCTCCCCCTCTAGTAGAAGAACCTGAAACACCAATTTTTAGGGGTACTAAATCTCCTCCTAGTCCCTTTGGTACAGCACCATCAGAACCAGCTCCTGCTCCATCTTCTGAAGATCTGATCATAACAGAGATAAATCAAATCAAATCATAGCAAGCTAAAATTTTGAGTGAAGTACGACAGATGAACTAGAAGCTAGATCACTTGTATAGGCACCTTGGAATTTCACCTGAGGAATAGTTGTTGTAATGAACCTTTTGACTCTTGTAAACCTCTATACTATTTTGGCACACTTTTGAAATTTCATATGAAATTGTCCTAATACATGAAGATGCTGTATATTCCTTTTCTGAAATTTTTTAACTTCGATTTTTATAGTCTCAACTTGTTTTCAGATTTTGGATGATATTATGATATCATATTTTTGAAAGGAACTCTTATTTTCATCCTTTGATCGTAATATTTTAATACTCCTCCTTCTTCGACTGATGAGTTTTAAGTAAAATCATGTCATTCAATGATGTAATAAAATTGATTTTATACTCCATCTACCTTTATTGGGATAATTAAATGGTTTTCATGATTTTCATATCATTTGAAACTTGACATATGCATATATTAATGTCATGAAGATTAAGCTCTTAAGTATTTATAATACTCTCTTCGGACTTTATCCTTGTGCTAATCTCTAAGTCATGAACTTTTACAATTTGATTATTTATCTCATGAATTCTTATAATGCCAAGTTGAATCTTTCTCTATGAAACTTTTGATATTGATGTGTTCCACTTTATGAATTCATAAATGCCAAGTTGAATTTTTATGAATTTTGATATCTCTCTCACGAATTTTACCTTGAATAAATGACATGAGATCTTGTTAATATGGTTGACGAATGACAAAATGTTTGATGAATGGCTTTAATGATCTATCCTTCCACTTTACAATTTTATGCTTGAATTTTTCAATCAAAATTGAGTCTTGAATTATTTCCGTGTATGAATCTTTGATGAGCACTTAGAAATTCTTATGCATTTTGGCCTAAATGATCATTTTTTGGATTTTATAAACATGAATAAAAATGATCAAATCATTTTACGGATTTATCCATGTCGGATAATATATTTTGCATGATGTTCAACTCGTTTTTCTAAGCAAGTTTTAGCCTCATGTATCGTATATGGTTGATAACTACCTTTACAATTTTTTGATTTGTTATACTTGTTGAATCTCGGATTTTGATGATGAAGTCAATTGGTGAATTATTTGTTCTAATCCATATTATTGAGATAAGTGTGCAGGATTAACTACGATAGGATGAAAACATAAAGTGATTTACCGAGGTCAAGTTCGCTGGGAGTTCAAGAGTTCACCGAAAGTCTGAAGAATCAATGAAAGTGTTGTTGGAACCAACCGAGATAGAATTAGGGACTTGTCGAAGATTTTGGAAGTTTGCTGAAAAGATCGTCAGAGGTCCACGGAGATCACCGAGAAGGATTCGAAAGCTTGCCAAAGACTCATTGAACTTGCCACAGAATCCGGGAGCCTGTTGGGAGTCCATCGGAAGAAATCCGAAGGAGTGTCAGAAGTCCACCGGAAGTTCACCAGAAAGCTCGTCGGAAGAAGACTTAAAGAATGTCAGTTTAAATTGCTTAGAATTATGTTTCAATTTCATAGTTAGTACATAATTAGGGTAAGGATTAGGAAATAATCATGTTTAAACCAAGTAGGGGCCAATCGGGCCCTTATTGGGTTGATTTGGGCCGAAAATTAGGGGTCATTCAGCTTTGCTGAAAAGCCCGGGCGGTGGCATCACCCAGGACCCGAGAGCCCAGGCTGGGCGATGGCACGCCAGTACAGTCCTACGGGACTGCCGCGAGTGCCCGGTTGGTGAGGGCAATGTCGCTTTAAACTTAGAGCAATCTCTGTCGATCGACACTAACAGGTGGTGGCACCGCCACTAACAGGCGATGGCACCGCCAACACCGGAAAACCAAAAAATAATTCAAATTTAGAGCCCAAATTTGAATCCTCTTGGGGTCTATAAATACCCCTCCTTTCTCAGCTGAGAGGGCAACCTTTTGAGAGTTAGAAATTGAGTAAAAGCTATAGTAAAGTCTTATTTTCAATAGCTTAAGTGTTCACCTTCCTCCTTCTCCTTGCAAAAATCTATAAGAGTATGAACCACTTGTAAAAAGGTTGTAAGAGGAGTATTTGATCCTTCCCCTTTAACATGACTTGCTAGTGGAAGTTGGGAGTCTCATCGAAGAAGGCTTCGAAAGTGGATGTAGGTCATTTGACTGAACCACTATACATCATGGTGTTTCATGAATGTGTGAGTATTTCAATTTCTAAATCATTTCTCTATTTACCTATAAATCATTCGGTCTTCATCTCCCTACTCTTGATTGCCTTTACTCATGCTATTTTAATGAAGTCATCTTTCGTCGAATCAAAATATCTACATGAATTAACTATTTACGAAATCGATTTCAAACTTACTAGTTTTAATCCACTGCACTAATTCACCCCCCCTCTCTTAGTGCCTCTTCGATCCTAACAATTGGTATCAGAGCAAGGTTCACTCTCATATTTAGTTTAAAACCCAAGAGAGATAACTTATTTCGGCATGCAAGAGGGTCACTCCATTACACGTCCGCATATGTTTAATGGGTCGGATTACATATATTGGAAGACTTATATGTGGATCTTTCTTATTTTTATAGATTTTGAGCTTTGGAGTATCGTCGAAAATGGATTTTAAAAATCTTCTCTTTCGACGAGCGAATGGAATGAATCGGAAAATACTTTTGCTTTAAACGCAAAGGCTATGAATGCCTTGTTTTGTGCACTTGACAAAAATAAATTTAATTTTGTTTCGATTTGTGAATTGGCTTTTGATATTTGGCATACTCTTGAGATCACTCATGAAGGCACAAGCCAAGTGAAAGAGTCCAAAATCAACATTCTTATTCATTCTTATGAACTTTTTCAAATGAAACCAAGTGAGTCCATTAGAGATATGTACACCCACTTCACGGATGTCATCAATGGACTCAAAGCACTTGGTAAAGGTTTTTCTAATTTTGAACTTGTAACTAAAATTTTAAGATCCCTTCCAAAGAGTTGGTATCCAAAAGTTACTATCATTCAAGAGGCCAAGGATATTAAAATATTTCCTCTCAAAGAACATATTGGGTCTCTAATGACTTACAAAATGACGTGTCATGCTCATGAAGAGCTCGAGAACCCTCTTCCAAAGAACAGAAAGGATATGACACTAAGAATACAAGAAGGCCACTTGAAAGGAACATCAAGTGATGAGGATAGTGACGATAACATTGCACTTTTAACTCAAAAATTTAAAAAATTTATAAGAAAGAACAAATTTAAAAATGACACTAAAAATAAACTTGAACATAAAAAGGACCAAGTCATATGCTACGAATGCAAAAAGCCGAGGCACTTCAAAAATGAATGCCCCCAAGCCAAGAAGAAGCAACCGAAGAAGAAAAAAGCTTTAAAGGTTACATGGGATGACTCAAGTGATTCTAAGAATGAAGAAGGAAGCAACAAAGAGAAGGCCAACTTTACGCTAATGGCTTTAGGAGAAGAGGTATATGATTTAATTAATGAAGATTTATCTTTCGATGAACTTTCTATTGCTTTTCATGAATTATTTGATGAGTATAGAACTATTAGTAAGAAGTTCAATCTATTAAAGAAAGAGCATGCTTTATTACAAAATAAGCTTGATAGTCTTCAAACTTCTTTTTCGCCCCCATGCTCTAAGTGTGAACACTTAGAAGCTATAAAGAGTGAGAACTTGCTACTTAAAGAGACCCTAAATAAGTTTAAGTTCGGTAGCAAGGGCTTGGACATGATCCTTGTAAACAAGGGTCAGGTCACGTCACAAATAGAAGTGGAATTGGATTTGTGAGTGGATCTCACCAAAATCCTATCACCTTCATTAAAGGACCCACATTGTATGTATCACCTCATTTGAAATGTAATTTTTGCTGTAAAACTGGACATGTTATTGACAAATGTTCGTTTAAGAAAATTAGTTTACATAAATTGATATGGGTTCCTAAAGGAACCATAAATAATTCAATGTTAAATTACAAAGTTAGTAGATCAATTTTTGGGGCGCCCAAAATCAAATGGGTACCTAAAAATCATCCTCTTTTGTAGACAAACTCACAAGCTAGGAGCAAGAGATGGTATCTTGATAGTGAATGCTCAAGGCATATAACCAGAGATCCATCTTATTTCTCTATGCTCACTAGCAAAGAAGAAGGGTATGTCACCTTCGGAGACAACAACAAGGGTAAAATCATTGGCAAGGGAACCATAGGTAACAAATCAAGTTTTTTAATTGATGATGTGTTGCTAGTTGATGGATTAAAATATAATCTTTTAAGCATTAGTCAATTATGCAATAAAGGTTATGTCGTTAGATTTGAATCTAATGTTTGCATCATTGAAAAATTAAACAATAACATATCCATGATTGCATTAAAACAGAATAATGTCTACACCATTAACCTTGATGAACTTAGTAATAAAATGTGCGTTTGCATTTTAAATAATGATGCTTGGCTTTGGCATAGGAGATTAGGTCATACAAGTATGAAACTAATATCTAAGATTTCATCTAGAGAGTTAGTACGAGGGATTCCCAATATGAAGTTTATCAAGGACAAAGTGTGTGATGCTTGTCAACTTGGAAAATAAATAAAAACTAGTTTCAAACCAAAAAATCAAATTAGTACCACTAGACCATTGCAATTGATCCATTTGGATTTATTTGGACTAATTGACATAACAAGCCTAGGAGGTAGTAAATATGCCTTTATAATTATAGATGACTATAGTAGATACACTTGGACCTATTTCTTGGCTCACAAAAGTGATTGTTCTAAATGTTTTTCTAAATTTTATAAACTTACTTAAAACGAAAAAGGTTTCATGATTTCATCAATTCAGAGTGATCACGGTGGTGAAATTCAAAACCGTGACTTCCAAAATTTTTGTAAAACAAATGGATATAATCACAACTTCTCTACTCTAAGGAATCCTCAACAAAATGGAGAAGTGGAACAAGATATGGCAAGAACTATATTAACTGAATATAGTTTACCCAAATATTTTTGGGCCGAAGCCGTGAACATGGCTTGCTATGTCATGAATAGGGTTCTAGTAAGACCATCTCTATCTAAGACTCCGTATGAAATTTGGAATAATACAAAACCCAATGTTTCTTACTTTAAAGTTTTTGGTTGTAAATGCTTTATCTTAAATGAAAAGGATGCCATAGGAAAATTCAATGCTAAATCCGATGAAGGCATCTTTCTTGGTTACTCTTCCATTTCTAAAGCTTTTCGGGTTTTTAACAAAAGAACCTTAGTTATAGAAGAGTCTATTCATGTAGTTTTTAATGAATTTTTTGAATTTAAGAAAATTGATTTTGATGATGATCTTGGTTTTGATGATTAAAATTTGAATGAACCCTCTCCTGAAAATGGCAACTTCGATGCATCTTCTTCCTAAATTTCCTTACCTAAGGAATGGGAGTATATAGATGCCCATCCTAAGGAGCTAATTATATGAGACACATCAAAAGGGGTTCAAACTCGTTCTTCTTTTAAAATTTTTTATACCCATGCTGCTTTTCTTTCTCAAATTGAACCTAAGTGCATTGACGATGCCTTGAAAGATGATTCTTGGGTTATCGCAATGCAAGAAGAATTGAATCAATTTGAGAGGAATGAGGTACGGAAGCTTGTTCTTAGACCTAGTGACTATTTAGTTATTGGTACTAAATGGATCTTTAGAAACAAGCAAGATGAATGCGGTATCGTGGTTAGAAACAAGGTTAGACTAGCGGCTAAAGGTTTCAACCAAGAAGAAGGTATCGATTACGAAGAGACCCTTGCACTTGTGGCAAGATTAGAAGCCATTAGGATGCTCCTTGCCTATGCTAGTTGTAATGATTTTAAATTATTTCAAATGGATGTCAAAAGTACTTTCTTAAATGGTTTATTTCCGAAGAAGTGTATGTTGAACAACCTCTCGGATTTGAAAATTCTCTTCTTCGTAATCATGTGTTTAAATTAACTAAGGCTCTCTATGGACTAAAGCAAGCTCCTAGAGCTTGGTATGAAAGGCTTAGTTACTTTCTTATTTCAAATAATTTTATAAAAGGCAAGGTTGATACTACATTGTTTATCCAACATTTTGAAAATAATTTTCTTATTATTCAAATTTATGTTGACAATATTATTTTTGGTTCTTCGGATAAATCGCTATGTGAATCATTTGCCAAGTGTATGAGTCATGAATTTGAAATGAGCCTAATGGGAGAATTAACCTTCTTTTTATGATTGTAAATTAGACAACTTAGTAATGATATATTTCTTAATCAATCTAAATATACATTAGAATTGTTAAAATGATTTAACATGGATGGTTCAAAAGCTATAAATACTCCTATGAGTACTTCCACTAAGTTAGATTTGGATGAAAGTAGAGAAAATTTTGATCAAAAGACATATAGGGGAATGATAGGTAGCTTACTTTACCTTACCGCGACTAGACCGGATATCATGTTTAGTGTAGGACTTTATGCAAGATTTCAAGCTGATCCTAAGCTGTCCCATCTTAAAGCTATTAAAAGAATCCTTAGATATCTTAAAGGTACTCCTAATCTAGGATTATGGTATCCAAAATTGGATAATTTTGATTTAAAAGCCTATGCGGATGCGGATTTTAGTGGATGTAGAATAGATAGAAAGAGCATATCCAGAATATGCCAACTTTTAGGACTTGCACTTATTTCTTGGACTTCCAAGAAATAAAATTTGATTACACTATCTACGAAGGAAGCCGAATACATAGCTGCAAGTGCATGTTATGCACAAGTTGTTTGGATGAAAAATACGTTAGAAGACTATGGAATTTATTTAAAGACCATTCCTATAAAATTTGATAATACAAGCGCTATTTGTCTAATCAAAAATCCAATTCAACACTCTAGAACTAAGTATATTGACATTAGGCATCACTTTATACGAGATCATGTCAATAATAATAATGTCATTCTAGAATTTATTGATACAAAATATCAATTAGCAGATATTTTCACAAAACCCTTAAATGAAGAATAATTTGACTTTATTAGAAGGGAATTATGCATGTTGAATTCTCCTCGTGAATGAGCTTCATTGTATGTCTTTTTCGAAATCTTTTTTATCCTCTTTTCAGCTTTCGTGAATTTGACTTCCTTCATTTCAATTTTATATCTTAGAGAGTGATCCAAGACACAATCCTATTTTAATCAACACGCTAAAACTTCTGAATATATATATATATATATATATATATATATATATATATATATTTGTGCCAACGGTGGCACCGCTTGGGTGCTCGGCCCCCAAGCAATGGCACCTCTCGGTTGGCGGTGGCACTGCCCAAAAACACCCTATATTAAAGGGGGGGTTAGGGTTGGCGGTGGAACCACCCCCAACCTAAGAGCAACCTCCCAACCTCTCTTCCAAAGCCCTCTAAACCATATTTTCTCTCTTTAGAAGAATTAAGAGAGGTTTTCTTCTTGGATCAAGATCTCTACCTCCCAAGGAATCTCAAATAAGGTAACATCTAAAATTTTCTCTTCTTTTCTCATTACTTGGCCTATTACTTAATGTTCCTTCTTGATTCATCATCATGACTAGATATGGCTCCTAAGAGATCATTAAGAGCCAAAGGAAAAAGGTTGGAAGGAGATTCCTATGACCCAATCCTCTTTAGATCTAATGAAGTAGCTCTTAGGTATCCTAATTTCGAAGCAAGAACCATATATAAGAGAAAACATGTTGATCTAGGTGAACTAGGAAACCTAGAACCCATTAGATGGTTTGTTGATTTAGATGTCTTGCCTATCTTACAAATCGATGAACCAATTTATCCTAGGTTGGTTAAGTTGTTTTATGCAAACTTAAGTATGGATAATAATAGCTTGACCACCTACCTTTTAGGAACTGAAATTCGAATTTTTGATCATACGATATGTGAGCTAATTGGAATTATAGAAAAGGATATGAGTTGTTATTTCAGAAGCAAATGGAATATGGAAACAATCGGAGCAACCTACTCTGAGGCTTTAGAGACTATTTTTGTAAATCCTAACCTAGGCATTGTTCCCAAAAGCTACGAGCACTTATTACCCTTTAATTCTAAAATTCTTCATCACATCATTATAAGCATCTTAATTCCTAAACAATATCTCCATAATGAGATTAGTCTAATAGAGTTAAGTACTATGTATTGGATTATGACCGGACAAAATAACTATTTTGGATACTTGATCCGACAACATATGATGGAGATAATATCTAGAGACTCGATGTTACTATATGGAGGGTTAGTCACTCGATTGATACTTGACCATAATATTTGTGTATCACCCGATGAAGAAATAATCTAAGTCGATAGATATAACACTATTAACAGAAACCTACTCAAGAGACTTAGGTGCACATTTAGCAATGATATATGGATTAGGCAACCTAGAAGGACTGACCCAGTTCCCCCACCAGTAGAACAACCTGAAACACTTTTTTTTAGGGGAAATGAATCTCCTCCTCCTAGTCCCTTTAGTGCAACACCATCAGAACTAGCTCCTACTCCATTCTCTGAAAATTCAACTATGTTAGCATTAAATCAAATCAAATCATAACAAGATCAAATCAACTTACAACAAGCTAAAATTTTGAAGGAAGTACGATAGATCACCTGTAGAGGCATCTTGGAATTCCTCCTGAGGAATAGTGGTTGTCTTTGACTCTTGTTTTGTAAACCTTTATAACTACTATTGATATATTTTTAAAATACTCCTAAGTATGAAATATTGAATGATATATTGTTGTATGTTTCTTTCATATCATCCACTCGGATTTTGAATGACATCTCTTAAATTTTGGATAATGTCTTCATATTATTGTAATATTTTAAATGATTTAATATCTTCCTCGAATGATTGATCTTAATTGATTTCATGCTCCCTCTACTTACTTTAAGCATGTTTCATTTCATAGAGTCATAAATGCTAAGTTAATGCTTGATATAAATTGATCATTTTCACAAATCCTTCATGAATCCGTCATAACTTGATAAATGAAGATTGATTTTTTTTCTTTTTGGATTTCATAACCATGTCTGAATTCTTCGCCTCCTTTTCTTGATGACAAAGGGGGAGAAAAATGTGAAATCGATGACAAATGATCATATTGCAAATTGCTTTTGCCGTGCTTTGAAATAAGCAATTAATTACTATGCCTAAAATTTGTATCACAATGTATCGTAATATATCTCAAATGCTTAAAATGTAATTTTTTAGATAAGTTATTATTTCATTTGATATCATGCCCTGATTTTGAGCACTTTATCAGTATCATTTGGTTCTTGTCATATATCAAATTAATATCTCTTAACGTAATGATGAATGTTTACAGGTGTCATACCTTGACATTATTTTTAAGAAAAATATGAAGTTTCGTATTTATGTTAGAGCATGTTTGTTAATCAAAATGATAAGTTCAATGATTGGAACTTATCGGTTTCGGCTTGAATTCAAAGGATTGAATTCGAGTATTTTTACCTTCTCATAATATGGCATATAGATAGAGGGAGTTAAGATTAACTCCATCATCAATCGATTGTCATCACAAAAAAGGGAGAGATTATTGAATCTCGGATTTTGATGATGAAGTCAATTGGTGAATTATTTGTTCTAATCCATATTATCGAGATAAGTGTGCAGGATTAACTATGATAGGATGAAAACATAAAGCGATTTACCGAGGTCAAGTTCGTTGGGAGTTTAAGAGTTCATCAGAAGTCCGAAGAATCGTTGGAAGTGTTGCCGGAACCAATCGAGATAGAATCAGGGACTTGTCAAAGATTTTGAAAGTTTGCCAGAAAGATCGTCGAAGGTTCGCTTAGATCACCGAGAAGGATTTGGCAGCTTGCCAAAGACTCGTTGAACTGGCCATAGAATCCGGGAGCCTGTTGGGAGTCCGTCGGAGGAAATTCGAAGGAGTGTCGGAAGTCCACCGGAAGTTCGTCGGAAAGCTCATCGGAAGAAGACTTGAAGCATGTCAGTTTAAATTACTTAGAATTATGTTTTAATTTCATAGTTAGCATGTAATTAGGGTAAGGATTAGGAAATAATCCTGTTTAAACCTAGTAGGGGCCAACCGGACCCTTATTGGGCTGATTTGGGTCAAAAATTAGGGCATTCAGCTTTGCTAAAAAGCCCGAGCAGTGGCACCGCTCATGACCCGAGAGCCCGGGCAGTGGCATCGCCCAGGCTGGGGTGGTGGCACCGCCCAAGACTCGAGAGCCTAGGTTGGGCGGTGGCATCGCCTAGTACTTTGTCAGTCTGACACTAATAGGCGATGGCACCGCCACTGACAGGCGATGGCACCACCAACACCAGGAAACCAAAAAATAATTCAAATTTAAAGCCCAAATTTGAATCCTCTTGGGGTCTATAAATACCCCTCCTTTCTCAGCTAAGAGGGCAACCTTTTGAGAGTTAGAAATTGAGTAAAAGCTATAGCAAAGCCTTGTTTTCGATAGCTTAAGTGTTCACTTCCCTCCTTGTCCTTGTAAAAATCTGTAAGAGTGTGAACCACTTATAAAAAGGTTGTAAGAGGGGTATTTGGTCCTTCCCCTTCAACGTGACTTGCTAGTAGAAGTTGGAAGCCTCATCGAAGAAGGCTTCGAAAGTGGAGGTAGGTCATTTGACCGAACCACTATACATCATGGTGTTCCTTGAATATGTGAGTGTTTAAATTTCTGAATCATTTCTCTACATAGCTGCAAATCATTCGGTCTTCATCTCCCTACTCCTGATTGCCTTTACTCATGCTATTTTAACGAAGTCATCTTTTGTCGAATCAAAATCTCCATACGAACTAACTATTTACGAAATCGATTTCAAACTTACTAGTTTTAATCTGCTGCACTAATTCATCTCCCCCCCTCTTAGTGTCTCTCCGATCCTAACAATACTAGTATCATGATACATTAGATGGCTACCTTCACCATTTTTTTGATATTACGATTCACCTCCTTTTTGTTGATGATAAAGGTGGAGAAGAAAATGGGGCAAAATAAATTGATGACTTATTAAATGCCTTACATGTGTATCATATCACAATGTATCGTATCGTATTACAATGACTTGATGAAATGATAAAAGTCTTATATATTTTATATTGTAATATAATTGCTTTTGTCATGCTTTGTAATCGAAAGTTGGTTGCTATCTTTAAAAGCATCACAATAAAATTTGTATTGTATCGCAATGCATCACATATATCGCAAATGCTTAACATGTTTAAAATTTGGTATCTTTTATTGATATGATAAGATATCATCTTATTTGATGATGTGTCAAAAATGATATTATGTCTTGCATTTGTGTATATTATATTAATATCATGTGATCTTTGTTATATTTCAAGTTATAATTGGTATCATTTGTCAAAGTGATAAATGTCTATCATCATTTGACTTGAAAATTAGTATCATTCCTTGACATTGTGAAAAATATAAAGTTTCATATTTATGGATGAAAAATCATGCTTGTTAAGCATGATAATAAGTTCAACGGATGAAACTTATCGGTTTCGGCTTGAACTCAAGGAGATTGAATTCAAGTGTTTTTTCCCTCTTATAATATGGCATATAGATAGGGGAGTTAAGATTAACTCCGTCATCAATTGATTGTCATCATAAAAAAAGGGGGAGATTATTGAATCTCGAATTTTGATGATGAAGTCAATTGATAGGTTATTTGATCTAATCCATATTATTGAGATAAGTGTGCAAGATTAACTACAATAGCATGAAGACATAAAGCAAATTATTGGAATCAAGTACATTGGAAGTTCGAGAGTCAGGCGGTGGTACTGCCAGTACTCAGAAATCTATGATGTAACTCTTTTTTGTTCCATTTTTGAAGCCAATTGAGTCTATAAATACCCCTCTCTTCTCGGCTAGTAAAGCACTTTTTTTAGAAGTGAAAAAACTAAGTCAAAGCTTTAGAAAAATTATGTTCAATAGCTGAGTGTTCACATCCCACTTTTTCTTTGTCAAAATTATGTAAGAGTGTGAACCACTTGTAAAAGTTGTAAAAGGGGTGCTTGGTCCTTCCCCTTCAAGAAGATTTGATAGTGGAAGTTGGGAGCCTTATCGGAGGAGGTTTCGGAAGTGGACGTAGGTCATTTGACCGAACCACTATACATCGCCGCGTACTACTTTAGATATGTGAGTTTTAATTTATGCATCTTGCTTTTACTTAGTTGCAAATCTTTCAATCTCCTTCTCACTACTCTCAATCGCATTCACTTGAATCACTTTGCTCAAGTCTCTTTCATCGGACCGAAATTTCTGAATGAACAACTCTTTCTAAAATTATTTTAAATTTACAGGTTTTATCCGCTACACTAATTCACCCCTCCCCCCTCTTAGTGCTGCTCAGATCCTAATAGTCTAAATGATCTTCTCAACTAAGGTTTTGTGAAAAGTTACTGTTGAATCTCGAATTTTGATGATGAAACTAATTGATAGCGATTATGATCTAATCTGTGTTTTGAGTAACACAAGACTAGCTTCGATTAAGGAGAGACAATTAAAGCTGAAAGAATCCATGTTGGTGTAACATCCTTTTTTTAAAAAAAATTATAAGGGCTTGTTTATAATGTAAGGACCTATTTGTAAATATGAGGATTGTTTAATAATTACTTTACACTAAATAATCTTATATTGAAAGTTTATTGCTAGGAACCAAAGTATGAATCTTAGTAAACAGATATAATTGGTGAAAGATTCACTTTAAGTTAAAAAAAATAGAAGACATGTGTCATTAACTAACCTAAGGATGGGCCACATGTGTTTATTCAATGGATGACACCTAAGCTTCCATCATGCATGCTTGCCACCTTATTCTCTTTACATGAACCAAACCTAAGCAATTAAAGGCATACTTAAGGGAAACTTTGCGGCCAACGTAACTTGAGAAAAGAAGGGAAGAGGAATTGAAGTGGAAAAAGAAGTTTTGCTCTGGCTTGAGGTTTCGCATTAATTCCTCACATTTGGAAATCAAAATTTTCTAAGGTAAGTGTTCTAACCCCATCCTATGGCAATCTTAAACTTTTTTTTCATCTTAATTCTGTTAAATTTGAAAGATTATGTCTTTGTATATGATCTCTCCCATTTAGGAATAAAACTATGAATCTGAAATTTTTAAAGATTTAAACCTTTCAGCATTTTCCTTGCTATAACTTTTTGTATCGAACTCTAATTTTAGCAAAACCTAGTTCATCCGAAAATAGCTCAAATATCTTTTTTGTGATACTAAGATTGTCAAATTTGGAGCCTAAATGCCTATATAAACTGCTATTTCAACTAACCCTATGCAATCTGTAAAATAGAGACTGTTAGTTCTGACCTTTCAGTACTTTTTACTTGTAACTCTCTATCTAAGAATTTGATTATAGCAAATCCTATTCCATGAGAAACTAGACTCATAGATCTTTCTTTTGATACTAATATTGAAAGATTTGAGATACAAATGCCTATTTAAAAATATGTTCTAGTCATCTCTATAAATTCTTTAAAACTGAGATGATGTTCTCTGACCTTTGGTTACTAAACTCTTTATAACTACTTGTTGGAAACTCGAATTTATGAAAAACTTAATTTATCTAAAACTATATTGATATATGTTTCAAATGATGCCTATTCTGAGTAAATTTGAGCACATTTGGTCATTCAGATAGTTTATGCAATGTGCCTTTCAAATTCTATCATAATCAAGCTTTTGTCGATATTGCCTATTGTTGTTTCATCGCTTTGGAAATTAATTTCAACTAAAATCCTTCCTTCAATTCAAGCTTCTTATTATTGCTTTGAATTCTTATATAGTTTTGTCCTCCAATTATTTGTATACCTGAATCTATTATGCAAAGTTCTGTTCCTATCGAATTGCTTCGTATAGGCGCATGTATGTTTCATTATTCCACATGTATTTCTGATATATGCCAATTTTGTTGTTCACACTATCTTTTTGTACTCTGATGATTGTGAGATTGTTTGGACCTTTGCCAGAAATGATAAAGGGATTATTTGGACCTTTGCCAGAAATGGTAAAGTGTATATGCTTAGAGCCCATGATGCTCTGTTGGGCCCCTCTGGCTTCATCTAGACGTGGATGTATGACACTTCTAGATATGGGAGATTCTATTTGAGATCCTATTGCACCCTCTATGTTTTTGATATGATATCTAAAGTATCGCTTATGTGTTTATATGTGAGCTTTGAATGAGAATGAAATGAATGAACGTCAGATATGATATTTGAGCTTCTGTTTCTGATTTGTTATTTTGATATGTTCTAAGATATCTCATATGCCATTGTTATGCTTCAAAATATATTCTGAAACCATTTCATATACTATTTGATATGTTACGAAATGTTTCATTTGCCCTTGATTTGCTTCGAAACATTTCATACGTCATTGATATGTTCCGAGATATTTCATTTGCCTTTGATTTACTCCGAAATGTCCTATGTGCTATTGATATACTCTGAAATATTTCATATGTCATTGATATACTCCGAAACATCTCATACATCATTAATATGCTTCGAAATGTCCTATGTGTCATTGATATGCTTCAAAATATTTCTTATGCCCTTGATATGCTTCGAAATATTTTATACTTCATTGATATTCTTCGAAATGCTTCTTATGCCCTTGATATGCTCCAAAATATTCTTTACGTCATTGATATGCTTCGAAAAGTTTCATATGCCATTGATATGCTCCTAAACATTTTTACGTCTTTGATATGTGCCTAAATACTTTATATACCATCTGATACATGCCTAAACGCTTCATATGTTAATGGTATGCTCCCCATTTCCTCTCCTCAATTGTTATGAATAAAGTATGATTCAAATGAAATGGCTCTTGTGATTTTGCGTCTAATAAGATCCTAACTATGAACTCTTGTATTCGTGCCTTGCATTTTGATACCAAGTTTGCTTGAAAACTATCCTCTTTTGTCATGGATATGTTAGTTGCTTGCTAAGCTCCTTATGCTCATACCGTTGCTACATAAATTTTTTAGGTTAGCTTGTCACTCACTTAAAAGCTAAATTTGGGCTGAAGTAGTGAAAGCTAGAAGATTTTGGGTAGATCTTTATTGGTTAATAGGTTTTTATTGTATAAGTACACTTTGCATCTAATGAAATATTAAGGATAAATCTAAACTTATATGTTGTAAAAGTTGAAAGAACATCTCGTATTCAAGATTTTGAAATGATGAGTTTAATTGGTATAATGATATGAACTTGTAATAAATGTTGGTTTTGTGATTATATGTATTCCCACACATATGAATTTATGATGTGGTTGATGCTTAGTTGAGTTAGCTTTGGATCTTATGAATTATTGAGTGAAGTGGTGTAGGATTATAAACTGTACAGGTTTTTTATGGATGTGAATATGATGCTTGAATGATTCTCAGTGTCCTCAAACGTTAGTATGAATCCTGGATTAGATTGTTATTGAAATTATTGCTACTTATAGGTGCCCTACAAGCTAATCATGTGAGTGATGGCACTTATAATACGTTGTGTCAATCTCTTTGTTTATGATTATTGATATTTTCTCACATTATGTAGATGTATATTGTGATATCATTAGATCTGTGCAATGAGAATCGCATCGTGATGAGATCACGATAATAAGATCGATTCACCTTTAAACACAGACCCTAAATAATCCCGGTCATAGGTTACTCGAGAGGGACATCGAGATAATCGGACAGACTGGTGTGCTGTATACTCATCCATATGATGGAAGTGGCTAGTCTCATAGCTACTCATATGAGGACACTAAGGATTATCTCGATGTCCTAGCTAGGGTCATCTCTCATAGCTCATTTGAGAATGAGTTCACTGATTAATCCACTTATGAAATGTTGGATGGTTATTAATATCTCACGTTAAATAGCGATTTCGTAGTCTCAGTAGTGTATCGGATCCTTAGACTTGAGATACTAAGGATATCCAGTATGAGTACTTCACTCTTTGATACCGGACTTATAGGTTTGGAAGTTTCAAATCTAGTATAATTGGTTATTGGGAGCAACAATCAATCTTACGGGGGTAATTGAGTGTCAATAAAGGATTATCCACTCTAAGTATCATGAGAGGAATATCCCATGTATTCTTGCTCGGCAAATCCCTAGCTAGGGTCATTCGAATTGAGAGAGAAAGAGTTCTCTGGGAGAATCCGATTAGAGCGAGACTCAATTGGAAACCATATGGGCCTGATAGTACCATGCCCAATATATGGCTTTTGGGATATTAGATGAATGAGGGACTATAGGTACATGGTAATTAAGAGTAGATAGGTCCAAAGGATTGGATTCTCCTGTATCGGTTGGGGACTGCGACGTAGTAGCCTAGTACGTCCGCAATCGATGAGTCGAGTGAATTATTATGAAGATAATAATTCACTAAGTCGGAAGAGTTCTGATAGGTATGACTCATGGCCAACTCGATATTGGGTCTAGAGGATCACACACATATAGTAGGTGTTGCGATGAGTAGAGATTCAAATATGAGATATCCACCGAAGCTCCTATCTTATTGGATATCCAATAAGTCCCTATATTATTGGATTCCATGGATGAGATCCAATAAGAGCTAGATTATTGGGTAGAGACCCATTAATCTAAGAGGCTTGAGAAATTGGATGGAGATCCAATACCCAATAGGACATGATCCATTAGGGTTTACAAGGGGCCTCTATAAATAAGAGGGAACCAAAGGCCCATAGGATAGGGTTTTTCCTAGTAGCCACATTCTATTCTCCTCTCTCCAAGAGAGGAGCATTATTATAGTCCCTATCATGTGGATACCACTAGAGAGGAGGATGCTTGACCTCCTTCATCCTTTCCCATGGATCTATAGAAACTCAAGGATATACGATCTCCTTAGGTACTATCATTTCTTTTTACACACATAGTTTTTGGATTTACGGATTTGTTTTTTATGCACTAATCATTGCACGACGACGAAACTATTTTGTAAAAATCCAAGATTTTTGTTTTTCTATTCTTCAACTGCACATGTGATGTCGCCCTTGGATTTTCCAATAGTGGTATCAAAGCCAGATTATTCGTGCGAAAATCAATTTTAACTATGTGTGTTGTGTTTTGGATGCGCTTTTGACATCAAAATTATTGATGCAATAGCAAGAAAGGGGCAACAATTGTTGCTACCCTCGCAAAACGGCCAAAGGTTGTTTGTAGCCTTGGCTGCCGCCAGCGGTCTGCATGCAGCCGGTCGGTGGGCTACGGGCCTCAAGCAAGCAGTCGTTGTAGGTTGCCTGTGCAGGCGGCCTGTCTGCACGTAGGCACTGCGCTTGCCCGCAGGGATGCAGGGCGAGCACCTTCCCGCAAGGGAGGGCGATGCCCGTATAGGGGTGCTGACCCGCTACGGGCACTACCCCGTAGGGGCAGCGTGCCTACGGGCGAGCCGCCCACAACTGCGCCGGGAGGAGCGCCCGCACACAGCCCATAGCGACATCGCCCAACTAGCGGGTGAGCCAACCGTAGGGATGCGCGCCCGCAAGGATGGTGCCTACGCGGGCAGCGGTCGTCGGTGGATAGACCACCAACGTGCGTTGCGCTTGTGGGTAGGGGTGGCGCGCCTACCCGCAATGGCTGCTGTCGGCAAGGTGGTGATGGTCGCAGTGCAAGCAAAGCTAGGGATTAGGGTGTTCAGCCAAAAGATAGTTTTGCCCCTCAGAATTTTAAAAATTTCAGTTTCTATCCCTTCTGGCCGAATGACCATAATACCCTTCAAAATTTAGGAAATTCCTTGCATAACCATAATTTTAGAAAAATATTAGTTAATTAAAAGGTTTAATTAACTATTATTATTTATCTAGTAGTCCTATATAATAACATATACATGTGATGTATGATGTGGATAAATGATCATGGATCATGTGATGTGATGTATGTACATGAGATTATTATTATTGGGGCTTGTGAGCCTTTATTTTTCTCATTTATTATCAGGCCTGCGTGCTTGTAATTATATTGTAATTACACGAAGAGACCTACGAGAGCGGGACCCACGAGGTTGAGACAAACGATCCGACGCATGGAGATGCGTTGAGATGCTGACGGAACCAACGAAGCGAGATGGATGATCACAAGGCATGAAGATACGCCGAGGCACACATAGATCTTAATGTGAGTGATTGGGCCCATTGGCTCGGGCTTGAACACATTAAGATATGGTCCATGATCATCTGGTGTGATTGCTCATGTGATGTATAATTGGTTATACACCTACTAGATATGTATATATATATATTTGCATGTGATTTAGATATATATTAAATATGTATATGTGTGACACATTATATTAGGAGACCGAATCAAAAATCTCCTTTCTCTATAATATTAAGTCGGTAAACGTGAGGTAATTAGATTGACCCACGTGGCCTTCCATCGTTATAGATAGGAACTGATTCCCGGTGTAAGTTGAGTTGGTTGAGTCCCTCGAGACTCACCTATATTGCGATTCGCTATCTTATCTACGATATAGAGATGTCACTGGTAACCTGAGGACACGGTGTGCTTGGTCAAGTCCCTCGAGGGTATATCATCGAATTAGACTAATCTTGTAACGATGGTGATGACTTAACCGAACATCATGGTTGGTCGAGTCTCTCGAGACCATAGTGGTTCAAAGGTCGAATAGAATGGGAATCATAAGGAGTTATGATCGGTAAGAGTTGCTTACCTTTTAAGCTTAGTGTGATTGGTTGAGTCCCTCGAGGTTACACTAAGATGATAATTAGATCCCAATCACCACTAGAAGTCTGCAGGAGACTTCCATTTCATATGTTGAGGGTATCGCATGACTCGCTAGAAAAATAGTGGGAGCATATCAAGATAGAAGTCCATATCTTGATTATTTATATTTCTGTAAAATCTGCATGTTATTTATTTATTGCTACATCTTTATTTTTTTTAGATAATATTGCTATTATTCTCTCTATGTGGCATACGTAATGTTAACCGCCTCATTGGTCCAAATTTTATGGATTGGCTCCGCAAGTTGAGAATCATTCTTATGACGAAGAAAATCGCATGTCCTTAAAATAGTGATGTCTATGCGCAAGGAAAAGGGAAGTGAGGATGAGATCGCTTGTTACATGAAGTACGCAGATGACTCCACACTTGCTTAGTATTACATGTTGGGCTCCATGACTCCCGAGTTATAGAGACAACATAAAAGGATAGATGGCAGATCCATACTCCTACATTTTCATAAATTGTTTGAGGAATAAGGAAGAACTTAATGATATGAGATATATAAGAGTCTCTTCCGTGCTAGGATGACTAAGAGGACATTGGTTCAGAACCATGTTCTTAGATAATTGAGTGGATAAAGGCACTCACAAGTCTAGGAATGATCCTAGATGATAACCTATGTGTGGATCTTGTGCTTCAGTCCCTACTTGATTCCTTTTCATAGTTCTCTATGCTGGTAGACCAGAAAGAAAAGGAAGACAGAGAAGTCCCTTGAGAAGGGCAAAGGGAAATGGTAGATCGGGTAAAGCAAAGGTTACTAAGAAGACTCGGAAGAGGACAAAAGTAAGTGCTTCCACTATGGCAAATACGAGCATTAGAAGAGCAACTGCAAAAAAGTATATTATAGAGAAGCTTTAAATATGCATTCATGATTAGTCTCTATCTGTTAGACTCACATGATAATATATAGGTATTAGATACTAGTAGTGTTTATCATATCTGTAATTCATTGTAGGTTTTAGTAGGACCTAGGAGATTTATGAGAGGCAAGATAGACCTTAAGATGGGTAATAAAGTAAGAGTTACTATTATTGCTATTAGCGAGGTCACTCTACATTTGCATGGTAGAGCTACTATTGTATTAGATGCATGTTATTTTGTTCTCTCTATCATCAAAAACATTATTTTTATTTTATGTTTGACATTGAATGGTTATAAAGTAGTTTTTGAGAATAATAGTTGTTAAATTATTAAGGATGATGAGATCATCATGAGAGGAACATTGCATAATGGTTTGATTATGCTAGACACTACTCTACATATCATGAATGTAAGTGTGTCCAAGAGGAAACAAGATGAGGTGAATAGCGCATACCTATGGCATTGTATGCTAGTTCATATCCATGAGGGAATGATTCAAAAGTTGTTGATAGATAGATAATTGGATCCATTTGACTATGAGTCATATGCGACTTGCGAACCTTGTTTTCATGGAAAGATGACCAACTCTCCATTTAACAGAATTGGAGAGAGAGCCATTGAGTTATTGGTACTCATACATAGTGATATATGTGGTCTCATATCAACTCAAGCCATTAGTGATTATTTCTACTTCATTATTTTCACTAACGATTTCTCTAGGTATGGACATATGTACTTGATGAAGTATAAATCCGAAGCCTTCAAGAAATTCAGGGAGTATAAGAATAAAGTAGAGGTTCAGACTGGAAAGAGTATCCAGACTCTTCGATCATATTGAGGAGGTGGGTACTTGAGTACAGAGTTCACACAGTTCCTCAAGGACCAGGGGATTCTATCTCAATGGATACCTCCTTATACACCCTAGCTCAATGGTGTATCCGAAAGTAGGAATCGCACACTGTTAGACATGGTGCAGTCCATGATAAGTTTCGCCAATCTACCCGTCTCATTCGAGGGATATGCCCTAGAGTCCACAACTTACCTTCTGAACAAAGTTCCAACTAAGTTGCTAGTGTCTACGCCATATGAGATATGGAAAGAGAAGCCCGATCTTAAGGTTGTTAAGATTTGAAATTGCACTGCCCACGTTAAGAGACACAACCCCGATAAGTTGGAATCCAGGATGAAACGGTGCAAGTTCGTGGGCTACCCCAAGGAAACTTGTGGGTATTATTTCTATTACCCCAAGGACCAAAAGGTCTTTGTAGCCAAGAGTGTAGTGTTCCTTGAGAAGGAACACATTCTTGGTGGAGACTGTGGGAGCGTGAAAGGTTTGAGCGAGGTTGGAGAACCTAGCGCAAGCACCATTCCACAATCAGAGTATGTTCAAGTACCTAGCACATAAGTTTTAACTTTACGTAGATGTAGTAGAGTATCCCATCATCCTAAGAGTATGTGGAACATATCAGAGAAGCAGATGTTGAGGATATTGATCCTTAAACCTACGAGAAGCCTATTATGAGTATAGACTTCGTGAAGTGGCAAGAAGCCATAAATTCAAAGATGGATTCTATATACTCCAACAAGGTGTAGAACCTAGTTGATGTACCCGAGGGTATCATACCCATTGGTTGTAAATAGATCTTCAAGAAGAAGATCGGAGTAGATGGAAAGGTAGAGACCTATAAAGCAAGGCTAGTGGCTAAGGAGTATTATCAAAGCCAAGGAATTGATTATGATGAAACCTTCTCACCCATAGCTATGCTTAAATCTATCTAAATTCTATTAACTATTGTAACACACCTTGATTATGAGATCTGGTAGATGAATATGAAAATTATGTTCCTCAATGGTAACCTCGAGGAGGAGGTGTATATGATACAACCTGAGGAATTTATGTTCAAAGACAGTCTAGATAAGGTGTGCAGATTGCTTAGATCCATCTATGGACTGAAGCAAGCTTCCTAAAGTTGGAACATAAAACTTGATAAGGGATCAGATCTTATGACTTCGTTAAGAATGAAGATGAGTCTTGTGTGTACAGAAAGGTAAGTGGGAGCACTATTACCTTTTTGGTGCTATATGTGGATAATATCCTAATAATTGAGAATGATATAGAAATGCTCTCCATGTTATAGGCTTGGCTATCTAGACACTTCTCTATAAAGGACTTAGGGGAAGCATCCTACTTATTGGGGATTCAGATCTATAGAGATAGATCTAAGTGGATGCTTGACTTGTCCTAGTCCAGGTACATAGACACCATTGTCAAAAGGTTTGACATGAAAAATTTCAAGAGAGCTCTCATGCCGTTGAGACATAGGCCATCACTTTCTAGGAGTATATCCCCAAACACTCCAGAAGAAAGGGCAAACATGGATAGGATACTCTATACCTCAGCAATAGGGTCTATCATGTATGCTATGCTATGTACCCGACCTGATATAGCGTATGCTCTGAGTGTCACGAGTAGGTATCAAGCGAATCTAGACTTGGAGTACTAGAAAGCAGTAAAGTATATCCTTAAGTACTTGAGAAGAACTAAGGATCTTTTTTTATATATAGAGAAAGTAGCCCCAGGGTTGAGGGCTACACAAACTCGAGCTTCTAGTCTGATTTCGATGATGGCAAGTCTAATTCAGGGTATTCACCTTGAATGAATGAGCAGTATGCTGGAAGAGTTCCAAGCAAAATATTACTGCTGACTCGACCATAGAGGCGGAGTATATTGTTACAGTAGAGGCAGAAAGGAGGTAGTTTGGATGAAGTAGTTCATCACAGATTTGAGAGTCGTGCCGAGCAACGAGGAGCTGATTCCCTTATATTGTAATAACTACGGGGCGATTACTAAAATAAGAGAACCCAAGTCTCATCAGAAGTGTTCTGAGGAGGTTCTAGCTTATTAGAGAGATCGTGGCCTGAAGAGATGTAGTAGTGGAAAGAGTTTCATCCGAAGATAACATTACAGATCCACTAACAAAAGCCATTGACACATATTGTCTTTAAGCATCACAGAGGTTTGATGGGGATCAGATACATAGGTGATTGGCTTTAGGTCAAGTGGAAGATTGCTAGTTATAAGTGCCCTACAAGCCAATCATGTGAGTGATGGCACCTGTAACACGCTGCGCCAATCTCTTTGCTTATGATTATTGGTATTTTTTCACATTATCTAGATATATATTGTGATATCCTTATATCTATATAATGGGAATCAAATCATGATGAGATCACGATAATGAGATCGATTCACCTTTAAACACAGACCCTAAATAATCTCGGTCATAAGTTACTCGAGAGGGACATCAAGATAATCAGACAGATTGGTGTACTGTATACACGTCCATATGATGGAGGTGGCTGGTCTCATAGCTACTCGTGTGGGGGCACTAAGTGTGTTGAATCTCGAATTTTGATGATGAAACTAATTGAGTGTGATTTGTGGTCTAACTACGTGTTGAGTTACGTAAGTCTACTATCGATCAGGATTAGACAATTGACGCTGGAGGAATTGACGTTGCGTCGGAGGTGATCACGTCAGGATATTGGATGTCGAGCCGGAGGTTCGGTCGACTATCGGTAGGAGGCTTCGTACATCGGGCATCGGGTCAAGAAGTGTGGAGTTGCACCATGGATATCGAGGTTGCGGAGGTCAACCGTCGATTAGGCAACAAGCCGCTAGAGAGGGTGATGTGCCGAAGGATCGGACGAAGCGTCGACCAATGATGTGCCGGGCAACTGAATGTCAATTCGTGTTGTAATAACTATCTAGATCGAAGTAGAGTGTTTGTTGTTTGTGTGCAGGAGTAACTACGAAAGGGATGAAGACGTAAAGCGAAACCAAGGACCGAAGTCAAGTGCGATGGATCGTTGGGAGTTCGAGAGTTTGACGGAAGTCCGAAGATTCGTCGGAAGTTCACGGAGCTTGCCAAGAAAGATCGGAGCTTGCCAAAGAAGCTTGGGGGAACTCGCCAAAATCATCGTGGAGTCTGAGAGGTTGTCGGGGAGTCTGCAGGATGGTTTCCGAGGGATCGTCGGAAGACCGCCGAAAGTTCGCCGGAAGCTCGCCGGAAGAAGACTTGACTTGCAGACTTTGTAATAGCTCAAGAATGTTTTTAATTTCGTAGTTAGCACATCAATTTGGGTTAGGATTATGGGTTAATCCTTTAACCCAGGTAGGGGCCAACCGGGCCCTTACTGGGCCTTTTGGGCCTTGAACAAGGCCCATTCAAAGAAAGCCCCGAATGGGCCAGCGGTAGCACCGCTTTGGCGGCCGTGTCTTTGGGCGGTGCTACCGCCCACTGAGCGATAGTACCGCTGCCACTTTGGTCAGCGGCGGTGAGTACCGCTTTGCTCCAGCGCGTAGTATCGCATCAAAGGTTGTCTGATGTCGATCGACAGGGTGACCGCCTCGACAGCCGTAGTACCGCCTGACTTCGAATTTTAAATTTGATTTCAAATTTAGAGCCCAATTTTGAATCCATTTTGGATCTATAAATACCCCCCCTTTCTCAGCTGAAAGGGCACCCTTTTGAGAAGTTAGAATCTTAGTTTTAAGTCTTGAAATGTCTTATTCTTGCTAAGTGTTCACCTCATTCTTCTTGTAAAATCTTGTAAGAGTGTGAACCACTTGTAAAGGGTTGTAAGAGGGGTATTTGATCCTTCCCCTTCAAAAGGATTTGGTAGTGGAAGAAGGGAGCCTCATCGGAGAAGGCTTCGGAAGTGGATGTAGGTCACTTTGACCGAACCACTATACATCGCTGCGTCTTGATTGTGTGAGTGTTTAAATTTCTGTTTTATCTCTTTACTTTGCTGCAAGCCTTTACTTTACTTACTCCACTTCCTTTTCATCTTCGTACGCATGCTTTAAAGTTAAAATATAATCTTTCCGGGTTCAAATGAAACGTTGCTTTCATCGTACGAAGTTTCCAAAGCTTGTTTTAAATCGCTGAAAAATCTATCGTTTTATCCGCTGCACTAATTCACCCCCCCCCCTCTTAGTGCCGCTCGATCCCTAACAAAGTGTACAATACATGTGCTCATTGGAGAATGAGTTCACTGATTGATCCACTTATGGAATGCTGGATGATTATTGATACCTCACATTAGACAGCGATTCCATAGTCCCAATAGTGTATTTGGTCTTTAAACTTGAGACACTAAGGATGTTCTGTATGAGTACTCTACTCTTTGATACCAGACTTATACGTTTGGAAGTTCTAGATCTAGTACAACTAGTTATTGGGAGTGGCAGCTAACCTTACGAGGGCAATTGAGTGTCAATAAAGGATCATCCACTCTCAGTATCATGAGAGGAATATCCCATGTATTCTTGCTTAGATAAATCCCTAACCAGGGTCATTCGGATTGAGAGAGAAAGAGTTCTCTGGGAGAATCCGATTAGAGTGAAACTCGACTGAAAACCATATGGGCCTAATAGTACCATGCTTAATATATGATTTTTGGGATATTAGATAGATGAGGGATTATAGGTACATGGTAACTGAGAGCAGATAGGTCCAAAGGATTAGATTCCCCTGTATCGTTTGGGGACTACGGCGTAGTAGCCTAGTATGTCCGCAGTCGATGAGTCGAGTGAATTATTTTGGAGATAATAATTCACTGAGTCAGAAGAGTTCTGATAGGTATGACTCATGGCCAACTCGATATTAGGCCTAGAGGGTCACACACATATGGTAGGTATTGCGACGAGTAGAGGTTCGAATATGAGATATCCACCGGAGCCCCTATCTTATTGGATATCCAATAAGCCTCTGTATTATTGGATCCCATGGATAAAGTCCAATAAGAGCTAGTTTATATGGTAGAGACCCATTAATCTAAGAGGCTTGGGTACTTGGATAGAGATCCAATACCCAATAGGACAGGATCCATTAGGGTTTACAAGGGGTCTCTATAAATAGGAAGGAACCGAAGGCCCATAGGCTTGGGTTTTTACTGGTAGCCACCTTCTATTCTCCTCTCCCTAAGAGAGGAGCATCATTGTAGTCCCTGTCGTGTGGATACCGCTAGAGAGGAGGATGCTTGACCTCCTTCATCCTCCCCGATGGATCTACAAAAACTGAGGGATCTATGATCTCCCTAGGTACTATCGTTTCTTTTTATACAGTTTTTAGATTTATGAATTTGTTTTTGATGCACCGATCTTCACACGACGACGAAACCGTTTCACGAAAATCCAAGATTTTTGTTTTTATGTTCTTGCGCTACGCATGTGATGTCGCCTCTGGATTTTTCAATAATTATAATATTATCATTTTTAAGACAGGGTCACACCTCCTAAATGAGATTAAAAATTCGAGAGGCATGACAGTTGGGCCGAAGTGAAGCATGTTAGATGGTTAAACGTCAAGCCGAAGGATCGATCGATGTATCAACAGAAGGCTTCGGACGATGAGTTTGGGCATCAAGGCAAGAATAACAAAATTATGCTAAGGAGATCAGAGTTACGGAGGTCAACTGGTTGATTGGGCAATGAGTTATAAGAGAGGACAATGCATCGAAGAATCGGACGATGCGCTAAATGAACCAATGACATGCCAGATAACATTTGATTAAGCTTTGTAATAATTGTCTAGAATGAAGTAGTTTTTAGGTGTAATTGGGTTAGAATTGGGTTAACTCAATTATGGGCCAATTGGGCCCAAGTTTAGGTTGCGTTCAGCTAAATGAAAGGCCCAAATAGTGATGCAACAAGTGGGTCAAGTAGTGGCACCATTAGAATAGGCGATGGAACCAGCGGTGGCTCAGTCTCCAAGACACAATCTCCGAGACTGTGTCAAGCGATGGTACCGCTAGATTGGGTGATGGTATCGCTAGTACCCTAAAGACTCGAAATGATTTAAATTTTGGCTCCAAGTTTAAATCCTCTTAAGGCCTATAAATTACCCACTCATTCCTGGTTAACACATACACTAGCTGAGAATAAAAAGAGGGAAAACTCTATTGTAATTATGTAAGAATTCCTCCCTTCTAGGTTTAAGTATTGGTTAAGTCTAAAAGAGGGATGAGTGGGGGGTGTAAAGGTTCTCTCCTGAGCCTGTCAAAAGAAGAATAGAGTTGTAAGGGTGGTTGGTCTTTGTCCATTGAAGGAAGACCATTAGTGGACGTCGGTGGCCTTGAGTGAAGAGAAATCGGGAGTTGACATAGGTCGAATGACCGAACCACTATAAAATTGGTTTGTACATCTAACTCTATTTGTTTATTTACTCTTACTATAAATTGCTTTACTTGCTCACTGCCCTCATTAAATTCTTACAATCACTCTCAAGTTTAAAGCATTTCTTATATGGACTTAATCGTTGAAAGTTTTCATCATACAAAGTTTTTTGAAATCACAAATCGACATTTTTACCACTGTAATAATTCATCCCATCCCACCCCCCTCTTAGTGTCGACTATGATCCTAATAGTTGCTCCCGAACTTCTTCTTGCTCAACATGTCCTGTAGGTAGATCAACATCTGGCTCTACACCATCTTCCAACATATCTTCCGCATCACCCTGATATACTAGAGGAGTAAATGGGTCACAATCTGCTAATCTTTTTATAGAAGTCTTGGTTGGGGTCTCTTTCAAATCTTTAAGGGTTTGATCTTTAAAGAAGACCACATCTCTACTTTTAAATACCTTCTACTTTTCTAGATCCCAAAACCTATAACCAAATTAATTATGTGAGTAGCTAAGAAAAATATTCTCTTTTGCCTTACCATCCAGCTTGGACCTCTCATTATCTAGAATGTGTGTAGATGCACGACAACCAAACACTCTCAAATGCTTATAGGAAACATCTTTTCCTAACCAAAAATGCTTTGTAATATTACCATTTAGGGCTGTACAAGGTGACAAGTTGATCACATCAACTATAGTCCTCGAAGCCTTATCCCGGAACTTTTTGGGTAGCTTGGCTTATGAAAGCATACATCTGATCTTTTTCATGAACCCTTATATTGATTATTTGGCTAGTAAACAACACAGAGTTTCTTTTGCTAATCTTGCTTTGTCAAAAAAAATATATACCTTGGACCTTGTTTATACAAATGTATGTTCATCCTATCTGTATTAGCATTATGCTGAGATGTACCAGGAACTGTCATCTCATATTGGATGCCATGTGACCTATAATAATCATTAAATAATCTTGTGTACTCACTACTCTTATCTAATCTTATGCATTTCAATTGTCTTTCTGTCTCCCTTTCAACTTTAGTATGAAACTCTTCGAAGATATTAATAACTTGATCTTTGGTCTTTATAGCATAGGCCTAAACTTTCCTAGAAAAGTCATCTATAAAAGTAATAAAATAAAGTGCACCACTGATGCCAGGAACATTAATAGATCCATTAGGAGTTTTTGTCCTTAAAGGACCACATACATTTGTATAAACACGGTCCAAGGCATGTATTTTTCGAGACAAAGTAGGATTAGCAAAAGAAACTCTATGTTGTTTACCAGCTAAATAATCAATATAAGGGTTCAGAGGTATACCTCTAAGATCTGGTAATACCTCTCTCTTGGAAAGAACTTGCAGCCCCTTCTCGCTCATGTGTCATAGTCGCCTATACCACAACTCTATGCTAAAGTCTTTCTTTGTAGTATTCAACCACTCACCACAAGCTTTGGCCTACAACTTGTACAAAGTATGATATTTCTTCCACTAGCTATAATAAGAGAATCCTTACCGAGTTTTTATTGCCTTATGTAAAATCTGCTATCAAAGTCTTTATCATCTAGCCTTTTAACTGAAATTAAATTCAACCCCAAGTCAACCACATGCCTCATATCCTTAAGCACCAACTTGCAGCCAAGGTTGGTCTTTATGTGGATGTCACCCATGTCAAGATGTTTATCGTGCCAAAGTTGCCCATCTTGACAACACGAAAATTTTTAAACTTGTCGGTAGCAAAGAAATCCCTCTGTGGTGTAGCATGATAAGAAGTACCTGTGTCAATTACCCATATTGAATCTAGGATTTTGATGATGAAACTAATTGATTATGTTTAGTTATCTAATTATATTTTGAGAGATGCAAGTCAACTATCGATCAGGATTAGATAGTTGACACAGGATGAATCAGTGTTACACCAGAGGAAATTATGTCAGGATATTGGACGTCGAGCCGAAGATCCGATCGACAATCGGTAGAAGGCTTCAGACATCGGGCATCGGGGCAAGAAGAGTGTTAGGACTCTAGCTATAAGAGTCCTAATTGATAAGGGCATTCATGTAAATCCTATCTAGCCGACCCCTATTAAAGAGGTGAAGAGGCCGGCTAGGTTAGGGTTAGGTTGCTTCTTAGAGAATGAGTCCTATTAGAAGTAGGAGTCCTATTAGAGAAAGAGTCCTATTAGCAGTAGGAGTCCTATTAGGGAAAGAGTCCTATTAGAATTAGAAGCCCTATTAGAGAAGGAGCCCTAATTAGAAGTAGGAGTTGGTTATGCTAGTCATATGTGCCCTACAAGCCAATCACATGAGTGATGACACTTGTGACTTGATATACACTTTATCTCTTTGCTTATTATTAGGCGTTTTATCACTTTATCTTGCGTGTTGCATATATTGTGATGTCCTTGGATCTATGCAATGGGAATCGGATCGTGATGAGATCATGATAATGAGATCGATTCACCTTTAAACAGAGACCCTGAATTATCCTGGTCATAGGTTACTCGAGAAGAACATTGAGATAACCGGATAGACTGGTGTGCTGTATACCTATCCATATGATGGAGGTAGCTGGTCTCATACCTACTCGTGTGGGGACACTAAGGGTACAGTACATGTGCTCATTGGGGAATGAGTTCACTGATTGATCCGCCTACGGAATGCTAGATGGTTATTGATACCTCACATCAGACAGCGATTCCATAGTCCCAGTAGTGTATCTGGTCCTTAGACTTGAGACACCAAGGATGTCCTGTATGAGTACTCCACTCTTTGATACCAGACTTATAGGTTTAGAAAGTTCCAGATCTAGTACAACCGGTCATTGAGAGTGGTAGCCAACCTTACGAGGGCTATTGAGTGTCAATAGAGGATCATCCGCTCTCAGTATCATGAGAGGAATATCCCATATGTTCTTGCTCGAACAAATCCTTGGCCAAGGTTATTCAGATTGAGAGAGAAAGGATTCTACAAGAGAATCCGACAAGAGCAAGACTCGAGGAGAGACCATATGGGCCTGACAGCATCATACCCGGTATATGGTCTCTGGGATACTAGATGGATGAGAGATTATAGATACATGGTAACTGAGGACAGATAGGTCCAAAGGATTGGATTCCCCTGTATCATCTGGGGGCTATGACATAGTGGCCTAGTACGTCCGTAGTCGATAAGTTTGGTGAATTATTATAGAGATGATAATTCACTAAGTCAAAAGGAGTTCTGACAAGTATGACTTACGGCTCGATATTGGGCCTAGAGGGTCACACACATATGGTAGGTGTTGCGACGAGTAGAGGTTCGGATATGAGATATTCGCTGAACCCCCTATCTTATTGGATATCCATTAAGCCCCTAAATTATTGGATCCTGAGATGAGATCCAATAATTGCTAATAAGAGATTATTGGGTAGAAACCCACTAATCCAAGTGGCTTGGGTGATTGGATGGAGATCCAATACCCAATAGGGCAAAAAGATCCATTAGGGTTTTCAGGGGGCCTCTATAAATAGGAGGGAACCAAAGCTCTATAGGCTGAGAGTTTTTTTTGGTAGCCACCTCCTATTCTCCTATCCCTAGAGAGAGAGGTGCATCGTCGTAATCCCTGTCGTGTGGATACCGCTAGAGAGGAGGACGCTTGACCTCCTTTATCCTCTCCCATAGATCTGCAGATATTCAGGGATATACGATCTCCCTAGGTATCTTCTTTTACACGTGCAGTTTTGCAGATTTATTTTTGACGCACCGATCTTCGCACGATGATGGAAACTTTCTATGAAAAATCTAGGGTGTTTTGTTTTCTGTTCTTTCACTGCGCATGTGATGTCGCTCCCCTTGTGGATTCCCCAATAGTGGTATCAGAGTCAGGTTGTTCGTGCGAAGATCGGATCTTAAACTGCATGTGTTGTGTTTTAGATCTGTTTTTGACGCCAAAATCATTAGCGCAAAAGGGCCAAGAAGGGCAGCAACTGTTGCTTCCCTTGCTGCGTTCGTGCAACTACCGCAAGGCTGCTTGCAACCTTGCTGCCTACACTGGCGGCCTACGGCGGGCGCTGCGCCCGCCCGTAGAGGCATCGGCGCTGGGCGCCCGCACCCATAGGCCAGCGTCGCAGAGGTGCTGGTGCTGGGTGCCCGCGCCGCGAACCAACGCCGCTGGTGTCGGCGAGAGCCCGCGCAGCGCGCAAGAAGCGCGCCGACAGGCGCAATGCCGCGCGCGTTGCCCGTGGGTGGCGCTTGTGCAAGAGGCGCCCACTCGCGGCTAGGGCAGCACCAACTGGCACTGCACCCGCCTGCTGCGGCCATGCCGCCCGTGGCGCCGCCCTCCCCGTACGCAAGGGGTGCCACCGGTAGTAAGGGTGAGGGATTAGGGTTTTAGGGCAAAAGATGGTTTTGCCCCTCGTAATTTCAGAAATTTCAGATTCTGTCCCTTTTGATAGAATTACTAAAATACCCCTCAGAATTTCAGAAATTTCAGTTTCTATCTCTTTTGATAGAATTACCAAAATACCATTTTGGCCAAATTACCAAAATACCTTTAGGAATTCAAAAATTCCCTTTATGTCCCTGATTTCAGAAAAATAAATATGTTAATTAAATAGTTTAATTAACTATTATTTTCTTTATCTAGTAGTCTTACAAAATAACATATACATATGATGTATGATGTAGACAGATGATCATGGACTTGTAATGTGATGTGTGTAAATGTGATTATTATTATTATTGGGGCCTGTGAGCCTCTATTCTTTTCTTATTTATTGTCGGGCCTGCATGCTTGTAATTATGTTGTAATTACATGAGGAGGCACAGCGATAGCATGACTTACGAGGCCGAGACGGACGATCCGACGCATAAAGATGTGTTGAGATACCGACGAAACCGATGAAGCGAGAAGGGCGATCACAGGGCATGGAGATGTGACGTAGCACACATAGATCTTGATGTGAGTGATTGGGCCCATTGGCTCGGGCTTGATCACATTAGGATGTGGTCCATGATCATCTAGTGTGATTGCTCATGTGATGTGTGATTAGATATACACCTACTAAATATGTATATATATATTTGCATGCGATGTAGATATATATATTAAATACATATGTGTGTGACACATTATGTTAAGAGACCAAATCAAAAATCCTCTCCATTAATAATATTAAGTCGGTAAACATGAGGCAATTAGATTGACCCACTTGGCTTTCCATCGTTATAGGTAGGAAACGATTCCCGGTGTAAGTTGAGTTGGTCGAATCTCTCGAGACTCACCTATATCGCGTTTCGCTATTTTATCTATGACATAGAGATGTCATTGGTGACCTGAGGACATGGTATGCTTGGTCAAGTCCCTCGAGAGTATATCATCAAATTAGACTCATCTGGTAACGATGGTGATGACTTAACCGAACATCATGGTTGGTCGAGTCCCTCGAGGCCATGGTGGTTCGGAGGTCGAACAGGACGGAAATTACAAGGAGTTGTGATTGGCAAGAGTTGCCCACCTTTACGGGCCTAACGTGATTGGTCGAGTCCCTCGAGGTTACGTTAAGATGTCGATTGGATCCTGATCCCCACTAGAGATCCGCGGGGGTCTCTGATTTACATACCAGAGGGTGTTGTGTGTCTCATGAAAAATTAGTGGGAATAAATTAAGATAAAAGTCCTTATCTTAACTGTTTAAATTTCTACAAAGTCTACATGTTATTTATTTCTGCTACATCTTCTATTTCAGAAAAATGTCGCTTTCAAATCCTTTACGTGGTATACTTGATGCCAACCGCCTCATTGGTCCAAATTATACGGATTGGCTTCGCAATCTGAGAATCGTTCTCACGATGAAGAAAATCACGTATGTCCTTGATACAGTGATCCCTACGCCCAACGAAGGGGCAAGCGAGGATGAGATCGCTCGTTATGTGAAGTACTTAGATGATTCCACTGTTGCTCAGTATTATATATTGGCCTCTATGACTACTGAGTTACAGAGATAGCATGAAAATATGGATGCTAATTCCATACTCCTACATCTCCGCAAATTGTTTGAGGAATAGGGAAGAACTCAGCGATATGAGATATTAAAGAGTCTTTTCCGTGCTAGGATGACTGAGGGAACACCAGTTCAGAACCATGTCCTTAAGATGATTGAGTGGATCGAGAAACTCACAGGTCTAGGAATGGTCATAGAGGATAACCTGTGTGTGGATCTTGTGCTTCAGTCCCTACCAGATTCCTTTTCTCAGTTCATAATGAATTTTAATATGAACAAACTTGAGGTGACCCTCCCAGAGCTCCTCAATATGTTGAGAGAAGTAAAGAGTACCATCAAGAAAGAGAAGCCGGTTCTCTACACTAGTGAGACCAGAAAGAAAAGGAAGGCTGAGAAGACCCTTAAGAAGGGCAAGGGCAAGGGCAAAATGGGTAAGGTAAAGGTTGCCAAGAAATACCCAACAATAGACAAAGGCTAGTGCTTCCACTACGGCAAAGATGGGTACTGGAAGAGGAACTACAAAGAGTACCTTGTATAGAGAGCGAAACAGAAGCTTGCAGAAGCTTCAGGTACATTCATGATTAGTCTTCATTTGTCAGAATCTTATGATAACACATGGGTATTGGATACCGGGAGTGCTTATCATATCTACAATTCGTTGCAGGTTCTGGCAAGACCTAGGAGATTGAACAGAGGTGAGATGGACCTTAAGATGGGCAATATAGCAAAGGTTCTTTGTAGTGGTACATTGGCAAGGTCACCTTACATCTACCTGGTGGAGCTATTATTACATTAGATGCATGCTATTATGTTTCTTCTATTATCAAAAATATTATTTTCATTTCATGTTTGATAGTTATTGTATATAAATTAGTTTTTGAGCATAATGGTTGTTCAATAATATTAGATGATGAGATCATCATGAGAGGAATATTACATAATGGTGTATTTATGCAAGATACAGCTTCATATATCATGAGTGTAAGAGAGTCTAAGAGAAAATGAGAAGTGGAGAACCAAACAGGAAAGAGTATTAAAACCCTTCGATTAGATCGAGGAGGTGAGTACTTTAGTACAGAGTTCACCCAGTTCCTCAAAGACTATGAGATTTGATCTCAATGGATACCTCCTTATACACCACAGCTTAATGGTGTATCAAAAAGGAGCAATCGCACACTGTTAGATATGGTGCATTCCATGATGTGTTTCGCCGACCTACCCATCTCATTCTGGGGATATACCCTAGAAACCACAGCTTACCTTCTGAATAGAATCCAACTAAGTCAGTAATGTCTACTCCATATGAGATATGAAATGGGAAGAAGCCCGATCTTAAGATTGTTAAGATTTGGGGCTGCCCTGCCCACGTTAAGAGATAACCTTGACAAGTTGGAATCTAGGATGGAACAGTGCAAGTTCGTGGGATACCCCAAAAAAACTTGTGGGTATTATTTCTATCACCCTGAGGACCAAAAGATCTTTATAGCCAAAAGAGTAGTGTTTCTTGAGAAGGAACACATTCTTGGTGGAGACAGTGGGAGCATGATAGAGTTGAGCGAGGTTGGAAAACCTAGCCCAAGCACCATTCCAGAATCTGTTCAGATACCTAACACACAAATTCTAACTTTACGTAGGTCTGATAGAGTATCTCATTCTTCTGAGAGATATGTGAGACATATCAGAAGAGAGGATGTTGAGGATATTGATCCTTAGACCTACAAGAAGCCATGAATTCAGAAATGGATTCCATGTACTCTAATAAGGTTTGGAACCTAGTTGATGTACCCGAGGGTATTGTACCCATTGGTTGCAAGTGGATCTTCAAAAAGAAGATTGGAGTAGATGGAAAGGTAGAGACCTATAAAGCAAGGCTAGTGGCTAAGGGGTATCGTCAAAGGCAAGGTGTTGACTATGATAAAACTTTTTCACCTGTAGCCATGCTAAAATCTATTCGAATTCTATTGGCTATTGTAGCACACTATGATTATGAGATCTGACAGATGGACGTCAAAACCGCATTCCTCAATGGTAACCTCGATGAGGAGGTGTATATGATACAGCCTGAGGGATTCATGTTCAGGGATAACCCAGATAAGATGTGCAAGTTGCTAAGGTCCATTTATGGATTGAAGCAAGCTTCCCGAAGTTGGAACATAAGATTTGATGAGGCGATCAGGTCTTATGACTTCGTTAAGAACGAAGATGAACCTTGTGTGTACAGGAAATTAAGTAAGAGTACTATCACCTTTTTGGTATTATATGTGGATGACATCCTGATCATTGGGAATAATGTAGGAATGCTCTCAGTAAAGACTTGGTTATCTAGGCACTTCTCCATGAAGAACTTAGGGGAAGCATCCTGCATATTGGGGATACGGATCTATAGAGATAGATCTAAGAGGATGCTTGGCTTGTCCCAGTCCAAGTACATAAACACCATTATCAAAAGGTTTGGCATGGAAAATTCCAAGAGAGGTCTCATACCAATAAGACATGGAATATCACTTTCTAGGAGTATGTCCCCAAAGACTCCTGAAGAAAGGGCACACATGGATATGATGCCATATGCATCAGTGATAGGATCTATCGTGTATGCTATGCTATGTACCAAGCCTGATATAGCGCATGCTCTAAGTGTCACAAGCAAATATCAGGCAGATCCAAGCTTGGAGCACTGAAAAGTAGTAAAATATTTCATTAAGTACTTGAGAAGGACTAAGGATCTTTTACTGGTATATGGAGGTAGTAGCCTTAGGGTTGAGGACTACACGGACTCGAGCTTCCAGTCCGATGTTGATGATAGCAAGTCTAATTTAGGGTATGTGTTCACCCTGAATGGAGGAGCAGTATGCTGAAAGAGTTCCAAGCAAGACACTACTGCTGACTCGACCATAGAGGCGGAATACATTACTGCGACAGAGGCAGCAAAGGAGGGAGTCTGAATGAAGAAGTTCATCACAAATTTAGGAGTCATGTTAAGCAGCGAAGAGCTTATTCCCTTATATTGCGACAACTACGGGGCAAATACTTAAATAAGGGAACCCAGGACTCATCAGAAGTGTTCTTAGGAGGTTCCAACTTATTAGAGAGATCGTGGCCCGAAGAGATGTAGTAGTGGAAAGAGTTCCATCCGAAGATAACATTGTAGATCCATTGATAAAGCCATTGACTCAGATTGTCTTTGAGCATTACAGAGGTCTGATGGGGATCATACATGTTGGTGATTAACTTTAGGTCAAGTGAGAGATTGCTAGTCATATGTGCCTTGCAAGCCAATCACATGAGTGATGACACTTGTGACTTGATATGCACTTTATCTCTTTGCTTATTATTAAGCATTTTATCATTTTATCTTACGTGTTGCATATACTGTGATGACCTTGGATCTGTGTAATGGGAATCGGATCGTGATGAGATCACGATAATGAGACCGATTCACCTTTAAACACAGACCCTGAATTATCTTGGTCATAGGTTACTCGAGAAGGACATCGAGATAACCGGATAGACTAGTGTACTGTATACCTATCCATATGATGGAGGTAGTTGGTCTCATAGATACTCGTGTGATGGTGACATACCCTTCTTCTTTGCTAGTGAGCATAAAGAAATGAGATAGATCTCCGGTCATGTGCCTTGAGCATCCACTATCAAGATACTATTTCTTGCTCCTAGCTTGTGAGTTTGTCTACAAAAGAGGATGGTCTTTAGGTACCCATTTGATTTTGGGTGCCTTACAAATTGATCTACTTAATTTATAATTCAACATTGAATTGTTTATGGTTCCTTTAGGAACCCATATCAATTTTTGTGGACTAATTTTCTTGAATGGATATTTGTAAACAATATGTCCAGTTTTACCACAAAAAATACATTTCAAATGGGGTGATATATGCAGTGTGGGTCCTTTAACAAAGGTGGTGGGATTTTGATGAGATCCACTCACAAATCCAACTCCACATCTATTTCCGACGTGACCCTTGTTAGCAAGGATCATGTCCAAGCCCTTGCTACCGACCTTAAACTTGTTTAGAGTCTCTTTGAGTAGCAAGCTCTCCCTTTTTATTGCTTGTAAGTGTTCACACTTAGAGCATGGGGGTGGAGGAGTTTGGAGACTATTTTGTAATAAAGCATGCTCTTTCTTAAGCAAATTGAACTTCTTACTAATAGTTCTACATTCATTAAATAACTCATGAAAAGCGATAGAAAGCTCATCAAAAGATAATTCTTCATTAAATAACTCACTAACCTCTTCTCCAAGGGCTATTAGCGCGAAGTTAGCCTCCTCTTTGTTGCTTGCTTCTTCAACCTCGGAGTCACTTGAATCATCTCAAGTAGCCTTCAATGCTTTCATCTTCTTGGGTTGCTTCTTCTTGGCTTGGGGGCATTCATATTTGAAGTGCCCCGGCTTCTTGCACTCGTAGCAAATAACTTGGTCCTTTTTATGTTCAAGTTTATTTTTTGTGTCATTTTTAAATTTGTTCTTTCTTATAAACTTTTTGAATTTTCGAGTTAAAAGTATGATGTCATTGTCACTGTCCTCATCACTTGATGTGCCTTTCAAGTGGTCTTCTTGTGTTCTTAGTGTCATATCCTTCTTGTTCTTTGGAAGGAGGTTTTCGAGCTCTTCATGAGCATGACACGTCATTTCATAGGTCATTAGAGACCCAAGTTTTTCAAGAGGAAAAGTCTTAAGGTCCTTGGCCTCTTGAATGGCCGTAACCTTTAGATCCCAACTCTTTGGAAGGGATCTTAAAATCTTAGTTACAAGTTCAAAGTTGGAAAAACCTTTACCAAGTGCCTTAAGTCCATTGATGACATCCATAAAGTGGGTGTACATGTCTCCAATGGACTCACTTGGTTTTATTTGGAAAAGTTCATAAGAATGTACAAGAATATTGATTTTGGACTCTTTCACTCGGCTAGTGCCTTCATGAGTGATCTCAAGAGTACGCCAAATATCAAAAGCTGATTCATAAATTGATACACGATTAAATTCATTTTTGTCGAATGCACAAAATAAGGCATTCATAGCCTTTGCGTTTTAAGCAAAAACCTTCTCCAATTCATTCCAATCGCTCATCAGAAAAGAAGATTTTTGAAAACCATTCTCAATGATATTCCAAAGCTCAAAGTCCATAGAAATAAAAAAGATCCTTATACGAGTCTTCCAATACATATAATCCGACCCATTAAACATAGGCGGACGTGTAATGGAATGACCTTCTTGCATATCAGAATAGGCCATCTCTCTTGGGTTTTAGACCAAATATGAGAGTGAACCCGCTCTGATACCAATTGTTAGGATCGGACAAGCACTAAGAGGGGGGGGGATTAGTGCAGTGGATTAAAACCGTAAGCTTGAAACTGATTTCGGTAAAATGCTAGTTTGTATGAAAACTTCGATCCGACGAAAGATGACTTGGTAGAAGTTGCTTGAGTAAAAGTAATGACAAACTGAATGGTTTGCAGCCAAGGAGATGAAACAAAAATTTAAACACTCACATATTCAAGACGCAGCGATGTATAGTGGTTCGGTCAAAGTGACCTACATCCACTTCCAAAGCCTTCTCCGATGAGGCTCCCAACATCCACTAGCAAATTTTTTTGAAGGGGAAAGACCAAACACCCCTCTTACAACCCTTTACAAGAAGTTCACACTCTTACAGATTTTCTAAGGAGAAAGAATGAGGTGAACACAAACTGAAAAATAAGACTTTAGCAAAACTTTGGCTTGATTTCTAACTCTCAAAAGGGTACCCTTTTAGCTAAGAAAGGGGGGGTATTTATAGATCCAAAATGGATTCAAATTTAGGCTCCAAATTTGAAATCAAATTGGAGTTCCCGGTGCTAGCGGTGCTACCGCCTGCTAGAGGCGGTGCTATCGCCTGTCAGTTGTCAGACTGATAATGCACAGGCAGTACTACTGCCTAGAGCAAGCGGTACTACCGCCTAGAGCAGGCGGTACTACCGCCTAGAGCAGGCGGTACTACCGCCAATATTCGCTGTAGCCGGGCGGTACTACCACCCCAAGCTGGGTGGTAGCACCACCCAACACACGGCTGAATGGTGCCTTGTTCAAGGCCCAGTAAGAGCCCGGTTGGCCCCTACTAAATTTGAGCAGGATTAATTCGAAATTCTTGCCCTAAGTATGTGCCAACTACGAAATTGAAACATAATTAACAGTGATTTGAACCGACATTCTTCACGTCTTATTCCGGCGAGCTTTACAATGAGGCTTTCGGCGGTCTTCTGATACTTCCCTCGGATTTCTTCCGACGAAAACCCAGCATGCTCCCAGCTTGTATGGCGTACTCAACGAGTCTTCGGCAAGCTTCCGAACCTTCTTGGCAATCTTCGCGAACCTTCGACGATCTTTGCTGTGAACTTCCGAAAACTTCGGTAAGTCCCTGACTCGATCTTGGTTGGTTCCAACAATACTTCCGACGATCCTTCGGACTTCCGATGAACTCTTGAACACCCGACAGACTTGAACTCGGTAAATCATTTTATGTTTCTAACCCATCGTAGTTAATCCTGCACACTTATCTTTGACAATATAGATTAGAACAAATATTTCACCAATTGATTTCATCATCAAAATCCGAGATTCAACAATAAATAGATTCTTCTATAAGCAAAGTTCTTTAATTAAAGACACGAAAGAATTTAGAAATAGAAGAATAACCAAGAAAAATGCCTTCATCAGATTTGGCATCAAACTTTTATTGAATCTCTGATTTTGATGATGAAACTAATTAATTATGTTTAGTTTTCTAACTACATTTTAAGTGACGCAGGTCTACTATCAATCAGGATTAGATAATTGACACAAAATGAATAAGCATTACGCCGGAGGAAATCACATTAGTATATTGGACGTCATGCCAGAGGTACAATCGACAATCGAAAAAAGGCTTCGGACATCGGGCATCAACCCAAGAAGAGTGGTGTTGCACTAAGGAGATCGAGGTTGCAGAGGTCAACCGCCAATTGGGCAATAGGCCGCAAGAGAGGACGATGCACTAAAGAACTGGATGAAGCATCGACCAATGACATGTCGGACAATAGGAGGTTGATTCGTGTAACTGACTGGATCGAAGTAGAGTTAAGGTTTATGTGTATAGGATTAACTACGATAACGATGAAAACATAAAGCAAAACAAAGTGCCAGAGTCAAGTGCAATGGAATCATTGGAAGTTCAAGAGTTCGATGGAAGTTCGAAGATTCGTCGGGAGTACTGTTGGAACTGGCCGAGAATGAGTAGGGAGCTTGCCGAAGAGTTTTTGAAAGTTCATCGGAAGGTTCGTCGGAAGTTCGCGGAGCTCACCGAGAAAGATCAGAGCTAGCCGAAGAAGCTCGTCAGAACATGCCAAGATCAATCGAGAAGTCCACGAGCTTGTCAGGAGTCCACAGAATGGTGTCTGAGGGTTCGACGGAAGACCACCGGAAGTTCGTCGGAAGCTCACCAAAGAAAGACTTGATGTGCCAGACTTTGTATTAGCTTAGGAAATATTTTTAATTTTGTAGTTAGCATGTAATTAGGGTTAGGATTAAGTGTTAATCTTATAACCATGGTAGGGGCCAATTGGGCTTAGTATTGGACTAGTTTGGGTTGGGTTTAAGGCCCAACTAGGAGTGCTAGACCTGTCTGGCGGTGGCACCGCCAGACTGGGGCAGTGGCACTGCCCAGGTCTAGCTCCCCAGGTTGTACCACGTGGTGGTACTGCCCAGTGATAGAGTACTTGGGCAGTGGTATTGCCCAGTACACTGACTATGTCAGTGTGTCAGGTAATGGTACCACTAATGTCAGGGTCAAACTGGCGGTGGTACCGCTAGTGACAGGCGGTGGTACTGCCAGAACCTAGTAGACCTAGGATGGGATGGTTTTTGGCTCCAAGTTTGAATCCAATTGGAACCTATAAAAACTCCTTCCATCCCTAGGTTGAACACATAATCACAGAGATTTTAAAAGCAAGAAAACACTGTAAAAATCCTTCTAAACATCTCTCCTCTAGTTCCCATTTGTATTCTACCGAAAGAGAATAGTGAAAGTGCTTGTAAGGGTTACCTCTTAAGCTCGTCAAAAGGAGAAAGTGCTGTAAGGGACTTATCTTCGCCCGTTAGAAGGAAGACAACTAGTGGAAAGTCAGTGGCCTCAAGTGAAGAGAAATCGAGAGTGGATGTAGGTCGTATGACCGAACCACTATAAATTTGGTTTGCATTTACTTTCTCACAATTTACATTTTAGCAAACCATCTTCACTTACTGCTCCATTTCTTCATCTCTAAATGCTTGCCAGTTAAATACATTTCTAATACGCTTTGATTGAAATCAATTTTCATCGAAATGTGATTTTATCTTACGAAGTTTTCAACGTATGAACTTGTTTGAATTGTCAAAAATTTTTATTATTAAGCACTGCACTAATTCATCCCCATCCCTCCCCCCCCCCCTACTACTACCGCTCTAGATTCCAACAACTTTCCTAAGGCATCTTTTTCATTCAAGATAAAACATTTACAACCAAAAACTCTAAAATACGAAACATTGGGTTTTTTGTTATTCCACAATTCATAAAGAGTTTTAGAAAGTAATGATCTTACTAGAACCCTATTCATGATATAGCATGTCGTATTAACGGCTTCGGCCCAAAAATATTTGGGTTGGCTATGTTCGTTCAACATGGTTCTGACCAAGAAATAAGTCCAAGTGTGTCTACTATAGTCATCTACAATTACAAAGGTGTATTTGCTATCTCTTAGGCTTGTTGTATCAATTGGTCCAAATAAATCCATATGGATCAATTGCAATGGTCTAGAGGTGCTTATTTGATTCTTTGATTTGAAACTTCCTTTTATTTGTTTTCCTAGTTAACATACATCACATGCTTTGTCTTTAACAAACTTATTATTAGGAATGCCTCTTACCAGTTCTTTAGATGAGATTTTAGAGATTAGTTTCATACTAGCATGACCTAATCTCCTATACCAAAGCTAAGCATTGTCATTCAAAATCGAAAAACATATTTCATTATAAAGATCATCAATGTTAATAGTGTATACATTATTTTATTTTAGGGCAATCATAGATATGTTTTTGTATAGTTTTTCAATAATGCAAGCATTGGATTCAGATATTATGACGTATCTTTTATCACACAATTAACTAATACTTAAAATATTATAATTTAAACCATCTACGAACAACACATCTTTAATAAAAAAAGTATGATTTGTTACCTATGGTTCCTTTGCCAATGATTTTACCTTTGTTGTTGTCTCTAAAGGTGACATACCCTTTATCTTGACATACTTATGGATCTCTGATCATGTGCCTTGAGTATCCACTATCAAGGTACCATCTCTTGCTCCTAGCTTGTGATGGTAAATATTTCTATAAAAAAGGGTGATTTTTAGGTACCCATTTTACCTTGGGTGCCTCAAAAATCGATATACTCATCTTATCATTTTGCATTGGGTTCTTTATGGTTCCTTTAGGAACCCAAATTAATTTATGTGGACTATATCTCTTAAATAGACATTTATGAGCAAAATATCTGGGTTTGCAACAAAAGTTGCATTTGGTGTGGGGTGATACATACAAGGTAGGGCCTTTAACAAAGGTAGTTGGATTTCGATGAGAGCTACTCATAAATCTGATTCCACCTCTACTATGAACATGATCCTTATTGGCAAGGATCATGTTCAAGGACTTGCTACCAACCTTAAATTTTTCTAGAATTTCTTTGAGGAGCAAGTTTTTCTTCTTAAGTACCTCTAAATGTTCACACTTAATGCATAGAGGCAATGAAGGAGTGTCATGCTTAAGTTTTTTAAGTTCATTATTTAAAAGGGCATGCTCCTTTTTCAATGAATTATACTTCTTACTAATCAATCTATATTCATTGAATAAATCATGAAAAGCATTCAAAAGTTTATCGAAAGTTAAATTTTCATCTAATAAACTACTTCTCTAATTGCCATTAATGCGTAGTTGGCGATCTCCTTGTTGCTTTGTTCCTCATCTTCGGAGCCACTCGAATCATCTTATGTTACCTTGAGCGCCTTCTTCTTCTTTAGAGCTTTCTTCTTCACTTGGGGACACCTTATTGCTTTGTTCCTCATCTTCAGAGGCACTCGAATCATCTTACATTGCCTTGAGCGCCTTCTTCTTCTTTAGAGTTTTCTTCTTCACTTGGGGACATTTGCTTTTAAAATGTCCCAACTTCTTACATTCCTAGCATATTGTAATCTTTAATATTCATAAATTAAATATTATAATCTTTAATCTTTAATATTTCATAATCTTTAATATTAACAAAAAAAACTAAGATCTAAGTGAAAATGCTATTGTAATCTTCTGAGAGTTCACCTCCACTTATTCTAGCTTAGAATTCTATTTAAGGAGGAGTGAGCAAATTGTAAAAGGTTTTAAAAGGAGAAAAGATCTATAATGGGGGTAATTAATCTTTGCCCAATAAAAGAAAATCAATAGTGGAAGCTAGTGACCTCGACGGAGGAGGAATCGGAAGTGGACGTACATCACAATGACCGAACCACTATAAATTTGGTGTGCACTCTCTTCCTTCTCCTCTTTGCTATTTAGTCATATTGTATACTACCTAACTTGCTTATAATACTCTTACGTTCATTTTCTGATTTTAAGATGTCAACATTTTTAATGCACACACAAATTCACCTCTCCCCCCTCCCCTCCTCTTAGTGTTAACTTGTCTATATATTTGATATGATATCCAAAGCTTTGGTTATACGTTTCTATGTACGCTTTGGATAAGAATGAAATGAATACAATGTCAAATGTGGCATTTGAACTTCTGTTTTATATTTGTTCTTTTGATATGCTTTGAAATGTTTTATATGCTATTGATATATTCCGAAATACTTCTTAGGCCTCTAAAATATTCATACATCTTTAATATACTTTGAAATATTTCATATGCCATTGATATGTCCAAGATATTTCATATATCATTGATATATTTCGAAATGCTTCTTATGTCATTGTTATGCTCCAAAATACTTCTTATGCTATTGATATACTCTAATTACTCTTTGCTCCATCATTGTGAACAAAACATGCTTCGAATGAAATGATAGTGCAAATCTATACTCGATGAGTGAATATCTATAAATTCTTGTATCCTACCTTATATTTTGATACTAAGTTTACTGAAAACTATTCTCTTTTACCATGAATATATTAATCACTTACTAAGTTTTGTATACTCACTTTGTTGCTATATAAACTTTTCGGGTTAGCTTATCACTCATTGAAAAATTAGAATTGGGCTAAGGCAAGGGAAAACTAGAAGATTTTGGGTAAATCTTTATTGGTTGATATGTTTTAATGAAATGTTGATGGTAAATATGAACTTATGTGTTTTGTAAAAGTTTAAATGACCTCTCATATTTAGGATTTTAAAATATTAAGTTTAATTTATATAATGATATTAACTTGTGGTAAATATTGGCTTTGTAATTGTATAGATTCTCACACTTGTGGATTTATGATTTGATTATTCTTTAGTTGAGTTGGTTTTGGATTTTATGAATCATTGAGTGATATGATGTATGATTATAAATTACACAGGTTTTATAGATTGTTAAATGTTGGAATGTTTTCAATATCCTCAAATGTTAGTTTGAATCCTAGATTTTAATTGTAGATACATTACGATATTCTTGATTTTTAAGATAGGTTTATGTCTCTTGAATGCGATAATTCGAGGGGTGTGATAGAGGCAGTATCAGAGCATGATTTAAGGATCACTAAGATTTTTTATATGCTAAATGTATAATATTATTTAAGGTTTAGTAACTTTTAGACAGTGAATGATCAAAATTTCTCTTTTGTTGCTTTTAGGAAGCAAGGATGACGATGTCATGTAATTCTCCTATTGCATCTACTTTTGATCATTTGAGTGGGATTATGAGAAATCTAGAGACTATGACACAGATGATGTAACAAGTCCAATAAGTAAGAAATGATGCAGCGGGAATATTAAATAAGACTGGATTGTGAATTTAACAATTTAAGAAGCTTAGCCCTCCCAATTTAGCGATGAGCCTAATCCAATGGTAGCTGAATAATAGATTATGCAAATCAAGAAAATATTTGATGTCTTAAATTACTCTAAAGATCATAAGGTTTCTCTAGTTACCTTTATGTTAGAAGGAGAGGCTAAGCATTGGTGGAGAACAATAAAGAGAGCTTCTAAAATCAAACATGAGCTAATCACTTAAAATGTATTCATAGAAAAATTCAATAATAAATATTTCCCAAATTACGTTAGAGAGCAGAATGAATTTGAGTCCTTGAATCTCATCTAGGGAAGCTTAATGGTAGTAAATTATGAATCTAAATTTATTGAGCTCTCCATATTTGCCATGAATACAATTGATGATGAATCTAGAAAAGTAAGGAGGTTTGAAAGGAGACTAAGGACAGCAATAAGAAGTTGGATATCAATCTTAAAACTCTAAGTATATACTAATATGATAGAAAAAGCTTTGATAATACAAAGACATGAGGAGATACAGAAAATTAGGGACAAGAACGGTAAGGACAAGTTTATTAGTAAAAATAAGAGAGGAAATAAAGTAGAAATAAGCAACAAGAAGATAAAGACATCTAAATTTGAGAAAGAAAAGCTACTGTAGAAGACTCAATCATGTACAATATGTGGGTTAAATCATGAAACAAGTCATTGTTTTTGGGTGACTAGAGCTTGTTTTACTTGTGAGAAGTTGGATCATAAGATACAAGACTACCCATTAAAAAAGAAGAAAGAACCACTACCTCTTATATCATCAGCCCATGCTAGAGTGTATTCTATCACTGAACAGAATTCTAGAGCTTCTAAATCAGTGGTCGAAGGTATAATTCATGTTTTTAATAGAATTGCAAAAGTTTTGTTTGATCCTAGTTCTAATCTATCTTTGGTTTCATAATATTTTGCTTACCGCCTAAGTGTTCTACTTAGACCATTAGATTATATATTATATGTAACTACTATTGTTGGGGATTCTTTAATAGCAAACTTGATTTACCCCTCTTGTTTAATTTCTATTGGAGAACATAAATTTTTTGCTTACTTGATTCCCTTAGAGCTTCAAGGTTTTGATATTATACTTAGCATGGATTGGCTATATTCTTATCATGCTACTATCGATTGTTATATAAAAATAATCATTTTTTGCATACTAGATCAATGTGTCTTTTATTTTGAGGATATTAAGCATGATTTACCTCTTTATCTAGTATTGACACTTCAAGTTCATCGTCTTATGCCAAAGGATTATTTTTGTTATCTTATATGTGTAAAAGAGCACTCATATTTAGGATTTTGAAATGTTAAGTTTAATTTATATAATGATATTAACTTGTGACAAATGTTGGCTTTGTAATTGTATAAATTCTCACACTTGTGAATTTATGATGTGGTTATTATTTAGTTGAGTTGGTTTTGAATTTGATGAATCATTGAGTGATATGGTGTATGATTATAAACTACATAGGTTTTATGGATTGTTAGATGTTGGAATATTTTCAATATCCTCAAATGTTAGTTTGGATCCTGGATTTTGATTGTAGATGCATTAAGATATTCTTGATTTTTAAGATAGGTTTATGCCTCTTAAATATGATAATTCGAGAGGTGTGATAGAGGTTATATCAAAGCATGATTTGAGGATCACTAAGATTTTTGATATGCTAGATGTATAATATATTTTGAGGTTTAGTGACTTTTATGCAGAGATTGATCAAATTTTCTCTTTTGTTATTTTTAGGAAGCAAGGATGACGAGGTCATGTAGTTCTCCTATTACATCTACTTCTGATTATTTGAGTGGAATTTTGAGAAATTTGGAGACTATGATACAGATGATGCAACAACAAGTTCAACAAGGAAGAAATGATGGAGCGGGAACATTAAATAAGACTGGATTGTGAATTAAATAATTTAAGAAGCTTAGTCCTCCCAATTTCAATGGTGAGCCTAATCTAATGGTAGTTGAGCAATGGATTATGCAAGTCAAGAAAATATTTGACATCTTAAATTGCCCTAAAGATCAAATGGTTTCTCTTGTCACCTTTATGTTAGAAGGAGAGGCTAAGCATTAGTGGAGAACAATAAATAGGGTTTTTGAAGTCAAATATGAGCCAATCACTTGGAAGATATTTATAGAAAAATTAAATGATAAATATTTTCTAGATTGCATTAGAGAGCAGAAAGAATTAGAGTTCTTGAATCTCATCCAAGGAAGCTTGACAATAGCAAAATATGAATCTAAATTCATTTAACTCTCCATATTTGCCATGCATATAATTAATAATGAATATAGAAAAGTAAGGAGGCTTGAAAGGGAACTAAGGATAGTAATAAGAAGTCAGATATCAGTCTTAAAACTCTAAGTATATGCTGAATAAACTCTAAGTAATAAGAACAAGTTTATTAGCAAAAGTAAGAGAGAAAATAAACCACAAAGAAGCAACAAGAGAGTAAAGGCATCTAAATTTGAGAAAGAAAAGCTACTGCAGAAGACTCAATCATATAAAAGATGTGGGTTAAATTATGAAACAAGTTATTATTTTTCAGTGACTTAAGCTTATTTTGCTTACGAGAAGTTGGATCATAAGATAAAAGACTACCTATTGAAGAAGAAGAAAAAACCATTGCTTCCTATATCATCAGCCCATGCTAGAGTATATACTATCATTGAACAAAATTCTAGAGCTTCTAAATCAGTGGTTGATGTTATAATTCATGTTTCTAATAGAATTGTAAAGTTTTATTTGATTTTGGTTCCAATCTATCATTGGTTTCATAACATTTTGCTTACCATTTGAGTATTCAACCTAGACCACTGGATTATATACTATATATAACTACTACCGTTGGGGATTCTTTGATAGCAAACTTGATTTACCCCACTTGTTTGATTTCTATTGGAGAACATAAACATTTTGCTGATTTGATTCTCTTGAAGCTTCAAGGTTTTGGTATTATACTTGGCATAGATTGGCTATATTCTTATCATGCTAGTGTCAATTGTTATATAAAAATGATTATTTTTTGCAGATAAGTGCATCTTTTATTTTGAGAGTATCAAACATGATTTATCTCGTTGTCTAGTATTTGTACTTTAAGTTCATCATCTTATGCCAAATGATTATTTTTGCTATCTTATATGTGTAAAGGAGCATACAAATTGAGAAATTAATTTAAATGAAATTTCAATGGTCAGAGAGTTCCTTGATGTATTTCCAGATGACTTGCTTGGATTGCCTCCAAATAGAGATGGTGAATTTATTATTAATTTGGTCCCTAGGACAACCCCAATATCTTGTTGACTCTCGGATTTTGATGATGAAACTAATTGATTGTGTTTTGTGGTCTAACTGTATTTTGAGTGATGTAGGCCTACTCGAAAAGGATTAGACAGTTGACGCAGGAGGAATTAACGTTGCACTGGAGAAAATCATGTCAGGATATTAGACGTCGTGCCGGAGTTTCGATCGACAATCGACAAAAGGCTTCGGACGTCGGGCATCGGGCCAAGAAGAGCGGGTTGCGCCAAGGATATCGGGGTTATGGAGGTCAACCACCGATTGGGTAACAAATCGCAAGAGAGGACGATGTACCGAATAACCGGATGAAGCGTCGACCAATGACGTGCCGAGCAACAGAATGTCAATTCACGTTGTAATAACTATTTAGATCGAAGTAGAGTTTTAGCTTATCTGTATAGGATTAACTACGATAGCTTGAAGACCTAAAGCAAATTACCGGAGTCAAGTTGTTGGGAGTTCAAGAGTCCACCGGAAGTCCAAAGGATCGTCGGAAGTGCTACCAGAATCAACTGAGAAAGAATCAGGGACTTGTCGAAGGTTTCGAAAGTTCACCGAAAAGTTCATCAAAGGTTCGTGGAGCTCATCGAGAAGGTTTGGACACTTGCCCAAGATTCGTCAAACTCGCCACAAGTCCGGGAGCCTGCTAAGAGTCCGTTGGAAGAAATCCAAGGGTGCGTCGGAAGTTGGCCAGAAGTTCATCGGAAAGCTCACTGAAAGAAGACTCGACATTGCCGATTGTTAATTTGCTTAGAATTATGTTTCAATTTAATAGTTAGCATGTAATTACGGTAAGGAATAGGTAATAATCATGTTTAACCCTTGTAGGGGCCAATTGAGCCTTATTTGGGCTGATTTGGGCCGAAGTTAGGGCCCATTCAGCCTTACTGGAATAGTGCTGGAATAGTATAGCAGTGGCACCATTGCCTCGGGCGGTGGTACAGCCCAATACACTGACTATGTCAGTGTGTCAGGTGGTGGTATCGCCCAGCACTAGCGGTAGTACTACCCGTACCCAAAAAAACCAGGATGATTCAAATTTGAGCTCCAAATTTGAATCACCTTGGGGCCTATAAATACCCCTCTCATTCATGATTGAAAAATATACAAAAACTGAGAAAGAAAAGGGGAAAACTCTATTGTAATAGTGTCAAAATCTTCCTTCTAATTCTAAAGTGTGATATATCCTTAGAGAGGGTTGAGTGGCCTTGTAAGGGTTACCTCTTAAGCCCGTCAAAAGAAGAGCATTGTAAGGGAGCTTGTCTTCGCCCGTTGGAAGGAAGACACCTAGTAGAAAGTTGGTGGCCTCAAGAGAAGAGGAATCGGAAGTGGACGTAAGTTGTATGACCGAACCACTATAAAAATTCTGGTTTGCATTTCTATTATTGTTATTTATATTTATGCAAACCATCTTCATTTTACTTCTCTTATTTCTCTTTCTTACAATCGGCTTTAAGTTTAAAGCATCATTCCTTTCTGGGTTCAAATGAAACGTTGCTTTTAATCGTACAAAGTTTTCGAACTTGTTTAGATCGCCAAAAATTATCATACTTAACTGCTGCACTAATTCACCCCCCGCCTCTCTTAGTGCCACTCGATCCCTAATAATTGGTATCAGAGCCTCGTTATTTCTCTTTCGGATTCACACCCATGAGAAATGGCTCTTCACAACTTTCAAGAGGCTTTTTCAATTGTTCATCCTCAGTTCTTCAACGAATCGGACTACACTTATTGGAAAACTCGAAAGAGAGTTTTCTTGCTTTCTATGAATTTGGATTTATGGAACATCATTGAAAATGAATTTTAACTTCTCTCTAAACCATCGAACGAATGGTCGGACTTAGAGAGAAATCTTTTTCTTTAAATACAAAGGCTATGAATGCCTTATTTTGTGCTTTAGATAAAAACGAGTTCAATCGAATTTCTATATACAAAATGGATTTTGATATTTGGCGAACACTTGAAATCACATACGAGGGAAATAGTAGAGTCAAAGACTCAGAAAATAAATATCTTATGCATGATTTTGAGCTATTCCAAATGATACCAAGTGAATTTATCGGCGACATGTACACCCATTTCACGGATATCATCAATAGCTTGGAAAGTCTTGGTAAATGTTTTTCAAATTTTGAACTCACTAACAAGATCTTAAGATCCCTTCCAAAAATGTGGGATCCTAAAGTAACCGCAATACAAGAGACTAAAAATTTAAATGATTTTTCATTAGAAGAACTAATCGGGTCATTAATGACCTATGAAATGACATTCTTGGAACATTTTGAACTCGATGAACATATGAACCACCTTCCAAAGAATAGGAAGGATTTGGAACTCCGGACTATAAAATGCCACTTGAGTGATAACTCAAGTGATGAGGACAATGAAAAGGACATTGAACTTTTAATAGATTTTAATAAGTTCATTAAATAAAAATCTAAAATAAAAAATAAACTTGAATCAAAGATGAGACCAAAGAAGAGGAAGGCACCCAAGGATGAATTAAGAACTTTCAAATTAAGAACTTCTAAAGGTGAAATGGCGAATTGGGCTTTGATGGGTTTCAACCATAAGGTATACAACTCACCTAAAATGTTTTTACATTATTTTGAAATTACATGACTTTTCCATGAGTGCTTAACTTAGTTAGCAGGAAATAAATAATTATTTTTCAAAAAATTATATCATGCTTTTCCTTCAAGTATTTTTTGAGAAGTATAAAAAAAAATGAATGATGATTGCTTAACTTGTGCTATTACATGATCAATCTCATGTATGATTTTGAAATAATAATTCAATGCATGGTTTTTGATACAAAATGAATCATCATGATAATTGCATCTCATGCTTGTACACCTAACAAGATTAAATCCAATGAATATTTATCTTGATGAATTTCGTATCGCTTTTCATAATAATATAATGAAAATATAAAATCATGTGTATCTTATTGATTTATTTTATGAAATCTATTTTATGGTTTTAAACTTGATACATATCATTTATACAAAAGAATTGAGCATGCTTACATCTAATCAATTTACTTTACCCCTAATAAATTTTTGGAATGAAAGATTTTGATGATAATTTCAAATTTATATGATGCTTGGCTTTTGTGTGAAAATATGAACATGCTTATATGAGATCAACTAGATAAAATAAAACATATAAAAATTAAAAATATGTTATCATGATGTTTTATTTTTGATGTATTTGGTCTTGACGAGTTTATGACTAAACATATGTCTTGTTGATACATGTTTTCATAAAAAGATTTGAATATGCTCACATGAAAATAATTGCATGAAATGAAAATTCATTTTCTATCCTATTGAGATTAATAAATTCACTTTACCAATCTTGTGAATCTCATGAAAATAATCATGATGAATATTTTGAAAATAAATGAGTGTATAATGTGTTTGGTTTAAATAATTTCTCTTGAAACTTACTTTTTGGATCTATACAATGATACATGAATCTAGTAGAAAAAGACAAGAGCATGCTTACATGTAAACCATCTCCGTTGCTCTTAATAAAATTTTCGAATGAAAGATTTTGATGCATTTGATCTGGATGGCTTTAATGACAACTTGTATTTCAAAGTTATATGATGATGGCTTTCATTGAACATACTCTATGAAATCATCATTGATGATAATAATAAAAATATTAAAAGTTTGTTATCATGCTTAACGACCTTATGATATCATATGACAAAACTCATGTGTTGGTTTTAAACATGATACTTATAATTTTAAAACATAAGCACACTCATATGAAACAAACAAATTTAAATAAAACACATTGTGTATGATGAGTGACTCCTTCGTTTTGAACCAATATATTTTTGGTCTTAATTATTTTATAATGAATTGTTTAAATGATGGGTTATATTTTTCAACTTTAAGAATCTCGATGATGGATTTTGCTTTTAAGTCTTGAACGATCATACTTTTTTCTATTTGACTTCAAAAGGCAAAGGCATATTCATATAAAATTAATGCATGTCTCTTGAAAATCCTTCAATCTCTAAAGTTTTCGATTTTTTTATGAAAGACAAATGATGAATCATGTATATTATGTTCATCTCTTGAATCTCGAAAATGATTTTGATGATTTGATTATGAGTCTCAAGTTATCTAAGTGAGATTGAATGATTTTATGACTCTTCTCTTGATCTCTTGAATTCATGACTTCTATTTTTAAACTTTCAGAATCACAACTTTGTTTTGTTGGAATCATGAATTGATGATCTTGATTTGAAACTCAAAATTTTCTTTTGATGTTGATGACTTGAATGAGTTTCATGAATCATGATTTTGATTTCTCGAAATTATAATTCTGAAACTTTTATTATGAGATCATGATCTTGATAACTTGAGGTTTTTTTTAAGATCTCTTACTCTATACTCTCTTATGATTCTCCCATGTTATATGAAGAAAAATGCAAATGAATCATAAATTATTTTCTCTTGACTTTTCGATACTCAACTTAAGAAAATATGCTTTGATGATTGAAACTTTGCATGCGTTATTTGATTTTTCTCCTACATTTCAATACTTCTTTCTACACATGACTCGATGATTGAAATATTGATGCAAACGTTTGAATATCAGTTATCATGATTTGAATATTGAGGTAAAAGAAATTGTGCTCTTCTTGATATCATGACATGATTTCTTTATATGGCTTGTATAATGATTAAAATTTTTAGCCATTTAATCCTCCCTTCTTTTTGACAAAAACAAAGGGGGAGTTAGCTTGCTAGCTTGTGTATTACAAGAAAGAAATATTGATAGCATGTGCATCACAAAGCAGAATTGCTAGCTTGAATGAAAAATCTACTAGCTCAAAAGATCTTGCCTATCGAAAGAAGCAACAAGTGCAAAACTTAGAAAATTTACAATCTTACACTTGTCATGCTTCTATGTTTGTATGTTATAATAAAAATTTAGCTTGCATGTTTAAGTGATGAAAATTTTACAAAAATTGCAAACATGCAAGGCAAAATTAAAGTGCACTTCTCAAGAGAGAAGAAACAAAGTACAACTTGCACATCTCAAGAAGCGAATGAAAAATTACTATCTTGCCTATCTTTAGAAAGAAAAATACAAACTTGCACATCTTTGAAATTGTTTGGATTATATGTGCAAGATTAACTACTATAGCTTGAAGACATAAAGAAAATTACCAGAGTCAAGTTGTTGGGAGCTCGAGAGTCCACCAGAAGTCCGAAGGATCATCGGAAGTGCTGCAAGAATCAACCGAGAAAGAATCAGGGACTTGCCGAAGGTTTCGGAAGTTCGCCGAAAAGTTCATCGGAGGTTCGTGGAGCTCACCGAGAAGATTCAGAAGCTTGCCCAAGATTCGTCAAACTCGCCACAAGTCTAGGAGCCTGCTGGGAGTCCGCTGGAAGAAATCCGAGGGTGCATCGGAAGTCAGCCGGAAGTTGGCCGAAAAGCTCACCGGAAGAAGACTCGATATTACCGGTTATTAACTTGTTTAGAATTATGTTTCAATTTAGTAGTTAGTACATAATTAGGATAAGGATTAGGTAATAACCCTGTTTAACCCTTGTAGGGGCCAACTGGGCCTGATTTGGGCCGAAGTTAGGGCCCATTCAGCCTTGTTAGAATAGTGCTAAAATAGTGTAGCAGTGGCACTGTTGCCTTGGGCGGTGGTACCGCCCAGTACATTAACCATATTAGTGTGTCAGGCGATGGTACCGCCCAGCACTAGCGGTAGTATCGCCCGTACCCGGAAAAATCGAGATGATTCAAATTTGGGCTATAAATTTGAATCACCTTGGGGCCTATAAATACCTCTCTCATTCATGGTTGAAAAATACACAAAAACTGAGAAAGAAAAAAAGAAAACTCTATTGTAATAGTGTCAAAATCTTTCCTCTAATTCTAAAGTGTGATCTAGCCTTAGAGAGGGTTGAGAGGCCTTGTAAGGGTTACCTCTTAAGCCCGTTCAAAGAGAGCATTGAAATGTTGCTTGTTTCGCCCCTTGATAATGGAAAGCTGGTGGCCTCAAGAGTGGACATTTTGACCGAATAAAAATTCTTTTTTAGATCACCATCTTCACTTTAATTCCCTTATTTCTCCTTTTTACAATCGGCTTTAAGTTTAAAGCATTATTTCTTTCTGGGTTCAAACGAAATGTTGTTTTTGATCATACAAAGTTTTCGAACTTGTTTAGATCGCAAAAAATTATCGTACTTAACCGCTGCACTAATTCACACCCTTCCCCCCCCCCCTCTTAGTGCCACCCGATCCCTAACATATCTAAGCCACCCTATTGAATGGCACCACTCAAGCTAATAGAATTGAAGAAGCAAATATAAGAATTGTTAGATAAGGGTTTCATTTGACCTAACATCTCACAATGGGATGCTCCAGTACTGCTAGTTAAGAGGAAGGATGGAATATTGAGATTTTGTATTAATTATAGACAATTGAATCATGTGACCATAAAAAACAAGTACCCTCTACCAAGAATTGATTACTTATTTGATCAATTACAGGGTGTATAAATGTTTTCTAAGATTGAACTGAGATCGGATTACTATCAATTGAAGATCAAGGAGGATATTCTAAAAATAGTTTTTAGAAATCGATATAGTCACTATGAATTCTTAGTAATGCCTTTTGGTTTGACTAATACCCCTATAACTTTTATGGAATTGATGAATAGGATATTTCAACCACTCTTGGATGACTATGTAATTGTATTCATTGATGATATATTAGTATATTCAAGGAATAATCAAGAGCATGAGGAACACTTGAGAAATGTATTGTCCATACTAAGAGAAAAGAAGTTGTATATAAATTTTAGAAAATGTGAATTTTGGTTGAGTGAAGTTACTTTCTTAGGCTATGTGATTTCAAGGAAGGGCATATCTATTTATCCAAAGAAAGTAAAAGCTGTAGTTAAGTAGGAAGTACCAAGAAATGTGACAGAAGTTAGAAGTTTCTTGGGCATGGCAAGTTATTATAGGAGATTTATAGAGGGATTCTCTCAAATTGCTAGTCCTCTCACTAGACTATCTTAAAAGAAGGTAAAATTTGAATGGGGTGATGACTATGAGCAAAGTTTTCATGAGTTAAAAAAAGATTGACAAGTGCCCCTATTCTCACTATCCCAAGTAGTAATTAGGGATTTGTAGTTTATACATATACTTCGAGAAAAGGTCTCGGTTGTGTTTTGATGCAAGATGGGAAAGTGATTGCTTATGCTTCTAGACAATTGAAAAGTTATGAACAGAATTATCCAACTCATGATTTGGAATTTGCAGTAATTATTTTTTGCTTTAAAGATTTGGAGACATTATTTATATCGGTGGACATTTGAAATCCAAACAGAATACAAGTGTTTAAAGTATATTTTTAATTAAAAAGAGTTAAATATAAGGTAACAAAGATTGAGAGAACTTCTAAAGGATAATGATTACACCATCCGTTATCACTAGGTAAAGCCAATGTTGTAGCTGATGCACTTAGTAAAAATCTATAAATTTTATGGATAGTCTGATTATGAAGAAATGGAACTTATTGAAAGAAAATTATGATTTGAATATTATGAGGAGAGGGCAAGACTCAATGATAATGATGGCCTCTATTTAAGTTCAACAGGTCTCATTCAACAAATTAAAGAAAGACAACTATAAGATCCACATTTAATCTACTTAAAAAATGAAGTAGAAAGAGGATCGAAGCTAGATTTTTGAGTTTTAGAGGATGGCCTATTAAGATTTGGGGATAAGGTATGCATCTCTAATGATCCAAATATCAAAGATCAAATCTTGAAGGAAAGTCATAATTCTAAGTATGCCATATATCCTGGTAGCACTTAGATGTATAGAGATCTCAAATATCACTATTGGTCAAAAGGCATGAAGAAATATATTACAATATATGTTTCAAAGTGTTTAACTTATCAGTAAATCAAAGTAAAACACTAGAGACCTGGAGATTTGTTGTGACCTTTAGATATTCCTGAATGAAAATGGGAATGTATAATCACTATTGGTGGAAAGGCATAAAGAAAGATATGTTGAATCTTAGATTTTGATAATGAAATCAATTGATAAATTATTGATCTAATCTATATGTTGAGAAAAGTGTGCAGGATTAACTACAATAAAGGCATTAAGCAAATATAGTGCTGGAGATTGAACGATTCATCAGGAGTCCGAGAGTTCGTCGGGAGTTCACCAAAAGTTTATCGAGAGTGTTGCCAAAATTTACCGAGAAGTTCATCGGGAGCTCGCCAAAATGTATGTCGAGAGTTTGCCGAGAAGTTCGTCGGAAGTTCAATGGAGCTCGCCGAGAAGATCCGAGCTTACTAAAAAAGCTCATCGGAATTTACCAAGAAGATCGTCGAGAGTTCAAGAGTTTGCCAGGAGTCCACTGGAAGATCATCGGGAGTCTGTCGGAAGTCCGTCGGAAGATCACCGAAAGCTCGCTGGAAGAACTTTTGACCTACCAGACTTACTTGCTTAAGTAGATGTCTTAATTATCATAGGAAGGGTGCAATTAGAGTTAGGATTAGGAGGTAATCCCACTAACTCAGTTACAGGTCAATTGGGCTCGAATCTGGACTAGTTTGGGTTGGACTGTTGGCCCAAACAGTATGCTAAACCCTATCTGGTGGTGGCACTGTTAGAACTGGGCTGTAGAACCACCTAGGGCTCAGTCTCCTAGGAGTCTAGGTGATGGTATCGCCCAGGCTGGGTGGTGGTACTGCCTAGGTCCAATAGCCAAGACTTTGTCTAGCGATAGTACTACCTAGTGTTAGAAACCACTAGCGATGGTACCGCTAGAGATAAGCGATGGTACCACTAATACCCCAAAAATCTGGGATAAGACCTTTTTTTGCTCTATTTTTGAAGTCAATTGAGACCTATAAATATCCCACACTTCTTTGCTTGTGGGATACAGAAAGTGAACAATAAGATTTGAGATTATAGTGAAATCACTGCTTGTAATCTTGAGAGTTCACCTCCATCGGTTCTAAGACTTAGAAACTTATATAAGGAGAGTGAGCAACCTGTAAAGAGATCTGTAAAGGGGTGATTGATATTTGCCCATTAGAGAAGGATCAATAGTGGAAGCCGATGACCTCAACGGAGGAAGTATCAGGAGTGGACGTAGGTTGGACGACCGAACCACTATAAATTAGTGTGTTCTTTCCTTACTATGTACTTTTCTTCCTTACTACTTATCATATTTACTTAACTACAACTATTCTATTTCTTCTCTACCCATTTATGAACATATTCAAAATTAAATGTCTTTGCCAAAACGTGTTTTCATTGAATAAAGCTTTTCACCGAAATGATTTTTCTGAGATCCACGTTTTTAACTGCTGCACTAATTCACCTACCCCCCCTAGTGCCAAACTTGATCCTAACAACTGGTATAAAAGTAAGGTCACTCTCGATTTGATTTGAAACCCAAGAGTGATGGTATTTATCGACAATCAAGAGGGTCATTCAATCACACGTCCACCCATGTTCAATGGGACGGATTATATGTATTGGAAAACTAGAATGAAAATTTTCTTGATTTTTATGGATTTTGAGCTATGGAACATCATTGAAAATATATTTCAAAAGTCTTCTCTTCCTATAAACGATTGGAATGAATTGGAGAAGAAGACATTTTCTTTAAATGTTAAGGCTATGAATGCCTTGTTTTGTGCTTTATACAAGAATGAATTCAATCGAGTTTCTATTTATGAAATAGCTTTTGACATTAGGCATACACTTGAAATCACACATGAAGGTACTAGTAGAGCAAATGAGTCTAAAATCAATCTTTTAGTTTATAATTATGAATTGTTTCGCACGAAACCAAGCGAGACCATTGGAGATATGTACACCTGGTTTATGAATATCATCAATGGTCTAAAAGCCCTTAATAAAGGTTTTTCTAATTTTAAACTTGTTAATAAGATATTAAGATCTCTTCTAAAGAGTTGGGATCCTAAAGTAACAACTATTCAAGAAGCTAGGGACTTGAACAACTTTTCACTCAAAGAACTTATCAGGTCTCTAATGACCTACAAAATAACTTGCAATATGCATGAAGAATTTGAGAACAACCTTCCAAAGAACAAGAAGAATTTAGCACTTAGAACTCATGAAGACCACTTGAGAGAAAGCTCAAGTAATAAGGATAATGATGATGATGACTTGGCACTTTTAACAAGAAAATTTAAAAAATTCATAAAAAGAAACAAATCTAAAAATGATACTAAAAACAAAAATGAACTCAAGAAGGACCAAATTATTTGTTATGAATGTAAGAAGTTGGGACACTTCAAAAGTGAATGTCCCCAAGTGAAGAAGAAGCAACTCAAGAAGAAGAAAGAGTTCAAAGCTACATGGGGTGATTCGAGTGCTTCTGAAGACAAGGAGCAAAACAATAAGGAGGTTGCAAACTACGCACTAATGGCATTTAGCGATGTGGTAAGTAGTTTTTTTATGCAAATTTATCTTTTGATGAATTATTGAGTGCTTTTCATGACTTATTCGATGAATGTAAATTAGTTAGCAAAAAGTATAAATTATTAAAAAAAAGAACATGCCTTTCTAAATAGTGAATTTGATAAATTAAAAATTAAGCATGATAATGAGATATCGCCTCCATGGACTAAATATGAGATACTTAAAAAGGAAAACTTACTACTAAATGAAACTCTAGAAAAGTTTAAGATTGGTAGCAAATCCTTAAATATGATCCTTGCCAATAAGGGTCACGTTTATAGAAGAGATGGAATCGGCATTGTGAGTAACACTCATCAAAAGCCAACCATCTTCATTAAAGGCCCAACTTGCATGTTTCACCCTGCATCAAATGTAACTTTTATTACAAACATGAACATTATACTCATAAATGTCCATTTAAGAGATATAGTGCACATAAGTTAATTTGGGTTCGGAACCATAAAGGACTCTATATAAAATAACAAGTTAGGTAGATCGATTTATGAGACATCCAAAATCAAATAGGCACCTAAAACCCCACCTTTCTTATAGATATATTTATAATCACAAGCTAAGAGCAAGAAATGGTACATCAACGAAGCATGCTCATAATCAAGCTCACTAGCTTAAGTAATAATGAAAGATCATTTCATTGATTCCCTAATGATTGAAACATGTTGATCGTTAACTTTCGGCTTTGAATAATGATGCTAGGCCACACTAGTATTGAGGCTAAGGGACACTAGCTAAATTGTCTTCATTAGATTTCTTGAAAAGTGATTTTGATGATGACCTTGATTTTACTTATAATATGTTAGTATTCAAGATTTCATGATTCTTGAAAATGCTTATCTAAACTCCTCTCTTCACATTCAAATTGTCAACTTTTTCATTAGCCGTTCTCCCTTGATCCTCTTAATAGACTAAAGAAAATGTTCATGAACCTTTTGATGATCATGACATCTCACCATATAAAACTTCTTTGTATGATTGAATCTCTGTTGTAAAGGGTAAAAAAAGATTTCATAAGTTATGTTTCTCAAAAGAAATGAAAAAGTTCATTCTAAATGATAAAAAAAGAGATTTTAATGATATAAATAATATTATTTCATTTGATTAATCACTCGATAATTAAGTCAAACATTCAATGTTAGCCTCACTATAAGATAGATGTTAAATGAGAAAGGTCAATTAATCAAGTGATAAAAACTTTATAGCCTCAAATGAGCCTAAGAGAGTGCACTAGTGGTGGCACTATCAAAGCACTCTATTCTTAGGTGGTGGCACCGCCCGAGACTACCCTATAAAAGGGCACTTTAGGGCCGGTGATAGAACCGAACCCAACACTCCTCACACACAGCCCCCAATCCTCCCTACCTCTCATTCACCTTGCTACTTCTCTAAAAAAACTAAGAAGGACTCTCTTCTCCATAAATCTTAGGATCAATCTCACCCTCTTTGGAGATCACTATAAAGATAATCTTTGAAACCTCTCCCTTGATTCATGAGTTGATTCTATCCTTTCATATGGATTTCATTCATTGTCAATACTTGTAGACCTATGGCACCTATAAGATTCTCAACGAATAAGGGGAAGAGGAGAGTAGATAAATCATATGACCCCATACTATTTGATTCTAATAAACATGCCCTTAAGTTTTTAACCTTTGAATCTAAGAGTGTACATAAGGGAAAATATGTAGATCTAGAAGAGTTAGGGGATTTGGAGCCTATTCAATGATTTACAAACTTAGATGTTCTTCCCATCTTACAAATTAGTGAGCCAATTTATCCAAGACTTGTCTATTTATTTTATAATAATTTAAATGTAGATGAAGATGATAGGGTGTCAACTTACCTCCTAAGGCATCATATACCAATTACGGATAGTATAATTTTCAACCTTATAGGAATTTCCAAGAAAAGAAGAGCTTATTCTTTAGAGGTCAATGGGACATAGATGCAATTGGAATCACTTGCTCCGAAGCCCTAGGTATCATTTTTGGAAACCCAAATTTATCCATAGTTCCTAAGAGTTGTGAACATTTGCTGCCCTTTAATTCAAAAGTACTTCATCATATCATAATAAGTATTTTACTTCTAGAACAATATCATCATAATGAGGTAAGTCAAATGGAATTAGGAACGATGTATTGGATTATGGCCGAACATCAAAATTGTTTTGGATACTTAATATGACAAAATATGATTGAACTAGCAACAAAAGATTTAATGTTTCCATATGATGGTTTAATCACAAGGCTAGTGCATGCACATGATATTGTGATTCCACTAGATGAGGAAACCATAAAGGTAGATAGATTTAATGTAATCAATAGAAACCTTCTAAGATTATTAAGGTGTATAATAAGAAATGACATTTGGACTAGGCTACCTAGAAGAACCGATCCTCCCCCTCCTGAACTAGAATCTGAAACACCTATATTTAGAGGAAATTAATCTTCTCTCACTAATCCCTTTGAGGTAGCACTGACGGATCCACCACCTTCATCGTCTGCCGACCCTATAATGACTCGATTGAATCAACTTGAATCACGATAAGTTTAACTTGAATTACAATAAGATCAAATTTTAACTAAAGTGTGACAAGTACATTGTCAACTTAATACATTATTTAGATATTTTGGTATACCACCCGATGAATAGCTTATATATTTCTTTTTGTTGAGAACTCTTTATGTTGTACTTCTTGTGTACTATGACGTTATGTGATGTAATACATCTCTTAATACTAGTATAAGTGTGACACTATGTGATGGCACATATTTCCTTTTTATACATGAGTTTCGTGTAATACACTAATTAAGAATGTTAAATATTTTGAATGCATGAGTTCCTTATATACTTTTTCGAACTTTTTTGATTTTTTATAAACAAAGCTTTTATCAAGTTTATTTCGTATCTTCTTCCTCTTATCTTACTCATGGATTTTTTATACCCTTGCTCCGTCACTCGATGATTTTTTTATATTCCTTCTATGCTTATGAAAGAAGTATTTATCATTCATGGATTTTATTGATACACTTGTTGTGCGATTTTTATGCAAATTTTTATGCAATGAAACTTTCGTCTTTCTATTTTTCTTATGTCATGAATCCTTTAGCTTTTGATGAAAGTAGAAGTTTGATGAAGTTTTCGATAGCTTGAATGAATTCCTTTTCTTGTATAATTCATGGATTTTTGATAGCTCGATCCTTCTTGATGAGTGAATTATTTCCTTCTCTTTTTAGGAAGAACTCTTGTGGATATTTTTACCTATTTTTCATCTTTGCTAGCTTGCCTATTTCAAAGCTAAAAAGAAGTGCTAGCAAGAGTAGTGCTAGTTTACACATTTCTTTCACAATGAAAAAGTCACTATCTTGCTATCGCAATAATATAGAACTTGCTTGCGTGAAATAATATAAAGATGATAGTCCATTTCCTTTTTGTTGATGACAAAGGGGGAAAAAATGATAAATTGATGAATGCTTGAATGCTTGAAATATATCATGCTTGAAATGTATGATACTTGAAATATGCATGGTATCATGAATGCTTGAAATATATTATGCTTGAAATGTATCGTGAATACTCAAAATATATCGTGCTGGACATGTATCATACTTGAAACGATAAATGTTTATCAACTTTAGAAATTGGTATCATATTTACTATCATTGGTATCGTGCTTAAGATAATGAATGTTTATCATGCTTTAACATCATGTTAATAATTTGGTATCGTGCTTAGCATCATATTTGAAGTGATGAATGTCTATCATCATATTAATAATTTAGTATCGTACTTGAAATTGGTATCGTGCTTTGCATCATACTTGAAATCATGAATATTTATCATGTTTTGGCATCATATTAATAAATTTCGATATCATGCTTGAAATGAAGAATCATGATCATGCTTAGTATCATGCTTCTAGTATCATTTTGTGCATGTTGATAAGTTGAAATGCATGTAACTTATCGGTTAAAGCTTGAATTCAAAGGTTTTGAATTCAAATATGTCTTTTCTCAAGTATGGCATATAGATAGGGAGAGTTAAAATTAACTTTGTCATCAATTGGTTGTCATCATCAAAAAGGGGGAGATTGTTGAATCTCAAATTTTGATGATAAAATCAATTGATAAATTATTGATCTAATCTATATGTTGAGAAAAGTTTACAGGATTAACTACGATAAAGAAGTAAATATAGTGCTAGAGTCAAAGATCGAATGATTTGTTGGGAGTCCGAGAGTTCGTCGGGAGTTCACCGAAAGTTCATCGGGAGTGCTATCAAAATTTGCCAAGAAGTTCATTGGGAGCTCGCCAAAATGTATGTCGAGAGTTCGCCAAGAAGTTCATCGGAAGTTTGTCGAAGCTCACCAAGAAGATCGGAGGTCACCAAAGAAGCTCGTGGAAGTTTGCCAAGATGATCGTCGAGAGTTCAAGAGTTTGCCAAGAGTCCGCTGGAGGATCGCCGAGAGTCCGTCGGAAGTTCACCGGAAGATCGCCAGAAGCTTGCCAGAAGAACTTTTGACCTATCGGAATTACTTGCTTAAGTAAATATTTTAATTATCATAGTTAGGGTGTAATTAGAGTTAGAATTGGGAGATAATCCCACTAACTCAGTTAGGGGCCAATTGGGCCCGAATTCGGACTGGTTTGGGTTGTACTGTTGGCCCAACAGTGTGTTGAACCTTGTCTGACGATGGCACCACCTAAGGCTCAGTCTCCCAGAAGTCTAGGCGGTAGTACTACTGGCAATTATTATTACTAAGCGGTAGCACTGCCCAGGTCTAGTAGCTGAGACTATGTCTAGCGATAGTACCACTAAACTGAGCAGTGGTACCGCTTAGTATCATAGACCACTAGCGGTGGTACTGCTAGGGACAGGCAGTAGTACCACTAGGGACAGGCAGTAGTACCGCTAGGGACAGGCAGTAGTACCGCTAGTACCTCGAAAATCTGAGACAATACCTTTTTTTAGCTCCATTTTTGAAGTTAATTGAGACCTATAAATACCTCACACTTCTCTGCTTATGGGATATAGAAAGTGAACAAAAAGAATTATGATTATAGTGAAATCACTGCTTATAATCTTGAGAGTTCACCTCCACCAGTTCTAAGACTTCAAAACTTATATAAGGAGAGTGAACAACCTATAAAGAGATCTGTAAAGGAGTGATTGATCTCTACCAATTGAAGAAAGATCAATAGTGAAAGTCAGTGACCTCAATAGAGGAGGTATCGGGAGTGGACATAGGTCGGATGACCGAACCACTATAAATTAGTGTATTATTTTCTTATTATGCACTTTTCTTCCATAGTACTTATCTTATTTACTTAACTGCAACTGTTCTACTTCTTCTCTATCCACTTACGAACATATTCAAAATTAAACGTCTTTGCTGAAACTTATTTTCATTGAACGAAGTTTTTCACCGAAACAGTTTTTTCGAAATCGATGTTTCTAACTGTTGCACTAATTCACCACCCCCACTCCCCTCCTCAACACCCCCTCTCTTATTGCCAAGTTTGATCCAGACAAGATATTGCAATATATATTTCAAAGTGTTTAACTTATCAATAAATCAAAGTAAAACACCAAATACCTTGAGGTTTGTTGCAACCTTTAGATATTCTTGAATATGAATGGGAATGTGTAACCATAAACTTTATTTCAGGTCTACCCGGAACCTCTAGAAAGTATGAAGCTATTTGGGTCATCATTGATAGGTTAACCAAATATGCACATGTTTTACCGATCAATATGACGTATTCTCTTGATAGGCTTACAGATTTGTATATTAATGAAATAGTAAGACTTCATAATATTCTAAAGGAGATCATCTCTGATAGAGACTCCAAATTTCTTTCTAGATTATAGAAAAGATTATAAGAATTTATGGGCACCAAATTCTAATTTAGTACTACTTATCACCCTCAAGCTATAGTCAATCTGAAAGAATAATCAAATACTTGAGAATTTGCTTAGAGCCTATGTCATAGACTAGAAAGATAAATGGGATAAAGATATCTCTCTTATTGAATTTACTTATAATAATAGCTATTATTCGAGCATTCAGATTACTTCTTATGAAGCTTTATATGGATAAAAGTATAAAACACCTATATGTTGGGAAGAAGTTGGCGATAGAAAATTGTTAGCACCAGACAAAGTACAAGAGACTATCGAGAAAATTCAAGTTATCATAAAAAGGTTAAAGGCTACTCAAAGTCATCAAAAGTGCTATGCTAACAATAAAAGATGAAATATCGAGCTCCAAGTAGGGGATTTTGTATTCTTGAAGGTCTCCCCTTCTAAGGGCATGATAAGATTTAGGAAGGAAAGAAAATTAAGCCATAGATTTGTTGGACCTTTTGAGGTCATTGAGAGGATTGGTTCTATCGCTTACGAGCTTGCCCTGCTATTATCATTGTGTCATATTCATGATATATTTCATATTTTAATGCTCAAAATATATACCAGATCTCTCTCATATCATCAAGTATAAGTCGATTGTAATCGATAAAGACTTGTCTTATATGGAAGAGCCCGCTTAGATCAATGATAAGAAAGAGAAGATCTTAAGAAATAGAATCATTCCTCTAGTAAAGTGATTTGAAAGCATCATGGATAAAATGACCTGGGAGCTAGAGGAGGAAATGAAGAAAGCTTATCTTCATCTATTCATTGATAGAGGTATGATAAATTTAGATGAGTAAATTTTTCTTTTAAGAGGGAGAGGGTATAACATCCCTCTTTTCTAAATTTTCATATAATGATCTAATTATAATGTAAATACCCATTTTAAATTATATAAAAGAGTCTAAATATAAACCTAAAAACTTATTTATAAAATCTAAGGACCTATTTGTAAACTCTAAGGACCTAATCATAAATATAAATAATATAGGGACTAAATTATAAAATACACAAAACAATAAATTCCACCATCTAAACCCCTCTACCTTTATTCCTAAGAAACCTAAGAAGGCAACTCTCATTGAAGAAGAGAGGAAGAGAGAAAGAAGAAGAAAAAAAAAAGAGAAGAAAATTTGGGGCTTAGGGTCTTTTTGCTCAAATCCTCTCAATTAGGATCAAAAATTCTCAAAGACAAGTATTCTAACCCTATCCTATATTAATCTTGATCTCTTATTACATCGTAATTCTAAAAAATTTTAAAATATTTTGGTTTTGTACATGATATCACTCTTGTTTAGGAATAAAACTATGAACTCTGATTTAGGCAAAACTTTCTCCATTATTTTAGCCATAACTTTCTATATTGAACTCTGATTTAGGCAAAACTTAATTCATCCGAAAAAGACTCATAGATCTTTTTTCTTTCTTTAATGCTATGATTGATAAATTTGGAGTCTAAATATCTATCTAAACTTTTATTTCAATTGACCCTATAGAATCTGTAAAAACAGATATTGTAAGTTATGACCTTTCGGTACTATTTTTCTTGTAACTCTCAATTAAAGATCCAATTAAGGCAAAACCTATTTCATGGGAAATTTGACTCATAGATCTTTCTTTAAATATAAAGCAGTTAAGATAGATAGAACTTATAAAGAATTATGATTGTACCATCCGTTATCACCCAAGTAAAGCCAATGTTATAGCTGATGCACTTAATAGAAAATCTACAAGTTTTATGGCTAGTTTGGTTGTGAAGAAATAGAATTTACTAGAAGAAAATTATGATTTGAATGTTATAAGGAGAGAGTAAGGCTCAATGATAGTGATGGTCTCTATTCAGGTTCAATCAAGTCTCATTCAATAAATTAAAGAAAGACAACTATGAGATCCACTTTTAATCTACTTGAGAAATGAAGTAGAAAGAGGATCGAAGCCAGATTTTTTAGTTTTAAAGGATGACCTATTGAGATTTGGTGATAGGATATATGTCCCTAATGATCTAGATATTAAAGACTAAATCGTGAAGGAATGTTATAATGCACTAAGATATATATAGATCTCTGTTAGGATCGGAAAGGCACTAAAGGGGGAGGGAGGGGGGTGAATTAGTGCAGCAGATTAAAACTTGTAAGTTTGAAACCGATTTCGTAAATAGCTAGTTCGTATTGAGATTTCGATTCGACGAAGATGACTTAGTTAAAGTAGCTTGAGTAAAGGAGATGAAAACTGAATGATTTGCAGTTAAGTATAGAAATGATTTAGAAATTTAGACACTCACACATTCAAGAACACTACAATGTATAGTGGTTCGGTCAAGTAACTTACATTCACTTTCAAAGCCTTCTCCGATGAGGCTCCCAACTTCCACTAGCAAATCTTGTTGAAGAGAAAGGACCAAACACCCCTCTTACAACTCTTTTACAAGTGGTTCAGACTCTTACAGATTTTTTAAAGAGAAAGAGGGAGGTGAACACTAGCTATCGAAAATAAAGCTTTGCCAAAGCTTTTGCTCAATTCTAACTCTCAAAAAGGGTGATCTTTCTACTAAGAAATGGAGGATATTTATAAACCCAAAGAGGATTCAAATTTGAGCTCTAAATTTGAATTCTTTTTGGGTTTCCCGATGCTAGCGGTGCCACCGCCTGTCAATGGCGATGCCACCACTTGTTAGTGTCAGACTGACAATGTACTGGGCGGTTCCACCGCCCAAGGCAGCAGTGCCATCGCCCATGCTCTCGGGTGCTGGGTGGTGCCACTGCCCTAGCCTGGGCGGTGCCACTACCCATCTCTTGGCCATTGGGCGGTGCCACAGCCCAGCTCTTTTCAGCATGCTAGTCTGAGCCTTAAACTCAGCCCAAACCAGTTCGAAATAAGGCCCAATGGGCTCCTACTTAAGTTATAGGATTAACACCTAATCCTAACCCAAATTACATGCTAACTACGAAATTGAAACATAATTCTAAGTGATTTAAATTGACATTCTTCAAGTCTTCTTCCGACGAGCTTTCTGGTAAAATTTCGGTGGACTTTCGACACTCCTTCGGATTTCTTCTGCGAACTCCTAGCAAGCTCCCGGATTCCATGGTGAGTTCAATGAGTCTTCGGCAAGCTTTTGAACCTTCTTGGTAATCTCCCGAACCTCCGATAATTTTTTCGGTGAACTTCTAAAACCTTCGGTAAGTCCCTGATTCTATCTCGGTTGGTTCCGGCAACACTTTCGACGATTCTTCCGGTGACCTCTTGAACTCCTAGCGAACTTGACCTCGGTAAATCGCTTTATGTTTTCATCCCATCGTAGTTAATCCTACACACTTATCTCGACAATATGGATTAGAACAAATAATTCACCAATTAACTTCATCATTAAAATCCGTGATTCAATAATCTCAAAAGTCACTATTGGTGGAAAGGCATGAAAAAGATATTGCAATATATGTTTTAAAGTATTTGACTTATCAGCAAATCAAAGCAAAACACTATAGACCTTGAGGTTTGTTGTAACCTTTAGATATTTCTGAATGGAAATAGGAATGTTTAACCATGGATTTTGTTTCAAGTCTACCTAGAACCTCTAGAAGCATGATACTATTTGGATCATTATTGATAGGTTAACTAAATCTATATATTTCTTACTAATCAATATGACTTATTCTCTTAATAGCTTTGCAGATTTGTATATTGATGAAATAGTAAGACTTCATGGTATTCCAAAGGAGATCATCTCTGACAAAGACTCCAAATTTTTTTTTAGATTATAGAAAAGATTATAAGAATCTATAGGCACTAAAGTCAAGTTTAGCACTACTTATCACCCTTAGACCGATGGTCAATCTGAAAGAATAATTCAAATACTTAAGGATTTGCTTAGAGCCTATGTTATGGACTGGAAAGATGAATGGGATAAAGATATCTCTCTTATTGAGTTCACTTACAATAATAGTTATCATTTGAGTATCCAGATGACTCTTTATGAAGTTTTTATATGGACGAAAGTGTAGAACACCTATATATTGGGAAGAAATTGGTGATAAAAAGTTGTTAGTACCAGATAAAGTATAAGAAACTACCAAGAAAATTTAAGTTATTAGAAAAAGCTTAAAGGCTACTCAGAGTCATCAAAAGAGCTATGTTGACAACAGAAGATGAGATATCAAGTTCCAAGTAGGGGATTTTGTATTCTTGAAGGTCTCCTCTTCTAAAAGCATAGTAAGATTTGGGAAGAAAGAAAATTTAAGCCCTAGATTTGTTAGACCTTTTGAGATCATTAAGAGGATTGGTTCTATTATTTACAAGCTTGCCTTGCCACCATCTTTGTGTCATATCTATAATATATTTCATGTTTCAACGCTTAGAAAATATATATCAAATCCCTCTCATATCATCAAGTATGAGCCAATTGTGATGGATAAAGACTTATCTTATATGGAAGAGTCCACTCAGATCATTGATAAAAAAGAGAAAATCTTAAGAAATAGAATCATTCATCTAGTTAAAGTGGTTTGGAAGTATCATTCTATAAATGAAACAACCTGGAATCTGAAGGAGGAAATGAAAAAAGCCCATCCTCATCTATTCATCAATAAGTGCGATAAATTTATATGACTAAATTTTTCTAAATTTTTGTATAAGGATCTAATTGTAATGTAAGTACCTATTTTAAATTCTATAGAAAAGCCCAAATATAAACTTGAGAACTTATTTATAAAAATTTGAGAACCTATTTGTAAACTCTGAGGACCTAATCATAAATATAAATAATATAGGGACTAAACTATAAAATATACAAAATAATAAATTCCACTACATAAACCTTTCTGCCTTCATTCCTAAGAAACTTGAGAAGGCAGCTCTCATCGGAGAATAGAGGAAGAAAGAAAGAAGAAGAAAAAAAAAAGAAGAAGAGAAGAAAATTTGAGGCTTAGGGTCTTTTTACTCAAATCCTCTCATTTGGGATCAAAATTTTTTAAAAGTAAGTGTTCTACTATTCTATAGTAATATTGGTCTCAATTTCATCTCAATTCTAAGAAAATTTGAAATATTTTGGCTTTGTACATGATATCTCTCTAATTTAGGAATAAAACTATGAATCTAGAATTTTTCAAGATTTTGACCATTCTACATTGTTCTAGCCATAATTTTTGGTACTGAAATCTAATTTAGGTAAAACCTAATTTATCTGAATAAACTTTTGATAAATTTGTACTCTAAATGCCTACCCAAAATTTTATTTCAATTGACCCTATGGAATCTAAAAAAAAATAGAGATTGTAAGTTCTGACCTTTTGGTACTATTTTACTTATAACTCTTTGTTAAAGAATCCAATTATGGAAAAACCTACTTCATGGATACTAGACTCATAGATCTTTTTTTTCATAACAATATGAAAGATTTAAAATAAAATGCCTATTGAAACATCTATTCTAATCATCTCTATAAATTCTATAAAATAGAGATGACATTCTCTGACCTTTGGTTACTAAACTATTTATAACTCCTTATTGGAAATTCTAATTTATATAAAATTATATTTATTTGAGACTAAATTGATATATATTTTAAATAACACCTAGTTTAAGTAAATTAGAGTATAATTGGTTATTCAAATAATTCATGAAATGTGCCTCTCAAATTCTGCTAGAATTGAGCTTTTATCGATTTTGTCTATTCTTGTTTCATCCCTTTGAAAATGGATTTTAGCTAAAATCCTTTCTTTAATTAAGTTTTATATTATTACTTTGAATTCTTGTATGCTCTTATCCTTAAATTATTTGCATACCTAAATCTATTATGTAAATTTTATGTTTGTATCATATTATTTCATATAGGCATATGTATGTTTCGTTATTTCACATGTGATTTTCGATTTGTGTCAATTTTATTGTTCATAATGTCCTTTTATATCTAGTGTTTGTGGGATTATTTTGACTTTTGCTAGAAATGATAAAGGGATTATTTGGACCTTTGTTAGAAATGGTAAATTGTGTATGCTTAGAGCTCATGATGCTTTGCCAGCTCCCTTTGGCTTCATCTAGACATAGATGGATAACGCTCCTAGATATAGAAAATTTTGTTTAGAATCCTACTTTGTCATCTATATGCTTGATATGATATCTAAAGCTTTGGTTATATGTTTCTATGTGCACTTTGGATAAAAATAAAATGAAATAAAGTCAAATATGACATTTGAGCTTTAGTTTCATATTTGTTCTTTTGATATACTCTAAAATATTTCACATGCTATTGATATATTCTAAAATGCTTCTTAGGCCTCCAAAATATTCATACATCTTTAATATACTTTGAAATATTTCATATGTCATTGATATGCTCCAAAATGCTTCTTATACTATTGTTATGTTCTAAAATACTTCTTATGCTATTTATATGCTTTAATTACTCTTTGCTCCATCATTATGAACAAAATATGCTTCGAATCAAATGACATTGCAAATCTATATTTGATGAGTAGATATGTATAAATTCTTACATCCTACCTTGCATTTTGATATCAAGCTTGTTGAAAACTATCCTCTTTCCTCATGGATATGTTAGTCACCTATTGAGCTTTGTATGCTTACTCTATTGCAATATAAAATTTTTAGGTTAGTTTATCATTTACTGAAAAGTTAGAATTAGGCTGAGATAGTAGAAAGCTAGAAGATTTTAGGCATATCTTTATTGGTTAATATATTTGTATTGTATAAGAATACTTTACGTCTAATGAGATGCTAACAATAAATCTGACCTTATGCGTTTTATAAAAGTTTAAAGGACCTCTCATGTTTAGGATTTTGAAATATTAAGTTTAATTTGTATTATGATATGAACTTGTAGTAAATGTTGATTTTGTAATTATGTAGATTCACATATTTATGGATTTATAATGTGGTTATTATTTAGTTGAGTTGGTTTTGGATTTTATAAATTATTGAGTGATATGGTGTATGATTATAAACTGCATAGGTTTTATGGATTGTTAGATGTTGGAATATTTTTAGTATCCTCAAATGTTAGTCTAGATCCTAGATTTTGATTGTGGAAGAATTATCATATTCTTGATTTTTAAGATAGGTTCATGTCTCTTGAATACGATAATTCAAGAGGTGTGACAACATCGTGGCACCGGAAGTTAATAAGCTCGGTCTTCTTTTCTTTAGGAAGGACTAAGCTAATTTTAATAGTTTGGTCTTGCCTAGTTGAGTCCAATGGGACCTCCACTAAAGGTTCATTAGCTTTTAGATGAGTGACTTAAGGGGTTGGCTCTCTTGGATCTAGCTACCAAATGGAGAGTGATGCCCTTTTCAAGTGTGAACGACGTAAGGTAGCATTAGTGGGATTCTCATGGGTCACTCTTGAGCTTGCCTACCCCAGAGCTAATTGGGAATTTTAGTGTCATGTAGTAAGTTGAGACAATTGTGTGCAAATGGTTAAGGGTTGGATAGTCGATGATAGCATTGTAAGTGGACGGAACATCCACCACCAAAAACTTAGTCTTGATTATTTTGGATCAATCACTTGAACCGAAACTGACATACAAGTCAGTGGTTCTGAGAGGAGTGATTGGGTCTCCTATAAACCCAATTAGCATGGAGGATATGGGTTGTAAATGCCTTGCACTTAAAATAGATTTTGTAAAATGCAATGTTGGCAGAGCTCCTCAGATCCACTAGGATCCTTTTCACTAGTGCATTGATGATTCTGAGTGAAATGACTAATGCATCATTGTGGTTTAGATGCAAATGCTCAGCCTCTTCCCTTCTTAATACAATGGTAGTGTTGCCAGTCAAGCGAAACCTCTTGATACGGGACTCTCATGTATAATTCCTATGGGAGGATGTACTACTACATCCTAAAGTAGGCTCCTCAACAAGCACATCTACTTGCTGCTCAATGGGCCTTCGTGGAAATAGCAATTGAGATAGTTTAGGGTTGGAGATGTCTCATGAACCTTCTTATGGAGATAGCAATTGAGATGTCCTATCTAAATGAGCTCTTCATGTGTTGCTTTAAGACATAGCAGTCCTCTATATCTTGCCCATGATCTTGGTGGAAGTAGTAGAACTTAGTGTGACTTCATTTGGTGGAGGACTCTGAAGAGAATGAGGTACACAAAGCAACCCCTTCTTTCTTACTTGCATGAACACCTTAGTGTGAGAAGTGTTCAATAGGTAAATTGCCTACAAGGGAGTGCCCAATCCCCCCTTGGTTTGTTATTGCAAGGTTGCTTTGGATTATTCAACTGTGAGCTTCTTTCTTTCTTGGTAGCCTTCTTAGGCTTTGAGATTTTTCTTCTTTTTTTTTACAATCATAAATTTCATTATTATATGTCAATTGGACTCTTTAGTAGCTCAGGGAATGTGGCAAGAGGTCGCGTGATGACCAAGTAAAAGAATTTTGAAAGTTGGATGCTGCAAATATAAGCATTAATCAAAACAAGTAAACTTGGGTTTGCCACCAATCTTACTTCATTATTGAATTGTTTGATATAACTGGTTTGGGACTCACTCCATTTGCCTTATGGCTAAGAGAGAGGTGATAGGTTCCTTTGGTAATTTGTAGTTAGTAAAGTTGAGCTTGAACTCCTTGACAAGTTGTCTGAAGGAGGAAATTAATTCTGGAGGTAGCTTTGAGAATCATTCCCTTGCTACCTTTCTAAGAGTTGTTGGGAAAGTACAACATATAGAAGAATTTATCATCCCAAACAATGTCATCTAGGAGGTAATAATGACTATATGCTAGGTGGGATCAGAGCTCCCTTCATAAAGCTCTAGGGATAGCAATCTAAATCCCTATAGGATTTGTTCCTCCATAATACTCTTAATGAAGGAAGACCTTAGGTAGGGATCGAATTCAAGCTGCTTTCTCTACTTTATCTCCTTTTTTATTTCTTCTAGCCATTGGTCCATCTTGAAGAGTTGGACTTGTACATTAGGAGGGAGCTTGGTCGATTGAGCGATTGACTCTTTCGATCCCTCTACATCTTGAGGAAGGTTGTTAAGAGGATTGTGAGAGGAGTGATTTGAAGAATTATTTTCTTGAGATAGATTGGTTGTAGGGGAATGCGACTCTACCATTAAGCTTGGGGCTTAAGTTGGTGGTGGAATTAGAGCTGAGAAGTGAGAAGTGTGTGGAGTCGAGTGTGACTCTTATTATGCTAATTAGACTAATTGCATATGATAAGACGTCACATCCCAAATTTATAAAATAATAAATAATAATTTTATTATTCATAATTTATAAAAGATACTCTTTTTAACCTTTGTAAATTCAAATCCTTGTCTTTACAATTATAAATATTTTATTAACTAGAAAAAGGATCATATCTTCTTGATAGGGCCACAAGTGATAAAAATATCTCTTCCACCCAAGTCTTAGATCTATTACAATGTAGTAGATTACTCTAATAATAAATATAAATAAAACATATCAGTAACCATACATGCTAATAGGAACCTTAAAAAATCATAAAAATAATCTTCAATATTCATAAAACATATATAAATATTTATAATTTAATATAAAATGATAATATATTGATTCATTATAAAACTCATGCATCACAAAAACAATGATAATTCTTATGTAATAAATAAAATTATACATCGATCACATGTAACACATATATAATAGTCAAATAACAAATATGTACATCACATCCGATGGTGTACTCTCCCAATAGTGGATGGAAAGACATTCTCTATGGGATAAATTTCTCCTAACAGCGGATAGAGAAAACTCATATCATACTCCTAACAGTGGATGGAGAAGTGAGGACATATTCCTCTCAATAGCAAATATAGAAATCGTCTAACCATCACGTCTAACGACCTGCTAATCCTCGAAGAGAATTACCCTACCTGCTCTCAGTAAAGATACATAAATAACTATGATCATTCATTTATATTCATACATTTATTCACGCATGTGTCTAAAAAATAATATGATAAAATATTATGAGATACCATGCTTGATAGAACCAACTCATTCATTCACTATATCGTATAGTGTTAGCCCAAACCCAACTAGCCCATATGAATCTTGGATAAGTCACATGCATCACACATGTCTATCTCAAGTAATAAGTTGGGTTTAGATACGATAGGCTAGATAGAGGAGTGATGATGTGGTAAGCGCCAATCGTATAGTTGGGCAGACCTAACTTCACAGAGGAGGTTAAGCCTTACTCACAAGTTGGGCTGAGCGTTACCAATAAACTATGTCATGCCTAACTTACAAGTTGGGTTGTGCCTCAACACATGAGTTAAGGTCATGTTTAACCATATGGACTTGGTCACACTTTGTCACATGATCTAGATCATGCTTAGCTACATGGATTTTATCATATCTTGTCACATGGACTTGCTCCTACCTAACTACATAGGCTAGGTTATATCTTGTCATATGGGCTAAGTTGTATATTGTCATATAAATTGGATTATACATGACCATATGGGTTAAGTCATGCCTAGCTACATGGATTGGGTTATATCGTGCCACATAAGCTAAGTCGACCAGGTCTAACATAAACTTAACTCTAGTTAGACCCCATTTAGACTCCTATTATCAAATTAGATTTTAATATTTTAAATTATAAAAAATAATTAAAATCTATGAATTAAAAAATTTAAATTTATGATCTTAGATTTAAAATTGATTAACTCATACAAATTCACACATAATTCTAGAAACATAAGTACATCTTAAAATTCATTTAAGTTTAAAAGATTATTATAATTTAAATAATCATTCTAAAATCACAAATCAATTATCATCATAAATTTTTTAAATAAAATATTATCATATATCAAAAAATTAATAATAATCATAATATCAAGATTTTAAAATATGAAACAAAACTAGCTATAAAAGAATAAAAAATCTTATCTTTCCCTAACGAAATCCTCTACTTAATCCTCCCATTATGCCCGATGAGAAATTAGGGAGGAGGAGCCCCTTTATATAGAAGAAGATGAGATCTCCTTTCAGTAAATATTTAATTTTTATTTTTAATTTATTTTTATTTTACATTCACACATAAAGATATAAATATAATATTTATTTCTTATGATTTACACATAAAAATAGAATATATACTATTTACTTCCTAAAAATTATATCACTCATTAGGAGATAAATCAATTAATAATTTAATTGATTAGTAAAATTTTTAACTTATCCACATGATTAAGAAAATTAATTTAATAATTTTCTTAACCATATTATACAAACATGAAAGTTAATAATAAAGTAATATATTATTTATAGTAATTAATTTATATTAAGGTAGAAATTATCAATGAGTATATAAAGAGTTATAGGCCGAAACACTCATGTCAAGGATTGGATCTATGGCGAATTAGTATCATCATGGTACAATCGACGAAAGAGTAAAGTATTTGATAGTTGAAAGGTTGAGGGAGCAGGTCCAACAGAAGGTCTATGCTAAATTGGTCTTGAAAGAATTGTGATTAGTAGATTTGCCAATGGGGCGTTCGGCATAGTTGGGCCTAAGTTCATTGTCCATTCGACTCGTTAGGCTCTTTGAAGCATGGATAATCCCATGAAATTTTTCTAAAACATTTTGGTAGCCCTCATTCTAGCACAAATCTACTAGTACAGATTTTGGTTGTCCAAGTTAGGATAATAATTATTATCTAACCAAGGTTTTGTTCGAAGTCAATCTCAATTCGAGTCATTGTTTGTAAAACATCGAGCTTATAAAACTAGGTTTGGGGCATTCTAGACAAATGTCCCTCTAATAATCAAGTCATTTTTAGAGTAGTTAGCCAATACTAAGAATGGAGCGTTTGTGTGTGAGTATGCTTAGGATCCCTTTTGTAGGTGACCGAAGACGATTACACATAGAATCGCCGATAACAAGAAGGGAATATATAGTATTATAGATGGAGGTATGGGGTGATGTTCATTACATCTAATGCCTATGTTGGCTAACTACATCAATCAAAGGGGTCGAACGAATAATCTTTTGGTTATGTATATCCATAATGATTATATATTGCCTGATTTAATCACTATATAATGGTATTATGTGATTTACATGACTCATGATGATTGATTGATCAATTGTCACATAATAATTATGTATTTTTTTTAATGATCCTATACATATAACACTTTAAACGAAAAGAATAATTAAAAGTCTATTTTTTGTTAGGGATGGAGGAGCAAGGAAAACAATAAAAATAAAATACTACGATATAATTAAGAGAGAATGTTCTTAATCAAGAAAACTGATGTAGTATTAAAACAAAAGGAAAGAGATAGAACACTTATAAGATTTACTCAAATGCACATCTATCTTGCTTCATAAATTATGGTCCTATTTATAGGACCTAGTGGTAACTACCTCACTCCATCATGTCACCCATGATTGAGTTAGGTGTTGGAACTACCCTATAACTTCTAGATCATGGGCCACTTCTTAGAACATACCTATAACTACATAGAATATGACAACTATCTAGATAACTACTATAAATCAATTCTCAACACTCCCGCTTGATTCATAGTTACATACACCGATTTGAGACAAAATAAATATGCTTTTGTACTGGAAGTGACTTGGTAAGTATATCCATAACTTATTCATCTGTGCTACAATACTTCATTGTTATAGCTCCATTTGCTACAAGATCCCGAATGAAATAATAGTGTATCTCTATATGCTTCGTTCTTCCATAAAATGTTAGATTCTTTGTCATTATAATTGTAGCTTTGTTATCACAAAATATTTTCATTGCTTCTATTTGTTTTTGATGAAGATCTTCAAGAAGTCTTCTAAGCCATATTGCTTGACAAGTTGCTGATGTTGCAACTACATATTCTACTTCTGATGTTGATAAAGTAGTTGTTGCTTGCTTCTTTGAACTCCAAGATATAGCTCCTGATCCGAGGCTAAAAATATTGTCTGAAATATTTTTTCTATCATCCAAAGCTCCTACCCAATCACTATTAGTGAAACCAAATAATTTACATTTAAAATTATTTGAATACCAAATGCTATAATCTATAGTTCTAGCAAGATAACGCAGAATTCTTTTAATAGCTTCGGGATGATATTTGTTGGGGCTATGCATAAACCTGGATACTACACCAATAAAAAAGATAATATTTGGTCATGCATGAGTTAGATAAATCAAACCTCCAACTAAACTTCTGTAGTATCTTGCATTTGTCAAATATGTACCATCTTCAAGTTTCAGTTTTTCATTTACATTCATAGGTGTTGCTACAACTTTGTAATTAATCATGTTAGATTTTTTGAGTAGATCCATTGCATACTTTCTTTGTGAAATAAAAATTCAATCTGATCCTTGCTTCATTTTCAACCTAAGAAAATATTGCAGTAGACTTAGATATGATATTTCAAACTTATTCATCATAGATTTTTTAAATTCTACCACAAAAGAGTTAGATGAACCCATATATATAATATCATCAATATAAAGGTAAACTATTAGAATATTATGTTCACCTTCATTCTTTAGATAAAGAGTAGGTTCATTATTGCTCCTCTTAAATCTATTTTGATGAAAATAATAATCAATTTTACTGTAACATGCCCTTGGAGCTTGTTTAAGCCCATAAAGAGCTTTCTTTAGCTTATACACCTTTTTTTACGTCCTTTAACCAAAAAACCTTCAGGTTGAGTAACAAAAATTTCTTTATATAAATCCCTATTTAAAAAATAGATTTAATATTAAATTGATAAATAGGCCAACTCAAGTGAGTGGCTAAAGCTAAGAAAGTTCTCATAGTTTCAAATCTAGTAATTGGAGAAAAAGTATCATCAAAATTAATACCTTGTTGTTGTGAATATCCTTTTGCTACAAGTTGAGCTTTATGCTTTTGGATACTTCCATCTGCATTATATTTTATTTTGAATATTCATTTCAATCCAATAGCTTTCTCTTTTTTTACTAGATCCATTACCTCTAAGGTTTCATTCTTCTCAATTGACTTGATTTCCTCCTTCATTGCTTTTTGTCATTTCTCTTTTTTATCTACTTCCTTAAAAGCTATAGGATCTGAAATAAATAAAGCAAATGTTGAATCATAAATTTCTATTAGTGATCTGAATTTTCTTAGAAGGGTTTCATTTAAGGAATCAAAATTTGAACTACTACTGAGTGAGGTTAATTATGAACTTGTTAGAGCAGGATCTGTTACTTGATTCTATGGAGTATCTAGTTTTGCTGGAATCTGAGTTTGTGTTTCACCTTCTTGGGACTTCCAATTCCAACTTGACATTTCATCAAACACAATATTTATGCTAATAATAACTTTACCACTAATAGGATTATACAATCGATATGCTTTGGATTGTAAAGAATAACCAATTAAAATATATTTTTTATATTTTTCATCAAGCTTGTGATGATTTTATGAATTTACTAAGCATAAGCAATATAACCAAAAATTCTTAGATGGCTCATACTTGGTTTTATACTATACCAAGCTTCAAAAGAAGTTCGATTCATAATAGCCTTTGTTGATAAAATATTTAATAAATAAACTGCTATTGCAATTATTTCTGCCCAAAGCTGATTTGGAAGATGCTTTCCTTTAGGTAAACTTCTTGCCATTTCAACGATAGTTCGATTTTTACATTCAGTTAAACCATTTTGTTTTGGTGTACATGGTGTTGTCAATTCCCTATGAATACTATTTTCTTCACAAAAAGAATTAAACTCATTAGATAAAAATTCACTACCTCTATTTGTCCGAAGTATCTTTATGCATCTACCACTTTGCCTTTCTACAAGTGCCTTGAATTTTTAAAAATTATCAAATATTTTAGTTTTTAATTTTAGAAAATATACCCAACTCATATGGCTATAATCATCACTAAATAATAGAAAATATCGACTTCCACCAAATGATTTTATATTCATAGGTCCACATAAGTCAACATGAATTAATTCAAGACAATCAGTTGCTCTCCATGCTTTTCCAACATGAAATGGTTTTTTTACTTTGTTTACCTTAAATACATCCTTCACATACATCAAGAGTATTAATTTTGGATAATCTGAAAATCATTTCTTTTTACTTTAACAACTTTAACCCATTAATGTTAAGGTGTTCATATCTTAAATGTCATAAATTAGACTCATTCTTGTGAGTTGCAACAAGAGCATGCTTTTTAATATTTGAAACATCAAGTGGAAACATCTTATTTTGCATCATGCAAACATTTACTATAATTAAACCAAATTTTATATCTTTAATAGTGCATGAACCATCATCAAATATAACCCATTAATGTTTGCATCATCCATCATCTATAAGTTGTCTAACACTTAACAAGTTATGTGATAAACTAGGAACAAAAAAAAATATTATCAAGGTATTTTACCTTTCCCTAACTTATTTTCACCTCAATTGTTCCTTTTCTTTTCACTTAATTTGCTTATTATCTCTAAGTCTAACCTTCAACTTGTAAGTTTCATCAATATCTCTAAATATTGATCTTATGCCTGACATATAATTAGAATATCCACTATCTAAAAATCAAATATTATTTGAGATATCATTAACTTATGAACGAGTCATAAATAACTTACTATTTTCTTCATTTTCCTTCACATAGCTTACTTGCTTTTCTCTTTTCCAGCAATTTACTTTCATATAAACAAACTTTTTACAATAATGATATTGAATTTTACTCTTATAGTGTTTTTTTATAATTTGATTGCTTTTGTTTATTATGCTCATCAAAGTGTCTTCTTTCATTTCCTCTACTACGAAATCCTCCTTTGCCACATCCTTTTCCTATTGAATTTTTATCTTCTTTTGAAGTAGAAGACTCTCCCTAAACCTGAAATGTTTTTTCTTCACTTTTCTCAAGTGACCTGTTCAACCTTACTTCGTGTGCTTGCAAGGAACCCATTAGTTCACCAAATGAAAATGTAGATAAATCTTTTGACTCCTCAATTATGGCAACAACATGATCAAATTTTAGAGTTAAATTCTCAAAACTTTTACAACAATTATATGATCATGAAAATATTCACCATAAGATTTTATTTGACTAACAATTTCAATCACTTGAGAAAAAAAATCTTGCATCGATTCATTGCTTTTTTTAAGCAAAATTTCAAACTCATGACGAAGGGTTTAAAGTTTTACCGTAATCACCCTTGATGAGCATTGAAATTCATTTTGAAGTATCAACCAAGCTTGCTTTGAGGTTGTCGTTCCTGTAATTCTTAAGAAGATTATCTCATGTACAGCTTTTTGAATGAAGAATAATGTCTTTGAGTTTTTCTTTCTCTTCTCCCTCAGATTGGTTTCTTCATCTGGATCTACATATCTATTCTCTATTAAGTCCCAAAGATCTTAAGATTTGAATAGAATCTTCATTTTGATACTCCAAAATTTATAGCATTTGTCCAAGGAGATGAGAATAAGGGGTTGAGATATGGAATTACCATTGAAAGTCATAATGCCTAGTTCAAATTGAAATAAAGCTCTGATATCACAAATGTTGGGGATAGAAGAGCAAAGAAAATAATAAAAACATAATACTATGATGCAATTAAGAAAGAATGCTCTTAATCAAGAAAATCAATGTAATATTAAAACAAAAGACAAGAGATATAATAGTTACAAGATTTACCCAAATACACATCTATCTTGCTTCATGAATTATGGTCCTATTTATAGGACCTAATGGTACCTATCTTAATCTATCATATTACCCATGATTGAGTTAGGTGTTGGAATTACCCTATAACTTTTAGATCATGAATCATTTCTTACAATATATCTATAACTATCTAGAACATGATAATTATTTATATAATTACTATAAATTAATTTTTAATATTTTTATTATTGTATGAAAATAACAAAACCTCCAATACTCACAAAAATTATATCCAATCTTCACAAAGATTCTTTGGTCCTTCGTAGATTTCGAGCCATATCTTTCGAGCCATATAAGTGCATTACATGGCTACGTCACTATCCATATCCAGTGCGCTAACCTCGGGCGAAAGCATCACAGTGGTCTTTATACGTGATAAATGTGTTCTTGAGCTTCGTGTACTGACTGTACTTCGTGCTGCCGGTCCACATACGAAGATGGAGATGAGAACAAACGTCGAGGCTGACTACTGACACATATATTTCAACCGACACATCATGATCCAATTAAGTGTTCATGTAGCTGATGGTGGCTAGTGAGATGACCCATCCATTTATATGTGCTGGCTTCATTCTCTTGAAGTATGCAGGCGTCTTTTTGCCGACAACCACAACAAAGCAGGTTGTCCCACAAGAACAGTTTGTCATCAATTACACAAATTCTCTCTTGATGTTCTTAAGAAAGCAGGTGAGGTGATTTATTTGATGCGAGTTCTTTGACTTTTGCACCTATTATCTATATTTTAAAATCTCTATTCTCTGACGAAGAAATGTTAGACTTACTATGTGAAAAGGATCCCACGTCGATTCATTGATCATGATGTTCTTGAGATTGATTATTCGTCATATTTTGCTAGTTTTTCATCATTTACATCACAAATATTTGAGAGTTCTATATGAAATTTATTGAAAATTTTTCTTTTGTATCTAAATTCTCAAAGTTTTCTTTCATGGTACAAGTTCGTAGGTCAATGTTTAATTAATAATTGTATGATGTATTTTCCTTTAATTGGGTATTTTGCACTTAGATTTCGTTCATACATCTAACATTACCTGGCATCCTTTGGAACTTTGTCAAGTTAGGTTTGGATAAACTTTTTTCTGTCCTGCAAGCAGAAATAAATCTCTTGGGGTGAAAGCAAACCAGAAAAATGCAGAACTCGATTGAGTCATGAAAGATCCATTTCCTCATGGTGGCTCTCAAAAATTGAGGTCAAATCCTATGATGACAACATGGCATATCTGCATCATCGTTTATATTCTATAAATGTTGGCATCAAAACCAAGTTTTTATTTTTATGCTTTGCAACAAGTAATTATCTTCTTTGAATATTGGGATTGTCAACAAATATCCTAAAACAACGTCAGTATTACTACCCATCAACTCCAATAAAAAAATACCATAGCTCGATGATATCACTTGTTGAAAAATAGATCAAGACACAAGAGAAGAAAGATACTCAAACATTGATAATCTAAATGTTATGGATAAAAGAAAATTGATTAAAGAACCATAAGAGCTATGTAACACCTCTACTATTGTTTTGTCAATTTGATATACACTTTTGGGCTAAACCCGTGAAAACTCCTCAATAGTTTACTACTCGTATTCTTTATCTAGTTTAAAGTGGCAATGTCAGTCTCCTAAATAGAACTCAACCTAATAATCTTTTAATTAATTTATTTCTCATGATACTATAGACTAGCATTATCTCTAATGAAATATCATGTCTCTATATAGTCTTTGTTGTTGAATTGGTAAATATTTTAGGTTTTTTGGAGCTAGTGTACCATCAAAAGATGAGCTAATGTAAACATCTCATGTATATTTAAGTTTTGGTAGAGAGAGAGGAGATGTGAGGAAATACTGTCGAGTTTCTCTCTAGGAGGTCTATATAATTTAAAAGAAAAGATATAAAAAAATTTTCGGAATTTATATGAAAAGATCCATTGATTTCATATAAAAAATTTAATTTTTTTTTTATCAATGTAGATAGGGAGTAGCAAACCATGTTAATCTTATATTGATATTTTGGTGTGTAATTTTTTATTTGAGAGATGCTGTCTCCCCCAGTATTTGTTTTCTTCCCATCACAAGATGATAACAATTTCCTCCATGACTGCAGCCATGTAAGAAATACGCTGACCTGGCCATGTGATGCATCATACGATGACATGCATGAATGGGTGTCATCACATACACATGCGCGAATGGGGAGCACAGCTATTCTGACATTCCTGTGGGGTGTCCCCTGGAGTTGGTCTCCAGTGTCTGCAAGGAGTCAGGTGACAACAACGTGAGCTTTTCATGTTGTGTATGAACGTTCCCGTGTCCTCGTTCATGCCCTACGCAGAGTTAGACTAATTATTTGCATGTCCGTTACTTCAATGCCATCCCACGCCAAATGTTCAGAAGCTCTGATAGGGAGGTATTGGCCCATGGGACAAAATGTTAGGATTGTGTTAGCAAGAGATTTGGGCCTTGTAACCCAAATTAGCATTTACTAGGATGCAATTTCTATTATTGCATTAAGGTTGATGGCATCTTATCAGCAACTGATGTAAGTAATAACATCGCTGTTCATACTCCGTGGGTAGGTCGTAGTAATCAATGGTGAACGAAGGCATCATCGTGCAGCACATAAAACATTAAGATCATAAAGAGGAAACATGTTTACTTCTTAGCTGATTCTCGGTGGCACAAAGATCATCCAGAAAGAATCTAAGAGAGCAGCTCTTCTTTTTCATGTCTATATTATCTTCCAATGGAAAATTTCTGCATCGATATGATATAACATTTAATGATGCTTACATCCAAATAGGAGCAGTTCTACTTCACGTGTGATATTGTGCAATAATGTCTTCAATTTATATCTACTCGACGTCTATATGTCAAGTTCCCTCAAGGAAACAACTAAAAGAAAAGATTAATTAATTTTTTTTGAAATCAAATTATATTCTATTATATGATTCTTTTCTTGTTAAAATAGTGGTTAAAAGAGAATGGCGATATCGCGATAGTAGTAAAAACATTGTCATCATGGATAATAACATCAACTCTCTTTTGCCACCTGCATAAATAATCACAGATCAGACGATAATAAGTTCTTTTAATTCTCATTGTTGTTCGATTCTTAGGGCTTAAACAGAGAATAAATCAACTGGTGCATTTACTCAATCGGTCAGAGCATTCAGGCTGGAGACAATTTCTATTGAGCAGTTTCGCACGGGTGCATAATTAACATCCTTGTGATCTTTGTTTGCAGGTTATTTTTATGTAACATTCCAAATCTCTAATATTATTATGTGATATAACTTGCTTCATTAGTAATTAAATAGACGCTTCGATGCAACCAAAAGTCACACTAGAGATATGAGTAGCAACTTCACACCCAAGTTTTATGATTTATAGAAGAGCTGAGTCTGCCTGCCTCGATCTTGATAATATACCAAGTTAAGCTCCCTTGGAAACATTTCAGTTCAGATCTTTTAATCAGGCTTCTCCGCTTGGTCCAAAATGACATGGGAGGCAGCATGAAGAAGAAGGCGGTATCGTCTTCGGGCATCTTATTTGCGAAGTGGAACAATGCAGATGAGAAGCTTCGTGGTTGGTTGGTGTTAGTGTCAAATTTGATTTATCAATCTGCTATAGTAAAATTTGATCATCAAGCCATTTCCGAGAGAAGTTATTTTAGAATCCCAAACTCATAATGGTATTGTCTAATGCAGGAGTTTGTAAGTCGTTACAAAAAATATTGATTGTAAATGTTATTGATGTCTCAATTAATCTGATTTTGTTTTGGATTGTGTGCATAGGAGTCTTGAGGTGACTGAGAATGTGGTTCATGTTGGGCTGAGAGTCCAGTTCAGTCCATATGGGCTTTAGCAACCCATGGCCCATAACCCTTCTCTTATTAACCCTAACCCTAACCCTAACCTAATCTCTAATGATATATAGGGGCTAGGTGGTTACGAAATTAGTAGATCAAATATCGCAGCAAAGGGCAGCAACTTGGCAGCAATATTAGGGATTCAAAGAGAGGAGAAAATGGTAGAAAAACAAGAGAAAAAGAAAGGGAAGAAGACAAGGAAAACTCAAAAATTGTTCTCACTCATCCAAACAGCTTTCTCATCTCAAAGTTAGATCGATCTATAGTGAGTTTTTCTGTGATTGCTTGAGCGAGGTTTTGGATATTGTGCACAAAGGACGTGATCCTTGTATCCCGCTTATTCTCTTGTGATTGTTGCTTGGGTTTTGGGCAAGAGATTCGAGAATTATACATTCATTATTTATATAGTGGATTTTCTCTGGTTTGCCCCGTGGTTTTTACCCTTCAATTTGAAGGGGTTTTCTACGTAAATCTTGGTGTTCTATTTGATTGTGATTTCTGTTTAATTCCGTTGTGTTACGGCCTGCTAGTATTTGTTCATAAACAAAAGTGATTGTTTGTTGCCTATCCTTTTTATTTCCTCATCAACTGGTATCATAGCAAGGTTTTGGTGATTTAACTTTTGTATTTGAACATGGAGGCTGGTAATGTTTCTCGCATGATTAGTTTGAACGGAAACAATTGGATGATATGGAAACCAAGAATGGAAGATCTCTTGTATTGCAAAGATTTGTATGGACCTTTGCAAGGGGATAGTGAAAAACCCACAACTATGACAGATGATGAGTGGAAGAGATTAGATCGAAAAACAGTTGGGTTTATTCGACAGTGGCTCGATGATAGTGTCTTTCATCATGTTTCTACTGAAAGTTCTACATATTCTCTTTGGAAAAAGTTAGAAGGTCTCTATGAAAGAAAAACAACGGGCAACAAAGCTTTTTGATCGTAAAACTTGTGAACCTAAAATATAAAGAGGGTGCTTCTATTGCTAGCATTTGAATGAAATACAGAGTATTACTAACCAGATTATCTTCTATGAAAATGTCTCTTGATGATGAGTTGCGAGCATTGTTACTTCTCGATTCATTGCCAAAAAGTTGGGAGACACTTGGTGGTTTCCCTCGCATCTGCGCCGGATGGTATTATTACCATGAGTCAAGTAACAAGCGGTTTGTTGAATGAGGAGTTGAGAAGAAAGACCTCAAGAAGATCTCAGATTGATTCACGAGCACTTATCTCGAAAGAACAGAGGAAGGTCAAGGTCTAAAGATAGAAGCGAGTTCACGCATAGGTAGAAGCAAGTCAAGATCAAGGAAAGATATTGTTTGCTATAATTATGGTGAGAAAGGACATTATAAAATCGGTGTAAGCAACCTAAGAAGAGCAAGAAAAAGGGAAAAGAAGTGGAGTCTCAGAGTCAAAAGAAAATACCACAACTACGGTGCGGGTTGGTGATTATTTGATTTTGTCTCCATCTCGATGATATTTTTTCTTGCGTGTGTCGAGATCTCGAGTGGATAATTGACACAGGAGCTTCTTATCATGCTACACCACGGAGGAGTTTTTACTACGTGCAGTCCGAAAATTTTGGTGTTGTCAAGATGGGCAACCATGGCACAGAGACATCATTGGCATGGGTGACATCCATATAAAGACCAATCTTGGATGCAAATTGGTGCTTAAGGATGTGAGGCATGTGGTTGACTTGAGGTTGAATCTAATTTCAGGTTGAAGATTAGATGATGAAGACTATGATAGTAGGTTTCACAGAGGCGTGGAAACTCAAGTAAGGGTTCTCTTGTTATAGCTAATGGAAAGAAATGTCACACTTTATACAGGTTGCGAGGCTAAAGCTTGTGGTGAGCAGTTAAATGCCACAGAGAAAGACTTCAGCATGGAGTTGTGGCATAGGCGATTGGGACACATGAGCGAGAAAGGATTGCAAGCTCTTTCCAAGAGAGAGGTATTGCCTGACCTCAGAGGTATAAGTTTGAACCCTTATATCGATTGTTTAGCTGGTAAACAACATAGAGTTTCATTTGCTAGTCCTGCTTTGTCTAGAAAAATACATGCCTTGGACCGTGTTTATACAGATGTATGTGGTCCTTTGAGGACAAAAACTCCTAATGGTTCTACTAATGTTCCTGGCATTAGTGGTGCACTTTACTTTGTTACATTTATAGATGACTATTCCAGGAAAGTTTGGGCTTATGCTTTAAAGACCAAAGATCAAGTTATTGGTGTCTTCAAAGAGTTTCATGCCAGAGTTGAAAGGGAGACAGAAAGACAGTTGAAATGCATAAGATCAGATAATGGTGGTGAGTATACAGGATTGTTTGATGATTATTGCAGGTCACATGGCATCCAAAGATGAGATGACAGCTCTGGTACACCTCAAAGATAATGCAATTGCGAGAGATGAATCGCACCATCATGGAAAAGATCGGATGTATGCTTTCACGGTAAAGCTACCCAAAAGGTTTTGGGATGAAGCTTTGAGGACTACAGATTGATGTGATCAACTTATCTCCTGTCTGACCCTAGATCGATGTTGCGAGCATGTTTGGTCGAGGAAAGATGTTTCCTATAAGCATTTGAGAGTATTTGGTTGTCGTGCATTTGCACATATTCCGAATAATGAAAGGTCTAAGCTGGATGGTAAGACAAAAGAATGTATTTTTCTTGGCTACTCACATGATCAATTTAGTTACTGAGCTTTGGGATCCGAAAAGCGAGAAGGTGTTTAGAAGCGAGAGATGTGATCTTCTTTGAGGATCAAACCCTTGAGGATTTGAAGAAGAAGGCACCACCAAGACTTCTGCGAAGGATTAGCGGTGTGACCCAGTTGTTCCTCCAAAGATATCGGGGTGATGGGGAGATGTGCGGGAAGATGGTGTACTGATCTAGATATTAATCTCTACTGCGGGACATGTTGAGCAAGAAGAAGTTGAGAACACTTCCCGCAGAACCTCAATTGAGAAGATCTTCTAGACAACGTCGACCTTCCGAAGATACTCTGAGATGAGTATGTTATGCTTCTTGATCTGCAGTGAACCAGAGAGTTACCAGAAGCGATTAAAGTGAGCGTAAAAATGTGGCTAGTTGCTATGCGGAAGAGAGCGGGAGATGTGTCGGCAGGTTGGTCGGCATGATTTACACTTTGAGTCATGGGATAGCCTCCCTTATGGGTTTGAAGGGGAGTTGTTGGGTGAGAGTCCGAGTTCAATATATGGGCTTTAGCAACCCATGACCCATAACCCTTCTCTTATTAACCCTAACCCTAACCAAATCTCTAATGATATATAGGGGCTAGGTGGCTACTGAAATTAGTAGATCAAATATCGTAGCAAAGGGTAGCAACTTGGCAAAGCAATATTAGGGATTCAAAGAGAGGAGAAAAGGGCGAAAAATAAGAGAAAAAAAGGGAAGAAGACAAGGAAAACTCAAAATTGTTCTCACTCATCCAAACAGGTTTCTCATCTCAGGTTAGATCGGATCTACGGTGAGTTTTTCTCGTGATTGCTGAGCGAGGTTTTGGATATTGTGCACAGTGACGTGATCCTTGTATCCCAGTTATTCTCTTGTGATTGTTGCTTGGGTTTTGGGCAAGAGATTCGAGAATTATACATTCATTATTTATATAGTGGATTTTCTCTGGTTTGCCCTATGGTTTTTACCCTTCACGTTGAAGGGGTTTTCCACATAAATCTTGGTGTTCTATTTGATTGTGATTTCTGTTTAATTTCGCTGTGTTACGGTCTACTAGTATTTGTTCATAAACAAAAGTGATTGTTTGTTGCCTATCCTTTTTATTTCCCCATGATATCCATCAAGGAATTAATCAATACAAAGATCGAAATTGAGTGAGATGTTCGATCAAATCCCTCCATTGCTTAAGTCAGAACTAAGATGAAAAATAGGATCACGAGTGAATAATAATTAGTGAGTTTTATAGTAGATTGGACCTAGAGAAGTATTATTCTACAGCATAAATATAATATTCTCTCTTGAGGCTAATGCTTAAGTGGTTGCCGTGCTAATTGGACCTTGTCCCTTGAGTTAATCGAGCCACCACATGGATTTGAGGAAAACTACCAAATATGCTTCTAATCATATTTGAGTCGAATGATATTTTCATTTGAATTTGACATTGACATGATAAATATCGATAAATTTTAATTATTAGGATACAAGAGAAATGTTTGGCTTCAAAGAAAATATTTTACATAACCGGTAACACGAGTATTTTAGACCACCAGGTTACATTGTTCCCTTTTTTTTTTTGTTATTTTGTTCTCTTCTGCTATTTTGCTTCACCAACCCGTTCAGAGCCACACGAGTGGGGCAATGGTTACGTTGAAGTCATGATGAGAAACCCGGCGGCCATCATTAACTGTAGTCCTTGTTGGAAAGTATCACCGGTTTGATCATAAAATATAACCCTGAAATCACCGTTCCACCGCGCCGTCATCCAAACGCAGATCCAAGTGCAACTCCGTGTGTGTCCAATAAACGAAGAGGGAGGAAGACGATCAGTGAACAAAATGGAAGGCCTGACGACACACGGCATGCCAAGTTTAACATGACTAGACCTCCATTCCCACGAGATCTTTCTTCTCCCACCGGGGATGGTACCGGCGGCCATCATTAACTGTAGTCCTTGTTGGAAAGTATCACCGGTTTGATCATAAAATATAACCCTGAAATCACCGTTCCACCGCGCCGTCATCCAAACGCAGATCCAAGTGCAACTCCGTGTGTGTCCAATAAACGAAGAGAGGAGGAAGACGATCAGTGAACAAAATGGAAGGCCTGACGACACACGGCATGCCACGTTTAACACTTGGACTAGACCTCCATTCCCACGTGCGCACATCGGCTCCTCTGGATCTTTCTTCTCCCACCGGGGATGGTATCCCATGGAAGCAATTGTCTTCTGCCATCACTCCATTCCTCGGCCGACAGGGGCGTGTAGCCCACCATGTTGCCTTGCCGCAACCAGATTCCTAGGTCCATCAAAAAATTGTAATACGATCAACGCCACGTTACACACACATGAAACAATAACATCTGGCCATTAAATACCACAACGAGCCTCACACACGTTCTCACCTTCATTTACAAACATTTTCGATATATTTGCCAAAACGACAGCCCTACACATACACATGGATGGTTTGGTCACGATCTCCATGGTAGCACTAGGAAAGCAAACCCACACCACCATCACATGCCCACATGCTTCTCCACTCTGCAACCACCTTACAATCATCTTTTCTGGCTACTTTGCATAGACGCTACGTCTCCACACACCGAGCCATTTCCCTCCCCGCTTCCCCAATTCTTACATTGCATTTGCTCTTCTTTCTGCTCCAAAAAAAAAAACACCCCAAATAACCGGGTCCCAAAAAGAGAAAAGGATCTTTCTTTCTTCGTCGCTTTAGGAAATGTACACTCACTCGCAACCACCTATTTACATTGGGTCCATCACAGGCCTTGGAATCCCGCCACGTGTCCGTTAATAGTGTGACATGCCGGCCGTCCTCGGTTGCCGCAGTAGCTCAATCAACGCCTCAGCCTGTTTTGCTTTCAAGTTAAATTATTTATAATTTAAGGATATTAGAAAATATATAAATATAAGTAAAGTTGGTGCTGACGTGGGAGACAGAGGTGGGATCACGTTCGGTGGTGAGATTACCTTCTCCTTGGCTTTCTTTGTGCCGGACTGGGAGAGAGCGACGAGAGGAGGGATGGCGCCCTCGTGGGCGACCATCTTGCGGTAGATCGCGCTCTCCCGGCAGATCTCGAAGAGGGAGCGGACGGCGATCTCCTTCTGCCGTGGCGTGCCCGTCTCTACCATCTCCACCAGCACGGGAACGCCGTACTCCTCCACCGCCGCCGCCCGGCCCTCCGCCACCTCCACCACCGCGTGCAGCACGAACGCCGCTTTATCGACCATCCCGGATTCCGGGTCGGCCATCAGGTCCAGCAGCGGCCGAACAATCCCGGCCTCGACGGCCCGGATTTTGTTCTCGCGGGAAGCAAGCAGGGTGAAGAGGGCGGTGGCGGCGTCCTTCTTCCCGCGGGGACCGCTGGACTCGAGTAGGGCCACGAGGGGCGGGATGGCGCCGTAGCGGCCGATGGAGGCGCGGAGGTCGTCGAGCTGGGCGAGGCGGAGGAGGGCACAGGCGGCGTTCTCGCGGGCGGCGGGGGTCCCGGTGCGGAGTGCGCGAACGAGGGGTCGGATGGCGCCGGCGGCGGCGATCAGGGCCTTGTTCTCCTCGCAGAGGGAGAGGTTCAGAATGGCGGTGACGCCGTGCTCCTGCAGCAGGGGGTCAGGGTGGGAGAGCAGGGCGACAAGGGGGCCGACCGCGCCGGCAGCGGCGATGCGCAGCCGGTTCTCGGGGTTGTGCTTCGCGAGGAGGCGGAGCTCCATGGCAGCGCGTCGCTGGGACTCGACGGTGGCGGCGGGGGACTCAAGGTCGGAGATGAGCCCGCGTACCACTTCGTCCGAGTAATCAGCGGCGCAGGCAACAAGGAGCCGCTGCAGGCCGCCTCCGCCAGAGGAGGACGAGGAGGAAGATGTGGGAGATCCGTAGGAAGGGAACTCGCCGGAACGATCGCTGTTGCAGTCGCTGAAAGCGCCGGAGCAGTCGCCGCTGTCACTGTAGCTCCGCCCCATGTACCGGTAGTTCGAGGGGATGCCCATCTCCATCTCAATCCGATTCGATTCGGCCCACTCTCGTTCCAATTCAATCAAATAACCGCGCAAGAAAACCGCAAGTTTCTGTTGGGAGGGGCAGCGATGGGAGCCGTCGCTTTGCGTCCGGGAGGAGCAAAACCTCGACGGGGAAGGAGGCAAATAAATTGGACAGCACGTGGGAAGCACGTGAAAAGCAGTGCAGGCTGAGCGGCGTGCGCACGTGGGGTGGCCCGACGCGTGTCGCGTCGGTTTCCGGTCACCGATGGAGTGGGAAGACAGCGACCGAGCGACCACCATCCTATCTCTCCGTTTGTCACGGGTGAGAAAAGTTATCCACCCACTCTCGGACTTACCGCTCCTCGCTTGCCATTTCTTCTGATTCCGATTCATATTACTTCATCTTTGCTGGCGTTGATCACTGTTTGGTCCCCAAAACACAAAGATTTAGTTGGTAAGGAGTATAGCTCAAGATTTAATGCACGTAAGGTGGTGTGTCTTTGTGCCCAACACTCTCTCAGTGGGTGCCTTGGTCAAAAGCATAGCACAAAAGCAACTCCATCCAAGTTCATTTAAATAATACTTTTTAATATCATCAAAATATTTGGTTATATATTGACGATGATAAATCTCTTGTGAAGGTGGATATAGTTCCTTGAATCTCAAATATCTTCACCAGAAGAATCTTACTAATATAGTAATATGTTCTCTTCATATAGCAATAAAGGAGATGATTCTACCATTTAATAACTCAACATCGATGCAGCCTTCTTCCACTTATATTTATCCCCTGTACTTGTACTTCCAGTAAGATGGAAGCACACGGACAGTTTTATACGTTTCTTGAAGTACAATTTTCCCATGTCATCTGTTGACAATACAAGAATTAACACGCTGTCTGTGCCAAAGTTAACAGCGCAACAACATATGAGCTGCACATGGCACATCCAGTAAATTAACTCTTCGGTGAACTTCTGAGACATGTCGTGAGACACGTCCAGATCTCTGTTTTCACTCTGGAGGAGGTGCCGCATTGTTTTTCTAATTCCACAAGAGACCTGCACTGGTTTAGAGGGAATTGCCAATCACATTTTGTAACTAGTCCCCGGGAATATTGCTCTTCCGGCATTTGTTGTCAAGGAGCTGCATTTGTTGTCAAGGAGCTGCACCACCTTTGCATTCGGGCTTCAAGGGTGGGACTTGTCAGCTTCCTCACTGTGGTGTTCATGTTCTGTGGTGGAGACTACAGGAGCAATATTGCTCAAAGCCATGGTCCTCGTACGCATGTTCAGAAGAGAAACAAAAGCAGAGGGACAGAACGTGACACAGAGCAAATGGTTCGCTGACAAACGCCTGGATGCGCGCTTCAAATGACATTTTTATGCAGAGTGTCTGCAAGAAAAAGGATTTCGCATATTTGATTGCTTCTTCACAGGCTGCTTTAAGTGAAGATTATATTATGAGCGATGAGTTTAGAAGGAGACTTTGATAAGATGAAAAGTAATTGTATAAGTATATGTTGATCAATACAGTAGGAGGTCTATTTATACAGATTAAGAGGGAGGATTTTCCTCAACAACTAAAGAGATTAGGGAGGATTTCCCTCAACAACTAGAGAGATTTCCTTATATAGTTGGAGGAAATCTTATCTACTATCATGCCCCCGCAAGTTGGTACTCCTGTCAAGGATGTCAATATTGGATCGATGTAATGAAAATAATTTACGAGCAAGAGGCTTCGTGAGTGGATCTGCAAGTTGATCAGTCGTATGTATATGAGAGACACGTAGTTGATTTCTGACAACTTGATCTCGCACGAAGTGGAAGTCAATGGCGATGTGTTTCATGCGTGAGTGGAACACTGGATTGACACATAAGTAGGTAGCTTCAATATTATCACAATATATTGTAGGAGGAAGGGTAGAGTTGACGTTGAGTTCCTTAAGGAGATTTGTGACCCAATTGATTTCAGTAGTAGCAGTAGCGATGACATGATACTCAGCTTCAGTTGTAGACCGTGCGACTGTCTTTTGCTTCTTAGAACTCCAACTGATAGGATTAGCTCCAAGGAAGACAATATACCCTGACGTAGAAGTTCTATCATCAAAGTTTTCCGCCCAATCAGCATCAACAAAGGCATGGAGATTAAGTGAGGCATGTTTGTGGAGAAAGAGGCCATGATGAAGGGTCCCTTTAAGATACCATAAAATTCGTTTGACTGCAGACCAATGCATAGTAGATGGCTGGTGCATGAACTGGGACAATTTATTGACTCAAATGAGATATCTGGATGGGTGAGAGCTAAGTACTGTAAGGAGCCAAGTACTTATCGGTATTGAGTAGCGTCCGAAGCAGGGCTTCCATCACATAATTTGAGTGATTCATTCGTAGAGAGGGGAGTTGTAACCTCCTTTGCATCCTGCATGTTTGTTTTGGATAATAGATCTTGAATATACTTTCTTTGTGATAGGAGGAGACTGAAGATGTAAATGTTGCTTCAACTCCCGTAGTAACTTAAGGTGCCAAGATCTTTGAGGAGAATCGATCGACCAATTTCTTTAGGAATGTCCGAATCTCCAAGGATCATTGCTCAGTAATAATAATATCGTCCACATATACGAGAAGATATATTATGGTTCTATTTTGTTGTCGTAAGAATAACGAGGTATCGACTTGGAGTTGATAAAACCCATGGATGTTAAAAATGTGCCAAGTTCATTATACCGAGGCTCTTGGAGCTTGACGAAGTCCATAAATAGCCTTTTGTAGCTTGCGGAGATATGCCTTGGATATTGTGGATGCATAAAGCCAGGGGTTCTTTGCATGAAGACATCTTCATTAGAGTCCCCGTAAAAGGCATTATTAACATCCAATTGTCGTATATGCTAGCCTTTTGAGATAGCCAAGCTCAAGATAAGCCGTATTGTTGTTGGTTTGACAACCGGGCTGAATGTCTCTGTGAAGTCAACACCGATCGTTGATGAAACCCTTTGGCAACTAGGCGTGCTTTATATCGAGCAATAGATCCATCTCGGTTCCGCTTAATTCAAAGACCTTTTACACCCGATGATGTTTTGTGTGTGAGAAGAGGGAACTAGGGTCCATGTAGAGTTATGAAGAAGAGCATCATATTCTTCACACATGGCTTTACGCCAAAGGTGTGGAGATTTTTGCGCTGATTAATTGTGGTGGGTTCACTAGCTTCAAGAGAAGAGTTTGTGATGGCATATAGATCAAGAACTTGACGTGGTTTAACAATACCACTTTTGGAGCATGTTATCATATGATGGCTAGGAGCTACGGAAGTAGTAGGTTGGGTTGTTGGCATAGTCGGTGGTGAGTCAGCGAGATCAAGTGGACTAGTCTGTTGGACTTCAATAGCACCTGATGATGTATGTGCGAGGTATTGTTTCATTAATAGGAGAAACTTGTGAAGAAGGGATTGGAGGGGTAGGGAGGAGGTGTTGAGCAGGAGGAGTGTCTTGAGTAGGAGGGTTAGGATTGGATGGTGTTGTGGGAGGTTCATGTGACGGGGTTGAGGAGATGCTCCAGTGATGTGTGTTTGTCGGAGTAGCTTGCATGGTAGAGTACTCAGGATTTTGAAAAGGAAAAGAAGACTCCACAAAAATAACGTGACGTGACAGAAAGACTTTTTGGGATTGTGGCTCGTAGCATCGAAAAGCATTATATTCAAGAGAGTATCCAATAAAAATGCAGGGGCTTAGATCGTGGTGTAAGTTTATGAGAGGCATAAGGACGTAGCCACGGATAACATAGACAACCAAAGACTTTGAGTTTGTGAAAGTTTGGAGGCTTGTGGAATAGTTTCTCAAATGGTGACTTGTATTATAAGACTGGAGTTTGTAAGACTGGAGTGAGCATACGATTAATGAGATAGACAACGGTTTGAAAGGCTGCTGTCCAAAAAGGTGATGGCAACGAGGCCTGATGTAGAAGTGTGAGCCCAGTTTCAACTATATGTTGATGTTTGCGCTCAGTAGAACCAACTAATTAGGGAGTATGAGGAGGTGACTTGAGGTATTGTATACCACAAGCCGCAAGACAGATCGAGGGCTTGATATTCACCTCCGCCATCCGAGTAAACTGCTTTAATGGAAGACGAAGAAATTCTCGACCAACTTTCTAAAGTTGGTAAAGACAAATGAAACTTCATATTTATGACGGAGGGGATATAACCATGTGTACTTAGTGAAATAGTCAACAAAAATAACATAAAAATGAAACTTGTCAAAGAAAGAGTTGGGGCGGGACCCCAAACATCAAAAGTATAAATAATTTCAAAAGGTTTAGAACAAGATATAGAAGATGTGCAAAAGGTAGTCTATGACTTTTATTGCTACGACAAGCATCACAATAAGTTAAAATGTTGCTAGTAGAGGTAGGAAGTAATAATGGGAAAGTAACTTTTCTTTGAATAAGAGATGAGGATGACCAAGACGTCGATGCAACACATCAACTGGAGCAACAGAATCGAGGAGTGAATAGTGGGGTGGGTTATTTGCGAAGCGGATGGCCACTCATAAATGTTGTCTTTGTTCTGGCCTTGGACTAAGGATGCCCCCGTGCTCAAATCCTTGACAAGAAAGGAGTCAGGAAAAAATTCAATGGAGGTATTATTTTGCTTGCAGAATTGAGAGACAAAAATAAGGTTTCTTTTGATGTGGGGTGCACACAAAACATCATCAAGTGTGAATGTTGTGGTGAGTGAATTAAGCATCGTAGAACCAAGATGAGTGATAGGGAGTCCTTTACCATCACCGATGATGACATCCTCATCGCCGCCATAGTTGTTGTGGACAGACAAGTTCTGAAGATCGGAGGTGATGTGATGTGATGCACCAGAGTCCACAATCTAATTGGGTTGACTAGTCATCGGAGTAGTTGTGAGATTGGCTTGAGGCCACTTTGTGTTAGAGCAGAAGTTGAGGTCGAGAGCGATGACTTTCGCGAGTGTCCGATCTTATCACACAACCGACGATGATTCAACGATGGCCGTTGAGTCGGGGCGAAAGTCTTGATGATTATAGGGGATATCACCTTGACGATGAGGATGAAAATATTGATAATGTGGATGAGAGGGGTTTGGTGTGGATCCCATAGGGTCAGGAGGCAACTTTGTTGGACCGTGATTGACGTGCTTATTGTATTGGCTGCTTTTCCTCTTGGATTTATGACTTACTTGAGCTGTGATAGTTGGTCCGAGCAGCCTATTGTCGCGCTTCAAATATGTCTCATAGTCGGTCAACTTGTCATAAAGTTCTTCAAATGATATTGGAGAGTCACGTGCTCGAATTGCGGCTACCAATTCTTTGTATTCATCCCCTAGGCCATTAAGTGTATGAACGAGGACTTCTTCTTCATCGAGGAATGACCTATCAAAGTTAAGTCATCGATGATCACTTTGATATTTTGTAAGTAATTAGCAATAGTACTTCCCTCTTGGTTCACTTTCATCAGATTGGATAAGAGTCCGAGCATGCGAGTACGCGAGCGATTTGCTAATGTCGTTTGCAACTTGGACCATGCTTCGCAGTAGTACATACATGAAGATATTAGTGGGGCGACTGGACCCGGCGGACGAGGCTTGAATGGCTTGGAGGATGAGACGATCTTGACGTAACCACGGTTTGTGAGCTGGATTTGGTATTGGACTAGATCCTCCTGGGCTGTTGAGCACTGCAGGCGGACAATGGAGAGAGCCGTCTATGTAACCTATAAGGTCATATCCAAATAGAAGATTAGAAAATTGGGCACGCCAAGATGCATAATTTCCGCTTTTGGATAACTTGAAAGGAATGAGTGCCGCAACATTGATAGTGATGAGGCTTGGAGGTTGAGAATTGCTATTGTTCCCTGTAGGGACAATGACTGGAGTATTGGAAGTAGATGATGAAGCCATTTGATGATACGATGCGTCGAAGACTCAACCGATGTAGATCACACCGTTCGGTGGAGTTCGGCGGGAGAGAGCGTTCTCGTCAGAAGAGAGTACCGAGGCGGAGATCAGTGGCACTGTCCTGTTTGCGTCACACCGCACGCTCGCTGCGGCGGTTTAAAAAAGCGACAGCGTCAATGGTCACTAGTAGCGGCAATGGTGGAGAAGGGGAAGGAGGCCGCGGATCCTCCGATCTTTGATAGCGCCGCTTCACGCCGCCTTCACCCTCACTGTTGGTGGAAGCTGCGGGCGGTGTTGGCGAGGCTATCTCATTCTTTGTCGAGCGAGAGAATGCTCGCTTCTACCAAGAAAAGGGGCTAGCAATGATAGTGGGCGACGCCGCCAAGGGCTTCTTCCGCGATGCATGGGTGGCGATCTCGCAGATGCGCGGATGCGAATCCGCACGAAGGTAGGGTCGGCGGTTGGGCCGTCCTGCTCTCTATCGGGTGGGGACGGTGGTGCTCACTTTCTTTGGAGAATCTCGACTGGATGAACGTCGTGTACCTGTCGGTGACAACGATTGGATACGGAGATCGATCGTTCAACACGACGTTGGGCGGATCTTCGTGTCCGCTGCGATGGGCAAGGCGTTCCTCTACTTGGTGGAGGCCCGGATCGACAAGAGGCACCGAAGGAGGAGACGGAGGAGCGAGAGGATGTCTTGCCGCAGCAGCGAGAAGAGGAGACGACCAGGAGTGTTGACGCTGTCGTTGGACAGCAGAAAGAAAAAAAACTCTTGCTTAATGCAAGGACTCTGATACCATGATAAGATGAAAAGTAATTATACAAGTATATGTTGATCAATACAATAGGAGGTCTATTTATACAGATTAAGAGGGAGGATTTCCCTCAACAACTAGAGAGATTAGGGAGGATTTCCCTCAATAACTAGAGAGATTTCCTCATATAGTTGGAGGAAATCTTATCTACTATCAGACTTGACCTCAGCTCTGGAGCCGAAAGCTAAACAATTCGTGCTTTCCAATTCTGATCACGAAAGATATGCATCAAGTCTGATCCGTGCGGGTGACTGTAAGTTCTGATGCAAGGATTAAGCTTCCATTTCTTTTTGGTTCTGTTGGGGACCATTTGTCTTTAATATGAATCTTTGCAGGTCAACGAATAATTTAACTGGATTCCTTTCAATTTAATGGGGCAGTACATGTGCTTGCACCGCATGTATCCCAAGCATTAGCAGTTCCAACTAAACTAGTTAAAAGGTTTGGTGATGTTGCTAAACATGTATATGATTAGTCGTCTCCTATCTTAATCAAAGTGAGACCTAATTAATACCAGGAAATGTACTGAGTTATTTTTGTGCAGGGAAGTTATGGTCTCGATCTAATCTCTTGAGCTTATTGAGAGTGCTTTCCTGTTAATAGATTGACAAGGGATTGTTCCCTGGAAAAAGAATCTCAAAACTTCCAATCTTGTGGCTGTGGTGATTATTTGACTTAAATCTCTAAATAATGATTATTCTTTTCTTGAAGAAAGCTAATAGAAGCACAAATGATTATTCTTTTTTTCTTATATACTTTCTTGACAAGGAATTGGCATATTGATTTGGATAACCATAAAACTTTTTTGCTTTTTGGTGCATGCTCTGGAAGAGTCCCCACAAAAAGTTGATGGCTTGAGCATTGTTCAATCGAGAGCATTCTTTCAGTGTCAGTGTCATAGGTCTGCGGTCCCAACCCTGACTTTAATGTGGTAAAAGGCCTGAATCAAAAGGAAGGTAAAGCTCAGTCACAACTTTTCTTAAATCTACTTCCCGACCTCCTTTTCTACTATGTACTTGACAGGGTGCTCATTGGTCGCTACTTGTGCTAACCCGGAAATGCTATTTCATTTCAACGCTACAATCTAACTACAGAAATGTATGGAGAGTTGCTCATCTATGATGCACTTACAAACGCTTGCTCCTCTCATCAGATTCTTAGCATTACAGGTATGTTCTAATGACTGTTTACCTGTTATATGATCTATCTTGAGGTTTATGTCATGAATTTAATCCGTCATGTGGTGCACAACCAAGTTTTGATGATGGTTTTTGCATGGTCTTATGTTGCATAAAGATATGGAGGTAGGCATGGGTTTACGGTTAATTCTACTACTTACCATTAATTGTATTACATTGAAGGACAGATTAAAGGCAAAATTGTGTTTGTCCTTTTCTCTTTTATATGTTTGTGTGACACGCTTACAGTTAGGTGGCCTACAATGCCAATCTTTAGACTTCTTGTTAAGTTGCCCTCCGACCAATCCAAATGACCAAGCTTTCAAGGTCAAACTCATAGGGTTTGCTTTACCCAGTGGTACCAAGGACACTCACTTTCCTCACTTTAGGAACAAGGCAAAACTATGAAATGAAAGAGAGGATGAACCAAAGGAGTCCTTTTAGTCTGCTATACCCACAAAAAGCTCTCACTTTCCACATCCCTATCCTGTCCTTAACCCCACATCCAACCTGAACCATAATTATCCTCACTTCTCTTCGTATATGGAAGTCAGTCCTCAAGTGAAGCTGAGTAACCATCATGGACATGGCCAAAGAGTTACTGTTTGCAGAATACACTTGACATATTCATTGGACAAATCCACCAAGTTGATGAGGTACCCCAAACATGTGTTCACTTTCTAAGATACCAAAAAACAGATTGTTAGCTAGTAATGGACCACCAATGCATTCTATTATTCTCTCTTTTTTTTTTTCCCTCTTTCGTGTCATATACTGCAAGTTATTTCCCCTTTGGGCTGGGTTACATGCAACTCTGGGCCGACTGGATACCCCGCTCAGTCCAATCCTGTCACATCGGCTGAGCTTAATATTATATAAAAATTGAATCTCAATTTTTAAAAACTTAAGTTATTTATGTTACGAGTCAACTCCTACACATGAGCCTATGGTCTTTATCTATCCCCTCTCTAGCATCTCTGTTGATTTTCTGTTTCCCCAACAAGCTTAAATATCATTAAGTTATGATGCTGAGATTCCTGTTTGCTGACTTGTTTATAAAAAAAATTAGGACTAGAATATGAAAGAAATCAGATGTTCAATGCTAGCTTGGTGACTAGATTCTTTCTTTGATCTTTTAGGAATTACATATTCTTCGTACAAAAAAACATTACAATGACATCATATTATATTATAAAGGTTTGTGATACTCAAAATTTACTAATGCATGTTGAATCTTGGATTTTGATGATAAAATCATTTGATAGTGTTTGTGATCTAACTATATTTTAAGTGATACAGGATTACTTTCGATCAGGATTAGATAATTGAAGCAGAAAAAATCGATATTGCATTAGAGGAAAATATGTCAGAAGATTGGACGTCGAGCGAAGGATCAGTCGACGTATCGGTAGAATGCTTCGGACAAAGGATTTAGGCATCATGCCAAGAAGAGCAGAGTTACGCCAAGGAGATCGAAGTTACGGAGAACAACTACCGATTGGGCAACAAGTCACAAGAGAGGACAATGCACTGAAGAATCGGACGAAGCGCCGATGGACTAATGACATGTCGAGCAATAAATTCGATTAAAGCTTTATAATAATTATCTAGATCAAAATATTATTAGGTCTAATTATGTTGAAATTAGGCCAACTCAATTAGGGGCCAACTAGGCCCGAATCAGGACTATGTTGGGTCGGATGAAAGGCCCAAACAGTACCCTAGAGCCATGTCAGGCGGTGGCACCGCCAGGGTTAGTAGTGGAACCGCTTGAAGGCTCAACCTCCAAGGTTGAGTCTGGGTGGTGGTATCGCTTAGTATCAGGTAGCCTAGGTGGTGATACCGCCCAGGTCTAGTAGCCGAGACTTTGCTTGGGCAATGGTACCGCCCAGTGTCAGAGTCAACCGACGATGGTATCGTCAACACTAGCAGTGGTACTACTAGTACCCCGAAATTTTGGGGTGTTTAAATTTTGGCTTCAAGATTTGAAGCCACTTAGGGTCTATAAATATCCCAGCTATTCTTGCTTAGGATAGCAAGAATTAAGCAAAAAAAAAAATAAAAAAAAACTCTATGATTCTAAGTTTAGAATCCCTCCTCCGAAATCTTAAAAGTAGTTCCTAAGAGAGATGGTTGAGGGAAGACTTGTAAAAGAAAGAGTTTGTAAGGGTAGTTAGTCTTTATCCAATTAAACGAAGACTGCTAGTGGATATTGATGGCCTCAACGAAGGAGGGATTGAGAGTAGACGTAGGTCGGATGACCGAACCAATATAAACATCAGCATGCATTTTCTATTCTGTCTTTTTTTATCGTTGCTTTTACTTTCTAAGATAATTTCTCACTACTCTACTGCCCTCTTTCACTTACGAATCTTTTTAAATTAAAGCGTACTCGATATCGATTTTCGTTGAACGAAATATTTTCATTATATGAAGTTTTTTTTTTCTAAAATCGTAAAACTATTGATTTTACTGCTACACTAATTCATCCTCTGCCCCCCCCCTCTTAGTGCTGGACTCAATCCTAACAATTGGTATCAGAGCCTCGGTATTTTTTATTTGGATTAACTCCCAATAGAAATGACTCTTTTTAGTTTTCAAGAGGGTTTTCTATTATTCGTCCTCCTATGTTCAATGGGACGAACTACACTTATTGGAAAACTTAAATGAGAATTTTCTTACTTTGAATTTGGATTTATGGAATATCGTTGAAAATGACTTTCAAACACTCTCGAAACCTATGAATAAATGGATAGATTTTGAGAAAAAATCATTTTCCTTAAATGTAAAAGTTATGAATACATTATTTTGTGCCTTGGACAAAAATGAGTTTAATCGGATTTCTATTTGCAAAACTACACGAGATTTGGCACACTTGTGAAGTCACACACGAAAGCACTAGTAGAGTCAAAGACTCAAAAATAAACCTTTTGATGCATGATTTTGAGCTTTTTCGAATGGAACCAAGTGAGACCATTGGAGACATATACATCAGATTTATGGATATCGTCAATGATCTAAAAGCTCTTGGTAAATCTTTTTTGGGTTTTGAATTTGTAAACAAGATTTTAAGATCTTTTCCAAAAAGTTGGATCCAAAAGTAACGACTATATAAGAGTCTAAAGACTTGAACTATTATTCTCTCGAAGAACTAATCGGGTCTTTAGTGACCTATTAAATGACTTGTGTTGAACTTGATGAACATGAAAACCACTTTCCAAAGAATAAGAAGGTAATAGCACTTAGAATGGAAGAAGACCACTTAAGTGATAACTCAGGTGATGATGATGAGAATCTTAAACTTTCGATGAGAAAATTTAAAAAGTTTATAAAACAAGAATTAAAGAATAAAAATGAACTTAGTCCGGACACAACCTCTTGCTATGAAGGCAAGAAACTGAGGCACCTCAAAAGCAAATGTCTGCAACAAAAAAAGAAGAAGGTACCTAAGGACGAATCAAATGACGAAGTTGCAAACTACACTTTGACAGCCTTCAACAACAAGGTAAGTAACTCACCCGAAATGTTTATACATTATTATGAAATTACTTGATGTTTTTTCATGAGTTGCTTAACTTAGTTTGTAGGAAATAAAAAATTTTACAAAAATATATCATGCTTTTCTTTCTAGTGATTTTTAAACATTAAAAATTATGAATAATATTTGCATGATTTGTGATAATGCTTGTACACCTAATAGGATTAATTCATATATGTGTATCTTGATATTTTTATATTCCTTTTTGGTTCTAAATATGATGTTTGACCTTTGCATGAAAAATTTGATCATGCTTGCTTAAATTGAAACATATAAAAAAAATGTATTATCATGATGAATCAAATCTTTTGCTTAAAGATGCTTTATGTGTTTGACGAATTTTTTTTTAGATGATGTATTATATTTTTGGTCTTGATAACGAAACTTGTATTTTGGTTTTAAACTTGATGCACATCTTTTATACGAAAAAAACTTAAGCATGCTCGTATGAAACCAATCAACTTAAAATGAAATACATAAAAAAGGATTACATTTTTCATCTATATCTTATTGATTTTTTGATAAAAGATTAATGAATCTATGTATATTATGAATCTCTTGAAAGTGTTTTTGATGATTTGTCAAATTGAATGTTTTGACAATAAATGTTTGTATCATGCTTGATTTTATGATTTGAAATATTATATTTTGGACTAATGTGTCTTAATGATTTTTATGAAACTTATGAATCGGTCTTAAACATTTATATATGTTTCTATTTGATTTGGCATAAAAAGACAAAGGTATGCTTATATGAAATGAATCACTTAAATTAAAATAAATAAAAAGAAAATATATTTTTTATTTTATCGAGATTAATGATTTCATTTATGATATTTTATGAATCTCGTGAATCTCTGAAAAATGATTTGATGATTTGAATGAGTCCTTATCAAAATCTTAATCTTGATTCTTTCAAGACTTATAAATCCTTTATGAATCAAGATCGTTTATCATGATTCTTCATTTTATCAAAAGAGATTTTTTTTTTCAAATGATTCATGACTCTTCTCTTGATCTCTCGGAATCATGACTTATTGAGACTTCTTATGCATGAATCAAGTTGTTCTTTTTGCTATCTACTACCAAATCATGAATAGTATAATTGCTATTTTATCTCATATATTTCATTTTGTAGCGAAAGTATTTATGAATCATGATCTTGATTTCTCGAAGTTATAACTTGAGATTTTTTTATATGAATCAAGATCTCTCACGATGCTTTCTCGTATGATTCTTTCGCTTTATTAAAGAGATTTGTCAAATGAATCATATTCTTGATTTTTCTTGATCTTTGATATTATATCTCTTTGGACATGATTTCTTTATGCCTATAGCTTGTATGCCTCATGTAATGATTGAAATTTTTAGCCATTGTATCCTCCCCTTCTTTTTGACAAAAACAAAGGAGGAGATAGTTTGCTAGCTTCTGTATCACAAGGTTTGCTAGCTTGCATACTTCAAAGAGGAAGAGAAAATTGCTAGCTTAATCATTGCAAAGAAAGAACTTGTTAGCTTGCACTTCTCAAAAGAGAAGTTGCTATCATGAATACTACAAAAATTGCAAGCTTGCTATCTCAAAAGAAGCAAAAAGTACAAACTTGAAGAACTTGTAGTCTTGCACATGATTGAAACTTGATGATCATAAATGTTGTAAAGTGATGTAAATCTTGCTAGTATATTGTAAAACTTGTATATCTTTAAAAACTAGCTAGATACAATTTTTCTTTTTGTTGATGGCAAAGGGGGAGAAGTATGATGATGATCATACATTTATGATGCATTGAATATTTTGATTATTGCATGATTTATTCAAATTTTTAAATTTTAAATTTTCTATCAATATGACATATTGATATGGGGAGTTATGGTTAACTTCGTCATTAATTGGTTGTCATCATAAAAAAGGGGGAGATTATTGAATCTCAAATTTTGATGATAAAACCAATTGATAGTATTTGTGATCTAACTGTATTTTGAGTAATGCAGGACTACTTTTGATCAGGATTAGACAATTGAAATATGAAGAATCGATGTTGCATCGGCGAAAAATATGTCAGAAGATTGGATGTCTATCGAAGGATTAGTCAACGTATCGGTAGAAAGCTTCGGACAAAGGATTCGAGCATCGGGCCAAGAAGAGTGGAGTTGCACCAAGGAGATCGAAGTTGCGGAGGACAACTACCGATTGGGCAACAGGCCACAAGAGAGGTCGATGCGCTAAAAAATCGGATGAAGCACCAATGGAACAAAGACATGCCAGGCAACAAATTCGATTAAAGCTTTGTAATAATTATCTAGATCGAAGTACGATTAGGTCTAATTGGGTTGACATTGAACTAACTTAATTAGAGGCTAACTGGACTTGAATTAGGGTTGTATTGGGCTGGATGAAAGGCCCAAACAGTACCTTGGAGCTATGTAAAGTGGTGGCACTGCTAGGGTTGGCGGGGGAACTACCTAAAGGCTCAGCCTTCAAGGCTGAGTCTGGGCGGTGGTACCGCTCAGTGTCAGGCAGCCTGGGCAGTGGTACCGCTAGACTAGGTGGTGGTACTGTCCAGGTCCAGTAGTTGAGACTCTACTTGGGCAATGGTACCGCTTATTGTCAGAGTCAACTGGTGGTGATGGTACTATCAGTACCCCAAAATTTTGGGGTGTTTGAATTTTGGCTCCAAGATTTGAAACCACTTGGGGTCTATAAATACCATAGCTATTCTTACTTGGGACAATAAGAATTGAGCAAAAAACAAAGGGAAAATTCTGTAATTCTAAGTGTAGAAATCCCTCCTCCGAAATCATAAAAGTAGTTCCTAAGAGACGTGGTTGAGGGAAGACTTGTAAAAGAAAGAGTTTATAAGGGTAGCTAGTCTTCACCCGATTGAAAGAAGACTGCTAGTGGATACTGTGGCCTCGACGAAGGAGGAATTGGGAGTGGACATAGGTCGGATGACCAAACCACTATAAACATCGGTATGCATTTTCTATTCTATCTTTCTTTATCATTGCCTTTACTTTCTAAGCTAATTGCTCATTGCTGTACTACACTCTTTCACTTACAAATTTTTTTCAGTTAAAGTGCACTCGATATTAGTTTTTGTTGAATGAAATATTTTCATCGTACGAAGTTTTTTTTTTAAATCATAAAACTGTTGCACTAATTCACCTCCACCCCCCCTCTTAGTACTGGACTGGATCCTAACAATTGGTATTAGAGCTTCGGTATTTTTTATTTAGATTAACACCCAATAGAATGACTCTTTTTGGCTTTCAAGAGGGTTTTTCAATTGTTCGTCTTCTCATGTTCAATAGGACGGATTACACCTATTGAAAAATTCAAATGAGAGTTTTCTTACTTTCTTTGAATTTAGATTTATGAAATATCAGTGAAAATGACTTTTAAACACCCTCGAAACCTATGAATGAATGGACGGATTTTGAGAAAACAATTATTTTTCTTGAATGCAAAGGCTATGAATGCCTTATTTTGTGCTTCGGACAAAATCGAGTTTAATCAGATTTCTATTTGTGAAACTATATAAGAGATTTGGCACACTCTTGAAGTCACACTTGAAGGTGTTGGTAGAGTCAAAGGCTCAAAAATAAACCTTTTGATGTATAATTTTAAGCTTTTCCGAATGAAACCAAGTGAGACTATTGGAGACATGTAAACCTGGTTTACGAATGTCATCAATGGTCTAAAAGCTCTTGGTAAATCTTTTTTTGGGTTTTGAACTTGTAAACAAGATTTTAAGATCTCTTAAAAAAAGTTGGGATCTAAAAGTAACAACTATACAATAGTCTAAAGACTTGAACTATTATTCTCTCGAAGAACTAATCGGGTCTAAACACATACACTGATTCAAAACTCCCGCTCAAAGAGGTCTCGTCCGAAATTTTGGACTATAGGCGGTACTACCGCCTAGCACTGGCGGTACTACCGCTTGACACACCTTTGCGTGTGTCAGTGTGCTAGCAGTACTACCGCCTAACACTGACAGTACTACCGCCTGACACAGGTGGTTGCAACCACTTGTCAGGCGGTACCACCGCTTGCTTGGGGCGGTGCTACCGCCCGGCCTTCAGTCAACAGGTGGTGCTATCGCCTGGGTCTGGCGGTGTTACCGCCTGGGTCCGGCGGTGCTACCGTCTAGGTCCGGCGGTGCTACCGTCGGCCCTTGCCAGAAACTGTATGGGCCTAACCTTTGATCCAATACAGCCCATTAAAGGCCCAATTGGCCCAATACAGGTCTATATAGGATTAACACCTAGTCTATACCCTAATTAAGTGCTAACTATGAACTTTTAAAGCCAAATTAAACTGACACCAACAAGTTATCTTCCAAAGAGCTTTCCGACGGTCTTCCGATGGACTTCCGACACTCCCTCGGATTCCTTCTGGCGGATTCCCAGCAGGCTCCCGGATTCTATGGTGAGTTCAATGAGTCTTTGACACTCTTCTAAACCTTCTCGGTGATCTCCGCAAACCTCCGACGATCTTTTCGGCGAACTTCCGAAACCTTCGGCAAGTCCCCGATTTCATCTCGGTTGGCTCCGGCAGCACTTCCGATGATCCTTCGGACTTCCGGTGGACTCTTGAACTTTTCCAGCAACTTGACTTTGGTAAATTGCTCTATCATAGTTAATCCTGCACACTTATCTTAAAAATGGATTAGATTAAAAAACTATCAATTGACTTCATCATCAAAATCCGAGATTCAATAATCTCCCCCTTTTTGATGATGACAATTAATTGATGATGGAGTTATTCTTAACTCCCCCTATCTATAAGCCATATAATGAGGAAGTAAAAACATTTGAATTCAATCTCTTGAATTCAACCAAAACCGATAAGTTACTTGTGTTGAACTTATTATCATGCTCAATCAGCATGAGGTTTCATTCGTAAATAATATCAAAGCATGACATTTAATTTCAAGTCGAAAGATGATAAGCATTTATCATTTCATTAAACGAAACCAAAAATTTTGAGATTACAACAAGGATCTCATGATTGAAAAAGCGTGACACCATATTAGATAAATCATGAGATGAAAACTTGTCATATCAATCGAAAGATATCATTTGATAAAAATGATATAGTAAGAATCTTTCAACTATAAAACTCAATTGCAATGTGATGTGTTGCATTACTTATGGGTTCATTGCAATGCTTTTTAAGGATTGCAACCTGTTTTTGACACAAAGTATGGCAAGAGCAATTGAATTGCAATAACAAATCTTATGAGACGTTTTTCATTTCATTTACACTATATAAGTTATTTTTCAATACAATGCATGATATTTACCAAGTCATCAAATTATTTTGTTCATAAAGGCCTTATTCAATAAGTCATCTGTTGAATCTCGGATTTTGATGATGAAGTCAATTGATGGTTATTTGATCTAATCCATTTTTGAGATAAGTGTGTAGGATTAACTATGATAGAGCAAATTACCAGAGTCAAGTTGTTGGAAGTTCAAGAGTCCACCGGAAGTCCGAAGGATCATCGGAAGTGCTGCCGGAGCCAACCGAGATGAAATCGGGGACTTGCCGAAGGTTTCGGAAGTTCGCCGAAAAGATCGTCGGAGATTCGCGGAGATAACCGAGAAGGTTCGGAAGGGTGCCAAAGACTCGTTGAACTCGCCATAGAATCTGAGAGCCTGTTGGGAGTCCGCCGGAAGGAATCCGAGGGAGTGTCGGAAGTCCGTCGAAAGATCGTCGGAAAGCTCTTCGGAAGATAACTTGATGGTGTCGGTTTAATTTTGCTCTAAAAGTTCATAGTTAGCACTTAATTAGGGTATAGACTAGGGTTAATTCTGTCTAGACCTGTATTGGGCCAATTGGGCCTTTGATGGGTTGTATTGGGCCGAAGGTAAGGCCCATACGGTTTCTGGCAAGGGCAGGCAGTAGCACCGTTGGACCTAGGCGGTAGCATCGCCTGTTGACTAAAGGCCAGGCAGTAGAACCGCCCCAAGTAGGCGGTGGTATCGCCTGACAGGTGATTGCAACCACTTGTGTCAGGCGGTAGTACCGCCCCAGGCAGGCGGTAGCACCGCCAGCACACTGACACACGCAAAAGTGTGTCAGGCGGTAGTACCGCCTACAGTCTGAAATTTTGGACGAGACCTCTTTGAGCAGGATTTTTGAATCCCAAAATGCTCTATAAATACCCCTTTACTTCTAGCTGGTTGGGTGACCTTTTGCAGTGTTAGAATTGAGTCTAAGCTATAGTAAATTCCTGCTTTCAATTGCTCAAGTGTTCAACTCCTTCTTCTACTTGTAAAAATTCTGTAAAGTGAGGGAACCTCTGGTAAAAGGTTGTAAAGGGGTGTTTGGTCCTTCCCCTTCAAGAGATTTGGTAGTGGAAGTTGGGAGCCTCATTGGAGGAGGCTTCAAGAGTAGACGTAGGTCATTTGACCGAACCACTATACATCGCTGCGTATATTTGCTGTATGAGTGTTTGAATTTTTGTTTCGTAAATTTCTTAGCTGCAAATTTGATTGGAATTCTTCTCCCTACTTTTGACTTTATTTACCTGAATTACTTCAAGTTAAAGTCGCTTTAGTTATATCAAGTTTTTATACGAATCTCCGTAATCGGCTTTCAAAAAGTCAAGTTTTAATTCGCTGCACTAATTCACCCTCCCCTCTTAGTGCCGCTCCGAACCTAACAATTGGTATCAGAGCAAGGTTCACTCTCATATTTGGTTTAAAACCCAAGAGAGATGGCCTTTTCCGGTATGCAAGAGGGTCACTCCATTACTCGTCCACCCATTTTTAATAGGTCGGATTATACGTATTGGAAGACTCATATGAGAATTTTTCTTATTTCTATGGATTTTGAGCTTTGGAATATCATTGAAAATGGTTTTAAAAAATCTTCTCTTCCAATAAGCGAATGGAATGAGTCGGAGAAGAAGGTGTTTGCTTTAAATGCCAAGGCTATGAATGCCTTGTTTTGTGCACTAGACAAAAACGAATTTAATCGCGTATCAATTTGTGAATCGGCTTTTGATATTTGGCGAACTCTTGAGGTCACTCATGAAAGCACTAGCCGAGTGAAAGAGTTCAAAATCAACATTCTTGTGCATTCTTACGAGCTTTTTCGAATAAAACCAAGTGAGTCCATTGGAGACATGTACATCCGCTTTACGAATGTCATCAATGGACTCAAGGCTCTTGGTAAATATTTTTCTAATTTTGAATTAGTAACAAAAATTTTAAGATCCCTTCTCAAATGTTGGGATCCAAAGGTTACGGCCATTCAAGAGGCCAAGGACCTTAAGACTTTTCCTATCAAAGAACTCATAGGGTCTTTAATGACCTATGAAATGACATGTCATGCTCATGATGAGCTAGAGAACCTCCTTCCAAAGAACAAGAAGGATATGTCATTAAGAACTCAAGAAGACCACTTGAAAGGAACATCAAGTGATGAGGACCTTGGCGAGGACATTGCACTCTTAACTAGAAAATTTAAAAATTCATTAAAAAGGGAAAATTTAAAAATGAATTCAAGAACAAACTTGAACTAAAGAAGGACCAAGTCATATGTTATGAATGCAAGAAACCGGGGCACTTCAAAAATGAATGCCCCTAAGCCAAGAAGAAGCAACTCAAGAAGAAGGTATTGAAGGCTACATGGGATGACTCGAGCGATTCTGAGGATGAAGAAACAAGTATCAAAGAGGAGGCCAACTTTGCTCTAATGGCTTTGGGAGAAGAGGTAAGTGATTTACTTAATGAAGATTTATCTTTCGATGAGCTTTTAATTGCTTTCCATGAATTATTTGATGAATGTAGAACTGTTACAAAAAGCCTCAATTCTTTAAAAAAGGAACATGCTTTATTGCTAGATAAGTTTAAGAGTCTTGAGCATGATTCTCTCCCTCTACTCCCATGCTCTAAGTGCAATCACTTAGAAGCAATCAAAAAGGAGAACTTGCTACTCAAAGAGACCTTAAACAAGTTTAAGGTAGGTAGCAAGAGTTTAGACATGATCCTTGCTAACAAAGGACATGTCAGAAATAGATGTGGAATTGGATTTGTGAGTGGATCTCACCGAACTCAAACCACATTCATTAAAGGGCCAACATTACATGTCTCCTCTTATTTAAAATGCAATTTTTGTTGCAAATCCGGACATGTTGTTTACAAATGCCTATATAGAAAACTTAGCATAAATAAATTAGTATGGGTTCCTAAAGGATCAATTAGGAACTCATTGAATAATGATAAATTTAGTAGATCAGTTTTAGAGGCACCCAAGTCAAAATGGGTTCCTAAAAACTATCCTTTCTTATAGACAAAAATACCAACATAAGCTAGGAGCAAGAGATGGTACCTTGATAGTGGATGCTCAAGGCACATGACCGGAGATCCATCTCAATTCTCTAAGCTCTCTAGCTAAGACGAAGGGTGTGTCACCTTCGGAGACAACAAGGGTAAAATCATTGGCAATGGTACAATAGGTAACAAATCAACTTTTTCAATTGATAATGTGTTATTAGTAGATGGTTTAAAATATAATCTCTTGAGCATTAGTCAATTATGTGATAATGATTATATTATAAGATTTGAATCTAATGCTTACATCATCAAAAAACCACACAACAATACATCTATAATTGCAATCAAGAAAAATAACATCTACACTATTAATCTTGATGATCTTAGTAGTGAAATATGTTTTTCGGCTTTGAATGAGGACGCTTGGCTTTGGCATAGAAGATTAGGTCATGCTAGCATGAAACTAATCTCTCAAATCACATCTAAAAACCTTGTAAGAGGCATTCCTAAGGTTAAGTTCATTGAAGATAAAGTATGTGATGCTTATCAACTAGGAAAATAAATTAAAACTAGCTTCAAGCTAAAAAATTAAATAAGTACCTCTAGACCATTACAATTGATCCATATGGATTTGTTTGGACCAATTGACATAACAAGCCTAGGAGGTAGTAAATATGCCTTTGTGATTGTAGATGACTATAGTAGATTCACATGGACCTATTTCTTAGCACACAAAAGTGATTCTTTTAAATGTTTCTCTAAATTCTGTAAACTTACTCAAAATGAAAAAGGTTTCATGATTTCATCAATTCGGAGTGCTCACGGTGGTGAATTCCAAAACCGTGACTTCCAAAATTTTTGTGAATCAAATGAGTATAACCACTTCTTCTCTACTCTAAGAAATCCTCAACAAAATGGAGTAGTAGAAAAAAAAGAACAGAAATTTACAAGAAATGGTAATAACCATGTTAAATGAACATAATTTACCTAAATATTTTTGGGCCGAAGCCGTAAATACGGCTTGCTATGCCATGAATAGGGTTCTAATAAGACCATCTCTATCCAAGACCCCTTATGAATTATGGAATGACAAAAAACCTAATGTTTCTTACTTTAAAGTTTTTGGTTGCAAATGCTTTATTTTAAATGAAAAAGATGCCTTAAGAAAATTCGATGCTAAATCTGATGAAGGCATCTTTCTTGGCTACTCTTCCGTCTCTAAAGCTTTTCGTATTTTTAACAAAAGAACCTTAGTTATAGAAGAGTCTATTCATGTGGTTTTCAATGAAGTTTCCAAAATTAAGAAAAATGATCTTGATGATGATTTCGTTTTTGATAATTTGAATTTAAATGAACCCCCTCCTCAAAATGGTAACTTGGAAGCATCTTCTTCCAAATATTCCTTACCTAAGGAATGGAAGTATGTGGATGCCCATCCTAAGGAGCTAATTATAGGAGACACATCAAAAGGGATTCAAACTCGCTCCTCTTTTAAAAATTTTTATGCTCATGCCACTTTTCTTTCTCAAATTGAACCTAAATGCATTATCAAAGCCTTGAAAGATAATTCTTGGGTTATCACAATGCAAGAGGAATTGAACCAATTTGAGAGAAATGAGGTATGGAAGCTTGTTCCTAGACCAAGTGACCATTTAGTTATCGGTACTAAATGGGTCTTTAGAAACAAGCAAGATGAACATGGTATCGTGGTTAGAAACAAGGCTAGATTAGTGGCCAAAGGTTTCAACCAAGAAGAAGGTATCGATTACGAAGAAACCTTCGCTCCTATGGCTAGATTAGAAGCCATTAGGATGCTCCTTGCCTATGCTAGTAGTAATAACTTTAAGCTTTTTCAAATGGATGTCAAAAGTACTTTTTTGAATGGCTTTATTTCTGAAGAGGTTTATGTTGAACAACTACCCGGTTTTGAAAACTCTCTTCTTCCTAATCATGTGTTTAAATTAACTAAAGCTCTCTATGGATTGAAACAAGCCCCTAGGGCTTGGTATGAGAGGCTTAGTTCTTTCTTAATTTCAAATAATTTTACTAAAGGCAAGGTTGATACTACATTGTTTATTAAATATTTTGAAAATAATTTTCTTATTATTCAAATTTATGTTGATGATATCATTTTTGGTTCTTCGGATGAATCACAATGTGAATCATTTGCTAAGTGTATGAGTCATGAATTTGAAATGAGTCTAATGGGTGAGTTAAACTTCTTTTTAGGACTATAAATTAAGCAACTTAGTGATGAAATATTTCTTAATCAAACCAAGTATACATTGGAACTATTAAAACGATTTAACATGGATAGTTCTAAAGCCATCAACACTCCAATGAGTACTTCCACCAAGTTAGACTTGGATGAAAATGGAGAAAATTTTGATTAAAAAACATATAGGGGAATGATAGGTAGCTTACTCTATCTCACTGCAACTAGATCTGATATCATGTTTCATGTAGGTCTATGTGTAAGATTCTAAGCTAATCCTAAGTTATCACACCTTAAAGCTGTTAAAAGAATTCTCAGGTATCTTAAAGGAACTCCTAATCTAGGATTATGGTATCCAAAATCTGATAACTTTGATTTAAAAGCTTATGCGGATGCCGATTTTGGCGGATGTAGAATCGATAGAAAAAACACATCCGGAACATGCTAATTTCTTGGACATGCACTTGTTTCTTAGATATCCAAGAAACAAAATTCTGTTGCACTATCTATGGCGAAAGCCGAATATATAGCTGCAAGTACATGTTGTGCACAAGTTGTGTGGATGAAAAATACTTTAGAAGATTATAGAATTAATTTAAAAAACATTCCAATAAAATACGATAACACAAGTGCTATTTGTCTAACAAAAAATCTCATTCAACACTCAAGAACTAAGCACATTGATATTAGGCATCACTTTATATGAGATCATGTCGCCAATAATGATGTCACTCTAGAATTTATTGATACAAAACACCAATTAGCGGACATTTTCACAAAACCCCTAAATGAAGAACAATTTAACTTCATTAGAAGAGAATTAGGCATGCTAAATTTGTCCTAATATTTAATATTGCATGTTTTTTTTTCAAAACATTTAAACTTTGATTTCGATAGGTTCACCTTTATACATTCAATGATAGATGAAACTCTCATTTTTTAATCATTGATCATAATATTTTATGAAGAACTCATCTTTCGATCGAATAGTTTTCATGATGTTGCCTTCATGATGTTGTTTTGTTTTATGAAACAGTTAAAATTTTATGATTACATATCTTGTTTTATTCTTGAATCTCTTCATGAATTTTGATATCTCTCTCACTTTTTGTTGATTGGCTTTAATGATATATCCTTTAGCCTTACGATCATGATTTTCACTGTATAAATGATCAAATATCTTTTGGATTTGTCTATCGAGGATGACATATTCTGGCTTTATGATTTCTGCATAAAGATTCCTCTCATATATCACTTATGTCACTCTATTTTTATCAAGTCTCACCCTTTCATCAAGTTTATTCATCTCCTTTTTGTTGAATCTCGGATTTTGATGATGAAACTAATTGAGTGTGTTTTATTGTTTAACTGCGTGTTGAGTTACGTAGGTTTACTATCGATCAGGATTAGATAGTTGACACTAGAGGAATTGACGTTGCATCGGAGGTGATCACGTTAGGATATTGGATGTCGAGCCGGAGGTTCGGTCGACTATCAGCAGGAGGCTTCGTATGTCGGGCATCAGGCCAAGAAGAGCGTGTTGCGCCAAGGATATCGGGATTGCGGAGGTCAATCACCGATTGGGCAACGAACCGCAAGAGAGGACGATGTGCTGAAGGATCGGACGAAGCGCCGACCAATGACGTGCCGGGCAACTGAATGTCAATTCGTGTTGTAATAATTATCTAGATCGAAGTAGAGTGTTTGTTGTTTGTGTGCAGGAGTAACTACGATAAGGATGAAGACGTAAAATGAAACAAAGGGTCGAAGTCAAGTGCGATAGATCATTGGGAGTTCGAGTGTTTGATGGAAGTTTAAAGATTCGTTGGGAGTGCTGTCAGAACTGGTCGAGAACGAGTAGGGAGCTTGCCGAAGGGTTTTCGGAAGTTCACCGGGAGGTTCGTCGGAAGTTCGCGGAGCTTGCCAAGAAAGATCGAAGCTTGCCAAAGAAGCTCGGGGGAACTCGCCAAAATCATTGTGGAGTCCGAGAGCTTGCCGGGAGTCCGCAGGATGGTTTCCGAGGGATCATCGGAAGACCGCTGGAAGTTCGTTGAAAGCTCGACGGAAGAAGACTTGACTTGCGGACTTTGTAACAGCTTAGGAATGTCTTTAAGTTCATAGTTTGCACATTAGTAGGGCAAGGATTTAGAAAAAATCCTGCCTAAATTCAGTGGGAGCCAACCGGGCCTCTTCTGGGTCGAGTTAGGCCTTAAACAGGGCCCATTCAGCCTTGGCTGAATGGGCCAGGCGGTTGAACCACCCAGCTTGGAGCGGTAGCACCGCCCGACCATCGTGCGCAAAGTACCGGCTACTGCTGTAGGCACCTGCCAGAAAGCTCACGATTGTCGTGAGCAAAGTGTGCACCGCCTTGCCATCTTATGTGAGGAAATAGCACCACCTGGTCAGGCGGTAGCACCACCTGGTGCGTGGAAAGCCAGGCAGTAGCATCGCCTGGCTGAGGCGGTAGCACCGCTTGGGTGTGTCAGTCTGCCAGGACTGACAGCTCCAAAAAACTCAAAAGATTCAAATTTTTGGCTCTAAGTTTAGGCTCCAAATTTGAATCACTTTGAGACTTATAAATATCCCATCTTTCTCAGCTGAAAGGGGAACCCTTAGAGATCTAGATTTTGAAAATAAGTCTTGGGAAAGTCTTATTCTTCATTTGCTTAAGTATTCACCTCATTTCCTTCTTCTGATAAAATTTTGTAAGAGTGTGAACCACTTGTAAAGGGTTGTAAGAGGGGTATTTGGTCCTTCCCCTACAAAAGGATTTGCTAGTGGAAGTTGGGAGCCTCATCGGAGAAGGCTTTGGAAGTGGATGTAGGTCACTTTGATCGAACCACTATACATCGCTGCGTCTTGATTGTGTGAGTGTTTAAATTTCTGCTTTACTTTGCTGCAAGCCTTTACTTTACTTGTTCCACTTCCTTTCTATCTTTGTATGCATGCTTTAAAGTTAGAACGCAAAAATCAATTTCAAACGAAACATTGCTTTCATCGTACGAAGTTTCCAAAGCTTGTTTTAAATCGCTGAAAAATCCATCATTTTATCCGCTGCACTAATTCACCCCCCCCTCTTAGTGTCGCTCGATCCCTAACAATTGGTATCAGAGCCTCATTCTTTCTCTTTTGGATTTACACCCGTGATAAATGGCTCTAAATGGTTTTCAAGAGGGTTTTTCGATTTTTCGTCCACCGTTCTTTAACGGTTCGGACTACACATATTAGAAAACTCGAATGAGAGTTTTCATGCTTTCAATGAATTTGGATTTGTGGAACATTATCAAAAATGGCTTTCAACCTTCCTCTAAATCGACGAACGAATGGTCGGATTTGGAGAAAAGGTCTTTTTCTTTAAATGTAAAGGCTATGAATGCCTTATTTTACACTTTAGATAAGAACGAGTTCAATAGGATTTCAATGTGTGAAACGACTTTTGATATTTGGCGAACTCTTGAAATCATGCACGAAGGAATGAGTAGAGTCAAAGACTCGAAAGTTAATATTTTGATGCATGATTTTGAGATTTTCCGAATGGCACCAAGTGAGACTATTAATGACATGTTCTCCCGTTTCTCGGATGTCATCAATAGTCTAAAAGCTCTTGGTAAATGTTTTTCGGATTTTGAACTCGTAAATAAGATTTTAAGATCTCTTCCAAAAAGATGGGATCCGATAATAACCGCAATATAAGAAACAAAAGATCTAAATAACTATCCTATTGATGAACTTATTGGGTCTTTAAAGACCTATGAAATGAGTTTCTTGGAACGTTTAGAATATCATGAACATGATGAACATTTGAACCACCTTCTAAAGAACAAGAAGGTTTTTGAACCTCGGACAAATGAATGCCACTTGAGTGATGACTCAAGTGATGAGGATAATGAGGACATTGAACACATAACAATGAATGTTAACAAGTTCATTAAACAAAAATCTAAAATGAACAATGAATTTGAATGGAGGATTATACCAAAGAAGAAGAAGAAGACTTGCAAAGAAGAATCAAGTAAAGATGAGGTGAAATGAGCTTTGACGGTTTTCGACAATGAGGTAAGCAACTTAACTCCCTTGAGTTGTTATGAAATTACATGATGTTTTTTTCTTGAGTGCTTAACTTAGTTAGTAGGAAATAAAATTTCATTTTATGTTTTTTCTTTCTAGGATTTTTGAAAAGTAAAAATTATGAATGATATTTGCATGATTTGTGATATTGCCTAGAATTAATCCATGCATGTGTATCTTGATGTTTTTAATTACTTTTCATGATGCTTGACGATTTTATATCATGCATGAGCTTTTAAAGTGTCATATTGTGATGATTAAACTTATTTTTCGAATTTATAAATAGATGCATGATTTTGTCAAAAATTTGAACATGGCCTTTTAACATAAAAATTGAAAGTGTGCTATCATTTTTATGTATTTGGTCTTGACGATTTTATGACTAAGCTTGTGTTTTATTTTGATACATGTTTTCATAAATTTTTTTGAATATACTCACATCAAATTGCTTAAAATGAAAATATTTTTTATTGAGATGAATGAATTCATGTTATGAGTCTTGTGAATCTCATGAAAATAAACATGATGAATATTTTTAAAAAATGTGCTTCATGTTTTCCGTCTTAATGATTTCTCTTGAAACTTGCTCTTTGGACCTATATGAAAAACATGAGTATTCATATGAACATCAAATCATTTGAAATGGAACACATAAAAAAATGAGAAATTGCGCTTTCATGATGCTTACGTATAATGCTTTTGATCTTAATGGGCCAAATGACAACTTGTATTTCAAAGTAATACAATGATGACTTTCATATAAATAATTGGACATACCTTATGTAATCATCATTGATAATGATAGTTGATTGTCATGCTTAATGATCTTATGATATCATGAGTATTTAAAGGCATTATATCTTGATGGCAAACTCATGTTTCGGTTTTCAAATTTGATACTCATCTTTTGAAACATAAAACATATTATCATGATAAATTGAATCTCATGTCTTGGAATAATATGTTGTCATGCCTTGACAATTTTCGATAAAGTTTGATGCTTCCATTTTGAAATCATTTTGAATCAAATCCTTTAGAAAATACCATATACTTAATGTGATTTGACTTAATGATCATTAGAAATTTACCTTTTCATCTTAAATGTTGACATTTTGTTTTAAGGCAAAGGCATGCTTATAAGAAGCTAATCATATGAATAGAAATTTACAAGAACGAAATACAATCCTCTATCTTTTCGATTCTTCAATAACTTTATGCTTATTATGTATAAATTTATTGAATGTGATTTTTGAGGATGATTTTAGATTTAAAAATGCTTGATTTGTATTTATGACATAAGATACATTTTAAATATGAATCATGTTCTTTCTTGCTTAATTCATTTTGTTCTCCTATAATTCCTTTTTACTTACTAAAAAGGAGAACCTTCCAAATGAATATGCTTGATAATTTATGTTATGAGATTTAGCCTTTATGTCTTGAATATTTATGCTTATTTTTTATTCGACATCACAAGGACAAAGGCATGCACATATGAAATATTAATGCATGTTTCTTGAAATCTTTCCATCTCTAAAGTTTTTGATTTTTGATGAAAGACAAGTGATAAATTCATTTATGATATTTTGTAAATCACTAGAATTACGAATGAGATTTTGATGATACGGTAATGACTTTATTCATGTTATGAATCTCAAAAATAATAATTTGATTATGAGTCTTGAGTTGATGAATTGAGCTTGAATGATTTTTTTTATGATTCTTGAATTTTTTGGAATTATGACTTGTTAAGACATATTTAATGCTTGAATTAAGTTTCAAAAGATTTCATTTTGCTATAAAGAAATTTTATTAAAATCATGATCTTGACAACTATAACTTGAAGCTCTTTATAAATCAAGATCGTTTATCATGCTCCTTCCATTTTATCAAAAGAAAATTCCTTCAATGAAATGTAACTTGTCTTTTGATTTCTCGGAATTCAATACTTGAATTTTTATGAATTTGTGTCTTGATTCTTATGAAATGTGATCTTGGTAAAAAATCTTATGTATGAATCAAGATCTTGTGTTTGATCTCCTAAGACTTACACTTGTTATTTCCTAAAAAGTAGACTTGTCAAAATGATTCGTGAACCTTTTGATTTATGACTTTTGGATTCATGACTCAAGATTAAAGATTGAAACATTATATGCTAAAATTGATTTTTTATTGTTTCAATACTTCCTTGAATGCCTTATGTGATGATTGAAAATTTGATGAAAAAGAAATGTGCTTAATATTTGAATCATTGATTCATTCTTTTATCATGGCTTAAAAATAAATGAAAAGAAAATATGTTAGCACTTGTAATCATGATTTGATCCTTAATATTGATATGCTTTTATATATCATGATTCTTGGTTGTATGACATTTATCTTGAATTAAAAATTGATAAATATGAATCTAGATCTTGCTAAAATGAAAAGTTATGAATCATGGATGATATCTTTTGGTTTTGATTCTTGTTGAATTTATATATTGATATCCTTCATGACATGATTTCTCATGTTTCAATACCATCTTGTATGCATCATGTGATGATTGATATATTGATTGATGCAAATTTTTCATTGGTTCCTCCCTTCTTTTCAATATTTATAAAGGGGGAGAAAAATTGTTAACTTGTGTATCAAAAGAAAAAATTTGCTAGCTTAAACATTGAGTAGTAAAATGTTGCTATCTCAAGAAAGGCAAAAATCTTGCTCAACTTCGCTTTTTTTTTTTTAACAAAATTGCTTGCATCCTTGTTACAAATTATTGTTGAATCTCATGTAAGATTATTTGTAGTATTAATCCTCCCTTTCTTTTTGATATTGATAAAGGGGGAGAAGGCTTTTGCTAGATTGCATATTACAAATGAATGCAAAAGTCCTAGCATGCAAAGAAAGCAAAACTTACAAGCTTGCTCTTCTCAAAAGAGAAGAAAGAAATTACAAAATTACATGCATATTGTAAAAGAAGTCAAGAAAATACACATATTTGAATACCATTTGCTTGTACTTCTCAAAGGAACATAGAAAAACTTGCTATCATCACGACTAGTGCTATCTTGCCTATTATGATAAACTTGCAATGCCTAAATGTTGTATAATGTGATTAATAGCTAGTGTGTTGTCAAATTTACATATCCTTGAAAACTAGCTATAATGCTACTTCTCCTTTTTGTTGATGACATACGGGGAGAAGTAGATTGATGACTTCATGCAATGTAATGATGCTTGAATATTTTATATATTTGCATGATGGTTTGTAAATTCTCATAACATTGTGATGAATGTTGCTTGGATTTGGGATAATCCAAGTGTTCTATCAATGACATATTGATATGGGGAGTTTGTGTTAAACTCCGAGGAGTTATGGATAACTCTGTCAGTCATCAATTAGTTGTCATCATCAAAAAGGGGGAGATTGTTGAATCTCGGATTTTGATAATGAAACTAATTGAGTGTGTTTTGTTGTTTAACTACGTGTTGAGTTACGCAGGTCTACTATCGATCAGGATTAGACAGTTGACACTGGAGGAATTGATGTTGCACCGGAGGTGATCACGTCAGGATATTGGATGTCGAGCCGGAGGTTCGGTCGACTATCGGCAGGAGGCTTCGTACGTCGGGCATCGGGCCAAGAAGAGCGTGTTGCGCCAAGGATATCGGGATTGCAGAGGTCAATCACCGATTGGGCAATGAACCGCAAGAGAGGATGATGTGCCGAAGGATCGGACAAAGCACCGACCAATGACATGCCGGGCAACTGAATGTCAATTCGTGTTGTAATAACTGTCTAGATCGAAGTAGAGTGTTTGTTGTTTGTGTGTAGGAGTAACTACGATAAGGATGAAGATGTAAAGCGAAACAAAGGGTCGAAGTCAAGTGCGATGGATCATTGGGAGTTCGAGTGTTCGATGGAAGTCTGAAGATTCGTTAGAGTCCGCCGAATCGCCGAGAACGAGTAGGGAGCTTGCCAAAGGGTATTCAGAAGTTCGCCGGGAGGTTCGTCGGAAGTTCGTGGAGCTTGCCAAGAAAGATCGGAGCTTGCCAAAGAAGCTCAGGGGAACTCGCCAAAATCATCGTGGAGTCCGAGAGCTTGCCGGGAGTCCGCAGGATGGTTTCCGAGGAATCGTCGGAAGACCGCCGGAAGTTCGCCGGAAGCTCGACCGAAGAAGACTTGACTTGCGGACTTTGTAACTACTTAGGAATGTCTTTAAGTTCGTAGTTTGCACATGAGTAGGGCAAGGATTTAGAAAAAATCCTGCCTAAATTCAGTGGGGGCCAACCGAGCCTCTACTGGGCCGAGTTGGGCCTTAAACAGGGCCTATTCAGCCTTGGCTGAATGGGCCAGGCGGTTGAACCGCCTAGCCTGGGGCGGTAGCACCGCCCGACTCATCAGCAGCGCTGCCACTGCTACTATAGTAGGCACTGGTTACTTAGCGCTTGCTCGGCTCTTCAGTGTAGCGAAGCGAGCACCGCCTGGTGCGTGGAAAGCCAGGCAGTAGCACCGCCTGGGTGTGTCAGTCTGCCAGGACTGATAGCACTGAAAAACTCAAAAGAATCAAATTTTTGGCTCCAAGTTTAGGCTCCAAATTTGAATCACTTTGAGGCTTATAAATACCTCTTCTTTCTTAGCTGAAAGGGGAACCCTTTGAGAGCTAGATTTTGAAAATAAGTCTTGAGAAAGTCTTGTTCTTCATTTGCTTAGGTGTTCATCTCATTTCCTTCTTCTTGTGAAATCTTGTAAGAGTGTGAACCACTTGTAAAGGGTTGTAAGAGGGGTATTTGGTCCTTCCCCTACAAAAGGATTTGCTAGTGGAAGTTGGGAGCCTCATCGGAGAAGGCTTCGGAAGTGGATGTAGGTCACTTTGACCGAACCACTATACATCGCTGCGTCTTGATTGTGTGAGTCTTTAAATTTCTGTTTTACTTTGCTGCAAGCCTTTACTTTACTTGCTCCACTTCCTTTTTATCTTTGTATGCATGCTTTAAAGTTAGAATGCAAAAATCGGTTTCAAACGAAACGTTGCTTTCATCGTACGAAATTTCCAAAGCTTATTTTAAATCTCTGAAAAATCCATCGTTTTATCCACTGCACTAATTCATCCCCCCTCTTAGTGCCGCTCGATCCCTAACACTTTTTGTTGATGACAAATGGGGAGAAAAATGTGAAATTGATGACTTGTTGAATGTGGCCTTTATGAGCAAAATAATTTGATGACTTGATAAATATCATGCATTGTATTGAAAAATACCTTATATAGTGAAAAATGTCTCGTAAGATTTGTTATTGCAATTCAATTGCTCTTGTCATGCTTTGTGTCAAAAAACTGGTTGCAATCCTTAAAAAGTAATGCAATACATTACATTGCAATTGAAATTTATAGTTGAAAGATTCTAACTATATCATGATGTCATCTTTTGATTGATATGATAAGTTTTCATCTCATGATTTATCTGATATGGTGTCTCACTTTTTCAATCATGAGATCCTTGTTGTAATCTCAAATTTTTTGGTAACTATTGACGAAATGATAAATGTCATGCTTTGATATTGCTTACGAATGAAACTTCATGCTGACTGAGCATGATGATAAGTTCAACGCAAGTAACTTATCGATTTTGGTTGAAATCAAATGTTTTTACTTTCTCATTATATGGCTTATAGATAGGGGGAGTTAAGAATAACTCCATCATCAATTGATTGTCATCATAAAAAAGGGGGAGATTGTTGAATCTCAAATTTTGATGATAAAGCCAATTGATGGTTATTTGATCTAATCCATTTTTGAGATAAGTGTGCAGGATTAACTATGATAGAGCAAATTACTGGAGTCAAATTGCTGGAAGTTCAAGAGTCCACCGGAAGTCCGAAGGATCATCGGAAGTGCTGCCGGAGCCAACCGAGATGAAATCGGGGACTTGCCGAAGGTTTCGGAAGTTCGTCGGAAAGATCGTCGGAGGTTCGTGGAGATAACCGAGAAGGTTCGGAAGGGTACCAAAGACTCGTTGAACTCGCCATAGAATCTGGGAGCCTGCTGGGAGTCCGCCAGAAGGAATCTGAGGGAGTGTCGGAAGTCTGCTAGAAGATCGCCGGAAAGCTCTTCGGAAGATAACTTGATGGTGTCGGTTTAATTTTGCTCTAAAAGTTCATAGTTAGCACTTAATTAGGGTATAGACTAGGGTTAATTCTGTCTAGACCTGTATTGGGCCAATTGGGCCTTTGATGGGCTGTATTGGGCCGAAGGTAAGGCCCATACAGTTTCTGGCAAGGGCAGGCGGTAGCACCGTCGGACCCAGGCGATAGCACCGCCTGTTGACTAAAGGCCAGGTGATAGTACGGCCCTAGGCAGGCGGTGGTACCGCCTGATAGGTGGTTGCAACCACCTGTGTCAGGCGATAGTACCGCCCCAGGCAGGCGGTAGCACCGCCAGCACACTGACACACGCAAAGGTGTGTCAGGTGGTAGTACCGCCAGTGCCAGGCGGTAATATCGCCTACAGTCTGAAATTTCGGACGAGACCTCTTTGAGCGGGATTTTTGAATCCCAAAATGCTCTATAAATACCCCTTTACTTCTAGCTAGTTGGGTGACCTTTTGTAGTGTTAGAATTGAGTCTAAGCTATAGCAAATTCCTGCTTTCAATTGCTCAAGTGTTCACCTCCTTCTTCTACTTGTAAAAATTCTATAAAGTGAGGGAACCTCTGGTAAAAGGTTGTAAAGGGGTGTTTGGTCCTTCCCCTTCAAGAGATTTGGTAGTGGAAGTTGGGAGCCTCATTGGAGGAGGCTTCAAGAGTGGACGTAGGTCATTTGACCGAACCACTATACATCGCTGTGTACATTTGCTGTGTGAGTGTTTGAATTTCTGTTTCGTAAATTTCTTAGTTGCAAAATTGATTGGAATTCTTCTCCCTACTTTTGACTTTATTTACCTGAATTACTTCAAGTTAAGGTCGCTTTAGTTATATCAAGTTTTTATACGAATCTCCGTAATCGGCTTTCAAAAAGTCAAGTTTTAATTCGCTGCACTAATTCACCCCCCCCCCTCTTAGTGCCACTCCGAACCTAACATCATCAATTTCATATTTTTCTCCCCCTTTGTCACCAACAAAAAGGAGATGAATAAACTTGATGAAAGGGTGAAACTTGAAAAAAAAAATGACATAAGTGAGAGGAGTCATAAAGTCATTTTTGATACAATGCAAGATATTTATCAAGTCATCAAATTTTTTCAAAATATGTATAAGGATACATCATTGAAGCCAATCATCAACCATATCCAAGAAAATTCATAATGAGATTCAACTTATTATTTTTATGAAGGAAGAAGATATGAAATTATAAAAACTTGATTAGCACATGAATAAATATTTAAGAGCTTGATTTTTATGCAGAATCCATGACATTAATTTATGCATATGTCAAGCTTAAATAATCCATTTAGTCATCACAAAAGAAGGTGAAGATAGTATGAAGTTATACATACATCATTGAAAGACATGATTTTCATTGAAAGTGTAAAGGTGAAACTATCAAAATCAAAGTTTAAACGTTTTGGAAATCATGCACTATTAAATATTAGCACAAATTTAGCATGCTTAATTCTCTTCTAATGAAGTCAAATTGTTCTTCATTTAAGGGCTTTATGAAAATGTCCGCTAATTGGTGTTTTGTATCAATAAATTCTAGAGTTACATCATTATTAGCGACATGATCTCGTATAAAGTGATGCCTAATATCAATGTGCGTAGTTCTTGAGTATTGAATGAGATTTTTGGTTAGACAAATAGCACTTGTATTATCACATTTTATGGGAATATTTTTTAAATTAATTTCATAGTCTTCTAAAGTATTTTTCATCAAAACAACTTATGCACAACATGCACTTGCAGCTATATATTCAGCTTCCGCCGTAGATAGTGCAACAAAATTTTGTTTCTTGAATGTCCAAGAAACAAGTGCATATCCTAGAAATTGGCATATTCTGGATGTGCTTTTTCTATCGATTCTACATCCGCCAAAATTGACATCCGCATAAGCTTTTAAATCAAAGTTATCAGATTTTGGATACCATAATCCTAGATTAGGAGTTCCTTTAAGATACCTAAGGATTCTTTTAACAGCTTTAAGGTGAGATAACTTAGGATTAGCTTGGAATCTTGCACATAGACCTACACTAAACATGATATTAGGTCTAGTTGCAGTGAGATAGAATAAGCTACCTATCATTCCCCTATATGTTTTTTGATCAAAATTTTCTCCATTTTCATCCAAGTCTAACTTGGTGGAAGTACTCATTGGAGTGTTGATGGCTTTAGAACTATCCATGTTAAATCGTTTTAACAGTTCAAATATATACTTGGTTTGATTAAGAAATATTCCATCACTAAGTTGTTTAATTTGTAATCCTTAAAAGAAGTTTAACTCACCCATTAGACTCATTTCAAATTCATGACTCATACACTTGGCAAATGATTCACATTGTGATTCATCTGAAGAATCAAAAATGATATCATCAACATAAATTTGAACAATAAGAAAATTATTTTCAAAATATTTAATAAACAATGTAGTATCAACCTTGCCTTTAGTAAAATTATTTGAAATTAAGAAAGAACTAAGCCTCTCATACCAAGGCCTAGGGGCTTGTTTCAATCCATAGAGAGCTTTAGTTAATTTAAACACATGATTTGGAAGAAGAGAGTTTTCAAAACCAGGTGGTTGTTCAATATAAACTTCTTCGGAAATAAAGCCATTCAAAAAAGCACTTTTGACATCCATTTGAAAAAGCTTAAAGTTATTACTACTAGCATTGGCAAGGAGCATCCTAATGGCTCTAATCTAGCCACAGGAGCGAAGGTTTCTTCGTAATCGATACATTCTTCTTGGTTGAAACCTTTGGCTACTAATCTAGTCTTGTTTCTAACCACGATACCATATTCATCTTGCTTGTTTCTAAAGACCCATTTAGTACCGATAACTAAATGGTCACTTGGTTTAGGAACAAGCTTCCATACCTCATTTCTTTCAAATTAGTTCAATTCCTCTTGCATTATGATAATCCAAGAATTATCTTTCAAGGCTTCGTCAATGCTTTTATGCTCATTTGAGAAAGAAAGCGGCATGAGCACAAAAATTTTTAAATGAAGAATGCGTTTGAACCCCTTTCGATGTGTCTCCTATGATTAACTCCTTGGGATAGACATCTACATACTTCCATTCCTTAGGTAAAGAGAATTCGGAAGAAGATACATCTAAGTTGCTATTTTGAGGAGAGGGTTCATTTAAATTCAAATTATCAAAACCATAATCATCATTAAAATCTTTTTTCTTAAATTCAGAAATTTCACAAAAAACTACATGAATAGACTCTTCTATAACTAATGTTTTTTTGTTAAAAATATGAAAAGCTTTGGAAACAGAAGAGTAGCAAAAAAAGATGCCTTCATCAGATTTAGCATCGAATTTTCCTAAAGCATCCTTTTCATTTAAAATAAAGCATTTGCAACCAAAAACTTTAAAGTAAGAAACATTAGGTTTTTTATCATTCCATAATTCATAAGGAGTCTTGGATAGAGATGGTCTTATTAGAACCCTATTAATGACATAGCAAGCCGTATTAACGGTTTCGGCCAAAAAATATTTGGGTAAACTATGTTCATTTAACATGGTTCTTGTCATTTCTTGAAATTTCTATTCATTCTTTCTACTACTCTATTTTGTTGAGGATTTCTTGGAGTAGAGAAGTTGTGGTTATACCCATTTGATTCACAAAAATTTTGGAAGTCACGGTTTTGGAATTCATCACCATGATCACTCAGAATTGATGAAATCATGAAACCCTTTTCATTTTGAGTTAGTTTATAGAATTTAGAAAAACATTTAAAAGAATCACTTTTGTGAGCTAAGAAATAGGTCCACGTGAATCTACTATAGTCATCTACAATCACAAAGGCATATTTGCTACCTCCTAGGCTTGTTGTGTCAATTGGTCCAAACAAATCTATATAGATCAATTGTAATGGTCTAGAGGTACTTATTTGATTTTTTGGCTTGAAGCTAGTTTTGATTTGTTTCCCTAGTTGACAAGCATCACATACTTTATCTTTAATGAACTTAACCTTAGGAATGCCTCTTACAAGGTTTTTAGATGTGATTTGAGAGATTAGTTTCATGCTAGCATGACCTAATTTTCTATGCCAAAGCCAAGCATCATCATTCAAAGCTGAAAAACATATTTCACTACTAAGATCATCAAGATTAATAGTGTAGACATTATTTTTCTTGATTGCAATTATAGATGTACTGTTGTGTGGTTTTTCGACGATGCAAGCATTAGATTCAAATCTTACAATATAACTATTATCACATAATTGACTAATGCTCAAGAGATTATGTTTTAAATCATCTACTAATAACACATTATCAATTAAAAAGATTGATTTGTTACCTATAGTACCCTTGCCAATGATTTTACCCTTGTTGTTGTCTCCGAAGGTGACAAACCCTTCGTCTTGGCTAGAGAGCTTAGAGAATTGAGATGGATCTCCGGTCATGTGCCTTGAGCATCCACTATCAATGTACCATCTCTTGCTCCTAGTTTGTGTGAGTGTTTTTGTCTACAAGAAAGGATGGTTTTTAGGTACCCATTTTGACCTGGGTGTCTCAAAAACTGATCTACTAAATTTATCATTATTCAATGAGTTCCTAATTGATCCTTTAGGAACCCATACTAATTTATTTGGGCTAAGTTTCCTATATGGACATTTGTAAACAACATGTCTGGATTGTAACAAAAATTACATTTCAAATGAGAGGATACATGTAATGTTGGCCCTTTAATGAATGTGGTTTGAGTTCGGTGAGATCCACTCATGAATCCAATTCCACATCTATTTTTGACATGTCCCTTATTAGCAAGGATCATGTCTAAGCTCTTGCTACCGACCTTAAACTTGTTTAAGGTCTCTTTGAGTAGCAAGTTCTCCTTTTTGATTGCTTCTAAGTGATTACACTTAGAGCATAGGAGCAGAGGGAGAGAATCATGCTTAAGACTCTTAAACTTATCTAGTAATAAAATATGTTCCTTTTTTAAAGAATTGAAGCTTTTTGTAACAGTTCTACATTCATCAAATAATTCATAGAAAGCAATTAAAAGCTCATCGAAAGATAAATCTTCATTAAGTAAATCACTTACCTCTTCTCCCAAAGCCATTAGAGCGAAGTTGACCTCCTCTTTGATGCTTGCTTCTTCATCCTCGGAATCACTCGAGTCATCCCATGTAGCCTTCATTACCTTCTTCTTCTTGAGTTGCTTCTTCTTGGCTTAGGGGCATTTATTTTTGAAGTGCCTCGGCTTCTTGCATTCATAACATATGACTTGGTCCTTTTTTGGTTCAAGTTTGTTCTTGAATTCATTTTTAAATTTGCCCTTTTTAATGAATTTTTTTTAATTTTCTAGTTAAGAGTGCAATGTCCTCGTCAAGGTCCTCATCACTTGATGTTCCTTTCAAGTGGTCTTCTTGAGTTCTTAATGCCATATCCTTCTTGTTCTGTGGAAGGGGGTTCTTTAGCTCATCATGAGCATGGCATGTCATTTCATAAGTAATTAAAGACCATATGAGTCCTTCGATAGGAAAAGTCTTAAGATCCTTGGCCTCTTTAATGGCTGTAACCTTTGGATCCCGACATTTCGGAAGGGATCTTAAAATTTTTGTTACTAATTCAAAATTAGAAAAATCTTTACCAAGTGTCTTGAGTCCATTGATGACATTTGTAAAGTAGGTGTACATGTCTCCAATTGACTCACTTGGTTTCATTCGAAAAAGCTCGTAAGAATGCACAAGAATATTGATTTTGGACTCTTTCACTCGGCTAGTGCCTTCATGAGTGATCTCAAGAATTCACCAAATATCAAAAGCCGATTCACATATTGATACGCGATTAAATTCATTTTTGTCTAGTGCACAAAACAAGGCATTCATAACCTTGGCATTTAAAGCAAACACCTACTTCTCCGACTCATTCCATTCGCTCATCGGAAGAGAAGATTTTTGAAACCCATTTTCAACGATATTCCAAAGCTCAAAATCCATAGAAATAAGAAAAATCCTCATACGAGTCTTCTAATACGTATAATCCGACCCATTAAACATAGGTGGACGAGTAATGGAGTGACCCTCTTGCATGCTGGAAAAGGCCATCTCTCTTGGGTTTTAAACCAAATATGAGAGTGAACCTAGCTCTGATACCAATTGTTAGGTTCAGAGTGGCACTAAAAGGGGGGGTGAATTAGTGCAGTGGATTAAAATGAATAAAGCTTGAAAACTGATTCTGGAGATTTGCTTGAGAACTTGATTCAGCAAAAGAGACTTTAACTTGAAAATATTCAGGTAAATGAAGTTGGAAGTAGGGAGACGAAATCTGATTAGTTTGCAGCTTAAGAAATTTACGATGCAGAATTTTAAGTACTCACACAGCAAGTAAATGCAGCGATGTATAGTGGTTCGGTCAAATGACCTACGTCCACTCTTGAAGCCTCCTCCAATGAGGCTCCTAACTTCCACTACTAAGTCTCTTGAAGGGGAAGGACCAAACACTCTTTTACAGCCTTTTACAAGAGGTTCCCCCTCTTTACAGGATTTTTACAAGGAGAAGAAAGGAGGGGAACACTTAAGCAAATGAAAGCAGAAATTTGCTATAGCTTAGACTCAATTTTAACATTGCAAGAGATCCCTCAACCAGCTAGGAGTAAAGGGGTATTTATAGAGCTTTTCGGGATTCAAAAATCCCGCTCAAAGAGGTCTCGTCCAAATTTGATCAGTAGGCGATACTACCGCTCGCACTCAAGCGGTACTATCGCTTGACACAGGTGGTTGCAACCACCTGTCAGGCGGTACCACCGCCTGCCTAGGGCAGTGCTACCGCCCGGCCTTTAGTCAACAGGCGGTGCTACTGCCTGGGTCCGATGGTGCTATCACCTAGCGTACGGTCAACAGGTGGTGCTACCGCCTGGGTCCGACGGTGCTACCGTCGGCCCTTGTCAGAAACTGTATGGGCCTAACCTTTGGCCCAATACAGCCCATTAAAAGCCCAATTGGCCCAATACAGGTCTAGACAGGATTAAAACCTATTCTATACCCTAATTAAGTGCTAACTATGAACTTTTAAAGCCAAATTAAACTGACACCATCAAGTTATCTTCCGAATAGCTTTCCGGCGATCTTCCGATGGACTTCCGACACTCCCTTGAATTCCTTCCGGCGGATTCCCAGTAGGCTCCTGGATTCTATGGCGAGTTCAACGAGTCTTTGATACCCTTCGAACCTTCTCGATGATCTCTGCGAACCTCCGACGATCTTTCCGGCGAACTTTCAAAACCTTCGGCAAGTCCCCGATTTCATCTCGGTTGGCTCCGGCAGCACTTCCGATGATCCTTCGGACTTCCGATGGACTCTTGAACTTCCAGCAACTTGACTCCGATAATTTGCTCTATCATAGTTAATCCTGCACACTTATCTCAAAAATGGATTAGATCAAATAACCATAAATTGACTTCATCATCAAAATCCGAGATTCAACAAATCGGTCTTAAACATTGATACATGTTTATATTTGATTTGACATAAAAATACAAAGACATGCTTATACAAAATGAATCACTTAAATTAAAACACATAAAAAGAAATTATATTTTCTATCTTTTTGAGATTAATGATTTCATTTATGATATTTTATGAATCTTGTGAATCTCTAAAAGGTGATTTTGATGATTTGATGATCTGAATGAGTCCTTATCAAAATATTGATCTTGATCCTTTCAAGACTTATAAATCCTTTATGAATCACGATCATTTATCATGATTCTTCATTTTATCAAAAGAGATTTTTTTTTCAAATGATTCATGACTCTTCTCTTGATCTCTCAGAATCATGACTTATTGAGACTTCTTATACATGAATCAAGTTGTTCTTTTTGTTATTTACTACCAAATGAATCTTGAATGGTATAATTGCTATTTTATCTCCTATATTTTATTTTGTAGAGAAAGTATTTATGAATCATAATCTTGATTTCTCGAAGTTATAACTTGAGATTTTTTTTATATGAATCAAGATCTCTCACGATGCTTTCTCGTATGATTCTTTCGCTTTATTAAAGAGATTTGTCAAATGAATCATGTTCTTGATTTTTCTTGATCTTTGATATTGTATCTCTTTGGACATGATTTCTTTGTGCCTATAGCTTGTATACCTTATGTAATGATTGAAATTTTTAGCCATTGTATCCTCCTCTTCTTTTTGACAAAGACAAAGGAGGAGATAGTTTGCTAGCTTGCATATCACAAGATTTGCTAGCTTGCATATCGCAAGATTTGCTAGCTTGCATATTTCAAAGAGGAACTGAAAATTGCTAGCTCAATCATTGCAAAGAAAGAACTTGCTAACTTGCACTTCTCAAAAAAGAAGTTGCTATCATGAACACCACAAAAATTACAAGCTTACTATCTCAAAAGAAAGCAAAAAGTGCAAACTTGAAGAACTTGCAATCTTACACATGTTTAAAACTTGATGATCATAAATGTTGTAAAGTGATGTAAATCTTGCTAGTAAATTGTAAAACTTATATATATTTAAAAACTAGCTGGATGCAACTTCTCTTTTCGTTGATGACAAAGGGGGAGAAGTATGATGATGATCATGAATTTATGATGTATTGAATATTTTGATTATTGCATAATTTATTCAAAATTTTTGAATTTTGAGTTTTCTATCAATATGGCATATTGATAGGGGAACTTAAGATTAACTCCATCATCAATTGGTTGTCATCATAAAAAAGGAGGAGATTATTGAATCTTGGATTTTGATGATAAAACCAATTGATAGTGTTTGTGATCTAACTGTGTTTTGAGTGATGCAGGACTACTTTCAATCAGGATTAGACAATTAAAGTAGGAAGAATCGATGTTGTGCCGTAGAAAAATATGTCAAAAGATTGGACATCGAGCGAAGGATTGGTTGACGTATGGCAGAAGGCTTCGGACAAAGGATTCGGGCATCGAGCTAAGAGGAGCGGAGTTGCACCAAGGAGATCAGAGTTACAGAGGACAATTGCTGATTAGGCAACAGGTCGCACGAGAAGATGATCCGTCGAAGAATCAGACAAAGCACCGATGGACCAATGACATACTAGGCAACAAATTTGATTAAAGCTTTGTAATAATTATCTAGATCAGAGTAAGATTAGGTCTAATTATGTTGGAATTGGGCCAACTCAATTAGGAGCAAACTAGGCTCGAATCAGGGCTGTGTTGGGCCGGATGAAAGGCCCAAATAGTACCCTAGAGCCACGTTAGGCGGTGGCACTACCAGGGTTGGCGGTGGAACTATTGGGAAATCCTATGGGGCGACATCTCATGCGCAATGGAAGAATAAAAAAAAACTATAGATTTCCCATAGAAAAGTTCCATCATCGTGCGAAGATCGATGCATCAAAAATAAATCCGTGAAAATTGCATGTGTAAAAGAAAATACCTAGGGAGATCGTATATCCCTGAATCCCTATAGATCTATAGGAGAGGATGAAGGAGGTCAAGCATCCTCCTCTCTAGAGGTATCCACACGGCAGGGACTACGATGATGCACCTCTCTGGGGAGAGGAGAACAGGAGGTGGCCACCAAAAAGAAACCCCTAGCCTATAGAGCTTTAGTTCCCTCCTATTAATAGAGGCCCCTTGTAAACCCTAATTGATTTTGCCCTGTTGGGTATTGAATCTCCATCTAATTACCCAAGCCTCTTGGATTAGTGGGTCTCTACCAAATAATCTCTTATTAGCAATTATTGGATCTCATCTTAGGATCCAATATTGCAGGGGCTTAATGGATATCCAATAAGATAGGGGCTCCAGCGGATATCTCATATCTGAACCTCTACTCGTCGCAACATCTACCATATATGTGTGACCCTCTAGGCCCAATATCGAGCTGGCCGTGAGTCATACTTGTCAGAACTCTTTCTGACTTAGTAAATTATTATCTCTATAATAATTCACCCAATTCATCAACTACGGACATACTAGGCCACTACGCCATAACCCCTAGACGATATAGGGGAATCCAATCCTTTGGACCTATTTGTCCTCAATTACTATGTATCTATAGTACCTCATCCAACTAATATCCCAGAGACTCTACATCGGGCATGGTGCTATCAGGCCCATACGGTCTCTCCCCGAGTCTTTCTCTTGTCGAATTCTCCCGGAGAACTCTTTCTCTCTCAATTCAAATAACCTTGGCCAAGGATTTGTTTGAGTGAGAATACATGGGATATTCCTCTCATAATACCGAGAGCGGATGATCCTCTATTGATACTCAATAGCCCTCGTAAGATTAGCTACCACTCCCAATAACCGGTTGTACTAAATCTGGAACTTTCTAAACCTATAAGTCCAGTATCAAAGAGTGGAGTACTCATACTGGACATCCTTGGTGTCTCAAGTCTAAGGACCAGATACACTATTGGGAATACGGAATCACTGTCTGACGTGAGGTATCAATAACCATCCAGTATTCTATAGGCGGATCAATCAGTGAACTCATTCCCCAATGAGCACCTGCACTGTACCCTTAGTGTCCTCACATGAGTAGCAATGATACCAGCCACCTCCATCATATGGACAGGTATACAGCACACCAATCTATCCAGTTGTCTTAATGTCCCTCTCGAGTAACCTATGACCAGGATTATTTAGGGTCTGTGTTTAAAGGAGAATCAGTCTCATTATCGTGATCTCATCACGATTCGATTCCCATTGTACAGATCTAAGGACATCACAATATATACAACATGCAAGATAAAGTAATCAAATGCCTATTAATAAGCAAAGAGAAAGAGTGCAGATCAAATCACAAGTGCCGTCACTCATGTGATTGGCTTACAGGGCACATATGACTAGCAATCTCCCACTTGACCTAAAACCATTCACCAACTTATCTGATCCCCATTAAACCTCTGTGATGCTTAAAGATAATCTGAGTCAATGGCTTTATCAGTGGATCTGCAATGTTATCTTCGGATGGAACTCTTTCCACTACTACATCTCTTTGGGCCACGATCTCTCTAATAAGCTAGAACCTCCTTAGAATACTTCTGATAAGACCCGAGTTCCCTTATTTGAGTAATCACCTTGTATTTGACACAATTTAAGGGAATTAGCTCCTTGCTTCTTGACATGACTCCCAAATTTGTGATGAACTTCTTCATCCAGACTCCCTCATTTGCTGCCTCTGTCACAGTAATATATTTTGCCTCTGTGGTCGAGTCAGTAATAGTGTCTTGCTTGGAATTCTTCCAGCATACTGCTCCTCCATTCAGGATGAACACATATCCTGAATTAGACTTGCTATCATCGATATCAGACTGGAAGCTCGAGTCCGTGTAGCCCTCAAACCTGAGGCTACTACCTCCATATACCAGTAAAAGATCCTTAGTCCTTCTCAAGTACTTAAGGATAGATTTAACTATTTTCCAATGCTCCAAGCCTAGATCTGCCTGATACCTGCTCATAACACTCAAAGCATGCACTATATTAGACCTGGTACATAGCATAGCATACATGATAGATCCTATCGCTGAGGCATATGGTATCATATCAATGTGTGCCCTTTCTTTGAGAGTTTTTGGGGACATACTCCTAGAAAGTGATATTCCTTGTCTTATTAGTATGAGACCTCTCTTAGAATTTTTCATGTCAAACCTTTTGATAATGGTGTCTTTGTACCTGGACTAGGACAAGCCAAGCACCCTCTTGGATCTATCTCTATAGATCCGTATACCCAATACGCAGGATGCTTCCCCTAAGTCTTTCATAGAGAAGTGCCTAGATAGCCAAGCCTTTACTGTAGAGAGCATTCCTACATCATTCCCAATGATCATGATGTCATCCACATATAATATCAAAAAGGTGATAGTGCTCCCACTTACCTTCCTGTACACACAAGGCTCATCTTCGTTCTTAATGAAGTCATAAGATCTGATCGCCTCATCAAATCTTATGTTTCAACTTCGGGAAGCTTGTTTTAGTCCATAAATGGACCTAAGCAACCTGCACACCTTATCTGGGTTATCCCTGGACATGAATCCCTCACGCTGTATCATATACACCTCCTCCTCAAGGTTGCCATTGAGGAATCCGATTTTAACGTCCATCTGCCAGATCTCATAATCATAGTATGTTGTAATAGCCAATAGAATTCGAATGGATTTTAGCATGGCTACAGGTGAGAAAGTTTCATTATAGTTAATATCTTGCCTTTGACGATACCCCTTAGCCACTAGCCTTGCTTTATAGGTCTCTACCTTTCCATCTACTCCGATCTTCTTTTTGAAGATCCATTTGCAGCCAATAGGTACAATACCCTCGGGTGCATCAACTAGGTTCCAAACCTTGTTCGAGTACATGAAATCTATTTATGAATTCATGGCTTTTTGCCATTTCCCAGAGTTTATGCTCATAATAGCCTCCTCGTAGGTCTAAGGATCAACATCCTCAACATCCTCTCCTCTGATATGTCCCACATATCTCTCAGGAGGATGTGATACTCTACCAGACCTACGTAAAGCTGGAACTTGTGTGCTAGGTATCTGAACAGATTCTGGCTATGGAATGGTGCTTAAGCTAGGTTCTCCAACCTCACTCAACTCTATCATGCTCTCACTGTCTCCACAAAGAATGTGTTCCTTCTCAAGGAACACTACTCTCTTGGCTACAAAGACCTTTTGGTCCTCAGGGTGATAGAAATAATATCCACAAGTTTCCTTGGGGTATCCCATGAACTTGCATCATTCCGTCCTGGATTCCACCTTGTCGGGGTTATGTCTCTTGACGTGGGCAGGTCAGCCTCAAATCTTAACAACCTTAAGATCGAGCTTCTTCCCATTCCATATCTCATATGGAGTAGATATTACTGACTTAGTTGGAATTTTGTTCAAAAGGTAAGCTGCGATCTCTAAGGCATATCCCCAGAATGAGTTAGGTAGGTCGGCAAAACTCATCGTGGAACGCACCATATCTAACAGTGTGTGATTCCTCCTTTCTGATGCACCATTAAGCTGTGGTGTATAATGAGATGTCCATTGGGATAAAATTTCATGGTCTTTAAGGAACTGGGTAAACTCTGTACTCAAGTACTTACCTCCTTGATTTGATCGAAGGGTTTTAATGCTCTTTCTTATTTGGTTCTCCACTTCATTCTTATATTTCCTGAATTTCTCAAAAGCCTCAGACTTGTACTTCATCAAGGACATATATCCGTATCTTGAGAAATCATCAGTGAAAGTAATGAAGTAGGAATAACCACCTATGGCATGAGTCGATATGGAACCATATACATCACTATGTATGAGTTCTAGTAACTCAGTGGCTCTCTCTTCAGTTCCACTAAATGGAGAGTTAGTCATCTTTTCCCGAAGGCAAAGTTCACAAGTCGCAAATGACTCATAGTCAAATGGATCTAAATATCTATTCTGCAGCAACTTTTGAATCCTTTCCTCATGGATGTGAACTAGCCTACAATTGCTAGTCATATATGCCCTGCAAGCCAATCACATGAGTGACGACACTTGTGACTTGATATGCACTTTATCTCTTTGCTTATTATTAGGCATGTTATCACTTTATCTTGCGTGTTGCATATATTGTGATGTCCTTGGATCTGTGCAATGAGAATCGGATCGTGATGAGATCACGATAATGAGACCGATTTACCTTTAAACACAGACCCTAAATTATCCTGGTCATAGGTTACTCGAGAAGGACATCGAGATAATCGGATAGACTGGTGTGCTGTATACCCATTCATATGATGGAGGTAGCTGGTCTCATAGCTACTCGTGTGGGGACACTAAGGGTACAATGCAGGTGCTCATTGGAGAATGAGTTCATTGATTGATCCGCCTACAGAATGTTGGATGGTTATTGATACCTCACGTCAAACAACGATTCCGTAGTCCTAGTAGTGTATCTGGTCCTTAGACTTGAGATACCAAGGATGTCCTGTATGAGTACTCTACTCTTTGATACCGGACTTATAGGTTTGGAAAGTTTCAGATCTAGTACAGCCGGTCATTGGGAGTGGTAGTCAACCTTATGAGGGCTATTGAGTGTCAATAGAGGATCATCCGCTCTCGGTATCATGAGAGGAATATCCCATGTGTTCTTGTTCAAACAAATCCTTGGCCAAGGTTATTCGGATTGAGAGACAAAGGGTTCTCCAGGAGAATCCGACAAGAGCAAGACTCGAGGAGAGACCATATAGGCTTGACAACACCATGCCCGGTATAGGGTCTTTGGGATATTAGATGGATGAGGGACTATAGATACATAGTAACTTAGGACAGATAGGTCCAAAGGATTGGATTCCCCTGTATCATCTGGGGGCCGCGGCATAGTGGCCTGGTACGTCCGTAGTCGATGAGTTGGATGAATTATTATAGAGATAATAATTCACTAAGTCAGAAGGAGTTCTGACAAGTTGATTCACGGCCAGCTCGATATTGGGCCTAGAGGGTCACACACATATGGTCGGTGTTGCGACGAGTAGAGGTTCGGATATGAGATATCCGCTGAACCCCCTATCTTATTGGATATCCATTAAACCCTTGAATTATTGGATCCTGAGATGAGATCCAATAATTGCTAATCAGAGATTATTGGGTAGAGACACACTAATCCAAGAGGCTTGAGTAATTTGATGGAGATCCAATACCCAATAGGGCAAAACATCCATTAGGGTTTTTAAGGAGCATCTATAAATAAGAGGGAACCAAAGCTTTATGAGCGGAGGGTTTCTTTTGGTAGCCACCTCCTGTTCTCCTCTTCCGAGAGAGAGAGGTGCATCATCACAATCTCTGTCATGTGGATACCGCTAGAGAGGAGGACGCTTGACCTCCTTTATCCTCTCCCACAGATCTGTAAGAATTCAGGGATATACGATCTCCTTAGGTATCTTCTTTTGCACGTGCAGTTTTACGAATTTGTTTTAGACGCATCGATCTTCGCACGACGACGAAAACTTTCTATGAGAAATCTGGGGTGTTTTGTTTTCTATTCTTCTGCTGCGTATGTGATGTCGCTCCCCTGAATGATTTCCCAACAGTGGTATCAGAGCCAGGTTGTTTGTGCGAAGATCGGATCTTAAACTACGTGTGTTATGTTTTAGATATGCTTTTGACGCCAAATTATTGGTACGAAGAGCGAGAAAGGGCAGTAACTTTGTTGCCCGCTTGTGCAACAACCGCAAGGCTGCTTGCAGCCTTGCTGCCTACACAAGCAGCAGCCAGCGACCTACGGGCTGCCTGCAGGGTAGCGCCAGCGCTACGTCGGCGGCCTACGGGCCCGCCTGCAAGGGCGCCGGCGGGGCAGAGGCACTAGGGCAGTGCTGAGGTGCCGGCATTGGGCGCCCACGCCCGCGGGCTAGCTCTGTAGAGGCGCAGGCGCTGGGCGCCCTCGGGGCAGCGCCGCAGAGGTGCCGGTGCTGGGTTCCCATGCCCGCGGGCCAGCACCGTAGAGGCGTCGGCGCTGGGTGCCCACGCCCGCGGGCCAACGCCACAAAGGTGCCGGCGCTAGGCGCCAGCGGTAGGCGCCCGCCCATTGAGGCAACGGCGGCGCGCCGCTCTTCCCAGCTTCAGCGCGCCACGGCTGGTGGCGACAAGCGCACTGCACAGAATGAGTAGTACAATAAGGGTGAGGGATTAGGGTTTTAGGGCAAAAGATGATTTTGCCCCTTGAAATTTCAGAAATTCTAGATTCTGTCTCTTTTTATAGAATTACTAAAATACCCCTCAAAATTTTAAAAATTTCAGATTCTATCCCTTTTGATAAAATTACCAAAATACCCTTTTTGTCCGTATTACCAAAATACCCCTGGGAATTCAAAATTTTCCTTTATGTCCCTGAATTTAGAAAAATTAAATATGTTAATTAAATAGTTTAATTAACTATTATTTTTGTCTAGTAGTCCTATAAAATATCATATATATGTGATGTATGATGTGGACAGATGATCATGGACCTATGATGTGATGTGTGTACATGTGATTATTATTATTGGGGCATGCGAGCCTATATTCTTTTCTCATTTTTTGTTGGGCCTGCATGCCTGTAATTATATTGTAATTACATGAGGAGGCATAGCGGTAGTGTGACTCACGAGGTCGAGATGGACGATCCGATGCATGGAGATGCGTTGAGATGTCGACGGATTCGACGAAGCGAGATGGACGATCACATGGCATGGAGATGCGCCGAAGCACACATAGATCTTGATGTGAGTGATTGGGCCTACTGGCTAGGGTCTAATCATATTAGGATATGGTCGATGATTATCTAGTGTGATTGCTCATGTGATGTGTGATTAGTTATACACCTACTATATATATATATATATATTATATATATATATATATATATATATATATTTACATGCGATGTAGATATATATATTAAATACGTATATGTATGTGTGTGACACATTATATTAGGAGACCAAACCAAAATCCCCTCTATTAATAATATTAAGTCGGTAAACATGAGGCAATTAGATTGACCCACGTGGCCTTCCATCGTTATAGATAGGAACCTATTCCTAGCGTAGGTTGAGTTGGTCGAGTCCCTCGAGACTCACCTATATCGCGTTTCGCTATCTTATCTATGACATAGAGATGTCATTGGTGACTTGAGGACATGGTATGCTTGGTCGAGTCCCTTGAGAGTATATCACCGAATCAGACTCATCTGGTAACGATGGTGATGACTTAACCGAATATCATGGTTGGTCGAGTCCCTCGAGCCCATGGTGGTTCGGAGGCCGAACAGGACGGGAATCACAAGGAGTTATGATTGATAAGAGTTGCTGACCTTTACGGGCTTAACGTGATTAGTCGAGTCCCTCGAGGTTACGTTAAGATGCCGATTGGATCCTGATCCCCACTAGAGATCCGCTAGGGGTCTCGGATTCACATACCGGAGGGTGTTGTGTGTCTCGCAAAAAATTAGTGGGAGTACATTAAGATAGAAGTCCTTATCTTAACTATTTAAATTTCTACAAAGTCTGCATGTTATTTATTTTTGCTACATCTTTTATTTTAGAAAAATATCGCTTTCAAATCCTTTACATGGCATACTTGATGCCAACCGCCTCACTGGTCCAAATTATACGGATTGGCTTCGTAATTTGAGAATCGTTCTCACGACGGAGAAAATCACGTATGTCCTTGATAGAGTGATCCCTACGCCCGAGAAAAGGCAAGCGAGTATAAGATCGCTTGTTATGTGAAGTACTTAGATGATTCCACTCTTGCTCAGTATTATATGTTGGCCTCTATGACTACTGAGTTACAGAGACAACATGAAAATATGGATGCTAATTCCATACTCCTGCATCTCCACAAATTGTTTGAGGAACAGGGAAGAACTTAGCGATATGAGATATCAAAGAGTCTTTTCCGTGCTAGGATGACTAAGGGGACACTAGTTTAGAACCATATCCTTATGATGATTGAGTGGATCGAGAAACTCACAAGTCTAGGAATGGTCCTAGAGGATAACCTGTATGTGAATCTTGTGCTTCAGTCCCTACTAGATTCCTTTTCTCAGTTTATAATGAATTTTAATATGAATAAACTTGAGGTGACCCTCCCATAGCTCCTCAATATGTTGAGAGAAGCAGAGAGTACCATCAAGAAAGAGAAGCTAGTTCTCTATACTAGTGAGACTAGAAAGAAAAGGAAGGCTGAGAAGACCCTTAAGAAGGGCAAGAGCAAGGGCAACATGGGTAAGGCAAAGGTTGCCAAGAAAGACCCAATAAAGGACAAAGGTCAGTGCTTCTACTGCGGCAAAGATGGGCATTGGAAGAGGAACTGCAAAGAGTACCTTACAGAGAGGGCAAAACAGAAGCTTGGAGAAGCTTCAGGTACATTCATGATCAGTCTCCATTTGTTAGAATCTTATGATAACACATGGGCATTGGATACCGGGAGTGCTTATCATATCTGCAATTCGTTGCAGGTTCTGGCAGAACCTATGAGATTGAACAAAGGCGGGATAGACCTTAAGATGGGCAATGGAGCAAAGGTTGCTGTAGTGGCTATTGGTAATATCACCTTGCATCTGCTTGGTGGGGCTATTATTGCATTAGATGCATGCTATTATGTTTCTTCTATTATCAAAAATATTATTTTCATTTCATGTTTGACAGTTATTAGATATAAATTAGTTTTTGAGAACAATGGTTGTTCAATAATATTAGATGATGAGATCATCACGAAAGGAACATTGTATAATGGTTTATTTATGCTAGATACAGCTCCACATATCATGAGTGTAAGAGAGTCTAAGAGGAAATGAGAAGTGGAGAACCAAACAGGAAAGAGTATTAAAACCCTTCGATCAGATCGAGGAGGTGAGTACTTGGGTACAGAGTTCACCTAGTTCCTCAAAGACTATGGGATTTTATCCCAATGGACACCTCCTTATACACCACAGCTTAATGGTGTATAAGAAAGGAGGAATTGCATAATGTTAGACATGGTGCGTTCCATGATGTGTTTCGTCGACCTACCCATCTCATTCTGGGGATATGCCTTAGAGACCGTAGCTTACCTTCTGAATAGAATTCCAACTAAATCAGTGATGTCTACTCCATATGAGATATGGAATAGGAAGAAGCCTGATCTTAAAGTTGTTAAGATTTGGGGCTGCCCTGCCCACGTTAAGAGACACAACCCTGACAAGTTGGAATCTAGGACGGAACGGTGTAAGTTCGTGGGATACCCCAAGGAAACTTATGGGTATTATTTTTATCACCCTGAGGACCGAAAGGTCTTTGTAGCCAAGAGAGCAGTGTTTCTTGAGAAGGAACACATTCTTAGTGGAGATAGTGGGAGCATGATAGAGTTGAGAGAGGTTGGAGAACCTAGCTCAAGCACCATTCCAGAATCTGTTTAGATACCTAACACACAAGTTCCAACTTTACATAGGTCCGATAGAGTATCCCATCCTCCTAAGAGATATGTGGGACATATCAGAAGAGAGGATGTTGAGGATATTGATCCTCAGACCTACGAGGAGGCTATTATGAGCATAGACTCTGGGAAATGGCAAGAAGCCATGAATTCAGATATGGATTCCACGTACTCCAATAAGGTTTGGAACCTAGTTAATGCACCCGAGGGTATTGTACTTATTGGCTGTAAGTGGATCTTCAAAAAGAAGATTGGAGTAGATGGAAAGGTAGAGACCTATAAAGCAAGGCTAGTGGCTAAGGGGTATCGTCAAAGGCAAGGTGTTGACTATGATGAAACTTTCTCACCTGTAGCCATGCTAAAATCCATTCGAATTCTATTGGTTATTGCAGCACACTATGATTATAAGATCTGGCAGATGGACGTCAAAACTGTATTCCTCAATGGCAACCTCGAGGAGGAGGTGTATATGATACAGCTTGAGAGATTCATGTCCAGGAATAACCCATATAAGGTGTGCAGGTTGCTTAGGTCCATTTATGGATTGAAGCAAGCTTCCCGAAGTTGGAACATAAGATTTGATGATGTGATCAGATCTTATGACTTCGTTAAGAACGAAGATGAGTCTTGTGTGTACAAGAAAGTAAGTGGGAGCACTATCACCTTTTTGGTATTAATGTGGATGACATCTTGATCATTGGGAATGATGTAGGAATGCTCTCCACAGTAAAGACTTGGTTATCTAGGTACTTCTCCATGAAGGACTTAAGGGAAGCATCCTGTATATTGGGGATACGGATATATATAGATAGATCCAAGAGGATGCTTGGCTTGTCCCAGTCCAGGTACATAGACACCATTGTCAAAAGATTTGACATGAAAAATTCTAAGAGAGGTCTCATACCAATAAGACATGAAATATCACTTTCTAGGAGTATGTCCCCAAAAGACTCCTAAAGAAAGGGCACACATGGATATGATACCATATGCATCAGCGATAGGATCTATCATGTATGCTATGCTATGTACCAAGCCTGATATAGCGCATGCTCTGAGTGTCACGAGTAGATATCAGGCAGATCTAGGCTTGGAGCATTGAAAAGCAGTAAAAAGTATCCTTAAGTACTTGAGAAGGAGTAAGGATCTTTTACTGATATATGGAGGTAGTAGCCTTAGGGTTGAGGGCTACACGGACTCGAGCTTCCAGTCCGATGTCGATGATAGCAAGCCTAATTCAAGGTATGTGTTCACCCTGAGTGGAGGAGCAGTATGCTGGAAGAGTTCCAAGCAAGACACTACTGCTGAATCGACCATAGAGGCAGAATACATTGCTGCGATAGAGGCAGCAAAGGAGGGAGTCTGGATGAAGAAGTTCATCACAAATCTAGGAGTCATCCCGAGCAGCGAGGAGCTGATTCCTTTATATTACGACAAATACGAGACGATTACTCAAATAAGGGAACCCGAGTCTCATCAGAAGTGTTATGAGGAGGTTCCAACTTATTTGGAGAGATCATGGCCCGAAAAGATGTAGTAGTGGAAAGAGTTCCATCCGAAGATAACATTGCAGATCCACTAATAAAGCCATTGACTCAGATTGTCTTTGAGCATCACAGAGGTCTGATGCGGATCAGACATGTTGATGATTGGCTTTAGGTCAAGTGGGAGATTGCTAGTCATATGTGCCCTGAAAGCCAATCACATGAGTGATGGCACTTGTGACTTGATATGCACTTTATCTCTTTACTTATTATTAGGCATTTTATCACTTTATCTTACGTGTTGCATATATTGTGATGTCTTTGGATCTATGCAATGGGAATCGGATCGTGATGAGATCACGATAATGAGACCGATTCACCTTTAAATACAGACCCTAAATTATCCTGGTCATAGGTTACTCGAGAAGGACATCGAGATAACAAGATAGATTGGTGTGCTGTATACCCATTCATATGATGGAGGTAGCTAGTCTCATAGCTACTCGTGTGGGGACACTAAGGGTATAGTGCAGGTGCTCATTGGAGAATGAGTTCACTGATTGATTCGCCTAAGGAATGCTGGATAGTTATTGATACCTCACGTCAGACAGTGATTCTGTAGTTCCAGTAATGTATCTGGTCCTTAGACTTGAGACACCAAGGATGTCCTGTATGAGTACTCCACTCTTTGATACCGAACTTATAGGTTTGAAAAGTTCTAGATCTAGTACAGCCGGTCATTGGGAGTGGTAGCCAACCTTACGAGGGCTATTGAGTGTTAATAGAGGATCATCCGCTCTCGGTATCATGAGAGGAATATCCCATGTGTTCTTACTCAAATAAATCATTGGCCAAGGTTATTCGGATTAAGAGAGAAAGGGTTCTTCGGGAGAATTCGACAAGAGTAAGACTCGAGGAGAGACCGTATGGGCCTGACAATACCATGCCCGGTATAGGGTCTCTGAGATATTAGATGGATAAGAGACTATAGATAAATGGTAACTGAGGATAGATAAGTCCAAAGGATTGGATTCCCCTATATCATCTGAGGGCCGCGGCGTAGTGGCCTGGTATATCCGCAGTCGATGAGTTGGATGAATTATTATAGAGATAATAATTCACTAAGTCAGAAGGAGTTCTGACAAGTATGACTCATGACCAGCTCGATACTGGGCCTAGAGGATCACACACATATGGTTTGTGTTGCAATGAGTAGAGGTTCGGATATGAGATATCCGCTGAACCCCCTATCTTATTGGATATCCATTATGCCCATGAATTATTAGATCTTGAGATGAGATCCAATAATTGCTAATAAGAGATTATTGGGTAGAGACCCACTAATCCAAGAGGCTTGGGTAATTGGATGGAGATCCAATACCCAATAGGGCAAAAGATCCATTAGGGTTTTTAAGGGGCCTCTATAAATAGGAGGGAACCAAAGCTCTATAGGCTGAGAGTTTCTTTTGGTAGCCACCTCCTGTTCTCCTCTCCCCAAAGAGAGAGGTGCATTGTTACAATCCTTGTCGTGTGGATACCGCTAAAGAGGAGGACGCTTGACCTCCTTCATCTTCTCCCACAGATCTGCAGAAATTCAGGGATATATGATCTCCCTAGGTATCTTCTTTTACACGTGCAGTTTTGAGGATTTGTTTTAGACATACCGATCTTCGCACGACGACGGAAACTTTCTATGGAAAATCTAGGGTGTTTTGTTTTCTGTTCTTTCGTTGCGCATGTGATGTCGCTCCCCTGAAGGATTTCCCAACAACAATGCCACAGATATATATTGTTCACCTCTTCTCATTTCCTCTTAGACTCACTTACACTTATGATTTGTGGAGTTGTATCTAGCATAAATAAACCATTATGCAGTATTCCTCTTGTGATGATCTCATCATCTAATATTATTGAACAACTATTGTTCTAAAAAACTAATTTATATTCACTAGCTATCAAATATGAAATGGAAATAATATTTTTGATAATAGACGGAACATAATAGCATACATCTAATGCAATAATAGCTCCACCAGGCAGATATAAGGTGACTTTGCCAACAGCCACTGTAGTAACCTTTGATCCATTGCCCATCTTAAGGTCCATCTTGCCTTTGTTCAATCTCCTAGGTCCTGCTAGAACCTACAACGAATTGCAGATATGATAAGCACTCCCAGAATCCAATACCCATGTGTTATCATAAGATTCTGACAAATGGAGACTGATCATGAATGTACCTGAAACTTCTCCAAGCTTCTGTTTTGCCCTCTCTGCAAGGTACTCTTTGCAGTTCCTCTTCTAGTGCCCATCTTTGCCGTAGTGGAAGCATTGACCTTTGTTCTTTGTTGAGTCTTTCTTGACAACCTTTGCCTTACCCATTTTGCCATTGCCCTTGTCCTTCTTAAGGGACTTCTCAGCCTTCCTTTTCTTTCTGGTCTCACTAGCATAGAGAACTGGCTTCTTTTTTTTTTTATGGTGCTCTTTGCTTCTCTCAACATATTGAGGAGCTCTAGGAGGGTCACTTCAAGTTTGTTCATATTAAAATTCATTATGAACTGAGAAAAGGAATCCGGTAGGGACTGAAGTATAAGATCCACATACATATTATCCTCTAGGACCATTCCTAGACCTATGAGTTTCTCGATCCACTCAATCATCTTAAGGACATGGTTCTGAACCGATGTCCCCTCAGTCATCCTGGCATAGAAAAGGCTCTTTGATATCTCATATCATTGAGTTCTTTCCTATTCTTCAAACAATTTATGGAGATGCAGGAGTATGAAATTAGCATTCATATTTTTATGCTATCTCTATAACTCAGTAGTCATAGAAGCCAACATATAACACTGAGCAAGAGTGGAATCATCTATGTACTTCACATAACGAGTGATCTCATCCTCGCTTGCCCTTTCGTTGGCCGTAGGGATCACTGTATCAAGGATGTACGTGATTTTCTCTGCCATGAGAATGATTCTCAGATTGCAAAGCCAATACGTATAATTTGGACCAGTGAGGCAGTTGGCATCAAGTATGCCACGTAAAGGATTTGAAAGTGATATTTTTCTAAAATTAAAGATATAGCAGAAATAAATAATAGGTAGACTTTATAAAAATTTAAATAGTTAAGATAAGGACTTCTATCTTAATGTTCTCCCACTAATTTTTCACGAGACACATAACATCCTATAGTATGTGAATCGAAGACCCTCGGCGGATCTCTAGTGGGGATCCGGATCTAATCAGTGTCTTAACGTAACCTTAAGGGACTCGGCCAATCACGTTAAGCCCGTAAAGGTAGGCAACTCTTGCCAATCACAACTCCTTGTGATTTCCGTCCTATTCGGCCTCCGAACCACCATGGTCTCGAGGGACTCGACCAATCATAATGTTCAATTAAGTTATTACCATCGTTACAAGATGAGTCTGATTCGATGATATACTCTCGAGGGACTCGACCAAGCATACCATGTCCTCAGGTCACCGATGACATCTCTATGTCGTAGATAAGATAGCGAAATGCGATATAGGTGAGTCTCGAGGGACTCGACCAACTCAACCTATACCTGGAATCGGTTCCTACCTATAACGATGGAAGGCCACATGGGTTAATCTAATTACCTCACGTTTACTGACTTATTAATAGAGGGGATTTTGATTTGGTCTCCTAACAAATGTGTCACACACACACATATTTAATATATATATCTACATCGTATGCAAATATATATACATATCTAGTAGGTGTATTATTAATCACACATCACATGAGTAATCACACCAAATGATCATGGACCACATCCTAATGTGATTAGGCCCGAGCCAGTGGGCCTAATCACTCACATTAAGATCTATGTGTGCTTCGGCGCATCTCCATACCCTATGATCGTCCTTCTCACTTCGTCGGTTCCGTCGGCATCTCAACACATCTCCATACTATCACGTGGCCATTACCCTCTCCCAACAAAACTGGCTTAGCAAAGTGCGCAGCGGAACCACACACATGAGGAGCCCGACCTCGCACACCTGGAGGGACCATACACAGGAGGAGCCCGGCCTCGCACACCCGGATGGGACTTTTTATGGTACAGGGCCTCCCATGCCACTGTACCTGGTCCAACCATCCGGTGCCGCCTTGGCTTCACTCAAGGTGGGTCCATCCGGTGCCGCCTTGGCATCACTCAAGATAGGCCTTAGTGTCACCCCACCAAACCAACTTGCTGGTTGTGCAGCGCCAACGCTTACAAGGCTCAAGACCTCCCCTTTCCTTACCAATGTGGGACTAAATGCATCTTGCCTATCCCCTCTTGGGGCGCACCCCCTTTGGGGTGCATAGCTGCCTACCCCCTCTGGGGCGTTTGGCATGACATTCTCTCCCACCCAATCTCGTGATGTCCTCGTCACAGACTAGCCACCCTGCCTACCCCATCTGGAGCGCTCGGCGTGGACACCCCCTCTGGGGTGATTGGTGAAGGCTAGGGGTTGCTCTGATACCACTTGTCACGTGGCCATTACCCTCTCCCAATAAAACCGGCTTAGCAGAGTGCACAGTGGAACCACACACATGAGGAGCTGGGCCTCGCACACTTGGAGGGACTATACACAAGAGGAGCCCGGCCTCGTAGCTCGAAAGTACTATTCCATATAAAATAGAAAATTCTCGAGCTCCTTCGCATCTCTAGCACCCCCATAACAATGTGGGTCGGGCGTCTTGAAGCTTTGTGTTGGCGCAACGCGGGTGTTGCTTCCCCCGCATTCAACGCCCTTGTGAGCACTGCTACTCTGGAAGTGAGTTCCGTCACCATCTCTTGCAAATGTTGCATGGAGTCCTTGGTATCTTTTATTAGTCGATCGACTAGGGCTTCAACCTTGTCAATCCGGGATTCAACTTCTTTTTGCGAGCTCTCTACACCAAGAAGCCTACTTTGGCCTTGGTAGAGTTTATCCAAGCACGCTTAAAGAACATCCAAGCGGGTTTCTGCCATTGTGATCCTCTCTCTTTGGGTCTTTTTCTCAATTGGCGCTCCAGATTGCGCCTCCTCCGCTCGTGGTGAGCAGCCAACTTCTCACTCATTGCACTCATTGCCCCGCTCCTCATGAGCAGCTCTAGCAGTGAGAGAGTGAGTTTGCACATGCAGCCCTCCTGCGACTGCTTGGGGCAACATTCCGGCTTGCCCCATTTTGCTCGATTCACCACATTGTTTCCCCATGGCGAGATTATAAAGTTTCTTCGCTGCTTGCTCGAATTGCTTGCCCGCTCTGATACCACAAGTTTGCACATCAACTTGACGAAAACTTGTCTTCGCGCCCGACACTTGGGGAGTAATTGTTTGCGGACTTGCAGCTGCTCATTCACCCTTCTAAAGTCCTTGTTTTCCTCCTCTCTTTCTCTATTTTCCTACACTCCAAGTGCTCGCTCAATTGCTTGTAAAGCTTCCCTCTTCGCGAGACGTCAGGACTTGTCTATCGCTTGTTTTCAGAACTAATCAACTTCTCTTTTTATAGGTCCTACGGGACCTGCACGAGGTTGTAACTCGGCTGACCCTTTGCGGATGCGTATGTCGCAAGGGCGCCTCAAGACTTAGGCAATTCCAACTAAGTCTGATTGAAGTGGGTGCAAGGGTGCTTCTTGACTTAGACAACTCCAACTAAGTCCGTATTTGCCGCAAGGGTGCCTCACCACTTAGGTAATTCCAGCTAAGTGCGTGACAATACGTCGAATCATCTGTCTCGGTCTCATGGATCCCGCTATCACTTCTACACTCTAGTTGTGCCTCCTCATGTTATTACAATATAATTACAAAACGTAGGCTCGACACTAAACAAGAAAAATAGAGACTCGCAGGCCCCAATAATAATAATAATCACATGTACACACATCACATCACAAGATCCATGATCATCTGTCCACATCATACATCACATATATATGTTATTTTATAGGACTATTAGATAAATAATAATAGTTAATTAAATTATTTAATTAATATATATATATATATTTTTTTTCCTTCTGAAAACAGGGATATTAAGAGAATTTTTTAAATTCTAAGGGGTATTTTGGTCATTCTATCAAAAGAGATAGAAATCAAAATTTTTAAAATTTCGAGCGGTAAAAATATCTTTTGCCTAGAAAACCCTAATCCCTCTTCTGCCTGCTACGTTGCGGTGTTGTGGCAACCACCATCCTACCGGCGACGGCCACTACCCGCGGGTGCACCGCCCTTGCCCACGGCGGGTGCAGTCGCAGCGGGCGCTTCTGCTCGCGGGCGAGCGCCACTGCCCCGCATGTAGCGTTGCCCCCGTGGGTGCCACCTGTAGGGACCTCACGGGCATTGCTGCCCCCGCGGGTGCCTCTGCCATGGGCTGCGGGGTAGCGCTTGCAATCACCGATGCCCCCACGGGTGTCTCTGCCCGTGCTTTGCAGGTAGGCAGTAGGCCGCCGGCCACCTATTGCCGTTGCAGGCATCAAGGCTGCAAGCAGCCTTACAGCCGCTGTACGAGCGTAGCAAGGGCAGCAACACTTGCTGCCCTTCCTCACCTTTTGCGTCAATGATTTTTTACGACAAAAACTGTTCTAAATCACATTACATGCAATTTAAGATCTGATCTTCGCATGAACAACCTAGCTTTGATACCACTATTAGAAAATCCTATAGGGCGACATCTCATGCGCAGCGGAAGAATAAAAAAAATAAAACCATAGATTTTTCGTAGAAAAGTTCCGTTGTCGTGCGAAGATCGGTTCATCAAAAATAAATCCATAAAAACTACATGTGTAAAAGAAAATACCTAGGGAGATCGTATTTCCCTGAATCCCTACAGATCTGTAAAAGAGGATAAAGGAGGTCAAGCGTCCTCCTCTCTAATGGTATCCACACGATAGGGATTGTGATGATGCATCTCTCTAGGGAGAGGAGAATAGGAGGTGGCCACCAAAAAGAAACCCCCAGTTTATAGAACTTTGGTTCCCTCCTATTTACAAAGACCCCTTGTAAACCCTAATGGATCTTGCCCTGTTGGGTATTGGATTTTCATCCAATTACCCAAGCTTCTTAGATTAGTGGGTCTCTACCCAATAATCTCTTATTAGCAATTATTAGATCTCATCTTAGGATCCAATAATTCAGGGGCTTAATGGATATCCAATAAGATAGGGACTCCAGCGGATATCTTATATCCGAACCTCTACTCGTCGCAATACTTACCATGTGTGTGTGACCCTCTAGGCCCAATATCGAGCTGGCCGTGAGTCATACTTGTCAGAACTCCTTTTGACTTAGTGAATTATTATCTTTATAATAATTCATCCAACTCATTGACTACGAACGTACTAGGCCACTACAACGCAACCCCTAGACGATACAGAGGAATCCAATCCTTTGGACCTATCTATTCTCAGTTACCTTGTATCTATAATCCCTTATCCAACTAATATCCCAGAAACTCTATATCGGGCATGGTGCTATCAGGCCCATACGGTCTCTCCTCGAGTCTTTCTCTTATCAGATTCTCCCGGTGAACTCTTTCTCTCTCAATCCGAATAACCTTGGCCAAGGATTTATTCGAGCAAGAATACATGGGATATTCCTCTCATGATATCGAGAGCAGATGATCCTATATTGATACTCAATAGCCGTCGTAAGGTTGGCTACCACTCCCAATAACTGGCTGTACTAGATCTGAAACTTTTAAACCTATAAGTCCGGTATCAAAGAATAGAGTACTCATACAGGACATCCTTGGTGTCTCAAGTCTAAGGATCAGATACACTACTAGGACTACAAAATCATTGTCTGATGTGAGATATCAATAACTATCCAGCATTTCGTAGGTGGATCAATCAATGAACTCATTCCCCAATGAGTACCTGCATTATACCCTTAGTGTCCCCACACAAGTAGCTATGAGACTAGCCATCTCCATCATATGGACAGGTATATAGCACACCAGTCTATCCAGTTGTCTCGATGTCCCTCTCGAGTAACCTATGACCAGGATTATTTATGGTCTGTATTTAAAGATGAATTGGTCTCATTATCATAATCTCATCACGATCCGATTCCCATTGTACAGATCCAAGGACATCACAATATATGCAACACGCAAGATAAAGTGATAAAATGCCTATTAATAAGCAAAGAGAAAGAGTGCATATCAAGTCACAAGTGCCATCACTCATGTGATTGGCTTGTAGGGCATATATGACTAGCAGGAACTGCCTGAAGGCTCAGCCTCTAAGGCGAAGTTTGGACAGTGTTACTGCTTAGATTAGGTGGTGGTACCATCCAATGTCAAGCAGCCTGGGCGGTGGTACCACCCAGGTCAAGTAGCCGAGACTCTACTTGGGCAATGATACCGCTAGACTGGATGGTGGTACCGCCAAATATCAGAGTCAACTATCGGTGGTACTGCCAGTACCCCAAAATTTTGGGTTTTTTGAATTTTGGCTCCAAGATTTGAAGCCACTTGGGATCTATAAATACTCTAGCTATTCTTGCTTGGGACAGTAAGAATTGAGTAAAAAATAATAAATAAATTCTATGATTCTAAGTGCAGAAATTCGTCCTCCGAAATTTTAAAAGTAATTCCTAAGAGAGGTGATTGAGGGAAGACTTGTAAAATAAAGAGTTTGTAAGGGTAGTTAGTTTTCGCCCGATTAAAAAAAGACTGCTAGTGGATACCGGTGGCCTCAACAAAGGAGAGATTGGGAGTGGATGTAGGTCGAATGACCGAACCACTATAAACATCATTACCTGTACTTTCTAAGCTAATTGCTCATTGCTCTACTGTCTTTTTTTTCACTTATGAATATGTGTAATTTAAAGCACACTTGATATCGGTTTTTGTTGAACGAAATATTTTCATTGTACGAAGTTTTTTTTTTTTGAAATCGTAAAATCATTGGTTTTATCTTTAGTGCTCGACTCGATTCTAATAATTGAGAGCAAAGAGAACAAAGATATCCGAGGAATCACATAAGCTTTAGTCACTTGAAATTTCCTAATAAACTCCTCTGACTACTAGACAACACATATTAGACAGCATAAATGAATAGATCACTAGTTTAATATGGTCTCAGAGCTAAAGATCCCCGTTAGAATGACAAAATGCTCACTAACCTAACACGAAGGGAAGAATAATACCACTAAGAGCTTGTTGGACTAACAAATATATATCTTAGATCCCATATATTAAGTGGATCACAAACTCATCCTGTGATTTTTATGCACTTACTACTGACTGTCACTGCATGATTCAAGAGGGGACATTGATTGGAAGTATTCCTAGGTGCCCATGATGATGATGGTCGAATATGATGTGAAATATGTGATGCTGCTGCTACTCATATGTAATGTAAACGTAATGAGAAATGTACAAAGTGGCCCAGGTCATGAATTCTAAAGCGTCTGAGATCTGATTGTGATGTTTCTAATAAACAAACAGGCAAAGTCACTTTGGGTGCTTGTTCTGGGGAGTATGTTGGATATGAGATTCCTGGTAGTTGCCATTCTCTGCATGCCAATAAGATAAGATATATAGGTTGATTTGGAAGCGAAATGGATGGGCACTTTTGATTGCACATTTGTGCATGTGATCTTAGGCTGTCATAATCAGAATTTGATTTAGTATTTTGATAAAAAGATTATGATAGAGATAAATATTAAATAATATTTATTTATTTTTATATATTTTTAATTAATCTTTAATTTTAGAATCAATCACATATTTGATTATTTGATTTTAAGTAATTTAAGTATATAATTGAGAAAAATTTCTACCTTAAAACCTATATAAATATACATTATCTCAATGAATAAAATCGCTCTTGTTCACAACAAGTTCCTTAATTCATCATGATTGAATAATCTAAATACATAATTAAGAAAAATTTCTCCCATAAAATCTATATAAATATACATTATCTCAATGAATGAAATCACTCTTCTTCATAACAAGTTCCTTAATTCATCATGATATCACAGCTCCTCTTGCTTTGAGCAAAACTTTTCCTTTTTTGTTATTCAAGGATAACAATCTCGCTTCTCCATTGATCTGCCACAATGATTACCTTACTATCGGGTTCCTCTTCTAGCTATTGGTCCTTCTCCCATACTAGGTCTCTCATAATTGACAGCACTAGTAAGAGCAGCATGCTATTATCGCAAATGTTAATTAGAATTATTTTATTTATCTTCCATCTTCCGACAATTAAAGAGAGAGGGGGGGGGGCGGGGGTTGTGAATTAGTGCGTATGTTAAATACGGTTACGATTCGAAATCCTTTCGAGTTGATAAAATCATATCGATGAAATCGTATCAGAAAAGATATCAACTTGAAGTAAATGTAAAATAAAGAAAGCAACTAAGTAATAAAAGTAAGTAATAAGGAAAGAACACACTAGATTTATAGTGGTTCGGTCATTGTGATCTACATCCACTTCCAATTCCTCCTCCGTCGAGATCACCGGCTTTCACTATTGATCTTCTTTCAATGGGCAAAGATCAATCACCCATTTTTATAGATCTTTCTCTTTTTAACAGTTTTAGGAGTTAACTTTTTACAATTCACTCACTTCTCATACAAAATTCTAAGCAAGAATCAATGGAGGTGAACTCTTAAAAGATTACAATAGTGTTTTCACTAACATCTTAGTTTTTCTATTAACTTTTTTATGCTCCACAAGTAGAAAAGTGAGAGGTATTTATAGGCCTTAATTGGCTTAAAAAATAAAGCCAAAAAGGTCTCATCTTGGGTTTTTGGGTACTGGCGGTACCACCTCCAGTATTCTCTAACACTAGGTGGTACCATCGCTTAGTCTAACAGTACTACTGTCAGACAAAGTCTCATCTACTGGACCTAGGTAGTACGACCGCCTGGCAACATTAACTGCCGACGGTACCACTGCCTAGACCTCCTAGTAGACTAAACCCTGGGCGGTTCCACTGTAAGCCTAGTTCCAGATCACTATTTGGGCCATCAGTTTGGCCCAAACCAGTCCTGATTCAAGCTCAATTGGCCAATAACTGAGTTAGTGGGACCTCCCAATCTTAACTCAAACTAAGTCCTAATTATAATAATTAAGGTATTAACTAAGCAATCTTTATCCAGTACATCGATTTGTTCTTTTGACAAAATCCTAACAAACTTTCGACGATCTTCCAGCGAGCTTTTGACGATCTTCCAGCGGACTCTCGGTGATCTTTCGATAAACTCCCAACAAGATTTTGGAAAACTCCTAATGAACTCTTAGCGAGCTCCCAATGAACTTCTCAGCAAGCTCTAATGAACTCCCGACGAACTTCTCGGCGAACTCCTAACGAACTCTTGGTAAGCCCCGACGAACTTCTCGGCGAGATTCGACGATCTCCGGATGAATTGTTAGGAAATCTACGATGACATCATATGCGTAGCAGAAGAACAGAAATAAAAATCATAGATTTCCCATAGAAAAAGAGGTTTTTATCATCGTGCAAAAGTTGGTACGTAAAAACCCATGAAACAAAAAAAAACTACTCATAAGAGAATTACCTATGGAGATTATATATATCTAAATTCCTGTAGATCTATAGGACTGAATGAAGGAGTTTAAATGTTTTTCTCTCTAGCGATAATCCACATGGTAGGAGCTGCGACGATGCTCCTTAAATCGCTGCTCAAATCTCCTCGTTGTGCACTTTACGCAATCAAGAAGGGGCCAGACCTTCTTGCTATCCACATGCCCCAACTGAGGCTATTGGCTGAGGAGTGGGGGAGGAGTGTTGAATCTCGGATTTTGATGATGAAACTAATTGAGTGTGTTTTGTTGTTTAACTGCGTGTTGAGTTACGCAGGTCTACTATCGATCAGGATTAGACAGTTGATGCTGGAGGAATTGACGTTGTGCCGGAAGTAATCACGTTAGGATATTGGATGTCGAGCTGGAGGTTCGGTCGACTATCGGCAGGAGGCTTCGTACGTCAGGCATCGGGCCAAGAAGTGCAGAGTTACGCCATGGATATCGGGGTTGCAGAGGTCAACCGCCGATTGGGCAACAAGCTGCTAGAGAGGGCGATGTGCCGAAGGATCGGACGAAGCACCGACCAATGATGTGCCGGGCAACTGAATGTCAATTCGCGTTGTAATAACTGTCTAGATCGAAGTAGAGTGTTTGGTGTTTGTTTGTGCAGGAGTAACTACGAAAGGGATGAAGACATAAAACGAAACCAAGGGCCAAAGTCAAGTGCAATGGATCGTTGGGAGTTCGAGAGTTTGACGAAAGTCCGAAGATTCATCGAAAGTTTACGGAGCTTGCCAAGAAAGATCGTAGCTTGCCAAAGAAGCTCGGAGGAACTTGCCAAAATTATCATGGAGTCCGAGAGGTTGCCGGAAATCCGCAGGATGGTTTTCGAGGGATCGTCGGAAGACCGCCGGAAGTTCGTCGGAAGCTTGCCGGAAGAAGACTTGACTTGTGGACTTTGTAATAGCTTAGGAATGTCTTTAATTTCGTAGTTAGCACATCAATTTGGGTTAGGATTAGGGGTTAATCATTTAACCCAAGTATGGGCCCATTGGCTCTTGTTCGGAACCGGTTTGGGCCAAGTTTTTGGCCCAAACCAAATGTAGATTTGTGCTGGGCGGTGGAGCCCAGCAGCCAATGTGCCCAGTAGCATGTGTGCATGCATGCATGCATGCATTGGGTGGTAGCACCGCCAGCAGCATGCATGTTGCTATGTGCATGCATGCTACGTGCATGCATGCTAGGCAAGGCACACGCCAACAACTTGTGTGTCTTTGGCGGTACCACCGCCTCGGCTATTGTAGCCGCCATCGTGAGCTGCGCATGTATCGCTCGGCCGGGGCGGTGGTACCTCCCGTGTGTCGCCCAAATAGATCGACACACAAAGTGCGGTGGCACCGCCTCTGACAGGCGATGGAACCGCCTCTGACACGCGATGGCACCGCCTCTAACACCGCTAGAACCGGGAACTCCAATTTGATTTCAAATTTGAATCCACTTTGGATCTATAAATACCCCCACTTTTCTCAGCTGAAAAGGAACCCTTTGAAAGCTAGATTTTGAAAATAAGTCTTGGGAAAGTCTTGTTCTTCATTTGCTTAAGTGTTCACCTCATTTTCTTCTTTTTATGAAATCCTGTAAGAGTGTGAACCACTTGTAAAGGGTTGTAAGAGGGATATTTGGTCCTTCCCCTACCAAAAGATTTGCTAGTGGAAGTTGGGAGCCTCATCGGAGAAGGCTTCGGAAGTGGATGTAGGTCACTTTGACCGAACCACTATACATCACTACGTCTTGATTGTGTGAGTGTTTAAATTTCTGTTTTACTTTGTTGCAAGCCTTTACTTTATTTTCTCCACTTCCTTTTTATCTTTGTACGCATGCTTTAAAGTTAGAACGCAAAAATCGGTTTCAAACGAAACGTTGCTTTCATCGTACGAAGTTTCCAAAGCTTGTTTTAAATCGCTGAAAAATCCATCGTTTTATCCGCTGCACTAATTCACCCCCCCCCCCTCTTAGTGCCACTCGATCCCTAACAATTGGTATCAGAGCCACGTTCTTTCTCTTTCGGATTTACACCTGTGAGAAATGGCTCTAAATGATTTTCAAGAGGGCTTTTTGGTTTTTCATCCACCGTTCTTTACGGTTTGGACTACACATATTGGAAAACTCGAATGAGAGTTTTCATGCTTTCAATGAATTTGGATTTGTAGAACATTATAAAAAATGGCTTTCAACCTTCCTCTAAACCGACGAACGAATGGTCGGATTTGGAGAAAAGGTCTTTTTCTTTAAATGCAAAGGCTATGAATGCCTTATTTTGCGCTTTAGATAAGAACGAGTTCAATATGATTTCAATGTGCGAAATGGCTTTCGATATTTGGTGAACTCTTGAAATCACGCACGAAGGAACGAGTAGACTCAAAGACTCGAAAGTTAATATTTTGATGCATGATTTTGAGATTTTCCGAATGGCACCAAGTGAGACTATCAATGACATGTTCTCCATTTCTCGGATGTTATCAATAGTCTAAAAGCTCTTGGTAAATGTTTTTCAGATTTTGAACTCGTAAACAAGATTTTAAGATCTCTTCCAAAAAGATGGGATCCGATAATAACCGCAATACAAGAAACAAAAGATCTGAATAACTATCCTATTGATGAACTTATTGGGTCTTTAAAGGCCTATAAAATGAGTTTCTTGGAACGTTTAGAATATCATGAACATGATGAACATTTGAACCACCTTCTAAAGAACAAGAAGGTTTTTGAACATCGGACAAATGAATGCCACTTGAGTGATGACTCAAGTGATGAGGACAATGAGGACATTGAACACATAATAATGAATGTTAACAAGTTCATTAAACAAAAATCTAAAATAAACAATGAACTTGAACGGAGGATTATGCCAAAGAAAAAGAAGAATTACAAAGAAGAATCAAGTAAAGATGAGGTGAAATGAGCTTTGACGGTTTTCGACAATGAGGTAAGTAACTTAACTCCCTTGAGTTGTTATGAAATTACATGATGTTTTTTTTCTTGAGTGCTTAACTTAGTTAGTAGGAAATAAAATTTCATTTTATGTTTTTTCTTTCTAGGATTTTTGAAAAGTAAAAATTATGAATGATATTTGCATGATTTGTGATATTGCCTAGAATTAATCCATGCATGTGTATCTTGATGTTTTTAATTGCTTTTCATGATGCTTGATGATTTTATATCATGCATGAGCTTTTAAAGTGTCATATTGTGATGATGAAACTTATTTTTTAAATTTATAAATAGATGCATGATTTTGTCAAAAATTTGAATATGGCCTTTTAACATAAAAATTGAAAGTGTGCTATCATTTTTATGTATTTGGTCTTGACGATTTTATGACTAAGCTTGTGTTTTATTTTGATACATGTTTTCATAAAATTTTTTGAATATGCACACATCAAATTGCTTAAAATGAAAATATTTTTTATTGAGATGAATGAATTCATGTTATGAGTCTTGTGAATCTCATGAAAATAAACATGATGAATATTTTTAAAAAATATGCTTCATGTTTTCCGTCTTAATGATTTCTCTTGAAACTTGCTCTTTGGACCTATATGAAAAACATGAGTATTCATATGAATATCAAATCACTTGAAATGGAACACATAAAAAAATGAGAAATTGCGCTATCATAATGCTTACGTATAATGCTTTTGATCTTAATAGGCCAAATGACAACTTGTATATCAAAGTAATACAATGATGACTTTCATATAAATAATTGGACATACCTTATGTAATCATCATTGATAATGATAGTTTGTTGTCATGCTTAATGATCTTATGATATCATGAGTATTTAAAGGCATTATATCTTGATGACAAACTCATGTTTCGGTTTTAAAATTTGATACTCATCTTTTGAAACATAAAATATATTATCATGATAAATTGAATCTCATGTCTTGGAATAATATCTCATGCCTTAACATTCTTTCGATTTTGATGAATCCATTGGAATCTTTTTGAATCAAATCCTTTAGAAAATACCATATACTTAATGTGATTTGACTTAATGATCATTAGAAATTTACCTTTCCATCTTAAATGTTGACATTTTGTTTTAAGGCAAAGGCATGCTTATAAGAAGCTAATCATATGAATAGAAATTTACAAGAACGAAATACAATCCTCTATCTTTTCGATTCTTCAATAAATTTATGCTTATTATGTATAAATTTATTGAATGTGATTTTTGAGGATGATTTTAGATTTAAAATGCTTGATTTGTATTTATGACATAAGATACATTTTAAATATCAATCATGCTCTATCTCGCTTAATTCATTTTGTTCTCCTATAATTCCTTTTTACTTACTGAAAAGGAGAACCTTCCAAATGAATATGCTTGATAATTTGTATTATGAGATTTAGCCTTTATGTTTTGAATATTTATGCTTATTTTTTATTCGACATCAAAAGGACAAAGGCATGCTCATATGAAATATTAATGCATGTTTCTTGAAATCTTTCCATCTCTAAAGTTTTTTATTTTTGATGAAAGACAAGTGATAAATTCATTTATGATATTTTGTAAATCACTAGAATTATGAATGAGATTTTGATGATACAGTAATGACTTTATTCATGTTATGAATCTCAAAAATAATAATTTGATTATGAGTCTTGAGTTGATGAATTGAGCTTGAATGATTTTTTTTATGATTTTTGAATTTTTTGAAATTATGACTTGTTAAGACATATTTAATGCTTGAATCAAGTTCCAAAAGATTTCATTTTGCTATAAAGAAATTTTATTGAAATCATGATCTTGACAACCATAACTTGAAGCTCTTTATAAATCAAGATCGTTTATCATGCTCCTTCCATTTTATCAAAAGAAAATTCCTTAAATGAAATGTAACTTGTCTTTTGATTTCTCGGAATTCAATACTTGAATTTTTATGAATTTGTGTCTTGATTCTTATGAAATGTGATCTTGGTAAAAATTCTTATGTATGAATCAAGATCTTGTGTTTGATCTCCTAAGACTTACACTTGTTATTTCCTAAAAAGGAGACTTGTCAAAATGATTCGTGAACCTTTTGATTTATGACTTTTGGATTCATGACTCAAGATTAAAGATTGAAACATTATATGCTAAAATTGATTTTTTATTGTTTCAATACTTCCTTGAATGCCTTATGTGATGATTGAAAATTTGACGAAAATGAAATGTGCTTAATATTTGAATCATTGATTCATTCTTTTATCATGGCTTAAAAATGAATGAAAAGAAAATATGTTAGCACTTGTAATCATGATTTGATCCTTAATATTGATATGCTTTTTTATATCATGATTCTTGGTTGTATGACATTTATCTTGAATTAAAAATTGATAAATATGAATCTAGATCTAGCTAAAATGAAAAGTTATGAATCATGGATGATATCTTTTGGTTTTGATTCTTGTTGAATTTAAATATTGATATCCTTCATGACATGATTTCTCATGTTTCAATACCATCTTGTATGCATCATGTGATGATTGATATATTGATTGATGCAAATTTTTCATTGGTTCCTCCCTTCTTTTCGATATTGATAAAGGGGGAGAAAAATTGTTAACTTGTGTATCAAAAGAAAAAATTTGCTAGCTTAAACATTGAGTAGTAAAATGTTGCTATCTCAAGAAAGGCAAAAATCTTGCTCAACTTCGCTTTTTTTATTTTTTTTCAACAAAATTGCTTACATCCTTGTTACAAATTATTGTTGAATCTCATACAAGATTATTTGTAGTATTAATCCTCCCTTTCTTTTTGATATTGATAAAGGGGGAGAAGGCTTTTGCTAGATTGCATATTACAAATGAATGCAAAAGTCCTAGCATGCAAAGAAAGCAAAACTTGTAAGTTTGCTCTTCTCAAAAGAGAAGAAAGAAATTACAAAATTGCATGCATATTGCAAAAGAAATCAAGAAAATGCACATATTTGAATACAATTTGCTTGTACTTCTCAAAGGAACATAGAAAAACTTGCTATCATCACGACTAGTGCTATCTTGCCTATTATGATAAACTTGCAATGCCTAAATGTTGTATAATGTGATTAATAGCTAGTGTGTTGTCAAATTTACATATCCTTGAAAACTAGCTATTGTTGAAACTCGAAATTTGATGATGAAACTAATTGAGTGTGATTTATGGTCTAACTGCGTGTTGAGTTACACAGGTCTACTATCGATTAGGATTAGACAGTTGACGTTGGAGGAATTGACGTTGCGCTGGAGGTGATCACGTCAGGATATTGGATGTCAAGCCAGAGGTTCGGTCGACTATCGGCAGGAGGCTTCGTACGTCGGGCATCGGGCCAAGAAGTGTGGAGTTGCGCCATGGATATCGAGGTTGCGGAGGTCAACCGTCGATTGGGCAACAAGCCGCTAGAGAGGACGATGTGCTGAAGGATCGGACGAAGCGCCGACCAATGATGTGTCGGGCAACTGAATGTCAATTCGCATTGTAATAACTGTCTAGATCGAAGTAGAGTTTTTATTGTTTGTTTGTGCAGGAGTAACTACGAAAGGGATGAAGACGTAAAGCGAAACCAAGGGTCGAAGTCAAGTGCGATGGATCATTGGGAGTTCGAGTGTTCAATGGAAGTCCAAGATTCGCTTGGGAGTCTTTGCGAATCGCCGAGAACGAGTAGGGAGCTTGCCGAAGAGTTTTCGGAAGTTCACCGGGAGGTTTGTCGAAAGTTCGCGGAGCTTGCCAAGAAAGATCGGAGCTTGTCAAAGAAGCTCGGGGGAACTCGCCAAAATCATCGTGGAGTCCGAGAGCTTGCCGGGAGTCCGCAGGATGGTTTCCGAGGGATCGTCGGAAGACCGCCGGAAGCTCACCGGAAGAAGACTTGACTTGCGGACTTTGTAATAGCTTAGGAATGTCTTTAATTTCGTAGTTAGCACATCAATTTGGGTTAGGATTAGGGGTTAATCCTTTAACCCAAGTATAGGCCCATTGGGCCTTGTTCGGAACCGGTTTGGGCCAAGTTTTCGGCCCAAACCAAATGTAGATTTGTGCTGGGCGGTGGAGCCCAGCAGCCAATGTGCCCATCAGCATGCATGCATGCATGCATGCATGCTAGGCTACGGATGCATGCCGCCCGCCAAAGAAGATGCGTGTTGCTCGTGCATGCATGCTTTGGGCGTAGCACCGCCCAAGAGCTTCGGCAAGGCGTAGCACCACCCAAAGCCAGCGGCTATGTCTTTGGCGGTAGCACCGCCAACAAAGACCAAAGAAGATGCATGCATGCTACATGCATGGTGTCAGAGCTCGGCATCAGAGCTCGGTACTATAGCCGATTCTTGTCAGAGGCGGCGTAGCACCGCCTACCTTGTCTTGTAGCACTGCCGGTTATATAGCGCGTAGCACCGCGCTGCTGGGCGTAGTAGCACGGCTCAACCTTTGCATGCTGGTGTGTCGATCTGCAGATCGACAACAGACGAAAAAAACTCAAAAGATTCAAATCTTTGGCTCCAAGTTTTGGCTCTAAATTTGAGTCCTCTTGAGCTCTATAAATTCCCCTCTTTTGCAGGTTCAAAGTGCAGCAAGAAGAGTGAAAATCTTAAGAGAAAACTCTGCTTAAATAGTGTCAAAAACTTTCCTCTTACTCTTAAGTGTTTTCTTGTTCAAGAGAGGGGCGAGAGCTTTGTAAGGGTTATCTTCTAAGCCCATCAAAAGAAGAGGTGTTGCAAGGGAGTTCTTCCTCGCCTATTGGAAGGAGGAAAGCTAGTGGAAAGCCGGTGTCCTCAAGCGAAGAGGAATCGGAAGTGGATGTAGGTCGGATGACTGAACCACTATAAAAATCTGGTTTGCATTTATGTTCTTGTTATTTACTTTGCTGCAAACCATTTTTACTTGCTGCCTTATTTACTCAACTTCCTTATCATCTTATTATGTATGCTTTAAAATTAAAACGCAATCTTTCCAGGTTCAAACGAAACATTGCTTTCATCGTACGAAGTTTCCGAAGCTTGTTTTAAATCATTGAAAAATCTATCATTTTATCTGCTGCACTAATTCACCCCCCCTCTTAGTGCCGCTCGATCCCTAACAGCTATAAAGCTACTTCTCCTTTTTGTTGATGACATAGGGGGAGAAGCAGATTGATGACTTCATGCAATGTAATGATGCTTGAATATTTTATATATTTGCATGATGGTTTGTAAATTCTCATAACATTGTGATGAACGTTGCTTGGATTTGGGATAATCCAAGTGTTCTATCAATGACATATTGATAGGGGGAGTTTGTGTTAAACTCCGAGGAGTTATGGATAACTCTGTCAGTCATCAATTAGTTGTCATTATCAAAAAGGGGGAGATTGTTGAATCTCGGATTTTGATGATAAAACTAATTGAGTGTGTTTTATTGTTTAACTGTGTGTTGAGTTACGCAGGTCTACTATCGATCAGGATTAGATAGTTGATGCTGGAGGAATTGACGTTGCACCGGAAGTAATCACGTCAGGATATTGGATGTCGAGCCGGAGGTTTGGTCGACTATCGGTAGGAGGCTTCGTAGATTGGGCATCGGGCCAAGAAGTGCAGAGTTGCGCCATGGATATCAGGGTTGTAGAGGTCAACCGCCGATTAGGCAACAAGCCGCTAGAGAGGGCGATGTGCCGAAGGATCGGACGAAGCGTCGACCAATGATGTGCCGGGCAACTGAATATCAATTCGCATTGTAATAACTGTCTAAATGAAGTAGAGTGTTTGGTGTTTGTTTGTGCAGGAGTAACTACGAAAGGGATGAAGACGTAAAGCGAAACCAAGGGCCGAAGTCAAGTGCAATGGATCGTTGGGAGTTCGAGAGTTTGACGGAAGTCCGAAGATTCATCGAAAGTTCACGGAGCTTGCCAAGAAAGATCGGAGCTTGCCAAAGAAGCTTGGGGGAACTCGCCAAAATTATCGTGGAGTCCGAGAGGTTGCCGGGAATCCGTAGGATGGTTTCCGAGGGATCGTCGGAAGACCGCCGGAAGTTCACCGGAAGCTCGCCGGAAGAAGACTTGACTTGTGGACTTTGTAATAGCTTAGGAATGTCTTTAATTTTATAGTTAGCACATCAATTTGGGTTAGGATTAGGGGTTAATCCTTTAACCCAAGTATGAGCCCATTGGCCCTTGTTCGGAACCGGTTTGGGCCATGTTTTTGGCCCAAACCAAATGTAGATTTGTGCTGGGCGGTGGAGCCCAGCAGCCAATGTGCCCAGCAACATGTGTGCATGCATGCATGCATGCTGGGCTACGTGCATGCATCTTTGGCGTAGCACCGCCAAAGAAGCATGCGTGCTCGCTACGTGCATGCATCTTTGGCGGTGGCACCGCCTGCAACTTGGTGTCAAGGCGGTAGCACCGCCGGCTACTTTAGCTAGGCGTAGCACCGCCTCGGCCATCAGTAGCCAGCCGAGCAGCCAGCGGTCGGGCGGTGGTACCACCCCTGTGTGTCAATCAGCAGACTGACACAAGCGGTGGCATCGCCTCTAACACCGCTTGAACTGAAACTCAATTTGATTTCAAATTTAGAGCTCAAATTTGAATCCACTTTGGATCTATAAATACCCCCACTTTTCTCAGCTGAAAAGGAATCCTTTGAGAGTTAGATTTTGAAAATAAGTCTTGGGAAAGTCTTGTACTTCATTTGCTTAAGTGTTCACCTCATATTCTTCTTCTTGTGAAATCCTGTAAGAGTGTGAACCACTTGTAAAGGGTTGTAAGAGGGGCATTTGGTCCTTCCCCTACAAAAGGATTTGCTAATGGAAGTTGGGAGCCTCATCGGAGAAGGCTTCGGAAGTGGATGTAGGTCACTTTGACCGAACCACTATACATCGCTGTGTCTTGATTGTGTGAGTGTTTAAATTTCTGTTTTGCTTTGCTGTAAGCCTTTACTTTACTTGCTCCACTTCCTTTTTATCTTTGTACGCATGCTTTAAAGTTAGAACGCAAAAATCGGTTTCAAACGAAACGTTGCTTTCATCGTACGAAGTTTCCAAAGCTTGTTTTAAATCGCTGAAAAATCCATCATTTTATCCGTTGTACTAATTCACCCCACCCCCCTCTTAGTGCCACTCGATCCCTAACATGGAGAATAGGAGGTGGCTGCCAAAAGACCCTAGCCTATGGGCCTTTGGTTCCCTCCTGTTTATAGAGGTTCCTTGTTAACTTAACCCTAATGGATCTTGTCATGTTGGGTATTGGATCTCTATTTAATTACCAAAGCCTCTTAGATTAGTGGAGTCTCTACCCAATAATCTCTTATTGGATCTCATCTATAGGATCCAATAATTCAGGGGCTTAACGGATATCCAATAAGTAGGGGCTCCGGCAGATATCTCATATCCGAATCTCTACTCATCGCAACACCTACCAAATGTTTGATCCTCTAGGTCCAATATCGAGCTAGCCATGAGTCACACTTATCAGAACTCCCTCTAGCTCAGTAAATTATTATCTCCATAATAATTCACTCAACATATTGATTACGAACGTACTAGGCCACTACGCCGTAGTCCCTAGACGATATAAGGGAATCCTATTCTTTAGACCTATATGTCCTCAGTTACCATGTACCTATAGTCTCTCATCCATCTAATATCCCAGAGACCCTATACCGGGCATGGTGCTGTTAGGCCCATACGGTCTCTCCTCGAGTCTTGCTCTAATCGAATTCTCCCAAAGAACTCTTTCTCTCTCAATCTGAATAACTTTGGCCAAGGATTTATTTGAGCAAGAACATATGAGATATTCTTCTCATGATACCGAGAATAGATAATCCTCTATCGACACTCAATAGCCCTCGAAAGATTGGCTACTACTCCTAATGATCGATTACGCTAGATTTGAAGCTTCCAAACCTATAAGTCTGGTATCAAAGAGTGGAGCACTCATACAGGATATCCTTGGTGTCTTAAGTCTAAGGACTAGATATACTACAAGGACTATGAAATTACTATCTGACAATAAAGTATAATTAACCATCCAACATTCCATGGGCGGATCAATCAGTGAACTCATTTTCCAATAAGCACCTGTATTATTTCCTCAGTGTCCCCATACGAGCAGCTATGAGACCAGCTACCTCCATCATATGGACGGGTATACAACACACAAGTTTATCTGGTTATCTCGATGTCCATCTTGAGTAACCTATGACTAGGATTATTTAGGATCTATGTTTAAAGGTAAATCGATCCTATTATCATGATCTCATCATGATCCAACTCCTATTGCATAGATCCATGGATATCACAATATATGGAACACGTAAGATAAAGTGATAAAATATCAAATAATAATAAGCAAAAAGAGTGCATGTCAAGTCACACGTGCTATCACTCACGTGTTTGGCTTGTAAGGCACTTATGACTAGCAATCTCCCAGTTGACCTAAAGCCAATCACCTACGTGTTTGATCCCTATCAAACCTGTGTGATGTTTAAAGACAATATGAGACAATAGCTTCTTTAGTGGATCTACAATGTTATCTTCGGATGGAACTCTTTCCACTACTATATCTCTTCGGGCGATAATCTCTCTTATCAGGTGGAATCTCCTCAGAACATGCTTTGACTTTTGATAAGACTTGGGTTCCTTCGCTTGAGCAATCACTCCGTTGTTGTCACAATATAAGGGAATCAGCTCCTTGCTGCTCGGCACGACTCTTAGATCTATGATGAACTTCTTCATATAGACTCTCTCCTTTGCTGCCTCTACCGCAACAATGTACTCCGCCTCTATGATCGAGTCAACAACAATGTCTTACTTGGAACTCTTCCAGCACACTGCTCCTCCATTCACGGTGAATAGATACCCTAAATTAGACTTGCTATCATCGACATCGAACTAGAAACTTGAGTCCGTGTAGCCCTCAACCCTGAGCTTATTGCCTCCATATACTAGTTAAAGATCCTTAGTTCTTTTTAAGTACCTAAGGATATACTTTACTGCTTTCCAATACTGGAAGCTTGGATCTACGTAATACCTGCTCGTGACACTCAGAGCATGCGCTATATCAGGTCTGGTATATAGCATAGCATACATGATAAACCCTATCGCTGAAGCATAGGGTATCCTATTCATATTTATCCTTTCTTTGAGAGTCTTTGGGGACATATTTCTAGAAAATGATATTTCATATCTCATTGGTATAAGACCTCTCTTGGAATTTTTCATGCCAGACCTTTTGATAATAGTATCTATGTACCTAGATTAGGTTAAGCTAAGCATCCTCTTGGATGTATCTCTATAGATCTGAATCCCCAATATACAAGATGCTTCCCCTATGTCATTCATGGAGAAATATCTAGAAAATCAAGCCTTTATTATGGAGAGTATTCCTATATCATTTCTAATGATTAGGATGTCATCCACAAATAATACCAAAAAGGTGATAGCGCTCCCACTTACCTTCTTGTACATACAAGGCTAATCTTCATTCTTAATGAAGTCATAAGATCTGATCGCTTCATCAAATCTCATATTCAAATTTCGAAAAGCTTACTTCAGTCCATAGATAGACCTAAGCAACCTGTATACCTTATATGGACTATCCCTAGACATGAATCCCTCAAGTTGTATCATATACACTTCCTCCTTGAGGTTACCATTGATGAATATAGTTTTCACGTCCATCTGTTAGATCTCATAATCATAGTGTGCTGTAAAAGCTAATAGAATTCAGATGGATTTTAGCATAGCTACGGGTGATAAGGTTTCGTAATAGTCAACACCTTGCTTTTGACGATACCCCTTAGCTACTAGCCTTGCTTTATAGGTCTCTACCTTTTTATCTACTCCAATCTTCTTTTTGAAGATCCACTTACAGCCAATGAGTACAATGCCCTCGGGTGCATCAACTAGGTTCTAAACCTTGTTGGAGTATATAGAATCCTATTGGGAAATCTAGGGGGCGACATCTCATGCGTAGCAGAAGAACATAAAACAAAAATCCTGGATTTCCATGAAAGGTTCCGTCATTGTGCGAAGATCGATGCATCAAAAACAAATCCGTGAATCTGAAAACTGTGTAAAAAGAAAGTATCTAAGGAGATCATATATCCTGAGTTCCTACAGATCCATGGAGGAGGATGAAGGAGATCAAGCGTCCTCCTCTCTAGTGGTATCTACATGGTAGAGACTACAATGATGCTCCTCTCTTGAGGAGAGGAGAATAAGAGGTGGCTACCTAAAAACCCTCAACCTATGGATCTTTGGTTTCCTCATATTTATAGAGGCCCCTTGTAAACCCTAATGGATCCTGCCCTATTGGGTATTGATTTTTATCTAATTATCTAAGCCTATTAAATTAATGGGTCTCTACCCAATAATCTAGCTCTTATTGGATCTCATCCATGGGATCCAATAATACAGGAGCTTATTGAATATCCAATAAGATAGGAGCTCCGGTGGATATCTCATATCCGAACCTCTACTCGTCGCAACACCTGCCATATGTGTGTGATCCTCTAGGCCCAATATCGAGTTGGCCATGAGTCATACATATCAGAACTCCTTCTGACTCAATAAATTATTATCTCCATAATAATTCACTCGATTTATCGACTACGGACGTACTAGGCCACTACGCCGTAGTCCCCAAACGATATAGGGGAATCCAATCCTTTGGACCTATATGCCCTTAGTTACCATGTGCCTATAGTTTCTCATCCATCTAATATCCCAGAGATCGTATATCGGGTATGGTACTGTCAGGCCCATACGGTTTCTAATCGAGTCTCGCTCTAATCGGATTCTTCCGGAGAACTCTTTCTCTCTCAATCCGAATAACCTTGGCCAGGAATTTGCTTGAGCAAGAACACATGGAATATTTCTCTTATGATATCGAGAGTGGATGATCCTCTATTTACACTCAATAGCCCTCATAAGATTGGCTGCCACTCCCAATAACCGGCTATACTAGATCTGGAACATCCAAACCTATAAGTCCGGTATTAAAGAGTGGAGTACTTATATAGGACATCCTTGGTGTCTTAAGTCTAAAGACCAGATACACCACTGGGACTACAGAATCGCTGTTTGATGTGAGGTATCAATAACCATCCAGCATTCTATAAGCGGATTAATCAATGAATGTATTCTCCAATGAGCACCTGCATTGTATCTTTAGTGTCCCCACACAAGTAGCTATAAGATCAGCCACCTCCATCATATGGACAGGTATACAACACACTAGTCTGTCTGGTTATCTCGATGTCCCTCTCGAGTAACCTATGATCAGGATTATTTAGGGTTTGTGTTTAAAGGCGAATCGGTCTCATTATCGTGATCTCATCATGATCCAATTCCCATTACATAGATCCAAGGACATCACAATATACATCCAAATAATATGAGAAAATATCAATAGTCATAAGCAAAGAGATTGACGCAACGTATTATAGGTACCATCACTCACGTGATTGACTTATAGGGCACCTATAACTAGCAAATCCATCTTTGAATTCATAGCTTCTTGTCACTTCCTAGAGTTTATACTCATAATAGTCTCCTCGTAGGTCTAAGGATTAATATCCTCAACATTCTCTCTTCTGATATGTCCTATATATCTCTCAGGAGGATAAGATACTCCATCGGACCTACATAAAGTTGGAACTTGTGTGCTAGGTACCTAATCAGACTTTGGCTGTGGAATAGTGCTTGAGTTAGGTTCTCTAATCTTGCTCAATACTATCATTTTCCCACTGTCTCCATAAGAATGTGTTCCTTCTCAAGGAACACAGCTTTCTTGGCTATAAATACCTTTTGGTCCTCGGGGTAATAGAAATAATACCCACAAGTTTCCTTGGGGTATCCCACGAACTTGCATCATTCTGTCTTGGATTCCAACTTATCGAGGTTATGTCTCTTGACATGGGTAGGGCAGTCCTAAATCTTAACAACATTAAGATCAGGTTTCTTTCCTTTCCATATCTCATATGGAGTAGACACCACCAACTTAGTTAGAATTCTGTTCAGAAGATAAGTTACAGTCTCTAGGGTGTATCCCCAGAATGAGATGGGTAGGTCGGTGAATCTCATCATAGATCACACCATATCTAACAGTGTGCGATTCTTCCTTTCAGATACACCATTGAGCTGTGGTGTATAAGGAGGTATTAATTGGGATAAAATCCCATGGTCCTTGAGGAATTGGGTGAACTCTATACTCAAGTACTCACCTCCTCAATCTTATCGAAGAGTTTTGATACTCTTTCTAGTCTGGTTCTCCACTTCATTCTTATATTCCTTGAATTTCTCAAAGGTCTTGGACTTATACTTCACTAAGTACATATATCCATATCTTGAGAAATCATCAGTAAAAGTAATGAAGTAGGAGTAACCACCTATGGCATGAGTTGACATGGGATCACATACATCACTATGTATGAGTTCTAATAACTCAGTGGCTCTCTCTCCAATTTCATTGAATGGAGAGTTGGTCATCTTTCTACAAAGGTAAGGTTTACGAGTTGTATATGACTCATAGTCGAATGGATCTAGATATCCATCTTTTAGCAACTTTGAATCCTTCCCTCATGGATGTGACCTAACCTACAATGTCACAAATATGTACTATTCACCTCTTCTCATTTACTCTTAGACTCACTTATACTCATGATGTGTGGAGCTATGTCTAGCATAAATAAACCATTATGTAACATTCCTCTTGTGATGATCGTATCATCTAATGATATTGAACAACCATTGTTCTTAAAAACTAATTTATATCCACTAACTGTCAAACATGAAATGAAAATAATATTTTTAATAATAGAAGAAATATAATTGCATGTATCTAATGTAATAATAACTCTTCCAGACAGATATAGGGTGATCTCGCCAATAGCCACTACAACAACTTTTGCTTCATTGCCCATCTTGAGATCCATCTCGCATCCTTTTAATCTCTTAGGTCTTGTTAGAATCTGCAATGAATTACAGATGTGATAAGCATTCTCAATATCCAATACCTATGTGTTATCATAAGATTCTAACAAATGAAGACTGATCATGGATGTACCTGAAGCTTCTCCAAGCTTCTATTTTGCCCTCTCTGTAAGATACTATTTACAGTTCCTCTTTTAGTGCCCATCTTTGTCATAGTGGAAGCATTGGCCTTTATCCTTTGTTGGGTCTTTCCTAGCAACCTTTGCCTTACCCGGTCTACCCTTGCTCTTGCCCTTCTTAAGCACTTCTCAGCCTTCCTCCTCTTTCTGGTCTCACTAACATAAAGAACTAGTTTCTCTTCCTTGATAGTGTTGAATCTCATATTTTGATGATAAAACTAATTGATTATGTTTTGGTCATCTAACTGTGTTTTGAGTCACGTAGGTCTACTCTCGATCAGGATAAGATAATTGATGTAGAAAGAATCAACGTTGTGTCGAAGGAGAACATATTAAGAGATTGGACGTTGAGTTGAAGGTCCAATCGACAATCGGTAGAAGGCTACGGACAAAGAAATCGAGCATTAGGTCAAGAAGAGCAGAGTTGCACTAAGGAGATTAGAGTTATAGAGGTCAACTATCGATTAGAAAATAGGCTGTAAGAGAGGATGATGTGCCGAAGAAACGGACAAAGCGCCGATGGGCCAATGACGTGTCGGGCGACATTTTGATTCGTGTTGTAATAATAATTATCTAGATCGACGGAGAATTAGGTCTAATTGGGTTGTAATTAGACCAACCCAGTTAGGGGCTAGTTAGGCTCGTACCTAGATAGGTTTGGGCCAGACTCAAGACCCAAACAGGGTTGTTGAACCCTATCTGACAGTGGCACCGCTGGATTAGGGCGATGGTACTGCCCAGGGCTCGGTCTCCTAGGTTGTCTAGGCGGTGGTATCATCCAAATTGGGTAGTGATACCACCAAGTGTCAGTATACCTGGGCGGTGGTACCACTAGCTGGGTGGTGGTATCGCCCAGTATACTAACAGTAGCAGAAAGCCTAGGCGGTGGTACTGCTAGTACCCCTGAAATCCGGGATGATTCAAATTTGGGCTCCAAATTTGAATTACCTTGAGGCTTATAAATACCTCTCTCATCCATGGTTGAGTGACACACAAAAATTGAGAAAGAAAAAGGGAAAACTCTGCTATAATAGTATTGAAATCGTTCCTCTAAATCTTAAGTATGATCTAGTGTAAGAGAGGGGTGAGAGGCCTTGAAGGGTTATCTCTTGAACCCATCAAAAGGAGAAAGTACTGTAAGGGAGTTAGTCTTCACCTATTGGAAGGAAAACAACTAGTAGAAGCTGGTGGCCTCAAGTGAAGAGGAATCGGGAGTGGACGTAGGTTGGATGACCGAACCACTATAAAAATCGGTTTGCGTTTATGTTCTTACTATTTATATTTTTGTAAACCTTTCCATCTTTCTTGATTACTACCCTTCCTCTTCTCTAAATGCTTTCAAGTTAAATATGCTTTAATCAAAATCATATTTCATCAAAACAAATATTTTATCATATGGGGTTTTACGAAATCATCGAATTTGACATAATCTTTACTACTGCACTAATTCACCCCCCCCCTCCTTAGTGTCGAACTGATCGTAACAATTGGTATCAGAGCCTAGTATTTTTCATTTGGATTTACACCCAAGAGAAATGGCTCTTTTCAGATTTTAAGAGAGCTTTTCTATCGTTCGTCCTCCCATATTCAATGGGGCGGATTACACTTATTGGAAAACTTGAATGAGAGTTTTCTTACTTTCTTTGGATTTAGACTTATGGAACATTGTTGAAAATGGATTTCAAACACTATCTAAACCTAGAAATGAATGGACAGATTTTGAGAATTTTTTTATTTAAATGCAAAGGCTATGAATGCCTTATTTTGTACCTTAGATAAAAATAAGTTTAATTGGATTTCGACTTGTGAAATGGCTTTTGATATTTAGCACACACTTGAAATCATGCACGAGGGCACAAGTAGAGTCAAAGACTTGAAAATAAATATTTTGATGCATGATTTTAAGCTTTTTTGATTGAAACTAAGCGAGACTATCGGTGACATGCATACCCGTTTCACGGATGTCGTCAATAGTGCTAAAGCCCTTAGTAAATCTTTTTCAGATTTTGAACTCATTAACAAGATTTTAATATCCCTTCAAAATCTAAATGTCTTTCCATTGGAAGAACTAATTGGATCTTTAATAACCTATGAAATGACTCTTGTTGAACACGATGAATACATGAACTACCTTCCGAAGAACATGAAGAATTTGATATTTTAAACAAAAGAATACCACTTGAGTGATGACTCAAGTGATGAGGACAATGATGATGAGAACCTTGAACTTTTGACAATAAAATTTAAAAATTTATAAAATTAAAATTAAAGAATAAAAATGGACTTGAAAAGAAGAAGAGGCCACTAAAGACGAAGGAAGAACTCAATGAAGAATCGAAGACATCCGAAGATGAAGATGCAAACTATGCTTTTACGGCCTTCAACTTTAAGATAAGCAACTCAATCAAAACCCCATTGCTTTATGAAATTACTTGATGTGTTTTATGAGATTGCTTAACTTAGGTTATAGGAAATAAAAAAATATTTTTAAAAATTATATCATGCTTTTTTTCTTTTCTAGTATTTTTGAAAAGTAAAAATTATGAATTATGATTGGATGATTTGTGATAATGATTGTACACCTAACAAGATTAATTCCATGAATATTGATCTTGATAATTTTCGTATCGCTTTATTATAATGCATGATTTTGATATAAAAATATTGGCATGCTGTTAGGACTCTAGCTAGGAGAGTCCTAATTTAGTTTCATTGAAGGGGGCAAATATATAAATCCTAAGGGCATTTATGTAAATACTATCTAGCCGACTCCTATTAAAGAGGTGAAGAGGTCGACGAGGTTAGGATTAGTTTGGAGGTTGCTTCTTAGAGAAGCATTAGGAGTTGATTAGAAGTAGGGGTCTTGAGTAGGAGTCTTATTTGGAGTTGGGGTTTAGAAGCCCTATAAATAGCCATTTATTCACCCTCTTTTCTTCATAAATAGATTAATCCTTTTAGCAGCCTTTGAGCAGGAAGGAATAGTTTAAATTGAGATCAAAAAGCTTAAATAGAGTAACTCTTAGTAAAGCAGAAGTAACTTCCATCATTATAAGATTTGGGAGATCTCTCCGTTGCAAAACCTTAATTGTAATTTAGTTATCCTTATTCAAAAATCCAAAAAAATTATTCCTATATTGATAAACTTTTCGAAAAGAATATGAGGACCTATAGCACTATTTTTTTATCTTGCTAAACCCTACAAAATTTTTACGATGCTTTGACCAAATCCTTTAGTTTTGAATTCTTAATATAAACTAAAACATCAAGGACACTTTAGACGTAAAATGCAAAATGATCCTTAATTTTGCTAAACCTCTTGTTGTCGTTTCCTTCTACAACATTAGCTCTCCCTTAACTTGAATCTCTATTAAGAATTGCTAGAAAAAATTACATCTTTACTGTTGGAATTTTTTTTGGCAAAAAATCTAGTGCTGCACCTATCCTTTTTCTTCTCTGTAACCTACCAAACCCTAGCCACCCTGCTACTGTAACACCCCTCATTTTCGAATTTTCGTATAAATTTTTGGTGATAATGTAAGCATTTAGTTTAAATTGACAAAAGAAATAGAGTATGAAACAGAATAAGACAATTTCCCTAAGGACCAAATCGTGAATATGATAAAAACAAGGACTGAAATGCAAAATGCACTAAATGACAATTTCCACCATTTAAGCCTCTCTGCCTTCATTCTTAAGGAAGCAGAGAAGGCAGCTCGTGGGTGATCAGGGAAAGAAAGAAAGAAAGAAAGAAAGAAGAAGAAGAAGAAGAAGAAGAGAAAAAAAATTGGGGCTTTTAGGGTTCTTGCTTAAATCCTTCCACTTCGGGTCAAAATTCTCAAGGGCAAGTGTTCTAACCCTTCCTACAGAATTTTTTTTTAGTCTCTGTTTTTATGTTGATTCAAAATAAATTGAAGGATTTCTACTTAGAAACTGATATGTCTCTCCCTTGGACATAGAACCATGGATTCTGAAGTTTTTCGGTAAACTGACCCCTATACACTGTTTCAGCTATAAGTTTTAGTACAAAATGTGAATTCGGACAGGAACTAATTTGTTTGAAATTAGACTCTTATATCTTCCTTTTGAAACTGATTTTGTAGATTTTGGACACCGAATACTTACCCAAGCATCTGTTTCGAATGAGCCTATAGACGCTGTAAAACAGGGTTCAAGATTTTTCTGACCTGTCGATATTAAAATGCCTATAACTCCCCATTGAAAATTTGGATTTGTACCAAACTGATTTTATTTGAAACTAGACTTGCAAATCTTTCTTTTGACATATAGTTTGAAAATTTTGGAATTCAATAGCCTACCCTATTATCTGTTGAATCCGACCCTACATATTCTGCAAAACAGTGATTGTGTTTTTGACCTGGTGTTACCAAATCAAAGGTAATTCCGTGTTGGGAACCCTGTTTCATATGAAATTTGTTCCATCAGAATATAGATTGATATATGGTTCGACCATAGCTTTCTTATGGGTATTGGAGCATAATTGATATTCGAAATATTTGTTTGATGTGCCACTGAATTCTGTCCGAAATCGAGCTTTGGTCGATTTTGCGATTCTGTTCTGCCTTTGGATATTTGAATTCATCTAACCTTCTTATTGGAATTGAGCTAATATTACTGCTTGGAATCCCTGTACACTCTTATTTTCATTTCATTTCAAATCTGAATACATTTAGAGATTTGTTCTTTGTTTCGTATTGTCTCGAAAAGGCACATGCACGCTTTTGTTGTTCCGCGTGTGCTTCCGATATATGCTACTTATTGTTAAAACTGCCCTCTTGTACTCTGTGTGTGGGATTGTCTGACCTTTGCCAGAAATGGTAAAGGGTATGTGCTTATTGCCCGCTATGTGGGGTCCCGCTATGTGGGATATTCGACCTTGCCGTAAATGGTAAAGGGTATGTGCTTAGAGCCTGCGATGCTCGCCGCCCCTTCCGACTTCACCTAGACGTGGGTGGATGGAGCTCCCAGCACGTGGGAGACTTTTGTCGTGGGTCATTCAGAAATGGATGAATCACATTCTCGACCGAGATCCCACTACACCTTCTATATGTTTGATATGACATCCGAGTTTTGGTGTGTTGTTTCGCTCATGCTCGATAAGAATGATATGATTGCAACGCCAAGGACGACGCTTAAGCTTCATGATGATATTTGTTATTGATTATGCTCAAATGCTTCATTCATCGATGATTTTGCTTCAAATGTTCCATATGCCATTGATATGCTTCGAACATTTTATATGCCATCGTAAGCTCCGATGTGTTCCCTTTGTTACTGATATGCTCCAATTACTCTATGCCCCATCTGTCAGGAACCAAATATGTAAGATTGAAAGGACAATTGTGTTTCTGCTCCTAATGATATTTTGTCTACGAATTCATATATTCTGACTTGTAATTTGAAATCAGATTCTTTGAAATTGTATTATTTGATATGGACATGTTAGTCACTTGTCGAGCTCTTTATGCTCACCCCGCTTGTTGATAAATTTTTCAGATAGCGACGCTTGCTTAAATGTTAAGATTGGGCCGAGGCGGTGGAAAGTTTAGATGATTTTGGGCAGATCTTTGTTAGCATATGTGTATTTGTTGTATAAGATACTCTACATCTTATGAAATGTGACGATGAATCTAAACTGTGGATTTTGTGTAAGATAAAGGATCCTCATGTATAGGATTTTGGAATGTTATGTTAAATTCATGTAATGATATGATCTTATGGTAATCGTTGGCTTGGTGACTGCATAGTCTTTCCCCACTTGTGAATTTATGTTGCGGTTATTATTTTGATGAGTTGAGTTCAGGTTGTATGAATTATCGAGTGACGTGTGATATGTTTATGAATTGCACAGGGTTATGAATTGGTAGACTATAGAGGTGAGATTTTGATCTCAATGTTTTCTTAGTGACCTCAAATGTGTGTTTGGATCCTGGGATAGTTGTGATGAAAATTTTTAAATATTGTCGATATTTTGAGGGTCGTGATGAGGTGGTATCAGAGCATGATTTGAGAATCACTATGAATACTTTTTTTTTTACGTACTTGATGAAAAAAAATATATATATGTTTTGTGGTTTATTGACTATTCATTTAGAGATTGATCAAAGAAAATTCCTTTGATGTTTTAGGAAGCAAGGATGACGAGATCATCTGGTTCTCCTGTTGCATCTACTGCTGATCAATTGAGTGGTATCATGCGGACTTTGGAGACTATGACACAGTGTGATGCAACAACAACAACGACCATCCAACAAGGAAGTAATGATGCAACAGAGACATCAAACCAGACGGGGTTGGGAATTGACAATTTAAGAAGCTTAGTCCTCCCGGGTTTAGTGGTGAATCTGATCCAATGGTGGCGAACGATGGATGATGCAGATAGAGAAAATATTTGATGCTTTAAATTACCCCGATGATCGAAAGGTTTTTCTTGCCACCTTTATGCTTTGGAAGGAGAAGTTTAAACACCGTGGAGAATGATTAAGAGGATGTCTCAAATCAAACATGAGCCAATGACATGGAAGTTATTCCAAGAAAAGTTTAACGATAAATATTTTCCAGATTGTATGAGAGAGCAAAAAGAATTGGAGTTCTTGAATCTTATCCAGGGAAGTATGACAGTTACAAAGTATGAATCTAAATTCAATTCACTTGAGCTCTCCAGTGTTTGCCACACATATGACTCGATGATGAATCTAGAAAAGCAAGAAGGTTTGAAAGGGGATTACGGCCAGCAATAAGAAGCCGAATGTCACTTTAAAATTTCAAACATATGTCGATACAAAGAGAAAGAGCTTTGAAAATTGAAAGAGACATAGAGGAAATTCAAGAAATCATTGGCAAGAACAAAAGGGACAAATATACTGCAAAAAAGCAGGAGGGAATATGAATATGAAGCTAGTAACAAGAGGTTTAAGACATCCGGATTTGAGAAAAGGAAACCATTGGGGAGGACTCAGCTTATGTGCAAAATGTGGATTAAATCATGAAACAAGTCAAGTTGTTTTGGGTGACTGGAGCATGTTTTGGTTGTGGAAAGCTAGATCATCAATTAAGAGATTGCCCACCTAAAAGGAAGAAAGAGCCACTGCCTCCTAGACCCTCACCCATGCTAGAGTGTACGCTATCACTGAACAAGATTCTAAAGCTTCTAAATCAATAGTGGAAGGTATTCTTCATGTTTCTAAAAGAAATGCAAAAGTTTTGTTTGATCCCGGCTCCAACTTATCGTTTGTTTCACAACACTTTGCTTGTCACTTGGATATTCTACCTAGACCCCTGGATTATATGTTATATGTAACAACCGCTTGTTGAGATTCATTGGCAACAAACTTGGTTTACCCATCTTGCTTGATCTCTATTGGAGAACACGAACTCCTTGCTGATTTGATTCTCCTAGAGATCCAGGGCTTTGATATTATACTTGGCATGGATTGGTTATCTTCTCATCACGCTAGTATTGATTGTTACAAAAAAATAATTACTTTCTGCATACCAGATCAGCCTATATTTTTCTTTGAGGGCATTAGGCATGATTTGCCTCCTTGCTTGATATCAGCACTTCAAGTTTATCGTCTTATGCAGAAAGGTTGTTTTTGTTATATGGTGTGTGTAAAGGAGCATTCAAATCAGAAACCCACCTAGATGAAATTGAAGTGGTCAAGGAATTCCCGATGTATTCCCGCATGACTTGCCTGGTTTACCTCTAGATAGAGAGGGTGAATTTGCTATTGATCTAGTCCCCAAGATAACCCCAATATCCAAGCCTCCCTACTGAATGGCACCACTCGAGCTAGAGGAGTTAAAGAAGCAAATACAAGAATTATTAGATAAGGGTTTCATACGACCCAAGTGTATCCCCATGGGGTGCTCCTTGTACTATTAGTGAAGAAGAAGGATGGAACATTGAGGCTTTGTATTGATTATAGACAGCTTGAATCAGTGACCATCAAAAACAAGTATCCCATACCTAGAATTGATGATTTGTTTGATCAACTCAGGGTGCACAAGTATTCTCTAAGATTGACTGAGGTCGTTACTATCGCTTGAAGATCAAGGAGGAGGATATTTCAAAACAAATTTTCGTAACTCGATATGGTCATTATGAATTCTTAGTAATGCCTTTTGGTTTGACAAATGCCCCTGCAGCTTTTATGGAACTAATGAATAGGATATTTCAACCGCTCTTGGATATCTGTGTAATTATATTTATTGACGACATATTGGTGTATTCGAGGAGTAAACAAGAGCATGAGGAACACTTGAGAAATGTATTGTCCATACTAAGAGAAAAGAAGTTGTATGCAAAGTTCAAAGAAATGTGAATTTTGGTTGAAAGAAGTTGCTTTCTTAGGCCATGTGATTTCAGTGGAAGGGTATATCTCATGATCCAAGGAAAATAGAAGTCAGTAGTTGAATGGGGAGTACCAACAAATGTAACGGAAGTTAGAAGCTTCTTGGGCATGGCAGGTTATTACAGGAGATTTGTGGAGGGATTTTCTCGAATTGCTCAACCTCTCACCAAACTCACTAAGAAGAATATGAAATTTGTATGGGGTGATGATTGTGAGCAAAGTTTTCAAGAGTTAAAAAGAAGATTGACTAGTGCCCCTATTCTTACTATTCCAAGTGGTAGTGGTGAGTTTGTAGTTTATACCGATGCTTCAAGAAAGGGCCTAGGATGTGTTTTGATGCAGGAAGGGAGAGTAATCGCGTATGCTTCTAGGCAACTTAAAGGTTATGAATTGAATTATCCAACTCATGATTTGGAATTGGCAGCAATTATTTTTGCTTTAAAGATTTGGAGACATTATTTGTATGGCCGACAGTTTGAAATCTATACTGATCATAAGAGTTTAAAATATATTTTCACTCAGAAAGAGTTAAACATGAGGCAGCGAAGATGGATAGAACTTCTGAAGGATTATGATTGTGCCATCCGTTATCACCCGGGCAAGGCCAATGTTGTAGCTGATGCACTTAGTAGGAAATCTACAAGTTTTATGGCTAGTCTGGTCGTGAAGCAATGGAAGTCATTTGAAGAAAATTTTGATTTGAAAGCTTTGAGGAAAGAGCAAGACTCGATGATATTGATGGCCTCCATTCAAGTGCAATCCGATCTTATTCAACAAATTAAGGAAGGACAATTACGAGATCCACATCTAATCTACTTGAGGAGTGAAGTAGAAAAGGAATTGAAGCCACAATTTCAAGTTTCAAAGGATGGCCTATTGAGATTTGGGGAGAGAGTATGTGTACCAAATGAACCAGATATCAAGAATCAAATCCTAAATGAAAGTCATACTTCAAAGTACACCCTACACCCTGGGAGCACTAAGATGTATAGAGATCTTCAAAGTCATTATTGGTGGAAAGGCATGAAGAAAGAAATTGCAATGTATGTTTCAAAATGTTTGACTTGTCAACAAATCAAAGTAGAACACCAAAGACCTGGAGGGTTGTTGCAACCTTTAGTTATTCCCCGAATGGAAATGGGAATGTATTACTATGGATTTTGTTTCGGGACTACCTAACCTCGAGGAAGCATGATGCTATTTGGGTTATCATTGATAGGTTAACAAAATCTGCACACTTCCTACCGATTAATATGACTTATTCGCTTGATAAACTTGCAGATTTATATATCAATGAAATGTAAGACTTCATGGTATTCCAAAGGAGATCATCTCGATAGAGACTCCAGATTTCTCTCTAGATTCTCGGAGAAGATTGCAGAGTCGATGGGCACTAAAGTTAAGTTTAGTACAAGATATCATCCTCGAGGCGATGGTCACACGAAAGAACAATTCAAACACTTGAGGATTTGCTTAGAGCCTATGTTATGGATTGGAAAGGTGAATGGGATAAGGATATTTCACTTGTTGAGTTCACGTATAATAATAGTTATCATTCAAGTATTCGATGGCTCCTTATGAAGCTTTATATGGGCGAAAGTGCATAACACCTATATGTTGGGAGGAAGTTGGTGATGAAAGTCATAGCACCGGACAAGGTACAAGAAACTACCGAGAAAATTCAAGTTATAAGGAAGAGGTTAAAATCGCTCGAGTCGTCAAAAGAGTTATGCTTGACAATAGAAGACGAGATATTGAGTTTGAAATCGGAGATTTTGTATTCTTAAAAGTCTATAAATTTTTGGTGATAATGTAAGCATTTAGTTTAAATTGACAAAAGAAATAGAGTATGAAACAGAAGTAACTTAATTATAAGATTTGGGAGATCTGTTCAAAAAAAAAAAAAAAAAAAAAGAAAGAAAGATATGAGGACCTATATGTAAACCCTAAGGACCAAATCGTGAATATGATAAAAACAAGGACTGAAATGCAAAATGCACTAAATGACAATTTCCACTGTTTAAGCCTCTCTGCCTTCATTCTTAAGGAAGCAGAGAAGGCAGCTCGTGGGTGATCAGGGAAAGAAAGAAAGAAAGAAAGAAAGAAGAAGAAGAAGAAGAAGAAGAGAAAAAAAATTGGGGCTTTTAGGGTTCTTGCTTAAATCCTTCCACTTCGGGTCAAAATTCTCAAGGGCAAGTGTTCTAACCCCTTCCTACAGAATTTTTAGTCTCTGTTTTTATGTTGATTCAAAATAAATTGAAGGATTTCTACTTAGAAACTGATATGTCTCTCCCTTGGACATAGAACCATGGATTCTGAAGTTTTTCGGTAAACTGACCCCTATACACTGTTTCAGCTATAAGTTTTAGTACAAAATGTGAATTCGGACAGGAACTAATTTGTTTGAAATTAGACTCTTATATCTTCCTTTTGAAACTGATTTTGTAGATTTTGGACACCGAATACTTACCCAAGCATCTGTTTCGAATGAGCCTATAGACGCTGTAAAACAGGGTTCAAGATTTCTGACCTGTCGATATTAAAATGCCTATAACTCCCCATTGAAAATTTGGATTTGTACCAAACTGATTTTATTTGAAACTAGACTTGCAAATCTTTCTTTTGACATATAGTTTGAAAATTTTGGAATTCAATAGCCTACCCTATTATCTGTTGAATCCGACCCTACATATTCTGCAAAACAGTGATTGTGTTTTTGACCTGGTGTTACCAAATCAAAGGTAATTCCGTGTTGGGAACCCTGTTTCATATGAAATTTGTTCCATCAGAATATAGATTGATATATGGTTCGACCATAGCTTTCTTATGGGTATTGGAGCATAATTGATATTCGAAATATTTGTTTGATGTGCCACTGAATTCTGTCCGAAATCGAGCTTTGGTCGATTTCGCGTATTCGTTCCGCCTTTGGATATTTGAATTCATCTAACCTTCTTATTGGAATTGAGCTAATATTACTGCTTGGAATCCCTGTACACTCTTATTTTCATTTCATTTCAAATCTGAATACATTTGCGAGAGATTTGTTCTTTGTTTCGTATTGTCTCGAAAAGGCACATGCACGTTTTGTTGTTCCGCGTGTGCTTCCGATATATGCTACTTATTGTTAAAACTGCCCTCTTGTACTCTGGTGTGTGGGATTGTCTGGACCTTTGCCAGAAATGGTAAAGGGTATGTGCTTATTGCCCGCTATGTGGGGTCCCGCTATGTGGGATATTCGACCTTTGCCGAAATGGTAAAGGGTATGTGCTTAGAGCTGCGATGCTCTGCCGCCCCTTCCGACTTCACCTAGACGTGGGTGGATGGAGCTCCCAGACGCGGGAGACTTTTGTCGTGGTCATTCAGAAATGGATGAATCACATTCTGACTGAGATCCCACTACACCTTCTATATGTTTGATATGACATCCGAGTTTTGGTGTGTTGTTTCGCTCATGCTCGGATAAGAATGATATGATTGCAACGCCAAGGACGACGCTTAAGCTTCAGTACGATATTTGTTATTGATTATGCTCAAATGCTTCATTCATCGATGATTTTGCTTCAAATGTTCCATATGCCATTGATATGCTTCGAACATTTTATATGCCATCGTAAGCTCCGATGTGTTCCCTTTGTTACTTGATATGCTCCAATTACTCTATGCCCATCCGTCAGAACCAAATATGTAAGATTGAAAGGACAATTGTGTTTCTGCTCCTAATGATATTTTGTCTACGAATTCGTATATTCGACTTGTAATTTGAAATCAGTATCTCTTTGGAAATTGTATTATTTGATATGGACATGTTAGTCACTTGTCGAGCTCTTTATGCTCACCCCGCTTGTTGATAAATTTTTCAGGATAGCGACGCTTGCTTAAATGTTAAGATTGGGCCGAGGCGTGGAAAGTTTAGATGATTTTGGGCAGATCTTTGTTAGCATATGTGTATTTGTTGTATAAGATACTCTACATCTTATGAAATGTGACGATGAATCTAAACTCTGTGGATTTTGTGTAAGATAAAGGATCCCTCATGTATAGGATTTTGGAATGTTATGTTAAATTCATGTAATGATATGATCTTATGGTAATCGTTGGCTTGGTGACTGCATAGTCTTTCCCCACTTGTGAATTTATGTTGCGGTTATTATTTTGATGAGTTGAGTTCAGGTTGTATGAATTATCGAGTGACGTGTGATATGTTTATGAATTGCACAGGGTTATGAATTGGTAGACTATAGAGGTGAGATTTTGATCTGAATGTTTTCTTAGTGACCTCAAATGTGTGTTTGGATCCTGGGATAGTTGTGATGAAAATTTTTAAATATTGTCGATATTTTGAGGGTCGTGACAGAGGTGGTATCAGAGCATGATTTGAGAATCACTATGAATACTTTTTTTTACGTACTTGATGAAAAAAAATATATATATATGTTTTGTGGTTTATTGACTATTCATTTAGAGATTGATCAAAGAAAATTCCTTTGATGTTTTAGGAAGCAAGGATGACGAGATCATCTGGTTCTCCTGTTGCATCTACTGCTGATCAATTGAGTGGTATCATGCGGACTTTGGAGACTATGACACAGGTGATGCAACAACAACAACGACCTGTCCAACAAGGAAGTAATGATGCAACAGAGACATCAAACCAGACGGGGTTGGGAATTGGACAATTTAAGAAGCTTAGTCCTCCCAGTTTTAGTGGTGAATCTGATCCAATGGTGGCAGAACGATGGATGATGCAGATAGAGAAAATATTTGATGCTTTAAATTACCCTGATGATCGAAAGGTTTTTCTTGCCACCTTTATGCTGGAAGGAGAAGCTGAACACTGGTGGAGAATGATTAAGAGGATGTCTGAAATCAAACATGAGCCAATGACATGGAAGTTATTCCAAGAAAAGTTTAACGATAAATATTTTCCAGATTGTATGAGAGAGCAAAAAGAATTGGAGTTCTTGAATCTTATCCAGGGAAGTATGACAGTTACAAAGTATGAATCTAAATTCACTGAGCTCTCCAGGTTTGCCACACATATGACTGATGATGAATCTAGAAAAGCAAGAAGGTTTGAAAGGGGATTACGGCCAGCAATAAGAAGCCGAATGTCAGCTTTAAAATTTCAAACATATGCTGATACAGTGAGAAAGAGCTTTGAAAATTGAAAGAGACATAGAGGAAATTCAAGAAATCATTGGCAAGAACAAAAGGGACAAATATACTGGCAAAAGCAGGAGGGAATATGAATATGAAGCTAGTAACAAGAGGTTTAAGACATCTGGATTTGAGAAAAGGAAACCATTGGGGAGGACTCGCTTATGTGCAAAATGTGGATTAAATCATGAAACAAGTCGTTGTTTTCGGGTGACTGGAGCATGTTTTGGTTGTGGAAAGCTAGATCATCAATTAAGAGATTGCCCACTGAAAAGGAAGAAAGAGCCACTGTCTCCTAGACCCTCAGCCCATGCTAGAGTGTACGCTATCACTGAACAAGATTCTAAAGCTTCTAAATCAATAGTGGAAGGTATTCTTCATGTTTCTAAAAGAAATGCAAAAGTTTTGTTTGATCCCTGGCTCCAACTTATCGCTTTGTTTCACAACACTTTGCTTGTCACTTGGATATTCTACCTAGACCCCTGGATTATATGTTATATGTAACAACTGCTGTTGGAGATTCATTGGCAACAAACTTGGTTTACCCATCTTGCTTGATCTCTATTGGAGAACACGAACTCCTTGCTGATTTGATTCTCCTAGAGATCCAGGGCTTTGATATTATACTTGGCATGGATTGGTTATCTTCTCATCACGCTAGTATTGATTGTTACAAAAAAATAATTACTTTCTGCATACCGATCAGCCATATTTTTTTCTTTGAGGGCATTAGGCATGATTGCCTCCTTGCTTGATATCAGCACTTCAAGTTTATCGTCTTATGCAGAAAGGTTGTTTTTGTTATATGGTGTGTGTAAAGGAGCATTCAAATCAGGAAACCCACCTAGATGAAATTGAAGTGGTCAAGGAATTCCCTGATGTATTCCCAGATGACTTGCCTGGTTTACCTCTAGATAGAGAGGGTGAATTTGCTATTGATCTAGTCCCCAGTACAACCCCAATATCCAAGCCTCCCTACAGAATGGCACCACTCGAGCTAGAGGAGTTAAAGAAGCAAATACAAGAATTATTAGATAAGGGTTTCATACGACCCAGTGTATCCCCATGGGGTGCTCCTGACTATTAGTGAAGAAGAAGGATGGAACATTGAGGCTTTGTATTGATTATAGACAGTTGAATCAGGTCACCATCAAAAACAAGTATCCCATACCTAGAATTGATGATTTGTTTGATCAACTACAGGGTGCACAAGTATTCTCTAAGATTGACCTGAGGTCAGTCGTTACTATCGATTGAAGATCAAGGAGGAGGATATTTCAAAACAAATTTTCGAACTCGATATGGTCATTATGAATTCTTAGTAATGCCTTTTGGTTTGACAAATGCCCCTGCAGCTTTTATGGAACTAATGAATAGGATATTTCAACCGCTCTTGGATATCTGTGTAATTATATTTATTGACGACATATTGGTGTATTCGAGGAGTAAACAAGAGCATGAGGAACACTTGAGAAATGTATTGTCCATACTAAGAGAAAAGAAGTTGTATGCAAAGTTCAAAGAAAATGTGAATTTTGGTTGAAAGAAGTTGCTTTCTTAGGCCATGTGATTTCAGGGAAGGGTATATCTGTTGATCCAAGGAAAATAGAAGCTGTAGTTGAATGGGGAGTACCAACAAATGTAACGGAAGTTAGAAGCTTCTTGGGCATGGCAGGTTATTACAGAGATTTGTGGAGGGATTTTCTCGAATTGCTCAACCTCTCACCAAACTCACTAAGAAGAATATGAATTTGTATGGGGTGATGATTGTGAGCAAAGTTTTCAAGAGTTAAAAAGAAGATTGACTAGTGCCCCTATTCTTACTATTCCAAGTGGTAGTGGTGAGTTTGTAGTTTATACCGATGCTTCAAGAAAGGGCCTAGGATGTGTTTTGATGCAGAAGGGAGAGTAATCGCGATGCTTCTAGGCAACTTAAAGGTTATGAATTGAATTATCCAACTCATGATTTGGAATTGGCAGCAATTATTTTTGCTTTAAAGATTTGGAGACATTATTTGTATGGCCGACAGTTTGAAATCTATACTGATCATAAGAGTTTAAAATATATTTTCACTCAGAAAGAGTTAAACATGAGGCAAATAAGATGGATAGAACTTCAAGGATTATGATTGTGCCATCCGTTATCACCCGGGCAAGGCCAATGTTGTAGCTGATGCACTTAGTAGGAAATCTACAAGTTTTATGGCTAGTCTGGTCGTGAAGCAATGGAAGTCATTTGAAGAAAATTTTGATTTGAAAGCTTTGAGGAAAGAGCAAGACTCGATGATATTGATGGCCTCCATTCAAGTGCAATCCGATCTTATTCAACAAATTAAGGAAGGACAATTACGAGATCCACATCTAATCTACTTGAGGAGTGAAGTAGAAAAGGAATTGAAGCCACAATTTCAAGTTTCAAAGGATGGCCTATTGAGATTTGGGGAGAGAGTATGTGTACCAAATGAACCAGATATCAAGAATCAAATCCTAAATGAAAGTCATACTTCAAAGTACACCCTACACCCTGGGAGCACTAAGATGTATAGAGATCTTCAAAGTCATTATTGGTGGAAAGGCATGAAGAAAGAAATTGCAATGTATGTTTCAAAATGTTTGACTTGTCAACAAATCAAAGTAGAACACCAAAGACCTGGAGGGTTGTTGCAACCTTTAGTTATTCCTGAATGGAAATGGGAATGTATTACTATGGATTTTGTTTCGGGACTACCCAACCTCGAGGAAGCATGATGCTATTTGGGTTATCATTGATAGGTTAACAAAATCTGCACACTTCCTACCGATTAATATGACTTATTCGCTTGATAAACTTGCAGATTTATATATCAATGAAATTGTAAGACTTCATGGTATTCCAAAGGAGATCATCTCTGATAGAGACTCCAGATTTCTCTCTAGATTCTCGGAGAAGATTGCAGAGTCGATGGGCACTAAAGTTAAGTTTAGTACCAAGATATCATCCTCGATCGATGGTCACTGTAAAGAACAATTCAAACACTTGAGGATTTGCTTAGAGCCTATGTTATGGATTGGAAAGGTGAATGGGATAAGGATATTTCACTTGTTGAGTTCACGTATAATAATAGTTATCATTCAAGTATTCAGATGGCTCCTTATGAAGCTTTATATGGGCGAAAGTGCATAACACCTATATGTTGGGAGGAAGTTGGTGACAGAAAGCGTTAGCACCGGACAAGGTACAAGAAACTACCGAGAAAATTCAAGTTATAAGGAAGAGGTTAAAAACTGCTCAGAGTCGTCAAAAGAGTTATGCCGACAATAGAAGACGAGATATTGAGTTTGAAATCGGAGATTTTGTATTCTTAAAAGTCTCCCCTTCCAAAGGCATTATAAGGTTTGGGAAGAAAGGGAAATTAAGCCCAAGATTTATTGGACCTTTTGAGGTTCTTGAGAGGGTTGGTTCTGTCGCTTACAAGATTGCCTTGCCACCAGCATTGTGCCATGTCCACGATATATTCCATGTCTCGATGATTAGAAAGTATATATATGACCCTTCTCACATCATTGAGTATGAGCTGGTGGAGATCGATAAAGATTTATCTTATGTGGAAGAGCCTATTCAGATTGTTGATAGGAAAGAAAAAGTCCTAAGGAATCGGGTCATCCCACTGGTTCAAGTAATTTGGAGACATCATTCTGGAGAGGAGACAACTTGGGAACTAGAGGAGGAAATGAAAATGGTGTATCCCGGTCTTTTCATCGATAGAGGTACGATAAATTTAGAGGACTAAATTTTTTTTTAAGGGGGGGAGAGTGTAACACCCCTCATTTTCGAATTTTCGTATAAATTTTTGGTGATAATGTAAGCATTTAGTTTAAATTGACAAAAGAAATAGAGTATGAAACAGAAGTAACTTAATTATAAGATTTGGGAGATCTGTTCAAAAAAAAAAAAAAGAGAAAGAATATGAGGACCTATATGTAAACCCTAAGGACCAAATCGTGAATATGATAAAAACAAGGACTGAAATGCAAAATGCACTAAATGACAATTTCCACCGTTTAAGCCTCTCTGCCTTCATTCTTAAGGAAGCAGAGAAGGCAGCTCGTGGGTGATCAGGGAAAGAAAGAAAGAAAGAAAGAAAGAAGAAGAAGAAGAAGAAGAAGAGAAAAAAAAATTGGGGCTTTTAGGGTTCTTGCTTAAATCCTTCCACTTCGGGTCAAAATTCTCAAGGGCAAGTGTTCTAACCCCTTCCTACAGAATTTTTAGTCTCTGTTTTTATGTTGATTCAAAATAAATTGAAGGATTTCTACTTAGAAACTGATATGTCTCTCCCTTGGACATAGAACCATGGATTCTGAAGTTTTTCGGTAAACTGACCCCTATACACTGTTTCAGCTATAAGTTTTAGTACAAAATGTGAATTCGGACAGGAACTAATTTGTTTGAAATTAGACTCTTATATCTTCCTTTTGAAACTGATTTTGTAGATTTTGGACACCGAATACTTACCCAAGCATCTGTTTCGAATGAGCCTATAGACGCTGTAAAACAGGGTTCAAGATTTCTGACCTGTCGATATTAAAATGCCTATAACTCCCCATTGAAAATTTGGATTTGTACCAAACTGATTTTATTTGAAACTAGACTTGCAAATCTTTCTTTTGACATATAGTTTGAAAATTTTGGAATTCAATAGCCTACCCTATTATCTGTTGAATCCGACCCTACATATTCTGCAAAACAGTGATTGTGTTTTTGACCTTGTTACCAAATCAAAGGTAATTCCGTGTTGGGAACCCTGTTTCATATGAAATTTGTTCCATCAGAATATAGATTGATATATGGTTCGACCATAGCTTTCTTATGGGTATTGGAGCATAATTGATATTCGAAATATTTGTTTGATGTGCCACTGAATTCTGTCCAAATCGAGCTTTGGTCGATTTCGCGTGATTCTGTTCCTCCTTTGGATATTTGAATTCATCTAACCTTCTTATTGGAATTGAGCTAATATTACTGCTTGGAATCCCTGTACACTCTTATTTTCATTTCATTTCAAATCTGAATACATTTGCGAGAGATTTGTTCTTTGTTTCGTATTGTCTCGAAAAGGCACATGCACGTTTTGTTGTTCCGCGTGTGCTTCCGATATATGCTACTTATTGTTAAAACTGCCCTCTTGTACTCTGGTGTGTGGGATTGTCTGGACCTTTGCCAGAAATGGTAAAGGGTATGTGCTTATTGCCCGCTATGTGGGGTCCCGCTATGTGGGATATTCTGGACCTTTGCCAGAAATGGTAAAGGGTATGTGCTTAGAGCCTGCGATGCTCTGCCGGCCCCTTCTGACTTCACCTAGACGTGGGTGGATGGAGCTCCCAGACGTGGGAGACTTTTGTCAGGTGGTCATTCAGAAATGGATGAATCACATTCTGACTGAGATCCCACTACACCTTCTATATGTTTGATATGACATCCGAGTTTTGGTGTGTTGTTTCTGTTCATGCTGCTGGATAAGAATGATATGATTGCAACGTCAAGGACGACGTTTAAGCTTCTATACGATATTTGTTATTGATTATGCTCTGAAATGCTTCATTCACTGATGATTTTGCTTCGAAATGTTCCATATGCCATTGATATGCTTCGGAACATTTTATATGCCATCGGTAAGCTCCGATGTGTTCCCTTTGTTACTGATATGCTCCAATTACTCTATGCCCCATCTGTCAGGAACCAAATATGTAAGATTGAAAGGACAATTGTGTTTCTGCTCCTAATGATATTTTGTCTACGAATTCGTATATTCTGACTTGTAATTTGAAACTGTATCTCTTTGGAAATTGTATTATTTGATATGGACATGTTAGTCACTTGCTGAGCTCTTTATGCTCACCCCGTTTGTTGATAAATTTTTCAGATAGCGTATCGCTTGCTTAAATGTTAAGATTGGGCTGAGGCGGTGGAAAGTTTAGATGATTTTGGGCAGATCTTTGTTAGCATATGTGTATTTGTTGTATAAGATACTCTACATCTTATGAAATGTGACGATGAATCTAAACCTGTGGATTTTGTGTAAGATAAAGGATCCCTCATGTATAGGATTTTGGAATGTTATGTTAAATTCATGTAATGATATGATCTTATGGTAATCGTTGGCTTGGTGACTGCATAGTCTTTCCCCACTTGTGAATTTATGTTGCGGTTATTATTTTGATGAGTTGAGTTCAGGTTGTATGAATTATCGAGTGACGTGTGATGAGTGATATGTTTGATATGTTTATGAATTGCAGGTTGTGTTAATGATGAATTGGTAGACTATAGAGGTGAGATTTTGATCTGAATTTTTCTTAGTGACCTCAAATGTGTGTTTGGATCACGGATAGTTGTGATGAAAATTTTTAAAAGAGTTGAAATGAGTGATGGACAAGTCCTGACGTCTCCCAAAAGGGGAAGCTTTACAAGCAATTCAGTGAGCACTTAGAGTGCGGGAAAGCAGAGAAAGAGAGGAGAAAAATAAGGACTTTAGAATGGTGAATGAGCAGCTATAAGTCCGCAAACAACTACTCCCCGAGTGTCGAGCACGAAGGCAAGTTTACATCAAGTTGATGTCCAAACTTGTGAAGATGTTCAACGCCCGACACTACCCCGAAGCCCCATCTAGCCCCATGCCACCTAGGGGATTCCAGGGTGCTAAGATGGCTGACATTTTACAAGAAGCTACGGTTTGTAGAAAATAGGCCACAGCACGCAAAAATGGAGGCTTTTTGGGATAGTTTTGCCTGGTGCGACGAGCGATTATACTATAGCATTGCAAACTATCATTTCTTTCATTTTTATAAGCAAAACACACCAAAATTATGGTAAAATAGGCTACCAAGGATATGTACAAGCATGTACAAGTAACGAATGATTCATTAAACGAAGTTGCTACGGGTGTACGATGACCGTTCGTGACAAAACGTCGGATGATGCTATGGTGGAAATTGCTGTCATACACCTTGAAGGAGATGCTATTCAATGGTACAATTGGCTGGAATACAATCATAGGGCTCCGACGTGAAATCAATTTAAGAACGCACTACTGAACCGTTTCGAACCTACGGAGTATGAAAATATTGATGGCCAACTCGCAAAGATTCGGCAAACCTCTACGATTCAAGAGTATTAAACCAAGTTTGAGAAGCTATCCTACCTTGCTCGTGATTGTACTGACCGTCAATTGTTAGGAACATTCATCGAAGGACTCAAGCCAGAGATAAAATGGGAGGTTAAGGCACGACCGCCCTGTACCGTGATGGCTGTGATTTCTTTCGCCCAAATACAAGAACGGCTCAACCAGGATGCTCGGAGGATGAGAACCTCTCCTAGGCCTATGGCATATAAACCTCATTCTACTCTCAACTATCCTTCGCTACCAAAAAAATTGACAAGAGAAGAACTACGTGACTGATCAGCAAAGGGCCTTTATTGGCATTGCGACGAGTTGTGGAACTATGATCATCGTTGCAAAAGGGGCCACCTCCTACTGATTAAACCTCTTGAAGACATGGAGGAGGAGGAGGAGGTCCAGGAGCATGAGGAAGAGGTCACGGATGAAGAACAGTAGCCGGCTGATATTACGATGCATGCCCTTGCCGGTTATATGAACCCGTAAATGATAAAAGTGGGAGGAATTCTGAAGCAACAACTGATCACCATTCTTATTGACACTGGGAGCAATAATAATTTTATGAACAGCAAAGTTGCTATCTGGATGGCCTTACCTTTCAAGAATTACAGCAGGTCTGATGTTAAGTGTTAGGGATCGAGCGGCACTAAGAGGGGGGGTGAATTAGTGCAGCGGATAAAACAATAGATTTTTCAACAATTTAAAACAACCTTTGAAAACTTCGTACGATGAAAGCAACGTTTTGTTTGAACCCGGAAAGATTGCGTTTAACTTTAAAGCATGCGTACGAAGATGAAAAGGAAGTGGAGTAAGTAAAGTAAAGGCTTGCGACAAAGTAAAGAGATAAAATAGAAATTTAAACACTTACACAATCAAGACGCAGCGATGTATAGTGGTTCGATCAAAGTGACCTACATCCACTTCCGAAGCCTTCTTCGATGAGGCTCCCTTCTTCCACTACCAAATCCTTTGAATGGGAAGGATCAAATACCCCTCTTACAACCCTTTACAAGTGGTTCACACTCTTACAAGATTTCACAAGAAGAATGAGGTGAACACTTAGCAAGAACAAGACTTTTCAAAGACTTAAAACTAAGATTCTAACTCTCAAAAGGGTGCCCTTTCAGCTGAGAAAGGGGGGGTATTTATAGATCCAAAATGGATTCAAAATTGGGCTCCAAATTTGAAATCAAATTTGAAATTCCCAGGTCTAGGTGGTACTACCGCCTGTCAAAGGCGGTACTACCACCTGTCAGTCGCCAGACTAACATTTGACAAAGCGGTGCTACCACCTGAGCAGCGATACTACCGCCCCAGACCAAAGTGGCCAGCGGTACTATCGCTTGCCTAAGCTAGGCGGTAGCACCGCCATAAGACTTTCGCTGCTGCGCTGCGGCGGTGCTACTGCCGGGCACCGGTAGCGGCCACGTTCTACCACCAGCCCATTCAGTTTTCTTTGAATGGGCCTTGTTCAAGACCCAAAAGGCCCAGTAAGGGCCCGGTTGGCCCCTACCTGGGTTAAAGGATTAACCCCTAATCCTAACCTAAATTGATGTGTTAACTATGAAATTAAAGACATTCCTAAGCTATTACAAAGTTTGCAAGTCAAGTCTTCTTCCGGCGAGCTTCCGGCGAACTTCCGGCGGTCTTCCGACGATCACTCGAAAACCATCCTGCGGACTCCCGGCAACCTCTCGGACTCCATGATGATTTTGGCGAGTTCCCCCGAGCTTCTTTGGCAAGCTTCGATCTTTCTTGGCAAGCTCCGTGAACTTTCAACGAATCTTTGGACTTCCGTCAAACTCTCGAACTCCCAACGATCCATCGCACTTGACTTCGGCCCTTGGTTTCGTTTTACGTCTTCATCCCTTTCGTAGTTACTCCTACACACAAACAACAAATACTCTACTTCGATCTAGATAGTTATTACAACGCGAATTGACATTCAGTTGCCCGACACATCATTGGTCGGCGCTTCGTCCGATCCTTCGGCACATCGCCCTCTCTAGCGGCTTGTTGCCCAATCGACGGTTGACCTCCGCAACCTCGATATTCATGGTGCAACTCCGCACTTCTTGGCCCGATGCCCGACATACGAAGCCTCCTGCCGATAGTCGATCGAACCTCTGGCTTGACATCCAATATCCTGACATGATCACCTCCGGCGCGATGTCAATTCCTCCAGCGTCAACTGTCTAATCCTGATCGATAGTAGACCTGCATAACTCAACACACAGTTAGACCACAAATCACACTCAATTAGTTTCATCATCAAAATCCAAGATTCAACAATCTCTCCCTTTTTGTTGATGACAACTAATTGATGACTGACGGAGTTAACCAAAACTCCTCGGAGTTTAACACAAACTCCCCCTATCAATATGCCATTGATAGAATCCTTGGATTATCCCAAATCCAAGTAACATGTATCATTTATGTAGTGAGAAAATAATAAACCATCATGCAAATATATAAAATATTTAATCAATGCATGAAGTCATCAATCTACTTCTCCCCCTATGTCATCAACAAAAAGGAGAAGTTGCATCATAGCTAGTTTAAAAGATATGTAAGTTTTTACAACATACTAGCTATCAATCATATCATACAACATTTTTGCATAGCTTTGCATTACAACATCCAATCATACCATTCAATCATAGCAAGTTTCAAGGATGGGCAATGATGGTAATTTTTACTTGCTTCTTGAGATGTGCAAGTTGCACTTTCTTTGCTTCCTTTGCATGTTCTTGCTAGCAAAATTTTTCTTTGCAATACATAAGCTAGCAATAATTCTTCTCCCCCTTTGTTTTGTCAAAAAGTGGAGTACAATTAGCCAATGCTTTGATCATGACAAAATAACAAATTTACAATATGAATTTTTAGCATATTAAGTCATGAATTCAAGGGAGTCAAAAATCAAGATATGAGATAAAAAGATGATAAGCAAGCAATCAATAATGATAAGCAAGCTAACATCCTTTGCGACATGCAAGTTAGCTTCCTTTCAATTCTTCTCTTTTGTAACTAAGTTTCACCTTTGCAAGCTATCAACTTTTGTTTGCAATGAGCTAGCAATTATATATGATCACTTTAAACATATATGCTAACTTTTCATTTAAACATACAAACATAAAGGCATGTAACATTTCAAATTTTGAAGTTTTGCATTTGCTTTTTTGATATAGTCAAGATAGCAATATTTGCATCCTTTGAAATAGCAATCCTTCTTCTTCTTGTGAAACTTGTGAAATTGCAAGGTAGCAATTTTTCTCCCCCTTTGTCTTTATCAAAAAGAAGGGAGGACTAAATGGCTAAAAATTTCAATCATTATACAAGCCATTTTTCATATCAATTAAAAGTTTGCATTAATAAAAATATACATCAATTGTTCAATCATTACATGATGCAAATAAGACATCAATGCAAAGAAATCATGTCATGATGGATATCAATATATAAATTCAACAAGGATCACAACCAAAAGATATCATTCATGATTCATAATTTTCTTTTTAGCAAGATCAAAATTCATATTTATCAATTTTTTAATTCAAGATAAATATCATACAACCAAGAATCATGATATATAAAAGCATATCAATCTCATAGATCAAGTCATGATTCATAATTTATCATAAAGAAAATCAAATATTCAATTTACCACACAAGGCAAAGAAATCATATCACTTCTAGGATCATGAAATATATGACATCAAGGCTCATGATCCATTTGAAAAGATATAGCACAAAGAGTAACTAGATTTATGTATAAGAATTCCAAGTATCAAATATCAAAATATCAAGACTTGGATTATGACAAAGCTCATTCAAGTTCGAATCATCAAATTCATTACCATAGTTTATGAGATTCACAAATGATATAAACTTGAATTATTTTCCTCTTTAGTAAATGATAAAAGAAGCATTTATTTTTGAGATTCAAAATTCTAGCCATTTGCATTAATCATGACAAGTGATACATCAAAAGTCTACATCATTATTTCAATCAACAAGTCATGAAGCATACAAAGTAGTATTGAAACATGAGAGAAAAGTTTAAATTATCAAATCATAATCAATTCATCGAAATCACTTCTATAATTTATGAGATTCTTAAGATATCATGAAATCATTAATCTCGATAAGATAGTAAATATAATTTCTTTATGTTTCATATAAGTATATCTTTTGCCTTTATATGCCAAATCAAAATATTCAAAACCGGAAGACAAACTTCATTATAAAAATTGTCAAAACAACATATTGTTTCAAGACATGAGATTTAACTTATCATGATAATGTGTTTCATTTTGTTTCAAACAAGTGTGCTCATATTTCAAAAGATGAGTATCAAATTTAAGACCAAAACATGAGTTTGTCATCAAGATATGATATCACAAAGTCATTAAGCATGATAACAAACTTTTAGTATTTTTATTTCAATGATGATTTCATAATGTACGTTCAAACATTTATGTGGAACCCATCATTGTAGAAATTCAAAACATAAGTTTGTCATTAAATCCATCAAGATCATATGCATCAAACATCATAACAATACATTTTCTCATCTTTATGAGTTTCAATTTAAGTGATTTGATCTTTCATAAGAATATTCAACTTTTTCATATGAAAATGTCATGCATCATATTCAAAAACGAAAATATCATCAAAATCATTTTAATTCTTTCTTACATTAGTTATAACAAGATGATCGATGCTCAAATTTTTGGTAAAGTCATACATCATTTTATAAATCTGAAAAATAATTTTCGTCATGAAAATCATCAAGTCCAAATGTAATAAATACATGACAACATTAAAGCCATATTTCTTTCATTTTGAAAATTTGTGGGTTGGGTCTTTATAATTGATTTCATGAAGACATGTATCAATAAAAATTTCATCATAAAAAAAAGTTAAGACCCATTAATCCAAGATAGAAGTTTTTAGATCAACATCACTTCAACAACTCATGCATGGTATAAAATCATCAAGCATCATGTTTAGAGACAATATAAACCATCAAGATACTCATGCATGGTTTAATCCTAAGCATTATCACAAATCTTACAATCGTCATTCATATTTTTACTTTTCAAAAATACTATAAAGAAAAGCATAGTATAATTTTGAATTTTTTAATTTCTAAAAACACAAGAAAAGCATTAAAAAAAATTCCTACTAACTAAGTTAAGCATTCATGGAAATCATCAAGTAATTTCAAAATAATTCAAGGAAGTTAAGTTACTTACCTCATTGTCGAAGCCCATTAAAGCGTAGTTTGCTTCTTTTTTCCTTGATTCTTCTTAGTGAGTCTTCTTCTTCTTCATTGGTCTCTTCCTCCGTTCAAGTTTATTGTTGATTTTAGATTTTTGTTTAATGAACTTATTAAGATCAATTAAAGGTTCAAAGTCCTCTTCAATGTCCTCATCACTTGAGTCATCACTCAAGTGGCATATCATAGTTCGGAGTTCAAAAACCTTCTTGTTCTTTAGAAGGTGGTTCATGTGTTCATCATGTTCATCATATTCATCATGTTCCATTTCATAGGTCTTTAAAGACTCAATGAGTTCATCAATAGAATAATTATTTAGATCCTTTGATTCTTGAATCGCCGTTATTTTAGGATCCCACCATTTTAAAAGGGATCTTAAATCTTGTTAGTGAGTTCAAAATCCAAAAAACTTTTACCAAGACTTTTCAAGCTATTGATGACATCCGTGAAGCGGGTGCACATGTCGTCGATAGATTCGCTTGGTGTCATTTGGAAGAGCTCAAAATCATGCAACAAGAGGTTTACTTTCGAGTCTTTAACTCTACTAGTTCCCTCATGCGTGATTTCAAGTGTTTGCCATATATCAAAAGCTGTTTCGCAAGAAGAAATTCGATTGAACTCATTTTTGTTCAAAGCACAAAATAAGGCATTCATAGCCTTTGCATTCAAAGAAAAGATTTTCTCTCTAAGTCCGACCATTCGTTCATCGGTTTAGAGGGAAGTTGAAAGCCGTTTTTGATGATGCTCCACAAATCCAAATCCATTGAAAGCATGAAAACTCTCATTCGAGTTTTCCAATAAGTGTAGTCCGATCCGTTAAAGAACGGTGGATGAAAAATCGAAAAGCCCTCTTGAAAACCATTTAGAGCCATTTCTCACGGGTGTAAATCCGAAAGAGAAAGAACATGGCTCTGATACCAATTGTTAGGGATCGAGCGGCACTAAGAGGGGGGAGAATTAGTGCAGCGGATAAAACAATAAATTTTTTTCAGCGATTTAAAACAACCTTTGGAAACTTCGTAAAGCAATATTTCGTTTGAACCCGGAAAGATTGCGTTTAACTTTAAAGCATGCGTACGAAGATGAAAAGGAAGTGGAGTAAGTAAAGTAAAGGCTTGCAGCAAAGTAAAGAGATAAAATAGAAATTTAAACACTTACACAATCAAGACGCAGCGATGTATAGTGGTTCGGTCAAAGTGACCTACATCCACTTCCGAAGCCTTCTCCGATGAGGCTCCCTTCTTCCACTACCAAATCCTTTGAAGGGGAAGGATCAAATACCCCTCTTACAACCCTTTACAAGTGGTTCACACTCTTACAAGATTTCACAAGAAGAATGAGGTGAACACTTAGCAAGAACAAGACTTTTCAAAGACTTAAAACTAAGATTCTAACTCTCAAAAGGGTGCCCTTTCAGCTGAGAAAGGGGGTATTTATAGATCCAAAATGGATTCAAAATTGGGCTCCAAATTTGAAATCAAATTTGAAATTCTCGGGTTTGGGCGGTACTACCGCTTGTCAGAGGTGGTACTACCACCTGTCAATCGCCAGACTGACACTGTATAGGCGGTGCTACCGCCTGGAGCAGGCAGTACTACCGCCGCTGACCAAAGTGGCCAGGCGGTACTACCGCTCTAGGCTGGGCGGTAGCACCGCCCAGCACACGGCTGCCAGGCGGTGCTACCACCTGGCCCATTCAGCTTTGCTGAATGGGCCTTGTTCAAGGCCCAAAAGGCCTAGTAAGGGCCTGGTTGGGCCCTACCTGGGTTAAAGGATTAACCCCTAATCCTAACCCAAATTGATGTGCTAACTACGAAATTAAAGACATTCCTGAGCTATTACAAAGTCCGTAAGTCAAGTCTTCTTCCGGTGAGCTTCCGGCGAGCTTCCGGTGAACTTCCGGTGGTCTTCCGACGATCCCTCGGAAACCATCCTACGGACTCCCGATAACCTCTCGGACTCCACGATGATTTTGGTGAGTTCCCCCGAGCTTCTTTGGCAAGCTCCGATCTTTCTTGGCAAGCTCCGTGAACTTCTGACGAATCTTCGGACTTCCGTCAAACTCTCGAACTCCCAACGATCCATCGCACTTGACTTCGGCCCTTGGTTTCGCTTTACGTCTTCATCCCTTTCGTAGTTACTCCTGCACACAAATAACAAATACTCTACTTCGATCTAGACAGTTATTACAATATGAATTGACATTCAGTTGCTCGGCACATCATTGGTCGGCGCTTCGTCCGATCCTTCGGCACATCGCCCTCTCTAGTGGCTTGTTGCCCAATCGACGGTTGACCTCCGTAACCTCGTTATCCATGGCGCAACTCCACACTTCTTGGCCCAATGCTCGACGTATGAAGTCTCCTGCCGATAGTCGACCGAACCTCCGGCTCGACATCCAATATCCTGACGTGATCACCTCCAGCGCGACGTCAATTCCTCCAGCGTCAACTGTCTAATCCTGATCGATAGTAGACCTGCGTAACTCAACACGCAGTTAGACCACAAATCACACTCAATTAGTTTCATCATCAAAATCCAAGATTCACCATTAAGGTCATCAACGGATGAATTTTGAAGTGTGATCGTAGGTGCCCGCGGGTGTAACTATTACTGCAGGACCAAGAGATAATTATAAATTTCTTCCTCCTCCCTCTTGGTGATTATTAGGCTGTGCTTGACATCGAATGGTTGATGATATTAGATGATATTTTTTAAAATTTTTTGAAACTAATTATGAAATTTTACAATCAGGGGAAACAGGTGATATTGAGTGGGAAACATGGGGGCAACGTAATGATGATTTGCACGTAACGAACGGAGAAAATTTTGCACAAAGTATGCAATGGCTTTTTGGTATAACTTGAGTAGCAATCTAAGGGAGAGCCAACTAAATTTGAGAACCCAAACCTACTTCCCTTGCTTGCTGAATTTTCAGATATATTTGACTAACCGCGCAGCCTACCTCCTACCCACTGGCATAATCATCATATATCAATTCTTTCGAGTAAACCTCCAACAAATACTCAGCCATATCAGTATCCACATCTCCAGAAGGATGAAATTGAAAGGATTATAAAAGAGATGCTCAAAATAGGAGTTATTCGGCCAAGTTGCAGTCTCTACTCTTCACTAGTGCTCCTCGTATGAAAGAAGGACAGAACATGGCGAATATGCGTTGATTACCGAGCTCTCAACGACATACCTATCAAGGACAAGTACCCTATTCCAATAGTAGATGAATTTCTTGATGAATTAAAGGAAGCACGAGTCTTCACAAAGCTAGATCTTCGATCTGGGTATCATAAAATATGAGTGTGTGAAGAAGACATTCCGAAAACTGCCTTTCGAATGCACAACGGCCACTACGAATTTCTGGTAATGCCCTTTGGTCTCACCAATGCTCCTTCCACCTTCTAGAGTCTTATGAATGATATTTTCCAGAGTTATCTTTATATGTTTGTGCTAGTTTTCTTCAACGATATCCTTATCTACAGCCCTTCTCTTGAAAGTCATTTTCAACACTAATGACTTATTTTGACGATTTTACGAGAACATGTTCTTTTTGTCAAAAAATCAAAGTATAACTTTCTTCAACATAAGGTGGAATATCTTAGGCATATCATATCAGAGGAAGGTGTGGTTATGGACCCCTCTAAAATTGAAGCAATGCAGAATTGACCGAACCCGAGGAACATAAAATCGCTATGCAGCTTTCTTAGTTTAACAAGCTACTACCGCAAGTTTGTGAAAAACTATAGAAAGATCAGTGCACCCCTTACTTCCTTGCTGAAAAAAGATAATTTTCAATGGTCGGACAAAGCCACCACCACCTTCGATGAACTTAAAGCCGTAATGTCGACAACGCCCATACTAGCGCTGCCCAACTTTGGTAAGACTTTTGTTATTGAAGCCGATGCCTCCGGAGTCAGAATTGGTATTGTACTAATGTAAGATGGCCACCCCCTTGCTTATACTAGTAAGATCATAAAAAAATTGGAGGATGCACCAAGCTTCGTGGCTTATTACAATTGGGACTCAAAAGACTTACATTATAAGGGACGCATTGTACTTGTGCCAAATTCTACTTACATAAAGATCATCTTTCAAGAGATACATTCTACACCTACAACCGAGCACTCCGGGTTTCTTAGAACCTATAAGAGAATTAAGTAAAATTTTTATTAGGTAGGGGTGAAAAATATTATTGCTGAATTTGTAGCACAATATGATGTATACCAACGACATAAAGGCAAGACAGTGGCAAGTCTCGTAAAGCTACAATTTCTACCCATCCCAGACTAAATATGGATTGATATATTAATGGACTTCATCGAAGGGCTTCCCTCATCACAAGAAAAAGGTACAATTCTTATCGTGTTTGATCGCCTTACAAAGTATGCTTACTTTTGCGCTGTTCGTAATCCCTATACTTTTAGTATTGCTCAAATCTTTATGGAGAATATTGTAAAATTACATAGGATGCCAAGATCTATTGTAAGTGATCATGATAGGGTCTTCACGAGCAAATTTTGGATAGAGTTATTCTAGATGTAGGGCATTAAATTGAAGATGAGTACCGCATATCACCCACAAACCGATGGCCAGACTAAAGTGGTGAATATGTGCTTGGAGACATACCTCAGATGCTTCACCAATGACCGGCCAAAAGAGTAGACAAAGTGGCTTCCCTGGGCCGAGTGGTGATATAATACAACTTATCATTCATCCACAAATTGTAATCTCTATGAGGCTATGTATGGCCGACCTCCCCCTGTAATCCCAAAATGTGTTGGGCACCTCTAAAGTAGAACAAGTATACAGGAAACTACAAGATAGAGACAAAATGCTAAAGTTGCTAAAAGATAATCTCACTATAGCTCAAGCAAGGATGAAACAACAATATGATCAACACAAAAGTGAAAGAGAATTTTCAATAGGAGATTGGGTCTTCCTATGGCTCCAGCCATACAAACAAATATCAATCCAGACCAGAGCATCCATAAAGCTTTCACCTCGGTTCTATTGGTTGTAGGTGCCCTACAAGCCAATCACATGAGTGATGGCACCTGTGACATGTTACGTCAATCTCTTTGCATATTATTATTGATATTTTTCTCACATTATTTGGATGAATATTATGATGCCCATGGATCTGTGCAATGGGAATCAGATCGTGATAAGATTACGATAATGAGATCGATATACCTTTAAACACAAATCCTAAATCATCCTGATCATAGGTTACTCGATGAGGACATCGAGATAACTGGATAGACTGGTGCACTATATACTCATCTATACGATGGAGGCAACCGGTCTCATAGTCGCTTGTGTGGGGACACTAGAGGTATAGTGCAGGTGCTCATTGGAGAGTGAGTTCACTGATTGATCTGCTTACAGAATGCTATATAGTTAATGATACCTAATGTTAGATAGCGATTCCGTAGTCCTAGTAGTGTATCTGGTCCTTAGACTTAAGGCACCAAAGATGTCTTGTTTGAGTACTTCATTCTTTGATGCCGGACTTACAGGTTTGGAGAGCTCCAGATCTGGTATAGCTAGTTCTCGGGAATGGTAGCCAACCTTACGAAGGCAATTGCATGTCAATAGAGGATCATCCACTCTCGGTATCGTGAGAGATATATCCTGCGTATGCTCGCTTAGGCAAAATCTATGACCAGGGTTGTTCGGATTGAGAGAGAGAGTTATCTAGGAGAATCCGATTAGAGCGAGACTCGAATAGGATTCCATATGGGCCTAACTTTACTATACCTAATATACGGTCTTTGGGATATTAGATGGATGAAGGACTATAGATATATAGTAACTGAGCACAGACAGGTCCGATAGATTAGATTCCCCTATACCGTTTGAGGACTATACCGTAGTGGCATAGTACATCTATGGTCGATGAGTCGAGTAAATTATTATGGAGATAATAATTCACTATATCAAAAAGTATTCTGAGTCAGAAGGAATTCTAACGGGAGCGACTCACGGCCAACTCGGTATCGGGCCTAGAGGGTCATACACATAAGGTGGATGTTACGATGAGTCGAGGTGCAGATATGAGATATCTACGAAGCCCCTAGTTTGGATCCTGTGGATGAGATCTAATTGGGTAATTGGATGAGATCCAATTAAATGATTGGATAAGATCTAATTAGATAAGATCAAATTGGATCCTATGGATAAGATCTAATGAGATCCAACTGGATAGAGATCTAGTGTGAATAGGATATATTAAGGATAAGCTTCCTCCGCCTCTATAAATAGGAGGAACCTCTTGGTTCATAGGTCGAGAGCTCTTGGTAGTTATCCTCCCATTCTCCTCAGTCTCCTCTCCTCCTCCTTGGCTTCGGTAGCCTTGTGGTGCACATGGAGAGAGATCCCGTGGTGATCTGAGGAGTGTCATTGCCACATCCACTATGTGGATTACCGCTAGAGAGGAGTACACTAGTGCTTCTTCATCCTCTCCATCGGATCTAGAATTTTTGGGGATATACGATCTCCCCAGGTAACGCTTCTGACATGATACATACAGATTTTTTGGATTTATGATTTTTGCCCACCAATCATCGCATAATGTCCAAGTACGTAACTATGAAAAATCTGATCTTATTTTTGTTTTCCGCTGTGCATGAGATGTCGAATCTCCCGATTTTCCAATAGTGGTATTAGAGCCAGGTTCGTTATGTAATGATTGGCTTATAAACTATATGTGTTGTGTTTTGGATGCGCTTTTGACACCAAAATTGTTGACACAAAAGATGAGAGAGAGCAGTAATTGTTGCTACCCTGGTAGTTTGGCCAAGGCTGCTTGTAGCCATGGTTGTGTGCGTAGTGTCGTCGATGGCCATCTGCCCATAGTGGTAACACTGGTCGCATGTGTATGCATATAAGGAGCCCGCAGGGGCGACGCCTGCGGGCAGTGGGCTCACGGGCAGCCTACCTACAAGGGAGGGCAGCGCTAGTGCCACCAATGGCGGCTAGCCCGCAAAAAGGGGGTAGCGCCGCCTGCAAGCTCTACCCCGCAAGGGTAGTGCCATAGGGGCATCCGCAGGGAGGCCCGCGGGATAGCGCTGTAGAGGCAGCGCCTGCAGGCGCTGCACCAACAGCCAGGGACGACGCTGCCCACGGGTGAGCCACCCGTAAGCACGAGCGTCGTGTGGCCACCCCACCCCCACCCCCACCCCGGCGCCCCACATGCATGGTCGTCGTCGAAAGGGTGGCGGTGGCCACAACCACAGCGCTGTAGAAAGCAGAGGGAATGGGAATTAGGGTTTTTTGATCAAAAGATAGTTTTACCCCTTAGAATTTTAGAAATTCTAATTTTGTCCCTTATGACAGAATGACCAAAATGCCCTTCAGAATTTAAAAAATTTCATGCATGTCTCTGATTTCAAAATTTAGCTATTTAAAAGGTTAAGTAACTATTATTATTTATCTAGTAATCTTATATGATATATACATGTGATGTGATGTGATGTGGAAAGATGATCATGGACTTTGTGATGTGTGTATGTGATTATTGGGGCCTGCGAGCCTTCATTTTTCATTGATTGTCGGGCCTACGTACCTGTAATTATGTTGTAATTATCCTAGAGGCATGGCGGTAGCTTGGACGTGGTAGCGGGACCCCTAAGACCGATTCAGATGATCACGACGCATGAAGATGCGTCGAGGTGCCAACAGATCCGATGATGACGAGATGGATGATCACCATGTATAGAGATGCATTGATATGCACATAGATCCTGATATAAGTGATTAGGCCTATTGGCTCAGGCCTAATCATATTAGGTTGAAGTCCATGACCATCTGGTGTGCTTGTACATGTGAATGCTGCACATATACTATATAAGTATATATATATATATATTTGCATGTTATGTAAATATATTAAATATGTATGTGTGTGAGACGTCATATCACGAGACCGAACCTAGAACCCCTCCTATGATAATATTAAGTCGGTAAGCGTGATGTAATAAGATTGACTCATGTGGCCTTCCATCGTTAGGGGCAAGAACCGATTCCCGACATAGGTTGAGTTGGTTGAGTCCCTCGAGGCTCACCTATTTTGCGTCTCGCTATCTTGTCTTCGACATAGAGATGTCACCAGTGACCTGAGGACATGGTATGCTTGGTCGAGTCCCTCGAGGGCATATCACCGAATTAGATTCATCTTGTAAAGATGGTGGTGACTTAACTGAACATCATGGTTGGTCGAGTCCCTTAAGGCCATGGTGGTTCGGAGGCCAAATATGATGGGAATCATAAGTAGTTGTGATTGGTAAGAGTTGTCTACCTTTTGGACTTAGTGTGATTGGTTGAGTCTCTCGAGGTTGTACTAAGATGCCGATTGGATCCCGATCCTCACTAGAAGTCTACCGGAGACTTCCGTTTCATGTGCATAAGGGTGTCATGTGACTTGCTAGAAAAATTAGGGAGAGTATGTCAAGATAGAAGTCCATATCTTGATTGTTTGTTTTTACAAAATTTACATCTTATTTACTTATGCTATATCTCTTGTTTATCAGAAACATGTTGTCATCAAACCCTCTATGTGGAATACTTGATGCCAACTGCCTCACTGGTCCAAATTATACAGATTGGCTTCGTAACCTAAGAATAGTTCTTGCAGCGAAGAAAATCGCATATGTCCTAGATATGGTCATGCCCCAACTTGAGGCAGAAGCACCTCAGGAAGAGTTTGCCCAATATGAGAAATATATAGATGATTCCACTCTCGCCCAGTGTTATATGTTAGCCTCTATGACTCCTGAGTTATAGAGACAATACGAAAACATGGATGCTCATTCTATACTCCTGCACCTCCGTAAACTATTTGAGGAACAGGAAAGAACTTAGCGATATAAGATATCCAAGAGTCTCTTCTGTGCCAAGATGACTGAGGGGACACTAGTTCAGAACCATGTCCTGAAGATGATAGAGTGGATTAAAAAACTCATAGGTCTAGGAATGGTCCTAGATGATAACCTTTTTTGATCATATATTCAATCCCTACAAGATTCCTTTTCTCAGTTCATCATGAATTTCAATATGAATAAACTTGAGGTATCTCTCCCTGAGCTCCTCAATATGTTGAGGGAGGTAGAGAGTACAATCAAGAAAGAGAAATTAGTTCTCTATATTGGTGAGACCAAAAGGAAAAGGAAGACTAGGAAGACCCTTGAGAAGGGTAAAGGCAAGGGCAAATGGGATAAGACAAAGGTTGCCAAAATTGACCGAGCAAAGGACAAAGACCAGTGCTTCTACTACGGTCAAGATGGGCATTGGAAGAGGAACTGTAAGGCCTATCTTGCAGAAAAAGTGAAATAGAAGCTTAGAAACGCTTCAGGTACTTTCATGATCAGTCTCCATATGCCAGATTCTTATGATAATGCATGGGTATTGTATACCAGTAGTACTTATCATATCTACAATTTATGCAGGTTCTAACAAGGCATAGGAGATTGGCAAAAGGCAAGATGGACCTCAAGATGGGCAATGGAGCAAGAGTTGCTACTGTTGCTATCGACGAGGTCACTCTACATATGCTTGATGGGGCTATTATTGCATTAGATGCATATTATTTTGTTCCCTCTATTATTAAAAATGTTATTTCCATTTCATGTTTAACATTAAATGGTTATAAAGTACTTTTTGAGAATAATTTTTGTTCAATCAGTGAGAATGATAAGATCATCACTAGAGGGACATTGCATAATGGTTTGTTTATGCTAAATACTGCTTCACACATCATGAATGTAAACATGGCCAAGAGGAAACGAGAAGAGGTGAACAAAGCATATTTGTGGCATTGTAGGCTAAGTCATATCCATGAGGAAAGAATTCAAAAGTTGATGAAAAATGAATACTTAGATCCATTTGACTACGAGTCATATAAAACTTGCGAGCTTTGCCTTCATGAAAAAATGATCAACTCTCCATTTAGTGGAACTGGAGAGAGAGCCATTGAGTTACTAGAACTCATACATAGTAATGTATGTGGTCCTATGTCAACTCATGTCATAGGTGGTTATTCCTACTTCATTACTTTTACTGATGATTTCTCTAGGTATGGACATGTGTATCTGATAAAGTATAAGTCTGAAGCCTTCGAAAAATTTAGGGAGTATAAGAATGAAATAGAGAACTAGACTGAAAAGAGTATTAAAACTCTTCAATCAGATCGAGGAGGAGAATACCTAAGTACAGAATTTACCCAGTTCCTCAAGGACCATGGAATTCTGTCCCAATGGATACCTCCTTATACACCATAGCTTAATAGTGTATCAGAAAGGAGGAATCATATACTATTAGATATGGTGTGGTCCATGATGAGTTTCGCTGATCTACCAATCTTATTTTGGAGATATGCCCTACAGACCATAATTTACCTTCTGAACAGATTTCCATCTAGATCGATAGTGTCTACACCATATAAGATATGAAGAGGGAAGAAGCCCGATCTTAAGGTTGTTAAGATTTGGGGCTGTCCTGCCCATGTTAAAAGACCCGACCTCGATAAGTTGGAATCCAGGATGGAACGGTGTAAGTTCGTGGGATACCCCAAGGAAACTTGTGGTTATTATTTCTATCACCCTAAGAACCAAAAGGTCTTTGTTGCCAAGAGAATAGTGTTTCTTGAGAAGGAACACATTCTTGGTGGGTATAGTGGAAGAATGATAGAATTGAGCGAGGTTGGAGAACCTAGCTTAGGCACCATTCCAGAGATTGAGTCTGTTCAGGTATCTAACACACAAGTTTCAATTTTGCATAGGACTGGTAGAGTGTCACACCTTCCTGAAAGATTTATAGGACATATTAGTGGAGAGGACATTCAGGACATTGATTCTCAGACCTACGAGGAGGCTATTATGAGCATAGACTTCGGAAAGTGGCAAGAAGCCATGAATTCTGAGATGGAATCCATGTACTCCAACAAGGTTTGGAACCTTGTTGATGCACCTGAGGGTTTCATACCCATTGGCTGCAAATGGATCTTCAAGAAGAAGATCGGGGTATATGGAAAGGTGGAGACCTAAAAGGTAAGGCTAGTGGCTAAGGGGTATCGTTAGAGGCAAGGTGTTGACTATGACGAAATCTTTGCACCTGTAGCTATACTGAAATCCATCCAAATTCTATTGGCTATTGCAGCACATTATGACTATGAGATCTGCTAGATGGATATGAATACTGTTTTCCTCAATGGTAACCTCGAAGAGGAAGTATATATGATACAGCCTAAGGAGTTCATGTCCAAGCACAGTCCAGATAAGGTGTGCAGATTACTTAAGTCCATTTATGGACTAAAGCAAGCTTCTCGAAGTTGGAACATAAGATTTGATGAGGCGATCAGATCTTATGACTTTGTTAAGAACGAAGATGAGCCTTATGTGTATAGGAAGGTAAGTGGGAGCGCTATCACCTTATTGGTGTTATATGTGAATGACATCTTAATCATTGGAAATTATATATGAATGCTCTCCATAGTAAAAGCTTGGCTATCTAGATACTTCTCCATGAAGGACTTAGGGGAAGCATCCTATATTCTAGGGATTCCGATCTATAGAGATAGATCCAAGAGGATACTTGGCTTATCCCAATTCAGGTACATAGACTCCATTATCAAAAGGTTTGGTATGAAAAATTTCAAGAGAGGTCTCATACCTATGAGACATGGAATATCACCTTCTAGGAGTATGTCCCGAAGGACTCCTGAAGAAACGGCACACATGGATAGAATATCATATGCCTCAGCGATAGGGTCTATCATGTATGCTATACTATGTACCAAGTCTGACATAGCGCATGCTCTGAGTATCACGAGCAGGTATCAAGCAGATCCAAGCTTGGAGCATTGAAAAATAGTAAAGTGTATCCTTAAGTACTTGAGAAGGACTAAGGATCTTTTACTGGTATATGGAGGCAGTAGCCTCAGAGTTGAGGGCTACACGGACTCGAGCTTCTAGTCCGATATCGATGATAGAAAGTCAAATTCAGGGTATGTGTTCACCCTGAATGGAGGAGCAGTATGCTGGAAAAGTTCCAAGCAAGATACTACTGCTGACTCGATCACAGATATGGAATACATTACTGTGGCAGAGGCAGTAAAGGAGGCAGTCTAAATGAAGAAGTTCATCGCAGATCTAGGAGTCGTGCCGAACAGCGAGGAGCCGATTACCTTATATTATGACAACAATGGGGCAATTGCTCAAGCAAAGGAACCTAGGTCTCATTAGAAGTCTAAGCACGTTCTAAGGACGTTCCACTTGATCAAAGAGATCGTGACCCGAGGAGATGTAGTAGTGAAAAAAGTTCCATCTGAAGATAACATTGCAGATCCACTGATAAAGCCATTGACTCAGATTATATTTGAGCATCATAGGAGTCTAATTGGGATCAGACAAATAAGTGATTGGCTTTAGGTTAAGCGGAAGATTGTTGGTTGTAGGTACCCTACAAGCCAATCACGTGAGTGATGACACCTATGATGTCCATGGATCTGTGCAATTATTATTGGCATATTATTATTGATATTTTTCTCATATTATCTGGATGAATATTATGATGTCTATGGATCTGTTGCAATGGGAATCGGATTATGATGAGATCACGATAATGAGATCGATATACCTTTAAACACAAATCCTAAATCATAATGGTCATAAGTTACTCGATGAGGACATCGAGATAATCGGATAGATTGGTGCACTGTATACTCGTCTATATGATGGAGGTGACTGGTCTCATAGTCGCTTGTGTGGGGACACTAGAGGTTCAGTGTAGGTGCTCATTGTTGAATAAGTTCACTGATTGATCCATTTAAAGAATGCTATATGGTTAATGATACCTAATGTCAGATAGCGATTCTATTGTCCCAGTAGTGTGTTTGGTCCTTAGACTTGAGGCACCAAAGATGCCTTATTTGAGTACTCCATTCTTTGACGTCAGACTTACAGGTTTAGAGAGCTCCAAATCTGGTATAGCTAGTTCTCGGGAATGGTAGTCAATCTTACGAAGGTAATTGTGTGTCAATAGAGGATCATTCACTCTTAGTATCGTGAGAGATATATATTGCATGTGCTCGCTCAAGCAAAATCCCTGGCCAAAGTCATTCAGATTGAGAGAGGTGGAGTTCTCCAAGAGAATCCGATTAGAGCGAGACTCGAACAGGATTCCGTATGGGCCTAACTTTACCATGCCCAATATACGGTCTTTGGGATATTAGATGGATAAGAGATTATAGATACATGGTAACCGAGGACAAATAGATCCGATGGATTAGATCCCCCTGTACCGTCTAGGGACTATGGCGTAGTGGCCTAGTATGTCCATAGTCGATGAGTCGAGTGAATTATTATGAAGATAATAATTCACTATATTAGAAGGTGTTCTGAGTTAGAAGGAATTCTGACAGGAGCGATTCATGGCCAGCTCGGTATTGAGCCTAGAGGGTCATACACATAAGGTAGATGTTACGACGAGTAGAGGTGCGGATATGAGATATCTGCGAAGCTCCTAGTTTGGATCTTATGGATGAGATCCAATTGGGTAATTGGATGAGATCCAATTAAATGATTGGATAAGATCCAATTGGATTAGATCAAATTGGATCCTGTGGATAAGATCCAATTGGATAGAGATCCAATGTGAACAGGATCTATTAAGGATAAGCTTCCTCCACCTCTATAAATGGGAGGAACCTCCTGGTTCATAGGCTAAGAGCTCTTGATAGTTATCCTCCTATTCTCCTTAGTCTTCTCTCCTCCTCCTTGGCTCCGGCAGCCTTGTAGTGCATGTGGAGAGAGATTTCGCAGTGATTTGAGGAGTGTCATTATCGCGTTCGCTATGTGGATTACTGCTAAAGAGGAGTACGCTAGTGCTCCTTCATCCTCTTCATCGGATTTGAAATTTTTAGGGATATATGATCTCCCCAAGTAATGCTTCTGACATGATACATGCGGATTTTTTGGATTTATGATTTTTATGCACCAATCGTCGCACGACGATCAAGTACATAACTATGAGAAATTTGGTCTTATTTTTGTTTTTCGCTGCGCATGAGATGTCGAATCTCCTGATTTCCCAACAGGTTCTATGGACCCTACCAGATTTTAGAGTGCATCGAAGCAGTAGCATATAGTTTGGACTTACCCGCCAGCTCCCGAATCCATCCAGTCTTCCATGTGTCATGTTTGAAGTTCAAGTTAGAACAAAATGAGATAGCCCAAAGCCACCTACCAAATATGACTACCTAAGGAGAGCTCTAGACCCAACTGAGTGCCATTATTGATCGACAAATTGTGACTCGATGACGATGACCCATTATTGAAGTGCTAATACAATGGGCGAACCTACTAGCGGAAGATGCCACTTGGGAGAACTATAATGACTTGAAGATTAAATCCTAGAATTCATGGAGCATCAACCTCGAGGATAAGACTGATTTGACGAGGGCGGGTCTGTTAGGACTCTAACTAGGAGAGTCCTAATTTAGTTTCATTGAAGGGGGCAAACATGTAAATCTTAAGGGCATTCATGTAAATCCTATCTAGCCGACCCCTATTAAAGAGGTGAAGAGGCCGGCAAGGTTATGATTAGTTTGGAGGTTGCTTCTTAGAAAAGCATTAGGAGTTAATTAGAAGTAGGGGTCTTGAGTAGGAGTCCTATTAGGAGTTGGGGTTTAGAAGCCCTATAAATAGTCATGTATTCACCCTCTTTTCTTCATGAATAGATCAATTTTTTTAGTAGCCTTTAAGCAGTAACTTGGAGGAAGGAACCCCTATAGAGTTCTAAGGAGATCGATCCCCAAAAGGGATTAATCCCAAGCTTAGAATCTGCAAGGGTTCTAACACATATGCTTATGTGCAATCATGCTTGATAATGAAAATATTAAATGTATATGCATCTTGATTATTTCGGCTTTTAAACATGATGCACATCTATGTATGTTATGAATGTCTTAAAAGTGTTTTGATGACTTGTCAATAGATGTTTGCATCATGCTTTTGATTTAAAATCTTCTATCCTAGATTAATGGGTCTTAATCATTTTTATGACGAAACTTTTAAATAACGTGTCACATTTTGTTTAATGAAACTTGTGTTTCAGTTTTAAACTTGACACACTTTTGTTTTTGGAATTAAGCATGCTCACATGTAATCAATCTATGTTGCTCTTAATAAAATTCCCGAATGAAAGTTTTTGATGTTAACTTTGGATTTATATGATAATGCATGGCTTTCGAATGAAAAATTTGAACATACCTTATGAAATCATCCTTGATAATGATGAAATAAAAATATTAAAATTTTGTTATCATGGTATCATGCATGAGGATTTGAAGTAATCATCTTATAAGGAACTTGAGCACGCTTACATGAAACATATAACTTAAAATGAAACATATTATCATGATAAATCAAATCTTTTGAAGATGTCTTATGTGTAATGTATTATATTTGTGCTCTTGATGATCTTTTTGATGAAATTTACCTTCAGGTCTTGAACAGTCATGTTTGTTTCTATCTGACTTAAAAAGGCAAAGGCATGTTCTAAAATCAATGCATGTGTTATAAAATCAATGCATGAATTGAACAGTCATGTGTTATAAAATCAATGCATGAATTGAAATCACTAAAAGAGAAATGCATGTCTCTTGAAAATTCTTCTATCTCTAAAGTTTTCGATTTTTTGATGAAAGACAAATGGTGAATCTATGTATATCATGTTTTGTGAATCTCTTAAATAATAAATAAGATTTTGATGATGTGTTAAAAGATCCATTTATATGAATCTATGAAAATGATTTTAATGATGAGTATGGAGTTGTCGAGTTAAATTTGAATGAGATTTCTTAATGATTCTTGACTCTCTTAATCTCTTGGAATCATGACTTTTTGAGATATATATAATGCATGAATCAAGTTCTAAAAGATTTCATTCTGCTATAAAGAAATTATATTAAAATCATGATCTTGACAATTATAACTTGAAGTTCCTTATAAATCAAGATCGTTTACCATGCCTCTTCCATTTATCAAAAGAGAATTTTTCAAATGAAATACAACTTGTCTTTTGATTTCTTGGAACTTGATACTTGAATTTTTATGAATTCATGATCTTGATAACTTGAGAATTTTTACGCATGAATCATGATTTTTGTTTGCTCTCCTATGCTTCTTCTTTTCAAAAGAAGAGACTTATTCGAATTAATCATGATATGTCATTTGACTTCTTGATGCTCATGACATGATTGAAGTATGGATAAAATTTGTGATGCCCAATTTGTCATAACTTGAAAATGGATGTAAAGAAAATTTTTATGTCAGTATATTCCATCCTCCCTGCTTTTTGACAATAACAAAGGAGGAGAAAAGAATTTGCTAGCTTGCATACTTCAAGGAGGAAGCAAAAACTACTTGCTAGCATATTACAAAAATTGTGAACTTATAAAGAAAGATAGTTTGCACTTCTTAAAAGAGAAGAAAGAAATTACAAAGTTGCATACTTTCTTAACTTGTTAGCTTGCATGTTTAAAGTGATGTAAATTTTACAAAATTACTAGCTCGATCAATATAAAGAAAAGCAACTTGCTAGCTTGCACTTCTCAAAAGAGAAAGAAACACTTGCTATCATGAACACTACTAAAAATTACAATCGTGCAATCTAAAGAGAAGCAAAGAGTTGCTATCTCAAAAGAAGCAAAAAGTGTAAAACTTAGAAAATTTGCAATCCTACACTTGCTATGCTTCTATACTTAATTATTGTAAAGTGTTGTAAATCTAGCTTGAATGTTGTAAAATTTGTATAATCTTGCTAGATGCCACTTCTCCTTTTTATTGATGATAAAGGTGGAGAAGTAGATTGATGATCATGCATTGTATTGAATATTTTGAAATATTGCATGATGATTTTTGATGACATGTAGTTTGGATTTTTTAAAATCCAAGGTTCTATCAATATGGCATATTGATAGGGGGAGTTTGATTAAACTTCGAGAGTTAAGATTAACTCCGTCATCAATTAGTTGTTATCATAAAAAATGGGGAGATTGTTGAATCTCGGATTTTGATGATGAAACTAATTGATTGTATTTTGGTTATCTAACTGTATTTTGAGCCACACATATCTATTCTCGATCAGGATTAGATAATTGATGTAGGAAGAATTAACATTGCGCTAGAGGAGAATACGTTAGGAGATTGGACGTCATGTTGGAGGTTCGGTCGATAATCAGCAGAAGGCTTTGGACAAAGAAATTGGGCATCAGGCCAAGAAGAGCAGAGTTACGCAAAGGAGATAAGAGTTGTAGAAGTCAACTACCAATTGGGCAACAGGCCGTAAGAGAGGACGATGCATCGAAGAAACGAACGAAGCACTGATAGGCTAATGACGTGCCAGACGATATTTTGATTCACATTGTAATAAAAATTATCTAGATTGAAATAGGATTAGGTCTAATTCAGTTGTAATTGGGCCAACTTAGTTAGGGGTTAGTTGGGCCCATACTTGGACAGGTTTGGGCCAAACTCAAGGCCCAAACAGGGTTACTGAACCTTGTCTAGCGGTAGCACCGCTAGACTAGGGTGATGGTACCACCTAGGGCTCAGTCTCCCAGGTTGTCTGGGTGGTGGTACCACCCAGTGTCAGTATACCCGGGCGGTGGTACCGCCCAATACACTAACAGTGGTAGAAAGCTTAGGCGATGGTACCGCTAGTACCCCTGAAATCCAAGGTGATTCAAATTTGGACTCCAAATTTAAATCACCTTGAGGCCTATAAATACCCCTCTCATCCATGGTTGAGTGACACACAAAAACTGAGAAAGGAAAAGGGAAAACTCTGTTGTAACAGTATCAAAATCCTCCCTCTAAATCTTAAGTGTGATCTAGTGTAGTGAGGGGTAAGAGGCCTTGTACGGGTTATCTCCTGAGCTCATCAAAAGGAGAAAGCGCTATAAAAAAGTTAATCTTCACCTATTGGAAGGAAGACAACTAGTGGAAGTCAATGGCCTCAAGTGAAGAGGAATCGGGAGTGGACGTTGATCGGACGACCGAACCACTATAAAAATTAATTTGCATTTCTATTCTTGCTATTTACATTTCTGCAAACCTTTCCATCTTACTTGATTACTGCCCTTCCTCTTCTCTAAGTGCTTTCAAGTTAAATATGCTTCAATTGAAATCAGATTTCATCGAAATGAATATTTTATCATGCGGGTTTTACGAAATTACCGAATTTGATGTAATCTTTACCATTGCACTAATTCACCCCCTCTCCTAGTGTCAAACTAATCCTAACAGATGGTACTCTCTACTTCTCTTAATATATTCAGGAGCTCTGGGAGAGTCACCTCAAGCTTGTTCATATTAAAATTTATTATGAATTAAGAAAAGGAATCTGGTATGGACTGAAGCACAAGATCTACACACAGGTTATCCTCTATGACCATTTCTAGACTTGTGAGTTTCTATATCCACTCAATCATCTTAAGATATAGTTCTGAACCGATGTCCCCCCAGTTATCCTAGCACGAAAGAGACTCTTCGATATCTCATATCATTGGGTTCTTCCCTATTCCTTAAATAGTTTGTGGAGATATATGAGTATGGAATTGGCATCCATATTTTCATATTATCTCTATAACTCAAGAGTCATATAGGCCAACATGTAATACTGAGCATGAGTAGAATTATCTATGTACTACACATAGTCTCATCCTTGTTTGCCCCTTCATCAAGCGTATGGTATTAGGATAAAGTACTAAGAGTATGGAATTGGGGTGTGAATTAGTACATCATATTTTAGAAACTCATTCAATTCAAAACTTTCATTTCGATAAAAACCATATAGGAAATGATATTAAAAGTATGCTTGACTTTGAGTAAGTGTGATAAGCAAATAACTCAAAAAATAATAGCAAAGACAATGAAGAGCGAAAGGAAAATGCACTCTAATTTATAGTGGTTCGGTCATCAAACCTACGTCCACTCCCAATTCCTCCTCCATGGAGGCTACTGACTTCCACTAACAGTCTTCTTTCAATGGGTGAAGACTAACTACTCTTACAAGCCTCTTCTCATTTTCACAGTTTTAGGAGAACAACCTTTACAAGCACTCACTCCTCTCTTAAATTGAAAGTAACTTAAGACTAGAGGATGGAAAGGATTACATCAGTGTTTTTTCACTATTATGTTCTTTGTGCTTATGTATGTAAATAGGGATAAGAGAGGTATTTATAGACTTCAAATGGAATCAAACTTGGAGCCAAAATTGATCTCATCCTGGGTCTTCCAAGTACTGGAGGTACCACCGCGCAGGCTTCTAACATTGGGTGGTACCACCATCTGATACAGTCTCGGAGATTATCTCGGAGACTGATCCACCGATGGTTCCATCGCTTGTTCTGACGGTGCCACCACTTGACCTACCTGTTGGGTCACTATTTGGGCCTTTCTCTTGGCCCAACACAGCCCAAACTTGGGTCTATTGGGCCCCTAATTTAGTTGGCCTAATTCTAATCCAATTACACCTAAAATCTACTTCGATTTAAATAATTATTACAAAGCTTAATCAAATATTGTCTGGCATGTCATTGATTCATCGACGCTTCATTTGATTCTTCAGCACATCATCCTCTCTTGTGGCCTATTGCCCAATCGACTAGTTGACCTCTATAACTCCGATCTCCTTGGTGTATTTTTTGCTCTTCTTAGCCCGATGCCCAAACCCATGGCTTTAGGCCTTCTACCGATACGTCGACCGATCCTTCAGCTCGACGTCTAATCTTCTGACATGTTTCACTCCGGCCTAACATGATTCTTTTTGCTTTAATTATCTCTCCTTGATCGAAGCTTCCTATGTCACTCAAAATGTAGATCAGATTATAATTACTATTAATTGGTTTCATCATTAAAATCTGAGATTCAATAATCTCTCCCTTTTTGATGATGACAACCAATTGATGATAGAGTTAACCTTAACTCCTCCTATCAATATTGCCATATTGATAGAACTTTTGAATTCAAAAAATCATAAGAATTTCATTCCTAATCATAATTTCAATATATCGAAGTCTATGCATGATCATCATCATAACTTCTCCCCCTTTATCATCAACAAAAAGGAGAAGTGCATCTAGCATGTTTTTAAGATATGTAAGTTTTACAATATACAAGCTAGCAATCACTTTACAACATACAAGCATAGCAAGTTTTAAAGATGTATAAGATTGCAAATATACTTCTCTTGAGATAGCAACTCTTTGCAATGTTCCAAGCTAGCAACTTTTATTTTTTTCTCTTTTGAGAAGTGTAAGTAAGTTTTGGCAGTTAGCAAATTTTTGCTTCATTTTGTGAAGTGCAAGCTAGCAAGTCTTTCTTCCCCTTTACCATTGTCAAAAAGAAGGGAATAATATAAAGTTATAAATATTTTTCCTTCACATCAATTTTTATATTATAACAAGTGAGATATCAAAAGTTTACATCAATATTTCAATCATCAAGTCATAAATACTAATGCTAGTATATTTTCTCTCCCCCTTTTGTCATTAAAGGAAATGAAAGGAGAAGGAAAGAATTCAAGGGTACAAATATTTCAACCATTAGATAAATGAATGAAAAATCAAGTCATGAATCCAAAAGTCATAAATCTAAAAATCCATGAATCATTTTGATAAATCTCCTTTTTAGCAAATAACAAAAAGAAATCTTGGAAGATCAAGGATCTTGATTCATAAAAAAATTTCAAGTTATAATTTCAAGAATTCAAGATCATGATATCAATAAAGCTTCATTTTAATCAAAGAGAACAAGGATCTTGATTCATATAAAATAAGTTTCAATATCAAGTGAAAGAATCAAGTTTCGTTCTTCTTTAATGAAAGGAAAAAATCTTGGTTCATAGAAGATTTCATTTTATAATTCTCAAGAAATCAAGATCATGATTCATAAATATTCTCTTTGGCAAAATAAAATGTAGGAGTTATTGATTTATGCATAAGAAGTCTCAATTTATCATGATTCATAAAAAATCAAGTTATGATTCTGAGAAATCAAAAGAAAAGTCATGAATCATTTTGAAAAATCTTATTCAAAGTCAATTCGTCAACTCCAAACTCATCATCAAATCATCAAAATCACTTTCATAGTTCACGAGATTCACAAAATGATATAAATAGATTCATTTATCTCTTATTGAAAAATCGATAAAATAGAGATAGAAAATGCATTCCTTTTTAATGTGTTTCAATTTATGTGACTTATTTCATGCAAACATGCCATTATCTTTTTATGCTAAACATGCATCAATGTTTAAGACCAAAAAACATATTTCGTGATAAAAATCATCAAGTCTAAAAATATAACACATTAAACATAAGGAATCTTCAAAAGATTTATCATGATAATACATGGATTCATTAATCTTTTATTGAAAAATACGAAAGCTTTAAAGATAGTGAAATTTTTAAGAAAAAAATACTTTCTTCTTTTTAGTTTCAATTCATGCGATTGATTTCATATAAGCATATTCAAGTTTTTCATACAAAATCCAAGCATCATGTTTAAAATCGAAAAGCAATACAAAATCATTAAGATAATTGCTTCTTAAAACATATATAGATTTAATCTTATTTGGTGTGCAAGCATTATCATAAAACATATAATTATTATTTTTTTAAAAAAAATAATAAAAACATGAAAAGCACTAAGTGATTTAATAGTAAGGTAAAAAAGATTTGATTGAGTCACCTACCTTGTTGTTGAAAGCTGTCAAGGTGTAGTTTGCCATCTCGCCTTTGGATGAACTTAATTTGTCCCATGTCATCTTGAGTCTTTTCATCTTCTTTTATGGCCTCTCATTTTTAAGTTCACTTTTATTTTTAGATTATTATTTTTTAAACTTTTTAAATTTAAAAGTAAGGAGTTCAAGGTCATCATCATCATTATCATCACTTGAGTTATCACAACAGTGGTCTTCTATAATTCGAAGTGCCAAATCCTTCCTATTCTTTGGAAAGTGGTTCTCATGTTTGTCGTATTCTAAATGAGTCATCTCATAGGTCATTAAGGATCCGATAAGTTTTTCAAGTGAATTTATTTAGGTCCTTTGTCCCTTGTATTACTGTTACTTTCGAATCTCAACTTTTTAGAAGGGATCTTAGTATTTTGTTAACAAGATCAAAAATAGAAAAAAAAAATTAACTAAGACTTTTTAAACTATTGATGACATCCATAAAATGGGTGTCATTGTCACCAATAGTTTCGCTTGGTTTCATTTGAAACAATTCAAAATCATACATCAAAAGATTTATTTTAGAATCGTTTACTATACTCGTGCCTTTGTGTGTGATTTCAAGAGCGTGTCAAATCTCATGTGCAATTTCATAAATTAAAATTTAATTAAATTTATTTTTGTCTAAGGCACAAAACAAACCGTTCATCGCTTTTGCATTTAACGAAAGTCTTCTTTTCCAAATCATTCCATTTAACGAAAAAGACTTTTGAAAATTATTTTTAATGATATTCTATAAATTTAAATCTAAAGAAAGTAAAAAAAACTATCATTCGAGTTTTTCAATATGTGTAGTCTATCCCATTGAACATAAGAGGACAAACGATAGAATGACCCTCTTGAAAGCCGAAAAGAGCCATTTCTCTTGGGTGTTAAACCAAATAAGAAATAAAGTGGCTCTGATACCAACTATTAGGATTAAGTTCGACCTTTGGGGGGGTGGGCGTGTGTGTGAATTAGTGCAGCGATAAAAACGTTATCGATTTTGAAAACTCATTCGATTCAAAATTTTCGTTTTGATGAAAGGTATATAGGAAATGATATCAAAAGTGTGCTTGACTTTGAGTATGTGTGATAAGCAAATAACTAAAAAAGTAATAGCAAAGATAATGAAGAGCAGAAGGAAAGTGCACACCAATTTACAGTGGTTTGGTCACCCGACCTATGTCCACTTACGATTCTTCCTTTATTGAGGCCACCGGCTTCCACTAATAGTCTTCTTTCAATGGGTAAAGACTAACTACCCTGACAACCCTCTTCTCCTTTTCACAGGTTTAGGAAAACAACCTTTACAAGCACTCACTCCTCTCTTAAACTGAAAGCAGCTTAAAACTAGAGGATGGAAAGAATTACAATAACGTTTTTCTACTATTATGTTATCTGTGCTTGTGTATGCTAACCAAGGATGAGAAGGGTATTTATAGGCTCCAAATGGATTCAAACTTGAGGCCAAAACTGGTCTCATCCTAGGTCTTCTAGGTACTTGTGGTACCCCCGCCTGATACTAGGTGGTACCATCGCCCAGTCTGGTGATACCACCACTTGACATTGGGCGGTACCACTGCCCAGTCTGACGGTACCATCGCCTAACATAGTCTTGGAGACTGTGTATCGAAGATTGAGCCACAGATGGTTCCACCTCTTGTTCTGGCGGTGCCACTACCTAACCCACTTGTTGAGTCATTATTTGGGGCTTTCACTTGGCCCAACATAGCCCAAATTTGGGTCTATTGGGCCCTTAATTGAGTTGGCCCAATTCAAACCTAATTACACCTAAAACCTACTTCGATCTAAATAATTATTACAAAGCTTAATCAAATATTGTTCGACATGTCATTGGTTCATCGGCGCTACATCTCATTTTTTGGCACATTATCCTCTCTTGCGGCCTATTGCCCAATCGGTTAGTTGACCTCTGCAACTCTGATCTCCTTGGTGTAATTTTTGCTCTTCTTGGCTCGATGCTCGAACTCATGGCCCGAAGCCTTCTACTGATACATTGACTGATCCTCCGACTCGATGTCTAATCTTTTGACATGTTCTACTCTGGCCCAACATGATTTTTCCTACTTTAATTGTCTTCCCTGATCGAAGCTTCCTACATTACTCAAAATGGAGATCAGATCATAATAACTATCAATTAGTTTTATCATCAAAATCTGAGATTGAACATAGGGATCACTATATCAAAGACATACATAATTTTCTCCATCATGAGAACGATTCTTAGGTTGCGAAGCTAATCTATATAATTTGGACCAGTGAGGTAATTGGCATCAAGTATGCCATGTAAAGGATTTAAAAGTAACATTTTTATAAAAATAAAAATGTAGTAGAAATAAATAACATGTAGAGTTTGTAAAAATTAAATAATTAAGATAAGGACTTCTATCTTAATTTACTCTCACTATTTTCTCGTGAAATATGCAACTCCCTCTGGTATGTGAATCGGAGTCCCTCGACGAATCTTTAGTAGGGATCAAGAACCAATTGGTGTCTTAAAGTAACCTCGAGAGACTCGACCAATCACGTTGAACCTGTAAAGGTAGGCAACTCTTACCAATCATAACTCCTTGTGATTCTCGGCCTATTCGACCTCCGAACCACCATGGTCTCGAGGGACTCGATCAATCATGATGTTTGGTTAAGTCATCACCATCGTTACAAGATAAGTCTAATTCGATGATATGCCCTCGAGGGACTCGACCAAGCATACCATGTCCTCAGGTTACCGATGACATCTCTATGTCATAGGCAAGATAGCGAATCGTGATATAGGTGAGTCTCGAGGGACTCAACCAACTCAATCCACACTAAAAATCTGTTCTTATGTATAACGATGGAAGGCCACGTAGATCAATCTAATTGCCTTACGTTTACTGACTTAATATTATCGAGAGGGGATTTTTTTTATTTGGTCTCCTATGATGTGTCACATACTTACATATTTAATATATATTTATATCGTATGCAAATATATATGTATATAGTATGTGTATATATAATCACACATCACATGGGCAATTACACCAGATGATCATGGACCATATCTTAATGTGATCAAGCCTGAGCTAGTGGCCCAATCACTCATATCAAGATCTATGTGTGCAATAGTGCATCTCCATGCCCTATGATCATCCATCTCAACCTCGACAGTTACGTCAACATCTCGATACATCTCCATGTGTCACGATCATCCGTTTCACTCTCGTGGGTCTCGCTATCACTTTCACACTCTTGCCGTGCCTTCTCATATAATTGTAACTTAATTATAGGCACGCAGGCCCGATAATAAATGAGAAAAAAATGGAGACAGATAATAAGAATAATAATAATAATAATAATAATAATAATAATAATAATAATCACATGTACACACATATCACATGATCCATGATCATCCATCCACATCATACATCATATGTACACATCATCATCATGTAGGACTACTAGATAATAATAATTATAATTAATTAAACTATTTAATTAATTACTTTGCAGCCCTTTGGGGTACCCTACCATAGGGTATTCCCATATGGCAGGAAGTCCCTTATGTGGCTAGGGGATATCAGCCACTGAGGAATCTCTTATGGCAAAAAATCCTAGGCCACAAGGCTGCTTTGCATGGATAAGAAACCGTAGCCACTAAGGAGTCCCTTGCAGACAGGAAATCCTGGCCACCAGGGGTGCCCCTTGTAGCTAGGAAACCTGGTTGTAGGGGCTGCCATGCAGCAGGTTGAGAGCAGCCTTGCTGCTCTTATTTTTGCTACTTTTGGCCAAGTTGAGAGTAGCAAGAAAAGCTCTCGACCAAGGTTGCAAGCAGCCTTTGGCTAATCTAAGGGGCAGCAACAATTGTTGCCTTTTTTCTTCCTCTTTTGTGCCAATATATTTGACATCAAAAGTCCTTTATAAAACACCTCATAACAGAGAAAAAATTATAGCATAGATTTGATACCTACGATAAAATTTTGCAGCAATCACGTAAAATAATTCTTACGTGATTGAAAATAACATATAGTTTAAAAGCTAATCTTTTGCACGAGCAACCTGGCTTTGATACCACTATTGGAAAATCTATGGTGACATTATATGCACAACAAAAGAATAGAAACAAAAATTATAGATTTCCTATAGAAAAAGAGGTTCTTATCATCGTGTAAAAATTGGTGCGCAAAAACCTGAGAAACCGAAAAATCTACGCATAAGAGAATTACCTAAGGAGATCGTATATCCCTGAATTCCTACAAATCTATAGGACTAGATGAAGGAGTTCAAATACCCTCCTCTCTAGCAATAATCCACATAGCAGGGGCTGTGATGATGCTCCTCAAATCACTGCTCAAATCTCCTCACTGCATGCTCAACGTAATCAAGAAGGGGTCGACCCTTCTTGCTATCCACACGCTCCAAACTAGGGCTGCTAGCTGTGGAGGAGAGGGGGAGGAGAATAGAAGGTGGGTCTCAAAAAACCCTAGCCTATGGACTTTCGGTTCCCTCTTATTTATAGAGGTCTCTTGTCAACTTAACCTTAATGGAGCTTGCCCTGTTGGGTATTGGATCTCCATCCAATTACCTAAGCCTCCTAGATTAGTGGGTCTCTACCTAATAATATCTTATTAGCTCTTATTAGATCTCATCTATAGGATCCAATAATTCAAGGGTTTAACAGATATCCAATAAGATAGGGGCTCCAGCGGATATCTCATTTCCAAACCTCTACTCGTCGCAACACCTACCATATGTTTGTGATCCTCTAGGTTTAATATCAAACTGGCCATGAGTCATACTTGTCAAAACTTCTTCTAGCTTAGTGAATTATTATCTCTATAATAATTCACTCGACTTATTGACTACGATGTACTAGGCCACTACACCGTAGTCTCTATACGATACAAGGAAATCCTATCATTTATACCTATCTATCCTTAGTTACTATGTACCTATAGTTTCTCATCCATCTAATATCCCAGAGACCCTATACTAAGCATGGTGCTATCAGGCCTATACGGTCTCTCCTCGAGTCTAGCTCTAATCAGATTCTCTTGGAGAACTCTTTTTCTCTTAATCTGAACAACCTTGGCCAAGGATTTGTTTGAGCAAGAATATATGAGATATTTTTCTCATGATACCAAGAGCAGATGATCTTCTATCAATACTCAATAACCCTCGAAAGATTGGCTACCACTCCTAATGACCAATTGTGCTAGATCTGAAGCTTCCAAACCAATAAGTCTAGTATCAAAGAGTAGAGCACTCATATAGGACATCCTTGGTGTCTTAAGTCTAAGAACCAGATATACTACAAGGACTACGAAATTACTGTTTGATAATAAAGTATCATTAGACATCCAACATTTCGTGGGCAGATCAATCAGTGAACTCATTTTTCAATAAGCACCTATACTGTATCCTAAGTGTCCCCATACGAGCAGCTATGAGACCAACCACCTCCATCATATGGATGGGTATACAGTACACTAGTCTGTTCGATTATCTCGATGTCCTTCTCGAGTAACCTATAACCAAGATTTTTTAGCATCTGTGTTTAAAGGTGAATCAGTATCATTATCGTGATCTCATTACGATTTGACTCCCATTGCACAGGTCCATGGATATCACAATATATGTATCACACAAGATAAAGTGATAAAATATCAAATAATAATAAGCAAAAAGAGTGCATGTCAAGTCACACATGTCATTACTCATATAATTGGCATATAAGGCACTTATGATTAGTACAAACTTCTCAGTGAACTCCCGATGAACTCTCGACAAGCTCCCAACGAACTTCTCGACGAGCTCCAATGAACTGTCCGATCTTTGACTTCATCACAACATCTACTTTATGCCTTGTTTATGATCTTAGTTAATCCTGCAATATTTTTCTCAACATATAGATTAGATTAATAATTTATTAATTGATTTCATCATCAAAATTCGAGATTCAACAATCTCCCCCTTTTTGATGATTAAACTTAACTCCTATCTATATATCATACTTGAGAAAAGACAAACTTGAATTCATAATATTTGAATTCAAGCTTTAACATATTTTAATAAAAAATTTCATGCATTGTGCATCATTATAGTTTCAAGTTATCAAGGTGTAACACGCACAATCTCATGTATGATACTAGAAACTAATCAACTTGGCAATTATCACTTCATACATGATACCAAAATTTATCATTTTAAACATTCATTATTTAAGCATGATACTAAGTATTTATCATTTAAGCATGAGACTAAACATTCATCATTTGAGCATGATACTAAGCATTCATCATCATGATACTAAACATAATGCCAAGCATTCATCATGATACCAAACATTCATTCATCATTTAAGTATGATACTAAGCATTCATCATTTAAGCATGATACTAAGCATTTATGATACCATGCATTCATCATTTGAGCATGATACTAAGCATTCATCATCATGATACCAAACATTCATTCATCATTTAAGCATGATACTAAGCATTCATCATTTAAGCATAATACTAAACATTCATGATACCATGCATTCATCATTTGCGCATGATACTAAGAATATCATCATGATACTAAATATGATACCAAGCATTCATCATGATACCAAACATTTAAGCATGATACAAATCATTCATTATGCATTCATCATTTCTCTCCTTTTGTCATCAACAAAAAGAAAATGTGCCAACACTTTGACACCATTACGCTAAACATTCAACACGGAAGATAGTTTTACACCATTTTGAGCAACGTTTATTTCTTTAAATAAGCTAGTAAAAACTTTGCAAGATGTGCAAGCTATCACCACTCTTGCTAGCACTTCTTTTAGCTTTAAAGTAGGCAAGCTAGCAAAGATGAAATTAAGTACAAATTTCTTCAAAATAGCAACTTTTGCTTCTTGAAATAGGTTAGCTAGTACTTCTTTTTAGATGTCCAAGGTTCTTCTTGAGATATACAAGCACTTTTTAGTATCTCCACTTTGTCATATGAAAAAAAGAAGAAGGGAGGAAATCATTCATCACAAGAAAAATCAAGCTATTAGAATAAAAAAATTCATGAATCAAAGTTCTACTTTCGTAAATAGAAAGCGAACAGATTCATCACATAAATGATCAAGATGTGTATGTCAAGGGTTCATGAATCAAATCACTATTTTTGTAAATGGAAGGAAGAAGGATTCATGTTCATTGCACAAGAATCAAGTATACCAAAAATCTATAAATGAAAACTCTTCTTTGGTAAATATAGGGGAGGTTATAGGAAAAAATCATCAAATGACGGAGCAAGAGTATCAAAAATCCATGAATGAGATAGAAAGAACAAGATAAGAAATGAACTTGATAAAAGCTCCATTTTTGAAAATCAAAAAATCTAAAAAATGTATAAGAGAAACTCATGTATTCGAAAGATTTAATATGCCTAATTCTCTTCTAATAAAATTAAATTATTTTTTATTTAAAGGTTTTATAAAAATATCATCTAATTGATGTTTCATATCAATAAATTCTAAAGATATGTCATTGTTATTAATATGACCTCTTATAAAATGATGCCTAATATCAATGTGTTTAGTTCTAGAGTATTGAACGAGATTTTTCATTAAACATATTACAATTATGTAATCACATTTTATGAAAATATTTTTCAAGTGAATTTCGTAGTCATCTAATGTGTTTTTCATCCATATAACTTATGCACAACATGCACTTGCTGCTATATATTCGGCTTCAACTGTAGATTGTACAATTGAATTCTGTTTCTTGGAAGACCAAGAGATAAGTGCATGACCTAAGAATTTAATGTTCTAGATATGCTTTTTCTATCTACTCTACATCCAACAAAATCAACATCGACATAAGTAGTTAATTCAAAGTTCTTAGATTTTGGATACCACAATCCAAGATTTAGAGTTCCTTATAGGTATCTAAAGATCCTTTTAACGACTTTAAAGTGAGATAGTTCGGGATTAGATTGAAATCTAGTATAAAGTCTAATACTAAACATAATATCTGGTCTAGCTATGATGAGGTATAGTAAACTACCTATCATACCCTTATAAGTTTTTTTTATCAAAATTTTCTCCATTATTATCCATATCTAACTTAGTAGAAATGCTCATTGGTGTATTGATAGTCTTTGAACTATTTATCTTGAATCGTTTTATCAAATCTAATGCATATTTAGTTTGACTAAGAAAAATTCTATCACTTAATTGCTTGATTTATAAACCTAAGAAAAAGGTTAGTTCGTCCATTAAGCTCATTTCAAACTCTTGGCTCATATTTTTGGCAAAAGATTCGCATAAAGACTCATTAGTGGAACCAAAAATAATGTCATCAACACAAATTTGAATAATAAAAAAATTATTTTTAAATTTTTTAATAAATAATATAGTATGATCTTGTCTTTTGAGAAATTATTTTGGATAAGAAAATAACTAAGTCTCTCATACCAAGCTCTTGGGGCTTGTTTCAATTCATAGAGAGCCTTAGATAACTTAAACACATAATTAGAAAAAAAAGCATTCTTAAATATGGGTGGTTGTTCAACATAAACTTCTTCAGAAATAAAGTCATTTAAAAAGTACTTTTAACATCCATTTGAAATAACTTAAAATTATTACAACAAGCATAGACAACGAGCATCCTTATGGCTTCTAATCTTGTCATAGGAGCGATGGTTTCTTCATAATCAATACCTTCTTCTTGGTTGAAACTTTGGCCACTAATCTAGCCTTGTTTCTAACCATAATACTAAATTCATCTTGCTTGTTTCTAAAGACCCATTTAGTACTAATCACTAAATAGTCACTAGGTTTAGGAACAAGCTTTCACACTTCATTTCTCTCAAATTAATTTAACTCTTCTTTCATTGCGATAACCTATGAATCATCTTTCAAAGTCTCATCAATGTATTTTGGTTCAATTTGTGATAGAAAGGCAGTGTTAGCACAAAAAATTTTAAAGAAAGAGTGAGTCTGAACACCTTTTAATGTATCTCCTATGATTAGCTCTTTAGGATGAGCATCTATATATTTTCATTCCTTAGGTAAGGATACTTTGGAAGAAAAAGCATCCAAGTTACTAAGGGGAGGAGAGGTTTCATTCAAATTTAAAGTATCAAAAATCAATATCATCATCAAAATTATTTTTCTTAAATTTAAAATTCTCATTAAAAATAATATGAATAGATTCTTCTATAACCAAAGTTCTCTTATTAAAGACATGAAATGCTTAAGAGGTAGAAGAATAATTAAGAAAAATGCCTTCATCGAATTTTGCATTAAATTTTTCTAAGGCATCTTTTTCGTTTAAAACAAAATATTTACAACTAAAAACTTTAAAATATGAAACAGTGGGTCTTTTGTTATTCCACAATTTATAAAGAGTTGTAAAAAGTGATGGTCTTACTAGAACCCTATTCATGACATAGCATGCCGTGTTAACAACTTCGGACCAAAAATATTTAGGTAGGCTATGTTCGTTTAACATGGTTCTTGCCATTTCTTGTAAGCACTTAATTTTTCTTTTAACTACTTCATTTTGTTGTAGGTTTTTTGGAGTAGAGAAATTGTGGTTGTACCCATTTGACTTATAAAAATTTTAGAAATCATGGTTTTCAAACTCACCACTATGATCACTATGAATAGATGAAATTATAAAGCTTTTTTTTATTTTGAACAAGTTTATAAAATTTTAAAAAACACTTAAAATAATCACTTTTGTATGCTAAGAAATACGTCCAAGTGTATCTATTATAATCATTAACAATTACAGAGGCATATTTGCTACCTCCTAGGCTTTTTGTATCAATTGGTCCAAATAAATCTATATGGATCAATTGTAATGGTCTAGAGGTGCTTATTTGATTCTTTGATTTGAAACTACATTTTATTTATTTTCCTAGTTGACATGCATCACACATTTTTTCTTTAATAAACTTGATGCTAGGTATTCCTCTTACAAGTTCTCTAATTGAAATTTGAGAGATTAGTTTCATGCTAACATGACCTAACCTCCTATGTCAAAGCCACGCATTATCATTTAAAGCCGAAAAGCATGTTTCATCACAAAGATCGTCAATGTCAATAGTATACACATTATTATGTTTTAAGGTAATCATAGATGTATTTTTGTATGGTATTTCAACAATGCAAGTATTAGATTCAAATCTTATGATATATCCTTTATCACATAATTAACTTATGCTTAGAATATTATGCTTTAAACCATCTATGAATAATACATCTTCAATCAAGAAGTTTGATTTGTTACCTATGATTTCTTTGTCAATAATTTTACCTTTGTTATTGTCTCCGAAAATGACATACCCTTTGTCTTGACTACTAAGTTTAGAGAATTAAGTTGGATCTCTGATCATGTGCTTTGAGCATCCACCATCAAGGTACCATCTCTTGCTCTTAGCTTGGATTGTAAACATATCTACAAGAAATGGAGTTTTCTTTTAGGTACCCATTTGACTTTGGGTGCCTCATTAATCGATCTACCCAACTTATTAAATTGCATTGAGTCATTTATGGTTCCTTTAGGAACCCAAATTAACTTATGTAGACTATACCTCTTAGACATTTATAAGCATAATATCCAAATTTACAATAAAAGTTGCATTTGTTTCGGAGTGAAACATGTAAAGTTAGGCCTTTAACGAAGATGGTTGACTTTTGATGAGTATTATTTACAAAGCCGATTCCATCCTTTCTATGAACATAACCCTTATTAGCAAGAATCATATTTATAGATTTACTTCATATTTTAAATTTTTCTAAAGTTTCATGTAGTAATAAAATTTTCTTTTTAAGTCTCTCTAATTCTTCACATTTAGTGCAAGGAGGCAACATCTCATTATCATGCTCAATTTTTAATCTATCAAATTCACTAACAAGAGAGACATGCTCCTTTTTTTTTTAACAATTTATACTTTTTACTAACTAAATTACATTTATCAAATAAATCATAAAAAATATTCAATAATTTATTGAAAGATAAATGTGCTTCGATTGAGTTATTTACTATTGAATCTCGGATTTTGATGATAAAATTATTGAATCTCGGATTTTGATGATGAAGTTAATTGATAGGTTATTTGATCTAATCCATATTATTGAGATAAGTGTGTAGGATTAACTACGATAGCAATGAAAACATAAAGCGAATTTCCGGAGTCAAATATGTTAGGAGTTCTAGTGTCTATCGGAAGTCCGAACGATCATCGGAAGTGCCGTCGGAACTAGCCAAGAATGAATCGGGGACTTGCCGAGGTTTCGAAAGTTCACCGGAAAGATCGTCAAAGGTTTGTGGAGCTCAACAAGAAGGTTCAGAAGCTTGTCAAAGATTCGTCGAACTCGCCATAAAGTCCGGGAGCCTGCTAGGAGACTATCGGAAGAAATCCGAGGGTTTGTTGGAAGTCCACCAGAAGTTCGCCGGAAGAAAACTCGATGTTGTCGATTTAAAATTTACTTAGGAATATATTTTAATTTTACAGTTAGCATGTAATTAGGGTTAGGATTTTGTGATAATCCTGATTAACCCTAGTAGGGGCCAACTAGGCCTTATTTGGGTTGAATTGGGCTGAATTCAAGGCCCATTAAGTAGTGCTAGACCAGACCTAGCGGTGGCACTGCCCCGAGAATAGGTCCCCAAGTAGTTTGGGTAAAATTTAGGTCTGGTGGTACCGGTCAACGGTGGTACTACTTGGCGGTATCATTTAGAGGACCTGCAATTAGATCGAGCGGTGGTACTTAGATAGAGCAGGGTCAACTATCGATGGTATCGCTAGTGCCAGGTGGTGGTACCGCTAGTACTTGAAAAATCTGAAATATGACTCTTTTTTGCTCCATTTCTGAAGCCAATTAAGTCTATAAATACCCCTCTCTTCAACTAGCTGAGTACTTTTAAGAAGTGATAAAAACTAAGTCAAAGCTATAGCTAAATTATATTCGATAGCTTGAGTGTTCACCTCCGCATTTTTACTTTGTCAAAATTCTATAAGTGTGAACCACATGTAAAAGTTTGTAAGAGGGATGCTTGGTCCTTCCTCTTTAAGAAGATTTGACAGTGGAAGTTGGGAACCTCATCGGGGTAGGTTTCGGAAGTGGACGTAAGTCATTTGACCGAACCATTATACATCGCTACGTACTACTCTGAATATGTGAGTTTTAATTATTACATCTTGTTCTTTACTTAGCTGCAAATCTATCGATCTCCTTCTCTCTACTTTCAATAGCATTCACTTGAATCATTCTGCTGGAATCATTTTTATTGGATCAAAATTTCTCTTCGTATAACTATTTATGAAATTGGTATCAAATTTACAGGTTTTATCTGCTGCAATAATTCACCCCCCCTTAGTATCGCTCAGATCCTAACAGAAATCAATTGATTAATTATTGATCTAATCTATATGTTAAGAAAAGTGTGCAGGATAAACTATGATAGCGATGAAGGCATAAAGCATAACGTAGTACCAAAGTCAAGATCGAACGATTCGTTGGGAGCCTGAGAGTTCGTCGGAAGTCCAAAAGTTCATTGGGAGTATTAACGAAAGTTGCCGAGAGTTCATCGGGAACTTACTAAAATATACATCAAAAGTTCACCGAGAAGTTCGTTGGAAGTTTACCGGAGCTCGTTGAGAAGATCGGAGCTTGCCAAAGAAGCTCATTGAAACTCGCTAAGTAGATCGTTATGAAGTCTAGGAGCTTGCCGGGAGTCCACTGAAAGATTGTCGGGAGTTCATCGAAAGTCCATCGGAAGATTACAAAAGCTTACTGGAAGAAACTTTGGCTTACCAGACTTGTTTTCTTTAGTATATGCCTTGAATGTTGTAGTTATGGTATAATTAGAGTTAGGTTTGAGAGATAATCTCACTAACTCTATTAGGGGCCAATTGGGCCCATAATTGGACTAGTTTGGGCTGGACTCATGGCCCAAATAGTATTACAGAACCTTATTTGGTGGTGGCATTGCCAGAGTGGGGTGGTGGAACCGCCTATGGCTCAATCTCCCAAGTGTCTAAGTAGGCGGTGGTACCACCAAGTAGTTATTAACTGTCAAATAGTGGTATCGCCAGATTGGACAGTGGTACCACCTAGTTTAAGTAGTTAGGACTTTGCTTGGCGGTAGTACCACTAGACTAGGTGGTGGTACCACCCAGTGTTAGAGTCAACTAGCGGTGGTATCGCCAATACCTCAGAAATCTAGGATGAGACTTTTTTTGGCTCTATTTTTAAAGTCAATTGAGGCCTATAAATACCCCTTACTTCTCAGCTGGTTGGATATAGAGAAATGAACAAAAAGAATTGAGACTATAGTGAATTTGATTGTAAAAGTTGAGAGTTCATCTCCACCGATTCTAAGTGTTAGAAGTTTATAAAATGAGAGTGAGCTACTTGTAAAAAGTTCTATAAAGGGGCGATTAATCTTTGCCCTTAAAGAATGATCAATAGTGGAAGCCAGTGATCTCATCGGAGGAGGTATCGGGAGTGGACGTAGGTCGGATGACCGAACCACTATAAATTGGTATGTTCCCTTCTTGATGCGTACTTTATTTTTACTACATTCTTCTTTACTTAACTGCAACTACTCAACTTCATCTTCTCTACTCACTTATGAACTTATTCAAGTTAAACATCTTTCCAAAATGTGTTTTCATGAATGAAATATTTTCATCGTACAAAGTTTTTTGAAATTGCATAAATTAATGTTTTTAAACGCTGCATTAATTCACCTAACACCCCCCCTAGTGCCATTCTTGATCTTAATAATTGGTATCAGAGCGAGGTCACTCTCATTTTAGTTTAAAACCTAAGAGAGATAACATTTGCTAGCAATCTAAAGAGTCATTTAATCACACGTTCACCCATGTTTAATGGGACGGATTATACATATTAGAAAACTAGATGAGAATCTTTTCAATTTCTATGGATTTTGAGTTATGGAGCATTGTCAAAAATAGTTTTCAAAAGTTTTCTCTTCCAATGAATGATTGGAATGAGTTAGAGAATAAGACTTTCTCTTTAAATGCCAAAACTATGAATACCTTATTTTATGCTTTAGATAAAAATGAATTCAATCGATTATCTATTTGCGAAATGACTTTTGATATTTGGCACACACTCAAAATCACACACAAAGGCACTAGTAGAGTAAAGGAGTCTAAAATAAATCTTTTAGTTCATAGTTATGAATTATTTCGAATGAAACCAAGTGAGACCATTGGAGACATGTACACGTAGTTTACAGATATTGTCAATAGTCTAAAAGCTCTTAGTAAAAGTTTTTCTAACTTTGAACTTATTAATAAAATATTAAGATCCCTTCCAAAGAGTTGGGACCCTAAAGTAACGGTCAATCAAGAGACCAAGAATTTGAACAATTTTCCATTTGAAGAATTTATAGGGTCTTTAATGACCTATGAGATGACTTATAAAGCTCATGAAGAGCTTGAGAACAACCTTCCAAATAATAGGAACGATATAATACTAAGAACTCATAAAGACCATTTAAAAGAAAGTTCAAGTGATAAGGACTATGATGATGACTTGGCACTCTTAACAAGAAAGTTCAAAAAAAATATAAGAAGTTAATCTAAAAATGATATTAAAAATAAAATTGAACTCAAGAAAGAACAAATCATTTGCTACAAATGTAAAATGCTGGGACACTTCAAAAGTGAATGTCCCTAAGTGAAGAAAAAATAACCAAAGAAGAAGAAGGCACTCAAAGCAACATGAGATGACTCGAGCACTTTTGACGATGAAGAACAAAGCAATAAGGAGAATGCTAACTACGCGCTAATGGTAATCGGCAAAGAGGTAAGTAGTTCATTAGATGATTCCATGATTTATTCAATGAATGTAGATTAATTAACAAAAAGTTTAATTTATTAAAAAAGGAGCATACCCTTTTAAATAGTGAATTTAAAAACTTAAGCATGATAATACTTTATCGCCTCCATGCACCAAGTGTAAATACTTAGAGGCACTTAAGAAGGAAAACTTGTTATTCAATGAAACTTAAGAAAAGTTTAAGATTGGTAGCAAATCCTTAAACATGATCCTTGCCAATAGGGGTCACGTTCATAGAAGAGATGGAATCGGATTTGTGAGTAGCTCTCACCAAAATCTAACCATCTTTATTAAAGGCCCTATCTTGAATATATCACCCCACACCAAATGTAACTTTTGTTGCAAACTCGAACATTTTGCTCATAAATGTCTATTTAAGAAATATAGTCCACACAAATTAATTTAGATTCCTAAAGGAATCATAAAAAACTCTATGCAAATCGATAAATTTAGGCGATCGATTTTTTAGGCACCCAAGATCAAATGGGTACCTAAAAACCACCCTTTTTTGTAGACATGTTTACCATTACAAGCTAGAAGCAAGAGATGGTACCTTGATAGTGGATGCTCAAGGCACATGACTGGAGATTCAATTCAATTCAATTCTCTAAGCTCACTGGCCAAGATGAAAGGTATGTCATATTCGGAGACAGCAACAAGGGTAAAATCATTGGCAAATGAACCATAAGTAACAAATCAAACTTTTTGATTGAAGATGTATTATTAGTAGATGGCTTAAAGCATAATCTTTTGAGCATTAGTCAATTATGTGATAAATGATATATCATAAGATTTGAATCTAGTGCTTGTATTTTTGAAAAACCACATAAAATCTATGATTGCCCTAAAACAAAATAATGTATACACTATTAACATTGATGATCTTTGTAATGAAATGTGCTTTTCAATTTTAAACGATGATGCTTGGCTTTGGCATAGGAGATTAGGTCATGATAGCATGAAACTAATCTCTCAAATCTCATCTAAAGAACTTATAAGAGGTATTCATAATATTAAGTTTGTCAAAGATAAAGTGTGTGATGCATGTCAACTAGGAAAACAAATAAAAGATAGTTTCAAATCAAAGAATCAAACAAGCACCTCTAGACCATTGCAATTGATCCATATGGATTTATTTGGACCAATTGATACAACAAGCGTAGGAGATAGCAAATACGCCTTTGTAATTATAGATGATTATAGTAGATATACTTGGATATACTTCTTAGCAACAAAAGTGATTGCTTTAAGTGTTTTTTGAAGTTTTGTAAACTTGTTCAAAATGAAAAAGGCTTTATGATTTATCAATTCGTAGTGATCATGGTGGTGAATTTCAAAATTATAATTTTTAAAACTTTTGTGAATTAAATAGGTACAACCATAATTTTTCTATTTCGAGTAACCCTCAACAAAATGGAGTAGTAGAAAGAAAGAATATGAACTTATAAGAAATGACAAGAACCATGTTGAATGAACATCGCCCACCCAAATACTTTTGGGCCGAAGCCATCAATACGGCATGCTATGTCATGAATAGGGTTCTAGCAAGTCTATTATTTTCTAAAACTCCTTATGAATTATGGAATAACAAAAAATCTAATGTTTCATATTTTAAAATTTTCGGTTGTAAATGCTTTATCTTAAATGAAAAAGATGCCTTAGGAAAGTTTGATGAAAAATCCAATAAAAGTATTTTTCGTAGTTATTCTTCTACTTCTAAAGCCTTTTGTGTCTTTAATAAAAGAACTTTGATTATAGAAGAATCTATTCATGTTGTTTTTAATGAAGTTTTCAAATTAAAAAAATGATTTTGATGATGATCTCGATTTTGATGCTTTGAATTTGAATAAATCTTCTCTTCCCACTAGCAACTTAGATGCATTTTCTTTTGAAACATCCTTACCTAAGGAATGGAAGTATGTAGATGCTCATCCTAAGGAGCTAATCATATGAGACATCAAAAAGTGTTCAAACTCATTTTTCTTTTAAAAAAATTTATGCTAATATTGCTTTTCTTTTTCAAATTGAACCTAAATGCATTGATGAGTCTTTGAAAGATGATTCATGGGTTATCACAATGCAAGAAGAGTTGAATCAATTTGAGAGAAATGAGGTGTGGAAGCTTGTTCCTAGACCTAGTGACCATTTAATGATTAGTACTAAATGGGTCTTTAGAAACAAGTAAGATGAATGTAGTATCATTGTTAGAAACAAGGCTAGATTAGTGGTCAAAGGTTTTAACCAAGAAGAAGGTATCGATTATGAGAAACCTTTGATCCTATGACAAGATTAGAAGCCATAAGTATGCTCCTTACCTATGCTTTAGTAATAATTTTAAGTTATTTCAAATGAATGTCAGAAGTACTTTTTTAAATGGCTTTATTTCCGAAGAAGTTTACGTTGAACAACCTCCCAGATTTGAGAACTCTCTTTTTGCTAATCATGTGTTTAAGTTAACTAAGGCTCTCTATAGATTAAAACAAGCCCCTAGGGCTTGGTATAAGAGACTTAGCTCATTTTCTTATCCAAAATAATTTCTCTAAAGGCAATGTCGATACTACATTATTTATTAAAAATTTTAAAAATAATTTTCTTATAGTTCAAATTTATATTGACGATATTATTTTTAATACTACAAATTAGTTCTTATGCGAATCATTTACCAAAAGTATGAGCCAAGAGTTCAAAATAAGCTTAATGGGTGAACTAACTTTCTTTTTAGACTTACAAATCAAACAAATTAGTGATGATATTTTTCTTAGTCAAACCAAATATGTATTAGAGTCGCTAAAATGATTTAATATAGATGGTCCGAAGGCTATCAATACACTAATGAGCACCTCCACTAAGTTAGATATGAGCGAAAGTGGAGAAAGCTTTGATAAAAAAACTTATAAGGGTATGATAAGTAGTTTACTATGCCTCACTGCAACTAGACCAGACTTTATGTTTAGTGTAGGACTTTATGCTAGATTTTAATCTAATCCTAAGCTATCTTATTTTAAAGGTATTAATATAATTCCTAAATTTCTTAAAGGAACCCCTAATCTAGGATTATGGTATCCAAAATTTAAAAACTTTGAATTAATTACTTATGCTGATGCTGATTTTACTAGATGTAGAATAGATAGAAAAAGTACAATCAGAACATATTAATTTTTAGATCATGCACTTGTCTCTTGGTCTTCTAAGAAACAAAATTCGGTTGTACTATCTAGAGCGAAAGCTGAATACATAGCAGCAAGTGCATGTTGTGCACAAATTATACAGATGAAAAATACATTAGAAGATTACAGATTTCGCTTAAAAAATATTTTCATAAAATGTGATAACACAAGTGTAATATGTTTAACAAAAAATCTTATTCAACACTCTAGAACTAAATATATTAATATTAGGCATCACTTTTATGAGATCACGTTAATAATCATGATGTACCTTAGAGTTTATTGATACGAAATATCAATTAGCTGATATTTTTATAAAACCATTAAATAAAGAATAATTTGATTTCATTTAAAGAGAATTAGGCATGTTAAATTGTCCGAAAGCTTGAGTTTCATGTATATTTTTTTGAACTTTTTTTATTTTTCATAAATGGAAGCTTTTATCGAGTCTATTTCATATCATCATCCTCTTATCTTGGAATCAAGTTTATTTCATAAATTTTTGATACCCTTGCTCTATCGTTTGATGACTTTTGATACTCTTAGAACCCTCCCCTCATTCATAAATTTTTGTTTATGGATTTCATTGATACTTGATTCTTGTGCAAATTTTTACAATATGAATGGATTTTATTTGATAAAAGTGACATTCACAAATTTTATAGAAATATTATTTATGGATGTCATGGAATGATACACTGGACTCTTGAATCTTTCTCTCTATTCACATTTTATGTCATGAGCTCTTGATGAAAAGTAGAAGGTTGATGAATTTTTGATAGCTTGAATGATTTCTTCTCCTTCTACTTCATGAATTTTACTTAGAAATACGGATTTCAATCACATCTTTAGCTCTTTATGTGAATCTCTTTCTTCTATTCATATCTTTCTATGTCATGAGTTCTTTAGCTTTTGATGGAAAGAATTTTCAATAGCTCGAACAGATTGCTTTTCTTGTATGATTCATGGACTTTTTCCTCTTTATTCACATTTTTATGCCATGAGCTCTTGATGAAATGAATTTTTGATAGCTTGAATGATTTCTTTCCCTTCTACTATTCATGGACTTTTAATAGCTCGATTCTTCTTGATGAATGGACATTTCATTGTTATGAGCTCTCTCCTCTTTCCCTTTCAAGAAGAATCCTACTCAAGTTCTAGTATGAGTAGTGTTAGTTTGAATGAAAAGTCACTATCTTGTTATCGCAACATTTTGACTTACGTAAAATGATTACCCATTTCCTTTTTGTTGATGATAAAGAGAGAGAAAGTGGCAAATTGATGAAAACTTGAAATATATTATGAATTCTTGAAATATGCTTTGCATTGTAAATGCGTAAAATGTATCATTTGTATTGTAAAAGCATATCATAAATGCTTGAAATGTGTCATAAATGTTTAAAATATATCGTATATATCATAAATGCTTGAAATATATCATAAATGTTTGAAATGTATCATAAATACTTGAAATATATCATAAATGCTTGAAATGCATTGTAAATGCTTGAAATGTATCATTAATACTTGAAAAAGTTTCATACTTAAAATCATGCTCATTATCGTATCTGATTTGGTATCCAAATGATAAATGTCTATCATTATGATTTGGTATTGAACTTGAGATGAGTATCATACTTAACATTCTAATTGAAATTGGTATCGTACCTTCGATATGATGAATTATCATTTGGTATCAAACTTGATATTTATATCATGCTAAATTTCATAGTTGAAGTTGGTATCATGCGTTTAAATAATGATTGTCTATCATCATTTGATATCAGACTTGAAAATGGTTGTCATGATTTGACATCATTTTGGTATTATGATAAATACATGATATCGTATTTTGAGATGAAGAATCATGCTTAGTATCATGTTATGCATATTGATAAATTGAAATGCATGAAACTTATCGATTGGTGCTTGAATTCAAAGGCTTTGAATTCAAGTATGTCTTTTCTCAAGTATGACATATAGATAGGGGAAGTTAAGGTTAACTCCGTCATCAATTTGTTGTCATCATCAAAAAGGGGGAGATTATTGAATCTCAAATTTTGATGATGAAATCAATTGATTAATTATTGATCTAATCTATATGTTGAGAAAAGTATGCAGAATTAACTACGATAGCGATGAAGGCATAAAACAAAATGTAATATTAGAGTCAAGATTGAACGATTCATTGAGAGTCCAAGAGTTCGTCAGAAGTCCAAAAGTTCATTAGAAGTGTTTAACAGAAGTTATCGAGAGTTCGTTAGAAACTTGTCGAAATATACATCGAAAGTTCACCGAGAAGTTTGTCGAAAGTTCGTCGGAGCTCATTGAGAAGATCAGAGCTTGCCAAAGAAGTGTTGAATCTCGAATTTTGATGATGAAACTAATTGATTATGTTTAGTAATCTAACTATGTTTTGAGTCACGCAGGTATACTCTCGATCAGAATTAGACAATTGATATAAGAAGAATTGATGTTGTACTGGAGGAAATAACGTCATGAGATTGGACATCGAGCCAGGGGTCCAGTCGATGATTGGCAGAAGGCTTCGGACAAAGAAATTGGGCATCAGGCCTAGAGGAATGGAGTTGCACTAGGGAGATTGGGGCTGCGGAGGTCAACTATTGATTAGGTAATAAGACGCAAGAGAGGACGATGCACCGAAGTATCGGACGAAGCGTCGATGGACCAAGGATATGCCGGGAAGCTAATTACGATTTGCATTGTAATAATTATCTAGATCGAAGTAAGGATTAGCTTAATTAGATTGTAATTATGCCAACTAGACCTGCATTGGGGCTGTGTTGGGCCGAATGAAAGGCCCAAACAGTGCCCAAGTGCCACATCAGGCGGTGGCATCGCTAGGGTTGGCAATGGCACCGCCAGAAGGCTCAATTTTCTAGACTGAGTCTGGGCAGTGGTACCGCCCAGTGTCAGAGCACCTGGGCGGTGGTACCACCCAGTATACTAACTGTGGCAGTGTATCAAGCGGTAGTACCGCCAAACTAGGCAGTGGTACCACTGAGTGTCAGGGTCAAACTGGTAGTGGTACCACCAGTACCCGGTAAACCCAGGATGGGATGGTTTTTGACTCTAAGTTTGAATCAGATTAGAGTCCTTGGGTTGAATACATAAGCACACATACTTTAAAAGTGAGAAAATGCTATTCAAATTACTTTAAAAATCTCTCATCTAGTTCTCATTTGTATTCCACCAAAAGAGAAGAGTGAAGTGCTTGTAAATGTTACCTCCTAAGCCCGTTAAAAGGAGAGAGTATTGTAAGAGAGCTTGTCTTCACTCGTTGGAAGGAAGGTAGCTAGTAAAAAACCAGTTGCCTCAAGCGAAGAGAAATCGAGAGTGGACTTAGGTCGAATGACTGAACCACTATAAAAACGATTTGTGTTTACGTATTGTCTTTTATATTTCTATAAACCATCTTTTCTTCACTACTCAACTTACTCATCACTGCCCTTCTTCCTCTTTAAACATCCCTGAGTTTAAGCACTTTCTAATATGCTTTAATTAAAATCGAGTTTTAATTGAAATGAAGTTTTCAACGTATGAAGTTTTCGAAATAGTCTTTTAAAATGTCAAAATTTATTGTTCTTAATCGCTACACTAATTCACCCTCCCCCCCTTTTAGTGTCACCTTGGATCCCAATAATTTGTATCAAAGCCTCATTTTTTCTCTTTCGGATTTACATTCAAGAGAAATGGCTCTTCACGACTTTCAAGAGGATTTTTCGATCGTTTGTCCTCCGTTCTTTAATGGGTCGGACTACACTTATTCGAAAACTCGAATGAGAGTTTTCTTGCTTTCTATGAATTTGGATTTATGGAACGTCATTGAAAATGGATTTCAACTTCTCTCTAAACCAATAAACGAATGGTTGGATTTAGAGAGAAAATCTTTTTCTATAAAAGCAAAGGCTATGAATGACTTATTTTGTGCTTTAGACAAAATCAAATTTAATCATGTTTCTTCTTGCGAATCGGCCTTCGATATTTGGCACACACTTGAAATCATGTACAAGGGCACTAGTAGAGTCAAAGACTTGAAAGTAAATCTCTTAATGCATGATTTTAAGCTTTTCCGAATTGTACCAAGCGAGACTATCGATGACATATACACCCGTTTCATGGATGTTATCAAGTGTTTGAAAAGTCTTGATAAATATTTTTTAAATTTTGAACTCACTAATAAGATCTTAAGATCCCTTCCAAAAAGGTGGGATCCTAAAATAATGGCGATACAAGAAACTAAAAATCTAAATGATTTTTCATTGGAAGAACCAATCGGATCATTAATGACCTATGAGATGACATTCTTGGAACATAATGAACATGATGAATATATGATCTACCTTTCAAAGAATAGGAAGGATTTGAAATTTTGAACTATGAAATACCACTTGAGAGAAAGCTCAAGTGATGAGGACGATGATGATGAGAACTTTGAATTTTTGACAATGAACTTTAAAAAATGTATAAAATAAAAATTAAAGAACAAAAATAAACTTGAACATAAGAAGAGGCCAAAGAAGAAGAAGGCCCCCAAGGTCGAATCGAGAACAACTGAAGGCGAAATGGCAAATTGTGCTTTGACGGGCTTCGACTATAAGGTAAGTAACTCACTCGAAATGTTGTTATGTTGTTTTGAAATTACATGATTTTTTATGAGTTGTTTGATTTAGTTAGTAGAAAATAAAAAAAATTATTTTCAAAAATTATATCATGTTTTTCTTTCTAGTAATTTTTTAAAATTAAAAATATGAATGATGATTGTATGATTTATGATAATGTTTGTACACCTAAAATCCATGAGTATGTATCTTGATGTTTTATATTGCTCTTCGATTCTAAACATGATGCTTGATGATTTTATATCATGCATGAGTTTTTGAAGTAATAAGGTGTCATATTGTGATGACGAAACTTGTTTTTCGAATTTATAAAATGATGCATAGTTTTGGCAAAAATTTGAGCATGACTCTTTGTTAACACTAAGCTAGAATCATGTAAGAAAGAAAAAATCTTGTTAGAACTAATGAAAATGAAAGAAAGAATATTAGAATAAAATTTTTGAGGATGTTTTGTGATATTATGCTTGATGATGAATGAGGATTTGAAATAATAACTTGAAATCTCACATTTTAAAACAATATGTTTGTCTTAATGATCTTGATGATGAAATCATTTCTAAATACAATGATGATTTCAATTTAAAATAAGATATATTGTTTTTGACACAAAAAATTAATTATCATGATAATCATAAATTTCAGGATAATACTTGTACACCAAACATGATTAAAAGATAGAAGCAAGTATTTTGATGGTTTCGTTTTCAACATAAGGCATGGCTTTTTATATGAAAATTTGAACATACTCATATGTGATCAATCACATGAAATAAAACACATAAAAATGGAAAAATGTGCTATCATGATGTTTTGTGTTTGGTCTTGATGGTTTTGATGATGAAATCACCTTTTTGATTTTAAACTTGATACACATCTTTTATATGTTAGGATCTAGAGCAACACTAAGAGGGGAGATGAATTAGTGCAGCGGTTAAGTATGATAATTTTCGACGATTTAAAATAATGCTTTCGGAAACTTCAAACGTTGAAAACTATGTTTCGACAAAAACCTAGTTTCAATTGAATCATATCGAAAAGTATTTAGCTTGATAGCATTACGAAAGAAGGATAGTAAACAAGTAAAGTAAATAGGTTTGCAAAAAGATAAAGAGCAATAAAGTAAATGCAAACCGATTTTATAGTGGTTCGGTCATACGACCAACGTTCACTCCGGATTCCTCTCCTCTTGAGGCCACCGGCTTTTCCAGTAGTTGTCTTCCTTCCAAGGGTGAAGACCAACTCTCTCATAGCACTCTCCTTTTAATGGGCTTAGGAGGTAACCCTTACAAGTCCTCTTACCCCTCTCTCGGACTAGATCACACTTAAAGCTTAGAGGGAAGATTTTGACACTATTACAATAGAGTTTTTTATTTTTCTTTTTTAGGTTTTGTATATTTTTCAACCATGGATGAGAGGTATTTATAGGCCTCAAGGTGATTTAAATTTGGAGCCCAAATTTGAATTACCTCGGATTCCCGAGTGCTAGCGGTACCACCGCCTGACACTGGCGGTACCACCACCAGTCTGACCCTAACATTGGTGGTACTACCACCAACCTAGAGCGGTACCACCACTGCAGCTTTTATACTGGGCGATACCACTGCCCAGATTGGGTAGTACCACCGCTTGCAGCTTGGAAAAATGCATTTTTTTACTTTTCTAGCTCATAAGCGGTTCCACCGCCAATTTGGCAATGCCACCACCTGTAGCAACTTTTAGGCCACTGAATGGGCCTCCCAATGAGCCCAAATCAGTCCCAATTTAAGTCCAATTGGCCCCTAATTGAGTTGGTATTATTTCACCTAAAACTAACTCAATTTTGACTCAATCCTACTTCGATCTAGATAATTATTATAACGCGAAGCATACTTAGTTGCTCAGCACATCATTGGTCCATCGGCGCTTCGTCCAACACTTCGATGCATCATCCTCTCTTGCGGTTTGTTGCCCAATCAACAGCTAACCTCCGTAGCCCCGATCTCCTTGGCGTAACTTCGCTCCTCTTGGCCCACTGCCCGATTTTTTATCTGAAGCCTTCTACCAATCGTCGACCAGACCTCTGGCTCGACGTCCAATCTCCTGATGTGATTTCCTCTGGTATAACATCGATTCTTCGTGCGTCAATTGTCTAATCCCGATCAAGAGTAGACGTGCATAACTCAAAATGTAGTTAGATAACCAAAACATGATCAATTAGTTTCATCATCAAAATTCGAGATTCAACAATCTCCCTCTTTTTGATGATGACAACTAATTGATGACTAATAGAGTTAACCCAACTCCTCGGAGTTTAAACAAACTCCCCCTATCAATATGTCATTGATAGAACTCTTGGATTATCTCAAATCTAAGCAACATGTATCAAAATCATATCAACAAAAGCATCATGCAAATATATAAAATATTCAATCAATATTACATTGCATAAAGTCATCAATCTACTTCTCCCCCTATGTCATCAACAAAAAGGAGAAGTAGCATCTTGGCTAGTTTAAAAAATATACAAGTTTTATAATTATACAAGTAAGATTTTTTAGTTTAATTTTCAAGCTAAAGATTTGCAATATACATCACTTTCAACATGCAAGGTAATAGTTTTCAAAGATGTGCAAGTTTGTATTTTTCTTTCTAAAGATAGGCAAGATAGTAATTTTTCATTCGCTTCTTGAGTTGTGCAAGTTACACTTTCTTTACTTTCTTTGCGATATGCATGTAATTTCTTTCTTCTCTTTTGAGAAGAGCAAGCTTGCAAGTTTTGCTTTCTTTGCATGCTAGGAATTTTGTATTCATTTGCAATATGCAAGCTAGCAAAACCCTTCTCCCCCTTTATCAAAGTCAAAAAGAAGTGGAGGGATGCAAGATTTGCAAGATCAACTTTTTATATCAATTTTAAATTTGCATCAATGAAAGTTTTACATTAATCTTTCAATCAAATCATGAACAAAGATCAATATCAAAAGATATCATTCATGATTCATAATTATTCTTTTTAACAATATCAAGATCATGATTTTAAAAACAAATTCTAAACACATAGTTTCGAGAAATCAAAATCATGATTCACAAAGATTTTCTTTAGCATCAACTTTCAATTCATGATAAAGGGTATATAACCAAGAATCATAATATATAAAAACATGTCATTCTCATAGATCAAGTCATGATTCTTTGATTCATCATAAAGCAAATAACAAAGAGAACAACTTCATTCATGCATAAAAATTCTCATCAAGATTTCACAAAAACAAATTCCAAGTATCATGATACTAATATCACATTATGTACAAAAGTTCAATTATCAAGATATCAATATCATGAATTTACAAAAATTCAAGTTTTAAGTTTCGAGAAATCAAAAACAAATTGCATATCATTTGAAAAATTTTCTTTTGATAACCGAGAGAACTTCATGTTATAATTGTCAAGATCATGATTTCAATAAAATTTCTTTATAGCAAAGTGAAATCAGATCTTGATTTAAACATTACAAATATCTCAAAAAGTTGTGATTCCTATAGATCAAGAGAAGAGTCAAAAATCATTAACAAATCATATTCAAATTCATAAAAGATATCAAGAAAAATAAAATTTCTTTTACTTCGATATTCAAACCATGACATGTTATATATCAAACGTTTGCATTAATATTTCAATCATCCAATCATGTGTAAAAATAAGTATTGAAATGTAGGAGAAAAATAAAATTATGCATACAATATCTCACTCATCAAAGTACATTCTCTCAAGTTTAGTATCGAAAAGTCAAGAGAAAACAATTTATGATTCATTTGCATTTTTCTTCAATAACATGGGAGAATCATAAAAGAGTATGGAGTAAGATATCATAAAAAAAAAGTTATCAAGATCACGATATAGATAAAATTCATTCTAGTTCAATTCATCAACTCCGAACTCATAATCAAATCATCAAAATGACTTTCATAATTTACGAGATTCATAAGATATCATGAAATCATTAATCTCAATAAGATGGGAAAGGCATTTTCTTTTTTTAAGTGATTTTTTAACACATCATCAAAATCTCATTCATAAGGGATTCATAATGACAAATAGATTATTGATAAAATCATCAATTTCATGATTCATTTAGAAGGTTCTCCTCTTTAGTGACTAAAAAGATATATAGGAGAACAAAATGAATTGAGGGAGATAGAACATGATTGAAGCATGATTCATATTTAAAATATATCCTACGTTATAAATATGAATCAAGCATTTCTCAAATCCGGAATCATCCTGAAAATCACATTCAATAAATTCTTACATAACAAGCATGGATTCATGAATTTCCTATAGAAAAATCGATAAGATTGAGATAGAGGATTGCCTTTCATTTTTATATGTGATTTGCTTCTTATAACCATGCTTTTGCTCTTAATAAAAATAAATGTCAACATTTAAGACGAAAAGGTAAATTTTATCATAAAGATCATTAAGTCAAATCACATTAAGCATATGGCATTTTCCAAAAGATTCGATTCAAGAGATTCACGGATTCATCAAAACTGAAAACTTTAGAAATAGAAAAATTTTCAAGAATCATACATTTCCTTTTTATGATTTACTTCAAATAAGCATGCCTTTGTCTTTTAATGTCAAATTGAGACAATCATGAAAGTTCAAGACGTAAAGGCAAAATCCATCAAGTTTTTTAAAGTCAAAAGATATAACACGTAATATAAAAATTCATCATAAAAACAATTAAGACCAAATACACATTAGTTCAAAATGTGAGTCACTCATCATACATAATGTGTTTTATTTTAAGTTATTTGTTTCATATAAGTGTGCTCATGTTTTAAAAGATGAGTATCAAGTTTAAATCTAAAACATGACTATTGTCATCAAACCCATTAAGATCAAATGCATCACACATAAATCATCATGATAGTGCATTTTCTCATTTTTATGTGTTTCAATTTAAGTGATGTAATCTTTAATGTCATGCATCATATTTAAAACCAAAAACATCATCAAAACCATTAAGATTCATGGATTCATCATACACATTATTTCAAAATATGAGATTTTAATTTTCATTATTTCAATTCCTCATTAAGCATGATACAAAAATTTAAAGATCAAGCATAATACCATAAAGTATCTTCAAAATTTTTATATGAAAGCCAAGCATTAACACATAAGATTTGCTCATCATGCATAGTTTTAAAATGTAAAATCATCAAGCTAGATGTTCATTGATTTTATCTTGTTAGGTGTACATGCATGAGATGCAATTATCATTAAGACACTTTCAAGAATAACATACATAGATATGCATTAAGTTTAAGACCAAAATCCGATACGAAAAGCATACATGGAATTTATGCATTATCACATATTAAGCAATTATCATTCATAATTTTTACTTTTTAAAAATACTAGAATGAAAAGCATAATATAATTTTTGAAAATAATTTTTTTATTTCCTACCAACTAAATTAAGCACTCATGAAAAAGTCATGTAATTTTAAAATAAGGTAAAAGTATTTCGGGTAAGTTACTTACCTTTTTGTTGAAACTCGTCAAAGCCCAATTTGCCTCTTCTTTACTTGATTCACCCTTGGGTGCCTTCCTCTTTTTTGGCCTCTTCCTCCATTTAAGTTTATTTTTTATTTTAGATTTTTGTTTAATAAAATTATTAAAATTGATTAAAAGTTCAATGTCCTCTTCATTGTCTTCATCACTTGAGTCATCACTCAAGTGGCATTTTATGTTGAATCTCGGATTTTGATGATGAAACTAATTGATTATGATTTATTGTTTAACTGCGTTTTGAGTTACGTAGGTCTACTATCGATCAGGATTAGACAGTTGACGCTGGAGGAATTGACGTTGTGCTGGAGGTGATCACGTTAGGATATTGGATGTCGAGTCGGAGGTTCGGTCGACAATCGACAGAAGGCTTCGTACGTCGGGCATCGGGCCAAGATGCATGTTGCACCAAGGATATCAGGGTTGTGGAGATCATCCACCGATTGGGCAACGGACTGCAAAATAGGATGATGTGCCGAAGGATTAGATGAAGCACCGACCAATGACGTGCCGGGCAACTGAATGTCAATTCGTGTTGTAATAACTGTCTAGATCGAAGTAGAGTGTTTGTTTATTTGTGTGCAGGATTAACTATGATAAAGATAAAGACGTAAAGTGAAACAAAGTGCCGGAAGACAAGTGGGATGGATCATTGGGAGTTCAAGAGTTCGATGAAAGTCCGAAGATTCATTGGGAGTAGTTGCCGGAATCGACCGAGAACGAGTAGGGAGCTTGCCGAACGGTTTTCGGAAGTTCGCCGAAAGGTTCGTCAGAAGTTCGCGGAGCTTGCCAAGAAAGATCCGAGCTTGCCAAAGAAGCTCGATGGAACTCGCCAAGATATCATGAAGTTCGGGAGCTTGCCGGGAGTCCACAGAATGGGCTTCCGAGGGTTCGTCGAAAAACTACCGGAAGTTCGTCGAAAGCTCACCGAAAGAAGTCTTGTCTTATGGACTTTGAAATAGCTTAAAAAATATCTTTAAAATTTATAGTTAGCACATAATTTGGTTTAGGATTAGGTGTTAATCCTATAGACCAAATTTGAGCCAATTCGAACTTCGTTTGGACCGGTTTGGTCGAGTTTTCGGCCAAACCACTGCGTGTTGAAAAATGACACAGGCGGTAGCACCACCCCAGGCTGGGCGGTGGCACCGCCTGAGGCCGAGACCTAGGAGGTGGAACCACCCCAGGCAGGCGGTAGCACCACCCAAGACTGCTTTGTGTCGATCTGCCCAGGTGACAGCAGAGAACCGCCTCGACAAAGTGATAGCACCGCCCGACACCGGGAAACTCAAAAAAATTCAAATTTGGAGTCCAAATTTGAATCACTTTAAGGCCTATAAATACCCCTCATATTCTTGGATGAAAGGTGTCTAGAACTGAAACAAAGAAGGGGGAAACTCTCTTGAAAATGTGTCAAATCTTCCCTCTAAGTCTTAAGAGTGTTCTAGTCTAAGAGAGGGGTAAGAGTACTTGTAAGGGTTATCTCCTAAGCCCATCAAAAGGAGATGTGTTGTAAGGGAGTTCATCCTCGCCCGTTGGAAGGAGGATAGCTAGTGGAGAAGCCAGTGGCCTCAAGTGAAGAGGAATCGGGAGTGGACGTAGGTCGGATGACCGAACTACTATAAAAATCTAGTTTGCATTTACATTCTTGCTATTTACTTTGCTACAAACTTTTTCCACTTGCTGCCTTATTTACTCAACTTCATCTTCATCTTATTACGTATACTTTAAAGTTAAAACGTAATCTTTTCGGGTTCAAACAAAATATTGCATTCATTCGTACGAAGTTTCCGAACCTGTTTTAATTGCTGAAAATTTCTCGTTCCTTACCGCTACACTAATTCACCCCCCCCCCTCTTAGTGTCGCTCGATCCCTAACAATTGGTATCAGAGCCACGTTCTTTCTCTTTCGGATTTACACCCGTGAGAAATGGCTCTTTTTGGCTTTCAAGAGGGCTTTTCGGTTTTTCATCCACCGTTCTTTAACGGATCGAACTACACTTATTGGAAAACTCGAATAAGAGTTTTCATACTTTCAATGGACTTAGATTTATGGAACATTATTGAAAATGGTTTTCAACTTCCCTTTAAACCGACGAATGAATGGTCGGACTTAGAGAGAAAATCTTTTTCCTTGAATGCAAAGGCTATGAATGCCTTATTTTGTGCTTTAGACAAAAATGAGTTCAACCGGATTTCTACATGTGAAACGGCTTTTGACATTTGGTGAACTCTTGAAATCACGCATGAAGGAACGAGTAGAGTCAAAGACTCGAAAGTTAATATTTTGATGCACGATTTTGAGATTTTTCGAATGGCACCAAGTGAGACTATCGATGACATGTTCTTCCGTTTCTCGGATGTCATAAATAGTATAAAAGCTCTTGGTAAATATTTTTTGGATTTTGAACTCGTAAACAAGATTTTAAGATCTCTTCTAAAAAGATGGGATCCAATAATAACCGCAATACAAGAAACAAAAGATCTAAATCACTATCCTATTGATGAACTTATTGGGTCTTTAATGACTTATGAAATGAGTTTCTTGGAATGTTTTGAACTCAATGAACACATGAACCACCTTCTAAAGAACAAGAAGAATTTAGAACTTCGGACAAATGAATACCACTTGAGTGATGACTCAAGTGATGGGGACAATGATGAACTTGAACTTCGAACACTAAATCTTAATAAGTTCATTAAAGAAAAATTAAAAAATATAAATGAACTTGAATGAAGAATGAGGCCAAAGAAGAGGAAGACTTGCAAAGAAGAATCAAGTAAAGATGAGGTGAAATGGGTTTTGACGATTTTCGACAATGAGATAAGAAACTCAACCAAGTTGCTTTTACCTTATTTTGAAAATACATGATGCTTTTCATGAGTTGCTTGAAATAGTTGGTAAGATTTTTTTTATGCTTTTTCCTTTCTAGTAATTTTTTGAAAATTAAAAATATGAATGATGCATGATTTATGATAATGCTTAGGATTAATCCATGCATGTGTATCTTGATGTTTTATATTGCTTTTCGTTTCTAAACATGATGCTTGATGATTTTGTAACATGCATTAGTTTTTGAAGTAATGTTGATTTGACTCTATGTTGTGAATTAACGTATTTTTTTTGGTCTAATTGTTTTCATGTCAAATTAAGATGACATTTTGAGATGATAAAATTTCATGTATACTTTCCATATCGGTTTTCAATCTTAAACATGATACATATCTATGTATGAATTTCTTGAAAATCTTTTGATGATAGATGTATGTATCTTGATTATAATTTGAAAACTTCCATCTTGGCTTAATGATTTTTAACCCTTTTTATTATGAAATTTTTATTGATATATGTCTTCCTGAAATCAATTATAAAGACCTAACCCACAAATTTTCAAAATGAAAGAAATGTGGCTTTGATGTTGCCTTGTGTTATATTTGAACTTAATGGGTTTCATGACGAAAATTATTTTTCAGATTTATAAAATAATGCATGATTTTACCAAAAATTTGAGCATCGATCATCTTGTTATATCTAATGTAAGAAAGAATTAAAATGATCTTGATGATATTTTCATTTTTGAATATGATGCATGACATTTTCATATGAAAATTTTGAACATTCTTATGAAAAATCAAATCACTTAAATTGAAACTCATAAAGATGAGAAAATGCACTATCATGATATTTGATGCATTTGATCTTGATGGGTTTAATGACAAACTTGTATTTTGAATTTATTCAATGATGGGTTCCATATAAATATTTGAACATACATTATGAAATCATCATTGAAATGAAAATATTAAAAGTTTGTTATTATGCTTAATGACTTTGTGATATCATATTTTGATGACAAACTCATGCTTTGGTCTTAAATTTGATAATCATCATTTGAAACATGAGCACACTTGTTTGAAACAAAATGAAAAATATTATCATGATAAATTGAATCTCATAATGTGTTATATTTTTTATCTTGATGAATTTTATGATGAAGTTTGTTTTTCAATGTTGAATGTTGATATTTCTATTTTATTTGACATCAAAAAACAAATGCATGCTCATATGAAATAAATCATACAATGGAAATGCATATTTCTTGAAATCTTTTGATTTTTCAAATAAAAGACAAGTGATAAATTCATTTATAATATTTTGTAAATCACTTGACTTATGAATGAGATTTTGATGATATGGTAATGACTTTATTCATGTTATGAATGTTAAAAATGATAATTTGATTAGGAGTTTCGAATTGACAAAATGAGTTTGAATAATTTTATGACTCCTCTCTTGATCTCTTGAAATCATGACCTTGAATTCTTGACTTGAGATATTTTTGGGAATCAAAATATTCTCCTCTATGATTACTTCTTTTTATCATTTACCAAAGAGGAAAACAATTCAAGTTTATGTCATTTGTGAATCTCACAAACTATGTTAATGATTTTGATGATTCGAACTTGAATGAGCTTTATCACAATCCAAGTCTTGATATTTTGATATTTGATACTTGGAATTCTTATGCATGAATCAAGTTACTCTTTGTGCTATATCTTTTCAAATGAATCATGAGCCTTGATGTCATATATTTCATGATATAGAAATGACAAGATTTCTTTGCCTTGTGTGGTAAATTGAACATTTGACATAAATGAAATTTGCTTTATGATGAATCATGAATGATGTCTTTTGGTGTTGATCCTTATTGATATTTCATATTGATATCTTTCATGAATTCTTTGCATCTATGTTTTGTATGCATCATAAAAAAAAAATTGAAATATTGTTTGATGCAAAATTATTTCATTGAAATATTATTTATCCCTTCTTTTCGATAGTGACAAAGGGGGAGTTAGCTTGCTAGCTTATGTATCACAAGTGAAAGTGACAAACATAGCTAGCTAGAACTTGCAAAAGGCAAAACTTGCACTTCTCAAAATGAGAAGAAAGAAATTGCAAAGTTGTATTATTTTTAAACTCATGAGCTTGCATGTTTAAAATGTTATAAATTTTACAAAAATTACTAGCTCATTGCAAACAAAAAGTTGATGGCTTGCAAAAAGGAAACTTAGTTGCAAAAGAGAAAAATTGAAAGGAAGCTAGTTTGCGTATCACAAAGTATGCTAGCTTATCATTATTGCTTGCTTGCTTGTTATAAATTTCCCTCATACCATGATTTGTTTATGACTCCCTTGAATTCATGACTTGATATGTTAAAAATTCATAATGAAAATTTGTTATTTTGTCATGATGGAAGCATTCATGTAAAGGGAAAAGAATTGTATTCTTCCCTTCTTTTTGACAAAATCAAAGGGGGAGAAGATTTATTGCTAGCTTGCATGATTAATTTGCTAGCTCATTCAAGAGGAAGAAAATTGCTAGCTTGTGCATCAAAAGAGAAAATTTTGCTAGCTTGAATATTGAGAAGCAAGAAGTTGCTATCTCAAGAGAGGCAAAAATCTTGCTCAATTTCACTTCTTCAAAATTGCTTGCATTTTTGTTACAAATTATTGTTGAATCTCATGCAAGATTATTTGAAGTATTTGATCCTCCCTTTCTTTTTGATGCTAACAAAAGGGGAGAAAGTTTTTAGCTCGAACATTGCAAAAATTTGCCATCTTGATTCCTATTTTGCAACTTTATGAGAAGCTAAGAATTGTTATATCAAAGGATGCAAATATTGCTATCGTGAGAATCAAGGTGCAAACTTACATATCTCAAGAAGCAAGTAAAAAAAATTGCCATCATTGTCCATCCTTAAAAACTTACTATGATTGAATGGTATGATTGGATGTTGTAATGCAAAGCTATGCTTAAATGTTGTATGATATATATCTAGATTGATAGCTAGTATATTATAAAATTTGTATATCTTTTAAACTAGCTATGATGCAACTTCTCCTTTTTGTTGATGACATAGGGGGAGAAGTAGATTGATGACTTCATGCATTGTATTGAATATTTTATATATTGCATGATCGTTTAAATGTATTCTCATAACATTATGATGAATGTTGCTTGGATTTGGGATAATCCAAGTGTTCTATCAATGACATATTGATAGGGGGAGTTTGGTTAAACTCCGGAGAGTTATGGTTAACTCCGGAGAGTTATGGTTAACTCCGGAGAGTTATGGTTAACTCCGTTAGTCATCAATTAGTTGTCATTATCAAAAAGGGGGAGATTGTTGAATCTCGGATTTTGATGATGAAACTAATTGATTGTGATTTATTGTTTAACTGCGTTTTGAGTTACGCAGGTCTACTATCGATCAGGATTAGACAGTTGACGCTGGAGGAATTGACGTTGTGCTAGAGGTGATCACGTCAGGATATTGGATGTCAAGTCGGAGGTTCGGTCGACAATCGGCAGAAGGCTTCATACGTCGGGCATCGGGCCAAGATGCATGTTGCACCAAGGATATCGGGGTTGCGGAGATCATCCGCCGATTGGGCAATGGACCGCAAAAGAGGATGATGTGCCAAAGGATCGGATGAAGCACCGACCAATGATGTGCCGGGCAACTGAATGTCAATTCGTGTTGTAATAACTGTCTAGATCGAAGTAGAGTGTTTGTTTATTTGTGTGCAGGATTAACTACGATGAAGATAAAGACGTAAAGTGAAACAAAGTGCTGGAAGACAAGTGGGATGGATCATTGGGAGTTTGAGAGTTCGATGAAAGTCCGAAGATTCGTTAGGAGTAGTTGCCGGAACCGACCGAGAACGAGTAGGGAGCTTGCCGAAGGGTTTTCGGAAGTTCGCCGAAAGGTTCGTCAGAAGTTCGCGGAGCTTACCAAGAAAGATTGGAGCTTGCCAAAGAAGCTCGATGGAACTCGCCAAGATCATCATGAAGTCCGGGAGCTTATCGGGAGTCCGCAGAATGGGTTTCCGAGGGTTCGTCGGAAGACCGCCGGAAGTTCACCGAAAGCTCACCGAAAAAAGTCTTGTCTTATGGACTTTGAAATAGCTTAAAAATATCTTAAAAATTTATAGTTAGCACATAATTTGATTTAGGATTATGTGTTAATCCTATAAACCAAATTTGAGCCAATTCGGACTTCGTTTGGACCGGTTTCGGCCGAGTTTTCGGCCGAAACCACTATGCTGAAAAAAATGACCTGGGCGGTAGCACCGCCCCAGGCTGGGTGGTGGCACCACCTAGAGGCCGAGACCTAGGCGGTGGAACAGCCCCAGGCAGGCGGTAGCACCGCCCAGCACCTCTTGTGTCGGGTCTGCCAGGTGACGACAGGTGAGAGCACCGCCCGACACCGAAAACTCAAAAAATTCAAATTTGGAGCCTAAATTTGAATCACTTTGAGGCCTATAAATACCCCTCACATTCTTGGATGAAAGGTGTCTAGAACTAAAAAAGAAATGCTTGTAGAAACTCCCCTCACACTCTCTTGAAAGTGTGTCAAATCTTCCCTCTAAGTCTTAAGAGTGTTCTAGTCTAAGAGAGGGGTAAGAATGCTTGTAAGGGTTATCTCCTAAGCCCATCAAAAGGAGAAGTGTTGTAAGGGAGTTCATCCTCGCCCGTTGGAAGGAGGATAGCTAGTGGAGAAGCTAGTGGCCTCAAGTGAAGAGGAATCGGGAGTGGACGTAGGTCGGATGACCGAACCACTATAAAAATCTTATTTGCATTTACGTTCTTACTATTTACTTTGCTACAAACCCTTTCCACTTACTGCCTTATTTACTCAACTTCATCTTCATCTTATTACGTATGCTTTAAAGTTAAAACGCAATCTTTCCGGATTCAAACAAAACATTGCATTCATTCGTATGACGTTTTCGAACCCGTTTTAATCGCTGAAAATTTCTCGTTCCTTACCGCTGCACTAATTCACCCCCCCCCCTCTTAGTGCCGCTCGATCCCTAACATTTTATAGTCCGGAGTTCAAAATCCTTCCTATTCTTTGGAAGGTAGTTTATGTTCATCGAGTTCAAAGAAACTCATTTCATAGGTCATTAATGACCCGATTAGTTTTTCCAATAGAAATCCATTTAGATTTTTAGTTTCTTATATTTCCATTACTTTAGAATCCCACCTTTTTGGAAGGGATCTTAAGATCTTGTTAGTGAGTTAAAAATTTAAAAAATATTTACCAAGACTTTTTAAGCTATTGACGACATCCGTGAAACGGGTGTACATGTCGTCGATAGACTCACTTGGTGTCATTCGGACGAGCACAAAATCATGTAATAAGAGATTTACTTTTGAGTCTTTGACTGTACTAGTTCTCTCGTGTGAGATTTTAAGTATCCGCCAAATATCAAAAGCTATGTCACACGTAGAAATTCGATTGAACTCTTTTTTTTATCCAAAGCACAAAATAAGACATTCATAGCCTTTGCATTTAAAGAAAAATATTTTCTCTCTAAATCCAATCATTCGTTCATTAGTTTAGAGGGAAGTTGAAATCCATTTTCAATGATGTTCCATAAATCCAAATTCATAGAAAGGAAGAAAACTCTCATTCGAGTTTTTCAATAATTGTAGTCCGATCAGTTAAAGAACGGAGGACGAACAATCGAAAAATCTTCTTGAAAGTAGTGAAGAGCCATTTCTCGTGGGTGTGAATCCGAAAGAGAAATAACGAGGCTCTGATACTAATTATTAGGATCTAGAGTGGCACTAAGAGGGGGGGTGAATTAGTGCAGCGGTTAAGTATGATAATTTTTGACGATTTAAAACAATGCTTTCGGAAACTTCGAATGTTGAAAACTTTGTTTCAACAAAAACCTAATTTTAATTGAATAGTATTCAAGTGTTTAGCTTGAAAGCATTATGAGAAGAAGGAGGGCAGTGAACAAGTAAAGTAAATAGGTTTGCAGAAAGATAAAGAGCAATAAAGTAAATGTAAATCGATTTTATAGTAATTCGATCATACGACCTACGTCCACTCCTAATTCCTCCCCCCTTGAGGCCACTGGCTTTTCCACTAGTTGTTTTCTTTCCAAGGGCGAAGACCAACTCCCTTACAGTACTCTCATTTTGACAGGCTTAGGAGGTAACCCTTACAAGGCCTCTTACCCCTCTCTTGGACTAGATTACACTTAAAGCTTAGAGGGAAGATTTTGACACTATTACAATAGAGTTTTCCCTTTTTTTTTCTCAAGGTTTGTATATTTTTCAACCATGGATGAGAGGGGTATTTATAGGCCTCAAGATGATTCAAATTTGGAGCCCAAATTTGAATTACCTCGGATTCTCGGGTGCTGGCGGTACCACCGCTTGACACTGGCAGTACCACCGCCAGTCTGACCCTGACATTGGCGGTACTACCGCCAGCCTTGAGCAGTACCACCGTTGTAGATTTTATGCTGGGCGGTACCACCGCCTACAGCTTGGAAAAGTGCACTTTTTCATTTTTCTAACTCATAGGCGGTTCCACCGCCAATTTGGTGATGCCACCTCCTATAGCAACTTTTAGGTCGCTGAATGGGCCTCCCAATGAGCCCAAATCAATCCCAATTTAGGCTCAATTGGCCCCTATTGAGTTGGTATTATTTCACCTAAAACCAACTCAATTTTGACTCAATCCTACTTTGATCTAGACAATTATTACAATGCGAATCATACTTAGTTGCCCAATACATCATTGGTCTATTGGTGCTTCGTCCAACACTTTGATGCATCATCCTCTCTTATGGTTTGTTGTCCAATCAGCAGCTAACCTCCGTAGCCCCGATCTCCTTGGTGCAACTCCGCTCCTCTTGGCCCGATGCCCGATTTCTTATCCAAAGCCTTCTACGATCGTCGACCGGACCTCCGGCTTGACATCCAATCTCTTGATATGATTTCCTCCAACATAACATCGATTCTTCCTACGTCAATTATCTAATCCTGATTGAAAGTAGACCTGCGTAACTCAAAACGCAGTTCGATAATCAAAACACGATCAATTAGTTTTATCATCAAAATTTGAAATTCAACAATATACAAAAAGGACTTGAGTATGCTTACGTGTGATCAATCTACATTGTTCTAAATAAAATTTTTGAATGAAAGATTTTGATAATAATATCCAATTTATATAATGATACATGGCTTTCAAATAAAAATCTTGAACATACCTTATGAAATCATACTTGATGATGAAAATGTTAAATACATGTGTATGATTTCAGTTATTAACATGATGCTTGGCTCTCGTATGAAAGATTTAAACATTTCTATGTGAGGCCAAATTGCATGAATTGAAACATAAAAAGAGGAATGTTTTTATAAAAATTCTCTATCTTTAAAGTTTTTACAAATTTATCAAATTGAATAAGATAAAAATGATGAATATATCGATATTAAAAGGATGTTATCATGCTTGAAAGTTGTGGAATCATGCTTGATGATTTGTTTTACGAAATTTGCCTTTTCGCTCTTGAATGTTAATACTTGTTTTTATTAAAGGCAAAGGCTTTATTATAAAATGAAATACTTTATCATAAACTGAATCTTATGTTTTGAAATAATGTGTTATATTTTTGTTTTGATAATTTTTATGATGAATTTTGTCTTTCAATTTTGAATGTTGTTACTTCTATTTGATTTGGCATATAAAGACAAATGTATGCTTAGATGAAATAAATTACTTAAAAATAAAAAGCTTTTCCTATCTTATCGAGATTAAAGAATTTATTTTTTATATTTTTTTAATCTCATGAATGATTTTGATTCATTTTGTAAAATTGAATGATCTAAAAATGATGAATATCTTAATGATGAAAGCTTGTATAATGCTTGATGAATTCACATTTTAAAGCTATGCATGATGAATCATGTGTCTTGGACAAATATGTTATATATGTTTTTGGTCTAAATCATTTTTATGATGTTTTTGCCTTTACATCTTGAACTTTCATGCTTATCTCTATTTGACATTAAAACACAAAGGCATGTTTATATAAAATTAATTAAAAAAGGAGAAATGTATGATTCTTGAAATTTTACTATCTCTAAAAGTTTTTCGATTTTTCCATGAAAGACAAGTGATAAATTTATTTATGATACTTTGTAAATCACTTGAATTATGAATGAGATTTTGATGATGTGGCAATAACCTTATTCATGTTATGAATCTCAAAAATAATAATTTGATTATGAGTTTTGAGTTGACGAATTGACTTGAATGAGATTTTTTTTTAACCGAATCATAAACTTTCTTTTAACTTCTTGACTTGAAAAATTTTAAGAAACGTGATTATTACTTGATATTTGATACTTGGAATTTCTTATGAAATGTGATCTTATTGAGATTTCTTATGCATGAAACAAATTGTTCTCTTTGCTACTTGCTACCAAATGAATCATGATCGATATCATTGCTATTATGCCTCCTATGATTCATGTTGCAAAGAAAGAATTTATAAATCATGATGTAGTGAGATTTTTTATGAAATAATCAAGTGCTCATGTGATTCTTTGCTAAAGAAAATATTCATGATTTATGATCTTGATAATTACAACTTGAATTATTTTTGAATCAAGATCCTTTTTAAGAGAATTTTTATCTATATCATGATCTTGATGTCTTATGCTTGAATAGAAAACCTTCTAAATAAATCATGATCTTTACACTTAATGATTCTTTAAGAATTTTTCATGTTACTTGCTGAAAAGGAGAGTTATTGAAATGATTCATGGACTTCTTGGATTTATAACTTTTGGTATTCACGAATTGATCTTTGTCGATTTCTCATTGTATCCTTCATACCTGATTTCTTTGTATTTTTTCCTTGAATGCATCATGTGTTGATTGAAAGATTTATTGTAAACTCTTATTGATGCAAATTTATAATTGATGTAAATGACTATTCGTACTCCACTTCTTTTTGACAAAAATAGAGGGGGAGAGTTTTACTAGCTTGCACACTTTAATGAAAAAATTTGCAGCTCAAAAGAATTTGCAATCTCAATAGAAGCAAAAATCGTAAATCTTAGAAAATTTGTAATCCTACATTTGCTATGCTTCTATGCTTGTATGTTATAATGAAAATTTAGCTTGCATGTTTAAAGTGATGGAATCTTTACACAAATTGCATGCATATTACAAAGGAAGCAAAGAAAGTGCAACTTGCACATCTCAAGGAGCAAGTAAAAATTATCATGATTGAACTTAAACACTTGCTATGATTGAATGTTGTATATCTTGATAGCCAGTATGATTATAAAACTTACATATCCTTAATACTAGTTATAATGCAACTTCTCCTTTTGTTGATGACAAAGGGGGAGAAGTAGATTGATGATTTCATGCAACATATAATGTATTGAATATTTTTATATTTGCATGATGTTTTTGATAACATATAATGATTGTTACTTGGATTTAGTATAATCCAAGGGTCCTATCAATATGGCATATTGATAGAGGGAGTTTGGTTAAACTCCGGGAGTTAAGGTTAACTCTGTCATTAATTAGTTGTCATCATAAAAAAGAGGGAGATTAATGAATCTCGAATTTTGATGATGAAACTAATTGATTATGTTTTAGTAATCTAACTACATTTTGAGTCATGCAAGTATATTCTCGATCAGGATTAGACAATTGACATAGGAAGAATTAATGTTGTGTTGGAGGAAATCATGTCAGGAGATTGGATGTCGAGCCGGAGGTCCGGTTGACGATCGACAGAAGGCTTCAGACAAAGAAATTGGGCATCAGGCCAAAAGGAGCAGAGTTATGCCAAGGAGATCGGGGCTGCGGAGGTTAGCTACTGATTGGGCAATAAGCTACAAGAGAGGATGATGTGCCAAAGTGTTGAACAAAGCGCCGATAGACCAAGGACGTGCCGGGCAACTAATTATGATTCACGTTGTAATAATTGTCTAGATCGAAGTAGGATTAGCTTAATTGTGTTGTAATTGAGCCAACCCAGTTATGGGCTAACTAGGCCTGCATTGGGGCTGTGTTGGGCCGAATGAAAGGCCCAAATAGTGTCCAAGTGCCACATCAGGTGGTGGCATTGTCAGGGTTGGCGATGGCACCGCGAGAAGGCTCAGTATTCCAGACTAAGTCTGGGCAATGGTACCACCCAATGTAAGAGCAGTTGGGCGTTGGTACCACCCAGTACACTGACCATGGTAGTGTGTCAAGCGGTAGTACCACCCAGTGTCATAGTCAAACTAACGGTGGTACTGTCAGTGATAGGCTATGGTACCGCTAGTACCCGGTAAACCCGGGATGGGATGGTTTTTGGCTCCAAGTTTGAATTAGATTGGAGCCTATAAAAACCCCTCCCATCCCTGGGTTGAATATACAAGTACAGATACTTTAAAAGTGAGAAAACGCTGTTCAAATCACTTTAGAAATCCCTCCTCTAGTTCTCATTTGTATTCCACCAAAAGAAAGAGAGGAGTCAAGTGCTTGTAAGGGTTACCTCCTAAGCCCGTTAAGAGGAGAGAGCGTTGTAAGGGAGCTTGTCTTCGCCCATTGGAAGGAAGGTAGCTAATGGAAAGCCGACTGCCTCAAGTGAAGAGGAATCAAGAGTGGACGTAGGTTAGATGACCGAACCACTATAAAAATGGTTTGCTTTTACGTATTGTCTTTTACATTTTTGCAAACCATCTTTTCTTCACTACTCAACTTATTCATCACTGCCCTTCTTTCTCTCTAAACACCCCCTAGTTTAAGCACTTTTCGATACGCTTCAATTAAAATTGAGTTTTAGTCGAAATAAAGTTTTCATCGTATAAAGTTTTTGAAATATGTTTTTAAAATGTCGACATTTATCGTTCTTAACTGCTACACTAATTCAAACCCCCCCCACCCCTCTTAGTGCTACCCTAGATCCCAACAAGAAACTCGTCAGAACTCACCAAGTAGATCATCATGAAGTCCAAGAGCTTGCCAGGAGTCCGCTGGAAGATTGTCGAGAGTTCGTCGGAAGTCTGTCAGAAGATTGCCAGAACCTCGCCGGAAGAAACTTTGGCTTACCGGACTTATTTTCCTTAGTGTATGCCTTAAATGTCATAGTTATGGTATAATTAGAGTTAGGTTTGGGAGATAATCTCGCTAACTTTGTTAGGGGACAACTAGACCCATAATTAGACTGGTTTGGATTAGAGTCATGGCCCAAACAATATTGCCAAACCTTGTCTGGCGGTGGTACCGCCAGACTAGGGTGGTGGAACTGCCTAGAGCTCAGTCTCCCAAGTGTCTAGGCGGTGGTACTACTAGGCAGTTATTAACTACCAAGCGATGGTACTATTAGTGGCGATACCGCCCAATTCTAGGAGCTAGGATTCTATTTGACGGTAGTACCACTAGACTAGACGATGGTACCACCTAGCGTTAGAGTCAACTAGCGATGGTACCACCAATACCTTGGAAATCCAAGATGAGACCTTTTTTGGCTTTAATTTTGAAGTAGTTGAGGCCTATAAATACCCCTTACTTCTTAGTTGGTTAGACATAGAGAAGTGAACAAAAAGAATTGAGACTATAAATTTGCTTGTAAAAGTTGAGAGTTCACCTCCACCGATTATAAGTGTTAGAAGTTTGTAAAAGGAGAGTGAGCCACTTGTAAAAAGTTTTGTAAAGGGGTAATTGATATTTGCCCTTGAAGAAAGATTAATAGTGGAAGTTGGTGATCTTATCGGAGAAGGTATCGAGAGTGGACGTAGGTCGGACAACCAAACCACTATAAATTAGTACGTACTTTATTTTTACTGCATTCTTCTTTACTTAACTGCAACTACTCAACTTCTTCTTTTCTACTCACTTATGAATTTATTCGAGCTAAACATTTTTTCGAAACGTATTTTCATAAATGAAATATTTTCATCGTACGAAGTTTTTTGAAATCACATAAATCAACGTTTTTAATCGCTGCACTAATTCAACCCCCCCCCCCTCTTAGTATCATTCTTGATCCTAACATATACCTCATCATCAAACGCCATTAATGCGTAGTTAGCAACTTCTTTGTTGGTTGGCTCCTCGTCTTCGGATGCACTTGAATCGTCCCAAGTAGCTTTGAGTGCTTTCTTTTTCTTTGGTTGCTTCTTCTTCACTTGAAGACATTCAGTTTTGAAGTGCCTCGGTTTCCTACATTCGTAGCAAATTATTTGATAATTTTTAAGTTTATTTTTATTTTTAGTGTTATGTTTAGTTTTGTTTCTTTTTATGAATTTTTAAATTTTCTTGTTAGAAGAAGTGCCAAGTCATCATCATCATTATCATCATTATCACTTGAGTTTTCTATCAAGTAGTCTTCTCGAGTTCTAAGTGCCAAATCCTTCCTACTATTTGGAAGATTGTTATCAAGTTCATCATGTGCATTACATATCATTTCGTAGGTCATCAAAGACCCAATAAGCTCTTCGAGTGGAAAGTTGTTTAAGTCCTTAGCTTTTTATATTGCCATTACTTTAAGATCCCAACTTTTTAGATGAGAATTTAATATCTTGTTAACAAGTTTAAAATTATAAAAACTTTTACCAAGTGCTTTTAGTACATGTCCCCAATCGTCTCACTTGGTTTCATATGAAACAATTCATAACTATGAATCAAAAGATTAATTTTTGACTCCTTAACCCTACCTGTGCCTTCATGTGTGATTTAAAGTGTGTTCTAAATCTCATTTGTGATTTTACAAATAGAAATATGATTGAATTCATTTTTATCCAAAGCATAAAATAAATCATTCATCACTTTGGCGTTCAACGAGAAAGTCTTCTTTTTCAAATCATTCCATTCATTCATTAGATTAGAAGACTTTTGAAATCTGTTTTCAACAATATTCCATAACTCAAAATCCATAGAAATCAAAAAAATTCTCATTTTAGTTTTCTAATATGTGCAGTTCGTCCCATTGAACATAGGAGGACGTATGATAGAATGACCCTCTTGATTACCGACAAAAGTCATCTCTCTTAGGTTTTAAACTAAATTGAGAGTAACCTTACTCTAATACAAATTGTTAGGATTAAGTCGGCACAAAAGGTGGGGGGGTGGGGTGAATTAGTATATATGTTAAAGATGATTACGATTCAAAATCCTTTTGAGTTGATAAAATTGTATCGATGAAATCGTATCAGAAAATATATCAACTTGAAGTAAATGTAAAGTAAAGAAAGCAACTAAGTAATAAAAGTAAGCAGCAAGGAAAGAGCACACCAGATTTATAGTGGTTCGGTCGTTGTGATCGACATTCACTTCCGATTCCTCCTCTGTCGAGGTCATTGGCTTCCACTATTGATCTTTCTTCAATGGGTGAAGATCAATCACCCTTTTTTATAGATCTTTTCTCCTTTAATATGTTCAAAAGTTAACCTTTTTATAATTCGCTTACTTCTCTTTATACAAAATTCTAAGCTAAAATTGATGGAGGTGAACTCTCAAAAGATTATAACAGTGTTTTCACTAAGATCTTAGTTTTTTTTATTCACTTGTCTATGCTTCACAAGTATAAAAGTGAGGGATATTTATAAGCCTCAATTGACTTAAAAAATAAAGTAAAAAAAGGTCTCATCCCAGGTTTTCATGGTACTGACGGTACCACCGCTTGTGTTGGGTGGTACCATCGCCAATACTCTCTAACACTGGACCGTACCATCGCTTAATCTAGTGGCACTACCGCCAGATAGAGTCTCAGCTATTGGACTAGGCGGTACCATCGCTTGCCTAGGTGGTATCATCGCTTAACAACATTAACTACCAGTGGTACCACTGCCTAGACCTCCTAAGAGACTGAGCTTTGGGTGGTTCCATCGCCCAGTCCTAGTGGTGCCACCGTTAGCCTGGTTCCAAGTCATTGTTTGGGCCATCAGTTTGGCCCAAACCAATCTTGATTCAAGCCCAATTGGCCCCTAACTGAGTTGGTGGGATTACCTCCCAATCCTAACTCAAAATAAGTCCTAATTATAACAATTAAGGCATTAACTAAATAATCTTTATCTTGTATGTCGATTTGTTCTTCCGATGAAATCCCAAAAAACTTCCAGTGATCTTCCGACGAACTCTTGGCGATCTTCCGGTGGACTCCAGATAAGCTTTCAATGAACTCTAGATGAACTCTCGATGAGCTCCTAACAAACTTCTCGGCAAGCTCCAACGAACTCCAGATGAACTTCTCGGTGAACTCTTGACGAACTCTTGACGAGCCCCAATGAACTTCTTAGCAAGCTCCAACAATCTCCCAATGAACTTCTCGGTAAAGTCCCAACGAATTCTCGATGAGCTCCCAACGAACTTCTCGACGAGCTCCAACAAACTGTCTGATCTTTGACTCTAGCATAACATATGCTTTATACCTTATTCATAATTATAGTTAATCCTGCAACACTTTTTTCAACATATGGATTAGATTAATAATTTATTAATTAATTTCATCATCAAAATCTGAGATTTAACAATAAGTGGGTGACGAAGATCAACCATTATCGTTGATTACTTTGCTCGATGATCTTCATCCCAAATATATAATATTCATCATAGATTTGCATACTACCATCATATATCTACTCTTTTCACCCACCACCATCATCTTTTCACTTTCATTAGAGCTCACCCCAGTAGTAGCAATCTCCTTACCATTTGCTACCACTATTGTTACTACAACAGTAAACCCTTTCCTTAGTGATCTAGCATTAGAGTTCCTTGAGTATGACTACTTCCTCGTCTACCTTAACACTGATAAGTTCTTTGCCATTAACTTTGTTAGTGTCCTTGGATGCTCCTTTTTGGATCCGTAGATTTGATATCTCCCAAAGCAAAAGCAACAGTCATAGCAACCCTCTCTTAAGTTCTCTTATCAACCACAAACATCATCACCAAAACACTACTCCTCAAACGCCTCCATTGATGCAAATCCCAAATATGTAGATCTAAGATCTCTCGGAGCCAGGGCAGGAGCTGGAGCCTTCTCTAAGAGCCTACTCCTGGACCTTCTTCATGACCTACTCCCAGAGCTAAAGCAAGAGTTGAAGCCCTCCTCGATTGCCCTCCTCGATTGCTACTCTTGGAGCCTTCCTATATGACACAATTGAGAAAAAGAGTTACTTTAAATTAAAAGCAAAGAATGGTGGACCTCCTATCATGTCCCGTGCCCCACCACCCCCACCCCATATTCAGGAGGTGTGACCCTGTCTTAAATCTTAAATCAATAATATTATAATTCAACAACAATCCAATCTAAGATCCAAACTAATATTTGAGGACACCAAGAAACATGCAAACATCAAAATTCACATTTATAAAACTTGTATAGTTTATAATCATACATCACATCCCACAAATATTTATAAAACCTAAAACCAACTTAACTAAATAATAATCACACTTATAAATTCATAAGCGTAAGAATTTATACAATCAGAACTCTAACCATTTGCCACAAGTTCATACCATCATAAACTAAACTTAACATTCCAAAATTTTCAAACGTAAGAGGTCTTTTTAAAACTTACGATATATCAATTCGAATCTATTGACAACATTTTATTACCTACAAAATATACTTATAAAATAATAACATAACAACCCACAAAGACTTGCCCACAATCTGAATAACTTTCCACTACCTTAGTCCAATTCTAACATTTCAGTGAGTGACAAGCTAACATGAAAAAAATATTATATGACAAGGAAGTGAGCTACAAAGCTAAGTATCAAGCATATCTAGGACAAAAGGAGAAGTTTCAAGAAAGATTGGTATCAAAATGTAAGACAGAGATGCAAGAATTCATAAATATTAGCTCATCAAATATAGAATCACAAATATCATTTTATTTAAAAAATATTTGGTTTATCACAAATAGGATAAAGAGTAATTGGAGCATATCAATGACGTAAGAAGTATTTCGGAGCATATCAATAGTGTATAGGATATTTTGAAGCATATCAATAGCATATAAAAAGAAGCTCATCAGATACAGAATTATAAATATTATTTCATTCAAAATATATTTGGTTCATAACAAATATGATAAAGAATAATTGGAGCATATCAATGATAAAAGAAGCATTTTGGAGTATATCAATGGCGCATAGGATATTTTGGAGCATATCAATAGCATATAAAATGTTTCAATATGTTTTAATGGTATATAAAATATTTTGGAGTGTATCAATGGTGTATGAAATGTTTCAGAATATATCAATAACATGTGAAATATTTTAAAGCATATTAATAGCATATAAAATGTTTCAAAATATATTAATAGCATATGAAACATTTCGAAGCATATCAATGGTAGATGAGACATTTCGAAACATATTTCGAAACATAATAATGGCATATGAGATATCTCAGAGTATATCAATATAACAAATAAAAAACAAGCTCAAATGCCATATTTAACATTACATTCATTTCATTCTCATCCAAAGTACATATATAAATACATAAGCAATGCTTTAGATATCATATCAAAAATACAAATGGTACAGTAGGACCACAAACAGAATGTAGTTCATCCATTTCTAGATGACCACTAGATAGAAGTCTCCCACGTTTGGGAGCTCCATCCACTCACGTTTGGGAGAAGTCAGAAGGGGTCGGTAGAGCATCGCGGGCTCTAAGCATAACTTATTTTACCATTTATGGCAAAGGCTTACATTATCCCATAGACACCAGAGTATAAAAAGATATGTGAGTAATAAAATTGGTGCATATCGAAAGCCCATGCGAAACAACGATATGTACATGTGCCTTTACGAAATAATATGATACAAACATGAACTTTACATAATAGATTTATGTATGTAAATAATTTAAGGACAAGAGTATACAAGAATTTAAAGCAATAATATAAAGCTCAATTGAAGAAAGAATTTTAGCTAAAATCAATTTCCAAAGAGATGAAACAAGAATAGAAAAAATCACAAAAACTCGATTCTAGCAGAATTTGAGAGGCACATTGCAGGAATTGTTTAGATAACCAATTATGCTCCAAATTACTCAAGAAAGGCAGAAAGCTAAATCAATTTACTTTTAGATAAAATAAGTTTTATACAAATTGAAGTTTCTAGCAAAGAGTTACAAATGATTTGGTAACCAAATGTCACAGACAAATTGTAAACGGCTTGTTCAGTGTAATGCTTATGTGTGTCCGTGTCCTTTTCGATTTATTCTAGCTTGTAAAGGGCTTGCCAAAGGCTAAATGCCCCATTTGAGTAAGTTTGGCAGCCATTGTCGGCATGTACATAAAGTTTACGTCTGGTGGACACTTGAACCATATTTTGATCTATAGTGGACTAATTTTATACCTTTGTTGTGCAACCGTTCTGAGCTTGTGATGTATATGGTTGGAATTTGCTTTGGCTCTAAAGTGTTTGCTAAAAGGGTGGCTTGTGGATCCCGTGTGAAGCACTTTCTCTGTCCCGTCTTCTCTTTTGTAAGTCCTAAGGGATCGTAGGAGGCTTTGGGAAGGTTGACCTTTGTGGACTGACATGCAATGGTGTCGCACGACTTAGGTAAAACTAGCTAAGTCCGTGACAGATGGTATTAGAGCGGGACAAGCCCACTTAGAAACACTTAGCATGTAAACGTGGGGGACCCAGCAGGGCTACGTTGAGGGCAGCCAACATGCGAGATCGTTTGGGAAACGAACATGGAGTTGTAGGGGAAGGAGTCACTCAGAGGAGTGGACATCCGAGAATGGCATTCAGAAGAATGGCCAACTCTTCGCGCAAAGAGGTACCACGAGGATAAACAAGCTAAAAAGAATTACGTAGTGCACAAAGGTTGGGATGGTTGAGTTCGAGCAGTGGCTCGACGTTGGCACCCAAACTTGACGGTGCTCGAGGCAAGTGGGGTGCTTAGCATAGGATGAGATCGTGTAAGGTGGAGGGGGTTATTCAATGATCAAAAGAGTTATACAAAGCTCACAAAAGTGAGGGGAGTTGCAAACTCAAAAAATTTGATACTCTTGCAAGGGCTTGCATGCGGACGATGGACTGTCCGTGGTTATCCCAAGGCGGTCGAAGGTCGGTGCCATGGAGTATTGAAACTTTCTCTTCGGCATGTGCAAGATACTTTCGTAAGAGGCTGAAGTGTGCAGTAGGATCAGCATATTGCTAGACCGAGAGGGGTGCAGTGGGAGCTGTATTGGCGAAGAGTCATAATCTAGCAGGTGCATTTGTAGAGGTAGGACAATGCACGGTTTGTTTAGTAAAGGCGGAGTGGTCCAAAGGGATGGTGGTCTCCAAACCTTCCAAAGGGAAAGAGACGAAGAGAGAAATTGCTCCAATGAGGTAGATATCCAAGAGGGATAAGTCTCAGTTCTCTAGAGGGAGAATCATGTGTAATGAATTACACCGGTTAAGGAGTACCTCAAGACAAAGCTCGATGGATCGAGCGAGCAATGAGGAGTTGTTGTATGATCTCGCAAGTGGCAATGCGTTGGTGGACGACTAACAAGATCAAGTGGAGGAGTGACCTAAGGCAACACAAAATGAAGGCACACTTGGAGTCGATAGGGAGATCGAACTCAATAGAGGGCTGACTCGTGGAATGGTGGGTGCGAGGGCCACCATTAACACAATGCAAATTGAGAAGCGGAGCAACTTGGGAGTAACTTGGTGGTATAGCCAAGCCGCATGAAGAGAGTTGGCATAGAAAATAGAACATAGAGCAGAGGCTTGGAGCTTTTCTTAGATAGAGGTCAAGGGCATGGACTCTTACAGAGACAAGAGTAGGATCATGTCATTCCATGGGTTTTTTATTCTGATGGAGCAGACTCATCTTGCATGGTGCCAAAGACGAAGGGAGCTTTGAGGCACAAACACTTGATCTTGATAAAGCATTTGACGGAGTAACTAAGGCGACGTAGCTTGCAAAGGCGAAGTTGCTATTAGAAGGCCTTGGCACGTGGCAAGAGAATGTAGAGGTAGGTACTTTTGAAAAATATGCCACAATGTTGCTATTCGAGTTGCCATGAGGAAAGCGATGCGCAATGGAGATTGTGCTAGTAGGGGCAGAGTCTTAGGATCCAGATAATGGTGCACCAATTTCAGCGAAGTCAGGGGACTTCAGAGGAGCTGCTAGGCGATGGACTATCCTAGAGCTAGGCTTCGTCCGAGTGTGACCTAAGGGCGGATGGACAAAAGTCGATTGCCAAAGGAGCGAACAGAATCGAAGGTGGTAGAGGCCCTGTGATGTGTTAGCAGAGTCCACACATAGAGAGATCGCAATTCGAGTTCATACCACAAGGATCAGAATGCAAGGAGATGTCACCAGGAGGTGACATGATGCAATGGATTGTGGTAGAATGGTTCATGGCAATGCGATACACACAGTGAGTCCCATGGGGGGATTGGATCATGCAAAGGTATGATCGGGAGCGTGACTAGGTGCTCTACTTCGGTGAATAACATGATGGCAAAAAGAGCTATGGATTCAAGCAGTGAATGCCATGGTATCGTAGAGGTGGGTCTTTCATGTGTGCATCGAATGCTACATTAAATGGAAGCCTTGGGCATCAGCTTATGGGGGCTATGCACTATCGAGGAAGAAGTTTAGATACAAGTACCAGTGAGTCCCATGGGTGGATTGGATCATACAGGGGTATGATCAGAGCAGTTGAAGAGTTGGACTGCTTCAGAGCTCACATTCGCTTAAGGGAGCCCGGCAAGTCAAAGGACAAGGCTGAGTAAATGAACGTTACGACCAATGAAGCTAAGAAGAACAGAAGTGATGCAAGCCCTGCAACATGATGGCGAAGGCCATATATGGGAGTTATAGTCTGTCTTTCTATCGACCAAGAGGAACTACTCAGAGAACATAGAGGTGTTGAAGCAGGTGATCGAAAAAGGATGAGGAAATAATGATGAGTCTAGAGGGACTTAGCTACCTAAAACCAAGCATTGGTTAGAATGAAGGTGGACTCAAAGGAGTGCTGCAGTACCGCAGAGGTGGATCTACCGATTGTGAAGAAGGGATGTAGATGTGAGATAATGGATAGTAGTGCTATGGGCATTGTAGTGCCATGATATCGCAGAGGTGGGACTTCCAGGAGGTCATCGATCCCTTGCTCTCATAGAGGGAGAGCGCTTGTTCATGATATGGACCGTGAAGGAGGAGAATGCATTAGCAAACTCCATGTATCATGACAAGGCTGAAGGGTAGAGGCCAGAGAACTTCATAAGACCGATGTCAATGGACTTCTCATCGAGATTACTGTAAGTGAAGGACTTCGGGTCGATGCAAGAGTGTAGGACTAAGGAACGAAGCAAGCAATACATGGTGCTATACCTTTACTACTCAGAGGAGTAGGCGACAGGAATGATGAAGAAGGCGGTACAATCCTAGAGGCGACCAAATCTATCAGAGACTTGCTCCAAGTTGGAGTGATAACTTCTTGCATTCCAGAAGTTCAATGGCATTGAGAAGGTGAATCATAGTAGCTGACTCAACGCAAGGATTGCAAACACGTCAAGTGCTTCAGAAGTGTGAGCTAAGAGCAAGCGAAGTCTAGTAACCAGCTTGATGCACGAAGTACAACCTCGAGGAGGCGGGTGAAGTCAAGTAACCTTTGCCTTCTCAACTCTCAAGAAAATGAACGAAATCGAGTACCCCAGCTCTCTTAGTTATCTAGCAGAGGAGCTTTACATAGATTTGAAGACCCTTCGAAAAGATGAATGGAAGACAACAGTTGTCAAGTCCTCACCAATGGTGATCAGTGCTACTGAGAGTAGATTATCTACTTCATTTTTCAACTGAATACCAATTGAAAGTGAAAGTGATGCGAACCTACTTGGACAAGACAACTAAGTGGAAGAAGATTCGATGGGAAAATTTTACAAAGGAAGGACCTGAAAACTTCAAAGGTTGTGAGGTGATACTCGTTAAAGCTCCAACAAGCATCTATCCAATTCAAGAGATAAGAAGAATTTGAAGACTGGCGCATATCAAAGAAGGTCTTTTCCTTCATCAGATGAATCCGCAAGAACCAGCAAGGATCAGCACAACTCTGCCAACTCCACACTAGAGTCAGAGTCATTGGCAAGTTGAAGCAGCATGGTGGATTAAAGTTTGATGACTCAACAACAACAAGTAGAGAATAATTGAGAGCCAAGGGGCGCATCGCGGTAGAGCAGAAGATTGAAGATCTAGCAAAGGTAAGGAGTTGCAGCGTCAACGATAGCTTCAATGAGGACGTCGAAGGAATAAGTGGGGGAGAATGTCATGGACAAATTGTAAACAGCTTGTTCGATGTAATGCTTATGCGTGTCCATATCCTTTTCGGTTTGTTCTAGCTTGTAAAGCTTGTAAAGGGCTTGTCAAAGGTTAAATGGCTCATTTGAGTGAGTTTGGCAGCCATTGTCGGCATGTACATAAAGTTTGCATTTGGTGGACACTTGTACCACATTTAGGTCTATAGTAGACCAATTTTATACCTTTGTTGTGTAACCGATCTAAGTTTGTGATGTATATGTTTAGAATTTGTATTGGCTCTAAAGTGTTTGCTGAAAGGGTGGCTTGTGGATCCCGTGTGAAGCGCTTTCTCTATCCCGTCTTCTCTTTTGCAAGTCCTAAGGAATCGTAGGAGGTTTCGGGGAGGTTGACCTTTATGGACTAATACGTAATAGTGCCACACGGCTTAGGCAAAACCAACTAAGTCCGTGACACAAAGGTCAGAGAACAAAATCTCTATTTTGCAGAAACTATAGGATTGAATTCAATAGAAGATTGGGTAAGTATTTTTATTCCAAATCTTTCAAACTAGGTATCCATAGAAAGATCTATGTATCTATTTCTAATAAAATATTCTTTCCTCAAATCAGAATTCACAACAAGGAGTTATAAGCATTTTAGTATCAAAAGGTCAAAAATTATAGTCTTTATTTTGTAGAATCGATAGGGTTAATCAAAATAGAATTTTGGGTAGTTATTTGGACTCCAAACCTTTCAATCTATATATCAAAAGAAAGATCTATGAGTCTAAATTATAATGAATTAAGTTTTACATAAATCAGAGTTTCCAATAGACAATTCAGTAACAAAAGGTCAGAACTTACTCTCTATTTTACAAGATTTATAGGGTCGACTCAATTAGATGTTTGGATAGCCAAATTTACTCCAAATCCTTAAAATAAGTTATCAAAAGAAAGGTTTATAAGTCTATATTCAGATCAAATAAGTTTTACCTAAATTAAAAATCAATGTAGGGATTTATAGCAAAAACAAGATAAAAGGGTTAGAATCTTGATAATTTTTCAGATTTCAATCTTACATTCCAAACAATAGAGATATCATATTGCAAGGCTAGAACTATTCAAATTTCTCATATCCAAGGTAAAAGCAAAGATAAAATTATAGTAGAGAAGGATTAGAATATTTGTCTTTCAAAGATTTTGATCCGAAGAAATTTTAAGCTTAAATCCTTCTTCAAATCTTCCTCCTCCTCTTCTCCTTATTTTGTTTTCTCCTAACTTCTTTCTTCCTCCATAGCTACAGCTCATGCAGAACGTAGAAGGGTATAGTTTCATGTTCTCCCCTCTCCTCCTTTCTCTTCTTCTATTCCTTCTCTCTCCCATAGCTGCAGTCGCAACCTTGATACCTCTTATTCTTCCTTCCTTCCTCCCTTTCTCTTCTTTCTTCCTTTCTTCTTCTCCTAGCTGCAGCCTCTTCTTCCTCCCCTTCTCTGTTAGGGATCGAGCGACACTAAGAGGGGGGTGAATTAGTGCAGCGGTAAAGAACGATAGATTTTTCAACGATTAAAACAAGTTCGGAAATTTCGTACGAATGAATGCAATATTTCGTTTGAACACAGAAAGATTGCATTTTAACTTTAAAGCATATGTAAGAAGATAAATATGAAGTTGAGTAAATAAGGCAGCAAATGAAGATGGTTTGCAGCAAAGTAAGTTGCGAGAAAGTAAATGCAAACCAGATTTTTATAGTGGTTCGATCATCCGACCTACGTCCACTCCCGATTCCTCTTGCTTGAGGCCACCGGCTTTTACTAGCTATCCTCCTTCCAACGGGCGAGGATGAACTCCCTCACAGCACCTCTCCTTTTGACGGGCTTAGGAGATAACCCTTACAAAGCCTTTCACCCCTCTATTGGACTAGAACACTCCTAAAACTTAGAGGGAAGATTTGACACACTTTCAAGAGAGTTTTTCCCTTCTTTTTCTTAGTTCTAGACACCCCCTAAACTCTGAATGAGTGGGGTATTTATAAGCCTCAAAATGATTCAAATTTAGAACCAAAATTTGAACCATTTTGAATTTCCCGATGCAGGCAGTACTAGGCGGTGCCACCGCCCAAGGCAGCGGTACTACCGCCGCTACACACAGGTGCTGGGCGGTACTACCACCCCAGGCTGGGCGGTACTACCGCCCAGCACTTGGCCTCTGGGCGGTGCTACCGCCCAGGTCATTTTCAGCATAGTAGTTTCGGTCGAAAACTTGACCGAAACAGGTCCAAATGAAGTCCGAATTGGCCCAAATTTGGTTTATAGGATTAACACCTAATCCTAAACTAAATTATGTACTAACTATGAATTTTAAAGATATTTTTTAAGCTATTTCAAAGTCCACAAGATAAGACTTCTTTCGGTGAGCTTTCAATGAACTTTCGGCGGTCTTCCGACGAACCCTCGGAAACCATTCTGCGGACTCCCGGCAAGCTCTTGGACTTCACGATGATCTTGGCGAGTTCCAATGAGCTTCATTGGCAAGCTCTGATCTTTCTTGGCAAGCTCTGCGAACTTCTAACAAACCTTTCGGCGAACCTCCGAAAACCCTTCGGCAAGCTCCCTACTCGTTCTCGACCAGTTCCGGCAACACTCCCAACGAATCTTTGGACTTCCGTCGAACTCTTGAACTCCCAACCATCCATCACACTTGTCTTCCAACACTTTATTTCACTTTACGTCTTTATCTTCATCGTAGTTAATCCTGCACATAAACAAACAAACACTCTACTTCAATCTAGACAGTTATTACAACACGAATTGACTTTTAGTTGCCCGGCACGTCATTGGTCAGTGCTTCGTCCGATCCTTCAGCATATCGTCCTCTCTTGCAGTCTGTTGCCCAATTGGCGGATGACCTCCGCAACCCCGATATCCTTGGCGCAATATGCATCTTGGCCCAATGCCCGATGTACGAAGGCTTCAGCCGATTGTTGATCGAACCTCCAGCTCGACATCCAATATCCTGACGTGATCACCTCCGGCACAATGTCAATTCCTCCAACGTCAACTGTCTAATCCTGATCGATAGTAGACCTGTGTAACTCAAAATGCAATTAGACCATAAATCATAATCAATTAGTTTCATCATCAAAATCCGAGATTCAACAATCTCCCCCTTTTTGATGATGATAACTAATTGATGACTAACGGAGTTAACCATAACTCCCCAGAGTTTAACCAAACTCCCCCTATCAATATGCCATTGATAGAACACTTGAATTATCCCAAATCCAAGCAACATTCATCACAATGCTATGAGAATACATTTAAACCATCATGCAAATATATAAAATATTCAATACAATGCATGAAGTCATCAATCTACTTCTCCCCCTATGTCATCAACAAAAAGGAGAAGTTGCATCATAGCTAGTTTTCAAGGATATGCAAATTTACACTCATACTAGCTATCAATCAAGATATTCAACATACATTATGGCAAAAAAAATTTTAAAGATGTCCAAGCATAACAAATGAACACTTGCTTCTTGTGCAAGTTTGCACTTTGATTTCCTTAAATTTGCAAGATAGCAATTTTTGATATTTCAAGATAGCAAGTTCTTTTCCTCTTTTGTTGCAAGTAAGATAGCAATTTTCTTCCTCTTGAATGAGCTAGCAAATTTTTCATGCAAGCTAGCAATAAGCTTTCTCCCCCTTTATCAATGTCAAAAAGAAAGGGAAGATCAAATACTTCAAATAATCTTGCATGAGATTCAACAATAATTTGTAACAAAAATGTAAGCAATTTTGTTGAAAAAGTGAAGTTGAGCAAGATTTTTGCCTCTCTTGAGATAGCAACTTTTTGCTTCTCAATGTTTAAGCTATCAAATTTTTTTCTTTTGATGCACAAGCTAGCAATTTAACTCCCCCTTTTATCATTATCGAAAGAAAGGGAGAAACCAATAATCAATTATAAATTTGCATCAATCAATATATCAATCATCACATGATGCATACAAGATGGTATTGAAATATGAGAAATTATGTCATGAAGGATATCAATATATAAATTCAACAAGAATCAAAACCAAAAGATATCATTCATAATTCATAACTTTTCATTTTAGCAAGATCAAGATCATGATTTTAAAATAAATTCTAAGCATATAGTTCCGAGAAATCAAAATCATGATTCACATATTTTTTCTTTAGCATCAAGTTCCAATTCATGATAAAGGATATAAAATCAAGAATCATGATACATAAAAAAAAAAGTTCTCATAGATTAAGTCATGATTCGATGATTCATCATAAGGCAAATTTAATTTTCAATCATCACACAAGGCATACAAGGCAAAAAAATCTTGTCATTTCTATATCATAAAATATATGACATCAAGGCTCATGATTCATTTGAAAAGATATAGCACAAAGAGAAATTTGATTCATGCATAAGAATTTCAAATATCAAATATCAAGATAAATATCATACAACCAAGAATCATGATATATAAAAGCATATCAATATCAAGGATCAAGTCATGATTATATGTGCTAACATATTTTCTTTTCATTCATTTTTAAGCCATGATAAAAGAATAAATCAATGATTCAAATATTAAGCACATTTCTTTTTCATCAAATTTTCAATCATCACATAAGGCATTCAAGGAAGTATTGAAATAATAAAAAAAAATCAATTTTAGCATATAATGTTTCAATCTTCGATCTTGAGTCATGAATCCAAAAGTCATAAATCAAAAGGTTCATAAATCATTTTGACAAGTCTCCTTTTTAGGAAATAACAAGTGGAAGTCTTAGGAGATCAAACACAAGATCTTGATTCATACATAAGAATTTTTACCAAGATCATATTTCATAAGAATCAAGACACGAATTCATAAAAATTCAAGTATTGAATTCCGAGAAATCAAAAGACAAGTCATATTTCATTTAAAGAATTTTCTTTTGATAAAATGGAAGGAGCATGGTAAACGATCTTGATTTATAAAGAACTTCAAGTTATAGTTGTCAAGATCATGATTTCAATAAAATTTCTTTATAGCAAAATGAAATCTTTTAGAACTTGATTCAAGCATTAAATACGTCTTAACAGAAAGATTCAAGTTCAATTAAATATTCATTCATAATTTACCATGCTCATTCATAATTTACCATTCATTCATAAATATTCAATATTTAATTAAACATTCAAGATTCATAACATGAATAAAGTCATTACCATATCATCAAAATCTCATTCATAATTCTAGTGATTTACAAAATATCATAAATGAATTTATCACTTGTCTTTCATCAAAAATTGAAAACTTTAGAGATAGAAAGATTTCAAGAAACATGCATTTCCATTTTATGATTTATTTCATATGAGCATGCCTTTGTCTTTTAATGTCAAATAAAATAGAAATATCAATATTCAATATTGAAAGACAAACTTCATCATAAAATTCATCAAGATAAAAATATAACACATTATGAGATTCAATTTATCATGATAATGTGTTTCATTTTGTTTCAAGCAAGTGTGCTCATGTTTCAAAAGATGAGTATCAAATTTAAGATCAAAACATGAGTTTGTCATCAAGATATGATATCACAAAGTCATTAAGCATGATAACAAACTTTTAATATTTTTATTTCAATGATGATTTCATAATGTATGTTCAAACATTTTTATGGAACCCATCATTGTATAAATTCAAAATACAAGTTTGTCATTAAACCCATTAAGATCAAATACATCAAAATCTTTCATTCGAAAATTTTAATAAGAGCAACATAAATTGATTACATGTGAGCATGTATCAACTTTTCAAAGCAAGATGTAAGTTTCATCATAAAGACCGTTAAGACCAAACACATCATAAATAAAACATCGTGATTAAAATATTTTTAACTTTTATTTTTTATTTTATGTGGTTGATCTTATATAAGCATGTTCAAAACTTTCATGTAAAAATGAAATCATCAATATGCTTGCTTTTATTTTTTTAATCATATTTGGTGTGCAAGCATTATCTTGAAACATGCTATTAATTTTTTGTATAAAAAATCATGCATCTTGTTTGAAATCAAAAGCAATATAAAATCATCAAGATTCATAAATTTATAATGATCATATGTATGGAGCATTTTCATTATCAAGCAAGATTTCACATAAGCATGCTCAAAAACTTTTTGCATGAAAGATATGTATCAAATTTAAAGCCAAAAAGTGATATGAAAATCATCAAGATTCATGGATTCATTATGAATATATTATTTCAAAATATGAGATTTCAAGTCATCAAGTATGATACAATCATTAAGCATGTTTTCATAATACATCATCAAAGTCATTTTAATTCTTTCTTTCATTTGTTATAACAAGATGATCAATGCTCAAACTTTTGCTAAAATCATACATCATTTTAAAATTTTAAAAAATAATTTTTATCATGAAAATCATCAAGTCCAAATATAATACAAGGTGACATCAAAACCACATTTCTTTCATTTGGAAAATTTGTGGGTTGGGTCTTTATAATTAATTTCATGAAGACATGTATCAATAAAAATTTCATCATAAAAAGGGTTAAGACCCATTAATCCAAGATAAAGGTTTTCAAATCAACATCACTTCAAAAACTCATGTATGATATAAAATCATCAAGCATCATGTTTAGAGACAATGTAAACCATCAAGATACACATGCATGGGTTGATCCTATTAGGTGTACAAACATTATCACAAATCATACAATCATCATTCATATTTTTACTTTTCAAAAATGCTAGAAGGAAAAGCATAGTATAATTTTTAAAATAATTTTTTTTAATTTCCAAAAACACAAAAAAAAATCCTACTAACTAAGTTAAGCATTCATGGAAAGCATCATGTAATTTCAAAATAATTCAAGGGAGTCAAGTTACTTACCTTGTAGTCAAAGTCCGTTAAAGCCCAATTCGCCATTTCATCATTTGATTCTTCTTTGCGCTTCTTCTTCATCTTTGGCCTCTTCCTCCATTCAAGTTCGTTGTTCATTTTAAATTTTTGTTTAATGAACTTATTAAGATTCATTAAAAGTTCAATGTCCTCATCACTTGAGTCATCACTCAAGTGGCATTCATTTGTCCAAAGTTCTAAATCCTTCTTGTTCTTTGGAAGGTGGTTCACATGTTTATCAAGTTCTAAAAGTTCCAAGAATGACATTTCATAGGTCTTTAAAGACCCAATAAGTTCATCAAAAGGATAGTTATTTAGATCTTTTGTTTCTTGTATTGTCGTTACTTTAGGATCCCACCTTTTTGGAAGGGATCTTAAAATCTTGCTTACGAGTTCAAAATCTGAAAAACATTTACCAAGAGTTCTTAGACTATTGACGATATCCGTGAACCGGGTGTACATGTCGTCGATAGTCTCACTTGATACCATTCGAAAAACCTCAAAATCATGCATCAAAATATTAACTTTCAAGTCTTTGACTCTACTTGTTCCTTCGTGCGTGATTTCGAGAGTTTGCCAAATATCAAAAGCCGTTTCGCATGTAGAAATCTGGTTGAACTCATTTTTGTCTAAAGCACAAAATAAAGCATTCATAGCTTTTGCATTTAAAGAAAACGATCTTTTTTCCAAATCCGACCATTCGTTCGTCGGTTTAGAGGAAAGTTAAAATTCATTTTCAACGATGTTCCATAAGTTTAAATCGAGAGAAATCAAGAAAACTCTCATTCGAGTTTTTCAATATGTGTAGTCCGAACCGTAAAAGAACGATGGACGAAAAACCGAAAAGCCCTCTTGAAAGCCATTAAGAGCCATTTCTTACGGGTGTAAATCTGAATGAGAAATAGCATGGCTCTGATACCAATTGTTAGGGATCGAGTGACACTAAGAGGGGGGGGGTGAATTAGTGCAGCGGTAAAGAATGATAGATTTTTCAGCGATTAAAACAAGTTCGAAAACTTCGTACGAATGAATGCAACATTTTGTTTGAACCCAGAAAGATTGCATTTTAACTTTAAAGCATACGTAAGAAGATGAATATAAAGTTGAGTAAATAAGACAGCAAATGAAGATGGTTTACAGCAAAGTAAGTTGCGAGAAAGTAAATGCAAACCAGATTTTTATAGTGGTTCGGTCATCCGACCTACGCCCACTCCCGATTCCTCTTGCTTGAGGCCACCGGCTTTCCACTAGCTATCCTCCTTCCAACGGGCGAGGATGAACTCCCTCACAGCACCTCTCCTTTTGACGGGCTTAGGAGATAACCCATACAAAGCCTTTCACCCCTCTCTTGGACTAGAACACTCCTAAAACTTAGAAGAAAGATTTGACATACTTTCAAGAGAGTTTTTCCCTTCTTTTTCTTAGTTCTAGACACCCCATAAACTCTGAATGAGTGGAGTATTTATAAGCCATAAAGTGATTCAAATTTGGAGCCCAAACTTGGAGCCAAAATTTGAATCATTTTGAATTTCCCGGTGCGGGCAGTACTGGGTGGTGCCACCACCCAAGGCAGCGGTACTACCGCCATTGCACACAGGCACTAGGCGGTACTACCGCCCTGCACTCGGCCTCTGGGTGGTGCTACCACCCAGCCTGGGCGGTACTATCGCCCAGGTCATTTTCAGCATAGTGGTTTCGACCGAAAACTCGACCGAAACAGGTCCAAATGAAGTCCGAATTGGCCCAAATTTTGTTTATAGGATTAACACCTAATCCTAAACCAAATTACATACTAACTATAAATTTTAAAGATATTTTTTAAGCTATTTCAAAGTCCACAAGATAAGACTTCTTTCGGTGAGCTTTCGGTGAACTTCCGACGGTCTTCCGACGAACCCTCGGAAACCATTCTGCGGACTCCCGGCAAGCTCCTGGACTTCACGATGATCTTGGCGAGTTCCAATGAGCTTCATTGGCAAGCTCCGATCTTTCTTGGCAAGCTCTGCGAACTTCTAACAAACCTTTCGGTGAACCTCCGAAAACCCTTCGGCAAGCTCCCTACTCGTTCTCGACCAGTTCCGGCAACACTCCCAACGAATCTTCGGACTTCCGTCGAACTCTTGAACTCCCAACCATCCATCACACTTGTCTTCCAGCACTTTATTTCACTTTACGTCTTTATCTTCATCGTAGTTAATCCTGCACATAAACAAACAAACACTCTACTTCGATCTAGACAGTTATTACAAAGCGAATTGACTTTCAGTTGCCCGGCACGTCATTGGTCGATGCTTCGTCTGATCCTTTGACATATCGTCCTCTCTTGCGGTCTGTTGTCCAATCGGCGGATGACCTCCACAACCCCGATATCCTTGGCACAACATGCATCTAGGCCCGATGCTCGACGTACAAAGCCTTCAGCCGATTGTCAACCGAACCTCCGGCTTGACATCCAATATCCTGACGTGATCACCTTCGGCACAACGTCAATTCCTCTAGCATCAACTGTCTAATCCTGATCGATAGTAGACCTGCGTAACTCAAAACGCAGTTAGACCACAAATCACAATCAATTAGTTTCATTATCAAAATCCGAGATTCAACATTCTCTTCTTCCTCTCCTTCTTCTCCCCTTCTATTTCCTAGCCACAGCCACAGCCATGGCCATAGTCGCAACCCTCTTTCCTCTTCCCTTCCTCCACTTCTCTTCTTCCTCTCCTTCTCTTCTCTCCTTCTTCCCCACAACGCAGCCCCCTCTCCTCTTCTCTCCTTCTTCCCCTCTTCTTCTTCCTCTCTTCTCTTCTTCTTCTTCCCTTCTCCTCCTCGATGCACTGCACCTCCTCTATTTCCTCATGCAGGAAACAGAGGTGCAACAACCCTAGCCACAGCCTCCTTCCTCTCTCTCTCTAGCCGCAAATCCTTCCTCTCTTCTCCATCTTCTTCTTCTTCTCTTCTTCTTCTTCTTTTTCTAGACACACCACACCTCCTAGAACAGAGGTGTGTGGGGAGGCACTGCACCTCCTCTGTTTCTCCCACAGTGCAGCCCCCTCTCCACTTCTCTCCTTTCTCCCCTCTTCTTCTTCCACTCCTTCTCTTCTCTTCTTCTCCTTCCCTTCTCCTCCATCGACTCACCTCCTCTATTTTCCTCATGTAGGGAATGTTGAATCTTAGATTTTAATATGTTAAGGATCGAACGACACTAAGAGGGGGAGGGGGGAAGGGGTGAATTAGTGCAGCTGTTAATAAAGATAACTTTTTTATGATTTAAAACAGCTTTAGAAACTTTGTGCAACAAAAATACTTTTCAATGAAATCCAGTTTCGATTGCGTATAAATTTAAAATGATTTGTAAAAAAATGAGGAGGAAGTGGAGTAAGTAAATGAACCAGTTTGCAAAAATGTAAATATTAATATGGAAACGTAAACCAGAATTTTTATAGTAGTTCGGTTATATAACCTACGTCCACTCCCGATTCCTCTTCTCTTGAGGCCACCGGCTTTCCACTAAGTGTCTTCCTTCTAAGGGCGAAGACTAATTCTCTTTTATAGTGCTTTCTTTTTTTGATGGGCTTAGGAGACAACCCTTACAAGCACTCACTCCTTTCTTTTGAATCGAACATAAGAGAAAACTTAAGGAGGGATTTCTAGAGATTTGAACAGAGTTTTTTGGCTTTCAAGGTATATGTGCTTACATGTAGCAACCAAGGATGAGAGGGGTTTTTATAGCCTCCAAGAGGATTCAAATTTGGAGCCCAAATTTAAATCTTCTCGATTTTCTAGGTTATTGGCGGTACTATCGCCTGACACTAGCGGTACCATCGCCTTCCAGGCAGTACCACCGCTGGTAGGTAATAACTGCCAACGGTACTACCGTTGATCGCCTGGGTCTGGCGGTGCCACCGCCTGGCTGATTCTAGCAAGGCTAAATGGGCCCTAACTTCGACCTAAATCAGCCCAATTAGGGCCCAATTGGCCCCTACCAGGGTTTAACAGGATTATTACCTAATCCTTACCCTAATTATGTGCTAACTATAATATTAAAATATAATTCTAAGTAATTTTAAATCGACATCTTCAAGTCTTCTTCTGACAAGCTTTTCGGCAAACTTCTGACGGACTTCCGACACTCTCTCGGATTTCTTCCAATGGACTCCCAACAGGCTCCCAAATTCTGTGGCGAGTTTGATAAGTCTTTGGCAAACTTCCGAACCTTCTCGGTGATCTCCGCGAATCTCCAACGATTTTTCTGACGAACTTTCGAAACCTTTCGGCAAGTCCCTAATTCTATCTCGATTGGTTCTGATTGCACTTCTGACAATCCTTCGGACTTCCAGTGAACTCTCGAACTCCCAACGAACTTGACCTCGGTAAATTGTTTTATGTTTTCATGCTATCGTAGTTAATCCTACACACTTATCTCAACAATATGGATTAGAATAAATAATTCACCAATTGACTTCATCATCAAAATCTGAGATTTAACAATCTCCCCCTTTTTTATGATGACAATCAATTGATGATGGAGTTAATCTTAACTCCCCCTATCTATATGCCATATTATGAGAAGGTAAAAATACTTGAATTCAATCTCTTTGAATTCAACCCGAAACCGATAAGCTCCATCCGTTGAACTTATCATTATACTTAACAAGCATGAGCTTTTATTCATAAATATGAAACTTCATATTTTTCATAATTTCAAGACATGACAATTAATTTCAAGTCGAATGATAATAAACATTTATCATTTCGATAAGAAATACCAATTTTAATTTAAAATAAAATATGGATCAAATGATATTGATACAAATGCAAGGTATGATATCAATTGAGCAATACATCATGAGATGATTACTTATCATTCCAATGAAGGATACCAATTTATTATACATGATATGATAGCGAATTTTTCAAAAGTCTACATGTTAAGCATTTGCGATACATGTCATACATTGCGATACGATATAAATTTTATTACGATTGCTTTTAAAGATATCAACCAATTTTCAATTATAAAGCATAGCAAAAGTAATTGAATCGTAATATAACACATATAAGATATTTGCTAATTTATTTGTCATATTCTTCTCAATATGATGCATGCAAGACTTTTTATCAAATTATTTGCACATGTCATCAATTTGTTTGCATATTCTTCTCCCCCTTTGTCATCAATAAAAAGGAGGTGAAGTATCAAAAAAATGTAAGAGTGGTGATTTATCAAGTATATCAAACATATTTGATTCATGAGGCTTAGAAAATGAAATATGTCACCCGATAAATCCGAAAATGTTTTGATCATCATTTTAAGTAAAGTTTATGAAATTCGAAAAATGATCAATCATCATTCATCAAGCTGTGAAAGATTCATTTATGAAGGAGAATGAAAGGTTTAAGATTGCAAATTGAAAATCTAGGGATAAGATTACACAGTGAAAGTATAGATCATTAAAGCCATTCATCAAAACATCTCATATGAATTTAAAAATCATGAGAAGGAGATGTCAATATTCATAAAGCTTCAACTTGGCATTTATGAAATGAAATCAATTTTACTATGTCATTAAGATCGATCATTCAAGAAAGATATTAAATCATCCAAAATATCATGAAAGCATCATCAAAATGTTAAGATCGAAGGGAAAAAAACATTCGAAAGATGTCATTGATGATACCCAAAGTTGACAAAATTTCAGAAAGAAACATACAACATCATATAGTAGGACAATTTCAAAAGTATATCAAGGTAGCATAGAGGTTTACAATAGTCAAAAAGGTTTAATACAATAACTATTCCTCAAGAGGAATTCCAAAGTGCCTATATATGTGATCTATCTTCCGGTTCATCTGTCGTACTTCCCTCAAAATTTTAGCTTGCTGTAATTTGATTTGCTCTTGCTGTGATTTGATTTGATTTATTTCTATCATGATTAGATTTTCAAAAGATGGAGCAAGAGCTAGTTCGGATAGTGCTGCACCAAAGGGACTAGGAGGAGGAGATTCATTTTCCCTAAAAACTAGTGTTTCGAGTTGTTCTGCTAGTGGGGGAGCTGGATCAGTCCTTCTAGGCTGCCTAGTCCATATACCATTTCTAAATGTGCACCTAAGTCTCTTGAGTAGGTTTCTATTAATAGTGTTATTTTGTCGACTTGTATTACTTCTTCATCAGGTGATATACAAATATTGTGTGTAAGTAACAATCTAGTGATTAAACCTCCATATGGTAATATCAAGTCTCTAGATATTATGTCCATCATATGTTGCTGGATCAAGTATCCAAAATAATTATTTTGTCTGATCATAATCCAATACATAGTACTTCACTCTATTACACTAATCTCATCATGGTGATATTATTTAGGAATAAGAATTCTTATGATGATGTGATGAAGAATTTTAGAATTAAAGGGTAATAAGTGCTCACAGCTTTTAGGAACTATGCTTAGGTTAGGATTTGCAAAAATAATTTCTAAAGCCTCGGAGTAGGTTAACCCAATTGCATCCATATTCCACTGGCCTCTGAAATAACAACCCATATCCTTTTCTGAGATTCCAATTAGCTCACAAATTGTACTATCAAAAATTCAAATTTGGGTTCCTAAAAGGTAGGTAGTCAAGTTATCATCATCCACACTTAAATTTGCGTAAAACAACTTAACTAACCTAGGGTAAATTGGTTCATCGATTTATAAGATAGGCAAGACATCCAAATCGATGAACCACTTAATGGGTTCTAGGCTTCCTAGTTCACCTAGATCAATATGTTTTCCCTTATGCATGGTTCTTGTATCAAAATTAGGGTACCTAAGGGCTACTTCATTAGATCTAAAGAGGGATGGGTCATATGAACCTCCTTTCAACCTTTTCCCTTTGTCCCTTGATGATCTCTTAGAAGCCATATCTAATCATGATGATAGATCAGGAAAGAACTTTAAGAAATAAGCCATGTATTGAGAAGAAAAAAAATTAGATGTTACCTTATATGAGATTTCTTGGGAGGTCTTGATCCAAGATGGAACCCTCTCTTAGTCTTCTAAAGGGTTTAAATGAGGTTTAGAGAGGTTTAGAGGGGATGGGAAGAGAGCTTGGGAGTTCTCTCACGAGTTGGGGGTGGTTCCACCGCTGGTCCTAACCCCCCCTTTATATAAGGGGGCTCTTGGGCAGTGCCACCGCTTGGGGACCGAGCGCCCAAGCGGTGCTACCGCCAGTTCTGGTAGTGCCACCGCTGGCACACTTAAAAATATAATTATTTTTTTTATTTTTTTCAGAAGTTTAACATGTTTGATTAAAATAAAATGGTGTTTTGTATCACTCTTTAAGATGTCATAAGATAATTACGAAATAAAAAAAATGAAGTTAAATCCACGAAAACCGAAAAGATGATGAAAAATTTTGGAAAAGGCATACAATAAAACTCATTCACGAGGATAATTCAACATGCCCAATTCCCTTCTAATAAAGTCAAATTATTCTTCATTTAAGGGTTTTGTGAAAATGTCCGCTAATTGATGCTTTGTATCAATAAATTCCAGAATGACATCATTATTATTGACGTGATCTCATATAAAGTGATGTCTAATGTCAATATGCTTAGTTCTAGAGTGTTGCATAGGATTTTTGGTTAGACAAATAGCACTTGTGTTATCGTATTTTATGAAAATATTTTTTAAATGAATTCCATAGTCTTCTAATGTATTTTTCATTCAAATAACTTGTGCACAACATGCACTTGCGGCTATGTATTCGACTTCGATCGTAGATAGTGCAATCAAGTTTTGTTTCTTGGAAGACCAACAAACAAGTGCATGTCCTAAAAATTAGCATGTTCAAGATATGCTTTTTCTATCTATTTACATCCGTCAAAATCCACATTCGCATAGGCTTTTAAATCAAAGTCATCGGATTTAGGATACCATAATCTTAGGTTAGAAGTTCCTTTAAGATATCTAAGTATTCTTTTAACAGTTTTAAGGTGAGATAACTTAGGATTAGCTTGAAATCTTACAGATAAACTTACACTAAACATGATATCCGGTCTAGTTGCGGTGAGGTAAAGTAAGCTACCTATCATCCCCTTATATGTTTTTTGATCAAAACTTTCTCCACTTTCGTCCATGTCTAACTTAGTGGAAGTACTCATAGGAGTGTTTATAGCTTTTGAACCATCCATGTTAAATCGTTTTAACAATTCTAATATATATTTAGAATGATTAAGAAATATACCATTGCTAAGTTGTTTAATTTATAATCCTAAAACGAAGGTTAGTTTACCCATAGGCTCATTTCAAATTCATAACTCATACACTTGGTAAATGATTCACATAATGATTCATTAGTAGAACCAAAAATAATGCCATCAACATAAATTTGAATAATAAGAAAACTATTTTTAAAATATTTAACAAACAATATAGTATTAACCTTGCCTTTAGTAAAATTATTTAAAATTAGAAATGAGCTAAGTCTCTCATACCAAGCCCTTGGAGTTTGTTTTAACCCATAGAGAGCCTTAGTCAATTTAAACACATGGCTAGGAAAACAAGAGTTTTCAAAACCGGGAGGTTGTTCAACAAACACTTCTTTGGAAATAAAGCCATTTAAGAAAGCACTTTTGACAACCATTTGAAATAATTTGAAATTATTACTACTAGCATAGGGAAGGAGCATCCTAATGGTTTCTAATCTTACCACAGGAGCGAAGGTCTCTTCGTAATCGATACCTTCTTCTTGGTTAAAACCTTTGGCCACTAGTCTAATCTTATTTTTAATCATGATATCATATTCATCTTATTTGTTTCTAAAGACCCATTTAGTACCAATAACTAAATGGTTACTAGGTCTAGGAACAAGCTTCCATATCTCATTCCTCTCAAATTGATTCAATTATTCTTGCATTGCGATAACCCAAGAATCATCTTTCAAGGCATCGTCAATGCACTTAGGTTCAATTTGAGAAAGAAAAATGGTATGGGTACAAAAATTTTTAAAAGAGGAATGAGTTTGAACCCCTTTTGATGTATCTCCTATAATTAGCTCCTTAGGATGGGCATCTACATACTTCCATTCCTTATGTAAGAAAATTTGGGAAGAAGATACATCCAAGTTACCATTTTGAGGAGAGGGTTCATTCAAATTTAAACCATCAAAACCAAGATCATCATCAAAATTATTTTTCTTAAATTCAGAAAATTCATTAAAAACTACATAAATAGACTCTTCTATAACTAAAGTTCTTTTGTTAAAAACCCGAAAAGCTTTAGAAACGGAAGAATAACCAAGAAAGATGTCTTCATTGGATTTAGCATCGAATTTTCCTAAAGCATCCTTTTCATTCAAGATAAAGCATTTGCAACCGAAAACTTTAAAATAAAAAATATTTAGTTTTTTGTTATTCCATAATTCATAGGGGGTTTTGGATAGAGATGGTCTTACTAGAACCCTATTCATGACATAACAAGCCGTATTAACGGCTTTGGCCCAAAAGTACTTTGCGTAAACTATGTTCATTTAACATGGTTCTTGCCATTTCTTGTAAATTTCTATTCTTTCTTTCTACTACTCCATTTTGTTGAGGATTAGAGAAGTTGTGATTATACCCATTAGATTCACAAAATTTTGAAAAATCATGGTTTTGGAATTCTCCACCATGATCACTTCGAATCGATGAAATCATGAAACCCTTTTCGTTTTGAGTAAGTTTACAAAATTTAGAAAAACATTTAAAGCAATCACTTTTATGAGCTAAAAAATAGGTCCAAGTATATCTACTATAGTCATCTACAATGACAAATGCATATTTGCTACCTCCTAGACTTGTTGTGTCGATTGGTCCAAATAAATCCAAATGGATCAATTGTAATGGTCTAGAGGTGCTTATTTGATTCTTTGATTTGAAGCTAGTTTTTATTTGTTTTCCTAGTTAACATGCATCACATACTTTGTCCTTGACAAACTTGATATTTGGAATTCCTCGTACTAGTTCTCTAGAAGAAATTTTAGATATTAGTTTCATGCTTGCATGGCCTAATCTCCTATGCCAAAGCTAAGCATCATCATTTAAAATGGAGAAGCACATTTCATTACTAAGTTCTTCAATGTTAATGGTGTAAACATTATTTTATTTTAACGTAATCATGGATATGTTGTTGTTTGGTTTTTCAATAATGCAAGCATTAGATTCAAATCTAACAATATAACCTTTATCGCATAATTGACTAATACTCAAAAGATTATATTTTAATCTATCAACTAGTAATACATCATCAATTGAAAAACTTGATTTGTTACCTATGGTTCCGTTGTCAATGATTTTACCCTTGTTGTTATCTCCGAAGGTGACATACCCATCTTCTTTGCTAGTGAGTATAGAGAATTGAGATGGATCTTCGGTCATTTGCCTTGAGTATCTACTATCAAGATACCATCTTTTGCTCCTAGCTTGTGAGTGAATCTACAAAAGAGGATGGTTTTTAGGTACCCATTTGATTTTGGGTGCCTCAAAAATTAATCTACTAACTTTGTCATTTAGCATTAAATTATTTATGGTTCCTTTAGGAACCCATATCAATTTACATGGACTAATTTTCTTAAACGAATATTTATAAATAATATGTCCGAATTTACAACAATAATTGCATTTCAAACAAGGTGATACATGTAGTGTGGGTCCTTTAATGAAGGTGGTAGGATTTTGGTGAGATCCACTCACAAATCTAATTCCACTTCTATTTATGATGTGACCCATGTTTGCAAGGATCATGTCCAAGCCCTTGCTACCGATCATAAACTTGTTTAAGGTCTCTTTAAGTAGCAAGTTCTCACTTTTTATTGCTTCTAAGTGTTCACACTTAGAGCACGGGGGTAAAGAAGGAGTTTGAAGACTATCAAACTTATTTTGTAATAAAGCATGCTCTTTCTTTAATAGATTGAACTTCTTACTAATAGTTCTACACTCATCAAATAATTCATGAAAAGTGATAGAAAGTTCATTAAAAGATAAATCTTCATTAATTAAATCACATACCTCTTCTCCTAAAGCCATTAGTGCGAAGTTGGCCTCCTCTTTGTTGCTTGTTTCGTCATTCTCGAAATCACTTGAGTTATCCCATGTTAACTTTAGAGCTTTCTTCTTTTTCGGTTGCTTCTTCTTGGCTTGGGAGCATTCATTTTTTAAGTGCCCCGTCTTCTTGCATTCGTAACATATGACTTGGTCCTTTTTTGATTCAAGTTTATTTTTAGTGTCATTTTTAAATTTATTCTTTCTTATAAATTTTTTAAATTTTTGAGTTAAAAGTGCAATGTCATCGTCACTGTCCTCATCACTTGATGTTTCTTTCAAGTGGTATTCTTGTGTTCTTAATATCATATCCTTCCTGTTCTTTGGAAGGGGATTCTCGAGCTCTTCGTGAGTATGGCATGTCATTTCGTAGGTCATTAGAGACCCAATAAGTTCTTCAAGAGGAAAAGTTTTAAGATCCTTGGCCTCTTGAATGGCCGTAACTTTTAGTTCCCAACTCTTTGGAAGAGATCTTAAAATTTTAGTTACAAGTTCAAAATTATAAAAACCTTTACCAAGTGCTTCGAGTCCATTGATGACATTTGTTAAGCGGGTGTACATGTCTCCGATGGACTCACTTGGTTTCATTCGAAAAAGTTTGTAAGAATGCACAAGAATGTTGATTTTGGACTCTTTCACTCGGTTAGTGCCTTCATGAGTGATCTCAAGAGTACGCCAAATATCAAAAGCCGATTCATAAATCGAAACCCGATTAAATTCATTTTTGTCGAGTGCACAAAACAAGGCATTCATAGCCTTTGCATTTAAAGCAAAAACCTTCTTCTTCGATTCATTCCATTCACTCATCGGAAGAAAAGATTTTTTAAATCTATTTTTGATGATATTCCAAAGCTCAAAATTTATGAAAATAAGAAAGATCCTCATACGAGTCTTCCAATACATGTAATCTGACCTATTAAACATAGGCAGACGTGTAATGGAGTGACCCTCTTGCATGCCTGGGTAAGCCATCTCTCTTGGGTTTAAAACCAAATATGAGAGTGAACCTGCTCTGATACCAATTGTTAGAGATCGAACAACACTAAGAGGGGGGGTGAATTAATGCAACGGTTAATAAAGATAACTTTTTAGTGATTTAAAACAACTTCGAAAACTTTGTGCAATAAAAATACTTTTCGATGAAATCCGATTTCGATTGCATATAAACTTAAAATGATTTATAAGAAAGTGAGGAGGAAGCAGAGAAACTAAATGAACCAGTTTGTAGAAATGTAAATAACAATATTGAAATGCAAACCAAAATTTTTATAGTGGTTCGATCATACAACCTACGTCCACTCCCGATTTCTCTTCTCTTGAGGCCACCGGCTTTCCACTAGGTGTCTTCCTTCCAAGGACAAAGACTAATTCCCTTTTACAGTGCTTTCTCCTTTTGATGGGTTTAGGAGACAACCCTTACAAGCACTCACTCCTTTCTTTTGAATTGAACACGAGAAAAATTAAGGAGGGATTTCTAGAGATTTGAAAAGAGTTTTTTGGCTTTCGAGGTGTATGTGCTTGCATGTAGTAACCCAAAGATGGGAGGGGATTTTATAGCCTCCAAGAGGATTCAAATTTGGAGCCCAAATTTGAAAATTCTCGATTTTTTAGGTTATTGGTGGTACTACCACCTGACACTAGTGGTACCACCGCCTGCCAGGCGGTACCACCACTGGCAAGTAATAATTGCCAATGGTACTACCGCTGACCTGGTGCGGTGCCACCATCAGGTTGATTCTAGCAAGGCTAAATGGGCCCTAACTTTGGCCTAAATCAGCCCAATTAGGGCCCGGTTGGCCCCTACTAGGGTTTAACAGGATTATTACCTAATCCTTACCCTAATTACATGCTAACTATGAAATTGAAACATAATTCTAAGCAATTTTAAACCAACACCTTCAAGTCTTCTTCCTACAAGCTTTCTAGTGAACTTCCGACAGACTTCCGACACTCCCTCGGATTTCTTTCGGCGGACTACCAACAGGCTCCCGGATTTTGTGGCGAGTTCGACGAGTCTTTGGCAAGCTTCTGAACCTTCTCGGTTATCTCCGTGAACCTCAGATGATTTTTCCGACGAACTTCCGAAGCCTTTGGTAAGTCCCTGATTCTATCTCGGTTGGTTCCGGCAGCACTTCCAACGATCCTTCAGACTTCCGGTGAACTCTCGAACTCCCAACGAACTTGACCTTGGTAAATCACTTTATGTTTTCATGCTATCGTAGTTAATCCTGCACACATATCTCAACAATATGGATTAGAACAAATAATTCACCAATTGACTTCATCATCAAAATTTGAGATTTAACATGATGAAGTCAATTGATAGGTTATTTGATCTAATCCATATTATTGAGATAAGTGTGCAGGATTAACTACGATAGCAATGAAGACATAAAGCAAATTACCAGAGTCAAGTACGTTGGGAGTTCGAGAGTCTGTCGGAAGTCCGAAGTTGCTTGTCATATGTGCCCTGCAAGCCAATCACATGAGTGATGGCACTTGTGACTTAATATGCACTCTTTCTCTTTGTTTATTATTAGGCATTTTATCACTTTATCTTGCATGTTGCATATATTGTGATGTCCTTGGATCTATGCAATGGGAATCGGATCGTGATGAGATCATGATAATGAGACTGATTCACCTTTAAATACAGACCCTAAATTATCCTAGTCATAGGTTATTCAAGAAGAATATCGAAATAACCGGATAGACTGGTGTGCTATATACCCATCCATATGATGAAGGTAGCTGGTCTCATAGTTACTTATGTGGGGACACTAAGGGTACAGTGCAGGTGCTCATTGGGGAATGAGTTCACTGATTGATCCACCTATGGAATACTAGATAGTTATTGATACCTCATATCAAACAACGATTCCTTAGACTTGAGACACCAAGGATGTCCTGTATGAGTACTCCACTCTTTGATATCAGACTTATAGGTTTGGAAAGTTCCAAATCTAGTACAACTGGTTTGGAAAGTTCTAGATCTGGGGTGTTTTGTTTTTGTTCTTTCGCTGCGCATGAGATGTCACTCCCCAGAAGGATTTCCCTACAGTGGTATTAGACCCAGATTATTCGTGCGAAGATCGAATCTTAAACTACGTGTGTTGTGATCTAGAACAGATCTTGCCATAAAAATTATTGACGCAAAAGACGAGAAAGGGCAGCAACTGTTGTTGCCCTTGCTGCGCTCGCATGGGTGGGTGGCAGTGTCGCCCGAAGGTGAATCGCCCGTGGGAGAGGGCGGCGCCTATAGCGGCACTCACCCGCATAGGGGCGCCAGGCCGCTACGGGCATTGCCCCACAAGGGGCAACGCCAGTGGGCAAGCACGTCTACTTGTGGGCAGCTCGCTGCAGCGAGCGGTGCCCCGCTACAGCGAAGCCGCCCGCAGGCCCACGGGCATGGGCGGCGCTTCCCCGTAGTGCCGCCACCGACGGGGTGGTGATGGCGGTAGCCGCAATGCATCAGCAAGAAAAATAGAGGAACTAGGGTTTATGGACAAAAGATAATTTTGCCCCTCAAAATTTAAGAAATTTTGATTTTTGTCCCTTTTGATAGAATGACCAAAATACCCTTGGGAATTCAAAAAATTCTCTCTATGTCCTTGATTTCAGAAAATATATATTAATTAAATAGTTTCATTAACTATTATTATTTATCTAGTAGTCCTATAAAATAATTTATACTTGTGATATATGATGTGGACAGATGATCATGGACCTTGTGATGTGATGCGTGTACATGTGATTATTATTATTAGGGCCTACGAGTCTCTATTTTTCTTGTTTATTGTCAGATCTATGTCCTTGTAATTATATTGTAATTATATGAAGAGGCACAGCGAGAGTGTGGAAACGATAGCGGGACCCACAAGGTCGAGATGAACAATCCGACACAGAGATGCGTTGAGATACCGACAGAACCGACGAAGCGAAAAGGACGATCACAGGGCATGGAGATACGCCTAAGTACACATAGATCTTGATATGAGTGATTGGGCCCACTGACTCGGGCCTGATCACATTAGAATGTGGTCCATGATCATCTGGTGTAATTGCTCATGTGATGTGTGATTAGTTATACACCTACTAGATATATATATATATATATATATATATATATTATATTTGTATACGATGTAGATATATATATTAAATATATATGTGTGTGACACATTATGTTAGAAGACTAAATCAAAATCCCTTCTATTAATAATATTAAGTCGGTAAATATGAGGCAATTAATTTGACCCGCGTGGCCTTCCATCGTTATAGTTAGGAACCGATTCCCGGCGTAGGTTGAGTTGGTCGAGTCCATTGAGACTCACCTATATCACGTTTCGCTATCTTATCTATAATATAGAGATGTCACCGGTGACCTAAGGATATGATATGCTTGGTCGAGTCCCTCGAGAGTATATCATCGAATCAGACTCATCTTGTAACAATGGTGATGACTTAACCAAACATCATGGTTGGTTAAGTCCCTCGAGGCCATGGTGGTTCGAAGGCCGAACAGGATGGGAATCATAAGGAGTTGTGATTGGCAAGAGTTGCCTACCTTTACAGGCTTGACGTGATTGGTCGAGTCCCTCAAGGTTATGTTAAGATGCTGATTGGATCCCGATCCCCACTAGAGATCTGCCAGGGGTCTCTGATTCACATACCAGAGGATGTTATGTGTCTCACAAAAAATTAGTAGGAGTATATTAAGATAGAAGTCCTTATCTTAACTGTTTAATTTTTACAAAATCTGCATGTTATTTATTTCTACTACATCTTTAATTTTAGAAAAATATCACTTTCAAATCCTTTACATGGCATACTTGATGCTAACCGCCTCACTGGTCCAAATTATACGGATTAGCTTCGCAATCTGAGAATTATTCTCATAGCGAACAAAATCGCGTACGTCCTTGATACAGTGATCCCTACACCCGACGAAGGGGCAAGTGAGGATGAGATCGCTCATTATGTGAAGTACATAGATGATTCTGCTCTTGCTTAGTGTTATATGTTGGCCTCTATGACTACTGAGTTACAAAGACAGGATAAAAATATGAATGTTAATTCCATACTCCTGCATCTCCATAAACTATTTAAGGAACAGGGAAGAACTCAGCCATATAAGATATCAAAGAGTCTTTTTCATGCCAGGATGACTGGGGGGACACCGGTTCAGAACCATGTCCTTAAGATGATTGAGTGGATCAAGAAACTCACAAGTCTAAGAATGGTCCTAGAGGATAACCTGTGTGTGGATCTTGTACTTCATAATGAATTTTAATATGAAGAAACTTGATAAACTCACAAGTCCCTACCAGATTCCTTTTCTTAGTTCATAATGAATTTTAATATGAAGAAACTTGATGTGACCCTCCCAGAGCTCCTAAATATGTTGAGAGAAGTAGAGAGCACCATCAAGAAAGAGAAGATGGTTCTTTATGCTGGTGAGACCAGAAAGAAAAGGAAGGCTGAGAAGACCCTTAAGAAGGGCAAAGGCAAGGGCAAAATGAGTAAGGCAAAGGTTGCCAAGAAAGACCCAATAAAGGACAAAGGCCAGTGCTTCCACTACGGCAAAGATGGGCACTAAAAGAGGAACTATAAAGAGTACCTTGCAAAGAGGGCGAAATAGAAGCTTGGAGAAGCTTCAGGTACATTTATGATTAGTCTCCATTTGTTAGACTCTTATGATAACACATGAGTATTGGATACTGGGAGTACTTATTATATCTATAATTCGTTGCAGGTTCTGACAGGACCTAGGAGATTTAACAGAGACGAGATGGACCTTAAGATGGGCAATGGAGCAAAGGTTGCTGTAGTGGCTATTGACAAGATCACCTTACATCTATCTGGTGGAGCTATTATTACTTTAGATGCATGCTATTATGTTCCTTCTATTATCAAAAATATTATTTCCATTTCATGTTTGACAGTTAGTGGATATAAATTAGTTTTTGAGAACAATGGTTGTTCAATAATATTAGATAATGAGATCATCACAAGAGGAACATTGCATAATGATTTATTTATACTAGATATAGCTCCACATATCATGAGTGTAAGTGAGTCTAAGAGGAAACAAGAAGAGGTGAACAATGCATATCTTTGGCATTATAGGCTAGGTCACATCCACGAGGGAAGGATTCAAAAGTTGCTGAAGGATAGATATCTAGATCCATTTGACTATGAGTCATATGCGATATATGAATCTTGCCTTCAGGGAAAGATGACCAACTCTCCATTTAGTGGAACTGGAGAGAGAGCCACTGAGTTACTAGAACTCATACATAGTGATGTATGTGGTCCCATGTCGACTCATGTCATAGGTGGTTACTCCTACTTCATTACTTTCAATGATGATTTCTCAAGATACGGACATATATACTTGATGAGGTACAAGTCTGAGGCTTTTAAGAAATTCAGGAAATATAAAAATAAAGTGAAAAACCAGATAGGAAAGAGTATTAAAACCCTTCGATCAGATCGAGGAGGTGAGTACTTGAGTACAGAGTTCACCCAGTTCCTCAAAGACCATGGGATTTTATCCCAATGGACACCTCCTTATACACCACAACTTATTGGTGTATCAGAAAAGTGGAATCGTACACTATTAGACATAGTACATTCCATGATGTGTTTCGCCGACCTACCCATCTCATTGTGGGGATATGCCCTAGAGACTACAGCTTACCTTCTAAATAGAATTCCAACTAAGTCAGTGATGTCTACTCCATATGAGATATGGAATGAGAAGAAGCCTGATCTTAAGGTTATTAAGATTTGGGACTATCCTACCCACGTCAAAAGACAACCCCAGCTAGTTGGAATCTAGTATGGAACGGTGCAAGTTCGTGGGATACCCCAAGGAAACTTGTGAGTATTATTTCTATCACCCTGAGGACCAAAAGGTCTTTATAGCCAAGAGAGCAGTATTCCTTGAGAAGGAATACATTCTTAGTGGAGACAGTGGGAGCGCGATAGAGTTGAGTGAGGTTGGAGAACCTAACTCAAGCACCATTCCACAGCCAGAGTCTGTTCAGGTACCTAGCACAAAAGTTCCAACTTTACGTAGGTTCGGTAGAATATCTCATCCTCCTGAGAGATATGTGGGACATATCAGAGGAGAGGATGTTGAGGATATTGATCCTCAAACTTATGAGGAGGCTATTATAAGCATAGACTCAGGGAAATGACAAAAAGCCATGAATTTAGAAATGGATTCCATGTACTCCAATAAGGTTTGGAACCTAGTTGATGCACCCAAGGGTATTATACCCATTGGCTACAAGTGGATCTTCAAAAAGAAGATTGGAGTAGATGGAAAGGTAGAGACCTATAAAGCAAGGGGTATCGTTAGAGTCAAGGTGTTGACTATGACGAAACTTTCTCACTTGTAGCCTTGCTAAAATCCATTTGAATTCTATTGGCTATTGTAGCACACTATGATTATGAGATCTGGCAGATAGACGTTAAAACCGTATTCCTCAATGGCAACCTTGAGGAGGAGGTGTATATGATATAGCCTAAGAGATTCATGTCCAGCGATAACCCAGATAAGGTGTGCAGGTTGCTTAGGTCCATTTATGGACTGAAGCAAGCTTCCCAAAGTTAGAATATAAGATTTGATGAGGTGATCAGATCTTATAACTTCGTTAAGAATGAAGATGAGCCTTGTGTGTACAGAAAAGTAAGTAGAAGCACTATCACCTTTTTGGTATTATATGTGGATGACATCCTGATCATTGGGAATGATGTAGAAATGCTCCCTATAGTAAAGACTTGGTTATCTAGGCACTTTTCCATGAGGGACTTAGGGGAAGTATCCTGCATATTGGGGATATGGATCTATAGAGATAGATCCAAGAGGATGCTTGGCTTGTCCTAGTCTAGGTACATAGACACCATTGTCAAAAGGTTTGACATGAAAAATTCCAAGAGAGGTCTCATACCAATGAGACATGGAATATCACTTTCTAGGAGTATGTCCCCAAAGACTCCTGAAGAAAGGGCACACATGGATATGATACCATATACCTCAGCAATAAGATTTATCATGTATGCTATGCTATATACCAGGCCTGATATAGTGCATGCTTTGAGTGTCACGAGCATATATCAGGCAAATCCAGGCTTAGAGTATTGGAAAGCAGTAAAATGTATCCTTAAGTACTTGAGAATGACTAAGGATCTTTTACTGGTATATGGAAGTAGTAGTCTCAGGGTTGAGGGCTACACAGACTCGAGCTTCCGGTCCGATGTCGATGATAGCAAGTCTAATTCAGGATATGTGTTCAACCTGAATGGAGGAGTAGTATGCTGGAAGAGTTCCAAGCAAGACACTACTGCTGACTTGACCATAGAGGTAGAATACATTGCTGCGGTAGAGGCAGCAAAGGAGGGAGTCTAGAAAAAGAAGTTCATCACAGACCAAGGAATCCTCCCAAGCAGTGAGGAGCTGATTCTCTTAAATTACGATAACTATAGGGTGATTACTCAAATATGGGAACTTGGGTCTCATCAGAAGTATTCTGAGGAGGTTCTAGCTTATTAGAGAGATCATGGCCCGAAAAGATGTAGTAATGAAAAGAGTTCCTTCCGAAGATAACATTGCAGATACATTGATAAAGCCATTGACTCATATTGTCTTTGAGCGTCATAGAAGTCTGACGGGGATCAGACATATTGGTGATTGGCTTTAGGTCAAGTAGGAGATTACTAGTCATATGTGCCCTGCAAGCCAATCACATGAGTGATGGCACTTGTGACTTGATATGCACTCTTTCTCTCTGCATATTATTATGCATTTTATCACTTTATCTTATGTGTTGCATATATTGTGATGTCCTTGGATCTGTGCAATGGGAATCGGATCATGATGAGATTACGATAATGAGACCGATTCACCTTTAAACACATACCCTAAATTATCCTGGTCATAGATTACTTAAGAAGGATATCGAGATAACCGAATAGACTAGTGTATTGTATACCCATCCATATGATGGAGGTGGCTGGTCTCATAGCTACTCATGTGGGGACACTAAGGGTACAATGCAGGTGCTCATTGGGGAATGAGTTAACTGATTGATCCGCCTACGGAATGCTGGATGGTTATTGATATCTCACTTCAGACAACGATTCTATAGTCCCAGTAGTGTATCTGGTCCTTAGACTTGAGACACCAAGGATTGTTAGGATCAAAAGGCACTAAGAGGGGGGGTGAATTAGTGCAGCGGATTAAACTCGTATTCTTGAAACCGATTTCGCAAAGAAACACAAGTTCGTAGGAAGATTTCGATTCGAAAGAGAACTTGAAAGTAATTGCTTGTGAAAAGGAACTAACTATGAACTTGCAGCCAAGAAATGAAATGATTCAAAATATAAACACTCACACATTTAAGGACACAATGATGTATAGTGGTTCGGTCAAATGACCTACATCCACTCTTGAAGCCTTTGGATGAGGCTCCGCTCTTCCACTAGCAAGTCCTTTGAAGGGGAAGGATCAAACACCCCTTTACAACCCTTTACAAGATGTTCACACTTGTACAAGATCTCTCAAGAAGAAGAAGAAGGTGAACACTTAGCAAAGAAAACAACACTTTTCAAAACTCTTAAAAGCTCAAGACTCAAACTTTTTCTTGCTCAAAAGGGTTCCTTTCAGGAGAAAGGGGGTATTTATAGATCCAAAGTGGATTCAAAATTGGGCTCCAAATTCCAAGTGAATTTGGAGTTCCCATGTTTCTGTGGTCAAGGCGGTGCCACCGCTTCGCATTGATATGCACCGTGCCGTTGGCCTTTTGATCGACGATGAAGCGGTGCCACGCTTCAGTGCAGGCGGTTCCACCGCCGCGTACAGGTCTGGCGGTGCTACGCCTAGACAAAGCGGTGCTACCGCTCTCATAAAGATGTTCTGGCTTGCAGATCCTGGACGCACTACAAGATCGTATGCCACAAGAGATCGGCGTGCACCGCCTCTAGTTAGAAGTTCTTTGGGCGGTGCCACCGCCAAAGATGCATGCAACGCCAATGCACGATTGGTTCGAGTCTGGGCCAGCCAAAATTTTGGCCCAAACTCATCCTAATCAAAGCCCAATGGGCCCCCACTTTGGGTTATCTAATCCTAATCCAAAATACGTGCTAACTACGGACGCTTTCCTAAGCTATTACAAAGTCCACATGACAACTTCTTCCAGAGAAGCCCCAACTTCCGGCGGTCTTCTACGAACCTTCAGTAAACCATTCCGCGAGTCCCAAGCTTTCTGGACTTCACGATGATCTTGGTGAGTTCCCCGAGCTTCTTTGGCAAGCTCCGATCTTTCTTGGCAAGCTCATGAACTTCGACGAACCTCCCGGCGAACTTCCGAAAACCCTTCTAAAGCTCCCTACTGTTTCTCGTTGGTTAAAACGTAACGCCCCAACGAATCTTCGACTTCCGTTGAACACTGCACTCCCAATGATTCATCAACCTTGTCTTTGGCCCTTTGTTTCGCTTTACGTCTTCATCCCTTTCGTAGTTACTCCTGCATAAACAAACACACTCTACTTCGATCTAGAGTTATTACAACACGAATTGATATTCGGGCTGTTCCGACGTCATTGGTCGATACTTCGTCCGATCCTTCGGCACATCATCCTCTTTTGTGGTCTGTTGCCCAATCGGCGGATGACCTCCGCAACCCCGATATCCTTGGCACAACATGCATCTTGGCCCGATGCCCAACGTTCTTCAACCGAGTCGATCGAACCTCCGGCCGACATCCAATATCTAGATGTCACCCAAATATAGCGTCAATTCCTCTAGTGTCAACTGTCTAATCCTGATCGATAGTAGACCTGCGTAACTCAAAACGTAGTTAAACAATAAACCACAATCAATTAGTTTTCATCATCAAAATCTATGATTCAACAAGGATGTCCTGTATGAGTACTCCACTCTTTGATACTGGACTTATAGGTTTGGAAAGTTTTAGATCTAGTACAGCTAGTTATTGGGAGTGGTAGCCAACCTTACGAGGGCTATTGAGTGTCAATAGAGGATCATATGCTCTCGGTATCATGAGAGGAATATCCCATGTATTCATACTTGAATAAATCCTTGGCCAAGGTTATTCGGATTAAGAGAAAGAGTTCTCTAGGAGAATCCGATAAAAGCAAGACTCGAAGAGAGACCGTATGGGCCTAACAGCACCATGCTCGGTATAGGGTCTTTGGGATATTAGATGGATGAGGGACTATAGATACATGGTAACTGAGGATAGATAGGTCCAAAGGATTGGATTCCCTATATCGTCTGGGGGCTGTGGCGTAGTGGCCTAGTACGTCCACAGTCGATGAGTTAGGTGCATTATTATAGAGATAATAATTCACTAAGTCATAAGGAGTTCTGACAAATATCACTCATGGCCAGCTCGATATTGGACTTAGAGGGTCACACACATATGGTAGGTGTTGCGACGAGTAGAGATTTGGATATGAGATATCCACTGGAGCCCCTATCTTATTGGATATCCATGAAGCCCCTAAATTATTGGATCCTCAGATGAGATCCAATAATTGCTAATAAGAGATTATTGAGTAGAGACCCATTAATCTAAGAGGCTTGGATAATAGGATGGAGATCCAATACCCAACAAGGCAAGATCCATTAGGTTTTATAGGGGACCTCTATAAATGGAGGGAACCAAAGCTCTATAGGCTGAGGGTTTCTTTTGGTAGTCACCTTCTGTTCTCCTCTCCCCAGAGAGGTGCATCGTCATAGCTCCTGCCGTGTGGATACCGCTAGAGAGGAGGATGCTTGACCTTCTTCATCCTCTCCTACAGATCTATAGGGATTCAAGGATATACGATCTCCCTAGGTATTTTCTTTTACATATGTAGTTTTCACAAATTTGTTTTGATGCACCGATCTTCGTATGATAACGGAACCTTTCTATGGGAAATCTGGGGTGTTTTATTTTTATTCTTCTGCTCGCATGAGATGTCGCTCCCCAAAAGGATTTCCTAACAGAATTATCATCAGAAGTGCTGTCAGAACTGGCCGAGAATTAATCAGGGACTTGTCAAAGGTTTCGAAAGTTCGCCGAAAAGATCATCAAAGGTTCGCAGAGCTCACCGAGGAAATTTGGAAGCTTGCCCAAAAGATTCGTCGAACTCGCCATAAAGTCTAGGAGCCTACTGAGAGTTTGCTGGAAGATATCCAAGGGTGTGTCAATCCGTCAAAAGTCCATCGGAAGAAGAAGACTCAACGTTGTGAATTAGAATTTACATAGAAATATGTTTTAATTTCATAGTTAGCATATAATTAGAGTTAAAATTAAATGATAATCTTAATTAACCCTAGTATAGGTCAACTAGGCCTTAATTGGACTAAATTGGGCTGGATTTAGTGCTCATTCAGTAGTGCTGGACCATGTTTAGCAATGGCACTGCCCCGGGAACTAGTTCCTAGGTGGTCTGGGCAGTGGTACCACCCCAGGTCAACGGTAGTACCACTTGACAAGCGGTGGTACCGCCCCTCCATAGAGTCTGAGGACCCTGTCAAGCAGTAGTACCACCAGATTAAGTGGTGGTACTGCCTAGTACATTGACAGAGCAAGGTCAACTGGCGGTGGTACCACCAGTGCCAGGAAGTGGTACCGCCAATACCCGAAAATCTGAGATGTGACTCTTTTTTGCTCCAATTTTGAAGCTAATTGAGTCTATAAATATCCCTTACTTCTCAACTGGTTAAGCACATTTAGAAGTGACAAAAATTGAGTCAAAGCTCTAGTAAAATTACATTTCATAGCTTGAGTGTTCACCTCCCAAGTCTTATTTGTAAAAGTTCTGTAAGAAAGTGTGAACCACTTGTAAAAGTTTGTAAGATGAGTGTTTGGTCCTTCCTTTTCAAGAACAATTGATAGTGAAAGTTGGAAACCTTATCGGAGGAGGTTTCGGAACTGGACGTAGGTCATTTGATCGAACCACTATACATCGCTGCACATTTCTCTTGATGTGTGAGTTTTAAATTATTGTATTTCAATCTTTACTTAGCTGCAATCTCTCGATCTCCTCCTCTCTACTTTCTGTTGTATTCATTCGAATCACTTTGCTGAAATCATTTTCGTCAAACCGAAACTTCTCAACGCATAAATTTTTTCCGTAATTGTTTTAAATTTATGATTTTTATCCACTACACTAATTCACCCCCCCCCCTCCCCCCTTCATGCTGCTCTAGATCCTAACAATTGGTTTCAGAGCTAGGTCACTCTCATTTGGTTTAAAACCCAAGAGAGATGACATATTCCGATATGTAAAAGGGTCATTCAATTACATGTCCACATATGTTTAATGGGTCGGATTACACCTATTGGAAGACTCGTATGATGATTTTTCATATTTTCAAGGATTTTGAACTTTAGAATATTGTTGAAAATGGCTTTCAAAAATCTTCTCTTCCGATGAACGAATGGAATAAATCAGAGAAGAAGGTTTTTGCTCTTAATGCAAAGGCTATGAATACGTTGTTTTGTGCACTTGATAAAAATGAGTTTAATCATGTTTCAATTTGTGAATCAGCTTTTGATATTTGGCATACTTTTAAAATCACTCACAAAAGTACTAGCTGAGTGAAAGAGTCCAAAATCAACCTTTTGATGCATTCTTATGAATTATTTCGAATAAAATCAAGTGAGTCCATCGGAGACATATACACCCATTTCACGGATGTCGTCAATGGACTCAAAGCACTTGGAAAAAGTTTTTCTAATTTCAAACTTGTAATTAAAATTTTAAGATCCCTTCCAAAGAATTGAGATCCAAAAGTTACGACCATTCAAGAGGCCAAGGACCTAAAAAATCTTCCTCTCAATGAACTCATTGGGTCATTGATGACCTATGAAATGACATGCCATGCTCATGATGAGCTCGAGAACTCCCTTCCAAAAAATAAAAAGGATATGACATTGAGAACATATTGAAAGAATCTTAAGTGATGAGAACCGTGATGATGAACTTGCACTCTTAACTCGTAAATTCAAAAAATTCATAAGAAGGAATAAATTTAAAAATGATTCTAAAAATAAACTTAGAACTCAAAAAGGAACAAGTAATATGCTATGAATGTAAGAAGTTAAGGCATTTCAAAAGTGAATGCCCCCAAGCCAAGAAAAAGTAACCAAAGAGGAAGAAGGCTCTAAAGGCAACATGGGACGACTTAAGTAGCTCCGAAGATAATGAAGCTAGCAATAAGGAGGTGGCCAACTTTGCCTTGATGGCTTTCGGAGAAGATGTATGTGAGTTATTTAATGAAGATTTAACTTTTGATGAACTTTTAATTATTTTTCATAAATTATTTGATGAGTGTAGAGTTATTAGTAAAAAGTCTAATTATTAAAAACAAAGAGTATGCTCTCTTAGTTGATAAACTTGATAGTCTTAAACTTGATACTCCCTCTTTACATCCATGCTCTAAGTGTGAATACTTAGAGGTAATTAAGAAGGAGAACGTGCTACTTAAAGAGATCTTAAATAAGTTTAAGGTCGATAACAAGGGCTTGGACTTGATCCTTGCAAACAAGGGTTATGTCGAAAAATAAAATAGAATTAGATTTGTGAATAGATCTCATCGAAATTCAACCACCTTCATTAAAGGACCTACACTACATGGGTTTAATAGATAAAGAAGTGATAAAGAAGTCATTGTTCATACTTCTAATGACCTTAAAGACGAATATAAGGAACTTATGGTAATAATTCAAGCATATGACTCACTAATATCATTTGAAGAATTATATAAGTTGATTGATCATAAAATATATCTGCAATGAGAAGAGATGACGATAAGACTAATTATCACAACTCAATTCAATTAAAAATCCAAAAGAAAGGATAATCAAAGAAACAATAACTTCAATAAAGGACCAAATAAGATACCTCCTGGATACATGGGTAATGCACAGAGCTATCATCCTTCATTACACTATCAACCCTCTAACCATTATAACAACTTTAATCCAAACAACTCAAGAAATAACTTTAACTATAACTATTAGCAGTTTTGGCATCCCAACAATAACAATTAATATAAAGTCATATGCTAGCTCTGTGTTAAAATTGGACATACAACAAAAGTATATCGGTCTCAACCCAAGCCTATTACTATACCCAACTGGTCTTAAGCAAATATCATGACTACTCTAGTTATTCATCCAAATAATTGGATTATTGACTTTAGTACTTCTCATTCTATCACCTCTAATTTACAGAACTCATCATCCATAACGAATATAGAAGAAATGAAGACATAATCATTGATAATGATAATGGAATCATTATTACTCATATTAGTTTCATAATACTTAATTCATACACAAACACTTTTACACTTAATGTTTTGTATATACCTCATATTAGAAGAAATCTCATCTTTGTCTCTTAATTCTACAAGCAAAATAACTATTATATTGAGTTATTTTTTAACTCATTTCTTGTAAAGGATTTGAACAGAAGAGCATCTTTGGTGCAAAGCCATAATAAAGATAATATCTACAAATGGCTATTAGCTTCACAAATCGCCCAAACAATCATTATTGCTTCAATTGCTACTCCAATCGACATGTGGCATTACTACCTTAGCCATCCATCATCCTTCATTCAATAATAGCTAATTTTTTGTTACTCCCTTCCAACCTCTAAATCAAGTAGAATTGAAATACATTGTTGATACTTGCCTTAGTAATATAAGTCACAAACTACCTTTTAAAATATTTTTCATATTCTGCTCCAAACCATTTGAAATTATTTACACTGATGTCTAAGGCTATACTTCAACTACTTCCTTTGATAATTTTAGATTTTATTATTTTTATAGATTACTTTACTAAATATACATGGCTATATCATCTTAAACATAAATTTGAAGTCACTAGGATCTTTACCCATTTTAGAATAATGGTCGAGAACTTTTTTCAATCTATCATTAAAAATAGTTTACTTTGATGGAGAAGGTAAAAATCAAGATCTAACACACCTCAACTCAAGTCACCACCAAACACACCTCAACTAGTTGGCTCTGTCTAATGAAAATATTAACATATAATAAAAATTGATATTACCCCATTACACTAAGTCTCTATGTCACTAATTTTTTGGATTTATCTCATTAACGGCATACTCGCCCTAATCCTACAATACCAATTACAATCTAAAAGACTATTTCATGAAACTCCAAACTTTCAAAAATTTAAAATACTTGATTGTTTATGTTATCCCTATGCTTCATAGAGATCCAAGTCGTGTATTTTTATTAGTTACTCTCTTGAACATAATACTTTCTAGTATTATGATCCTCAAACTCAAAAGGTCTTTGTATCATATCATATTATTTTTATTCAGTCTACTTTTTCTTTCCAAAATCTTACTCCTTCAGTAATGCAAGCCACTACAAAAACCATATAATTCATATGAATACACATCAAATCCTCTCAAACACACCTCTCATCACATCAACCAATAGTTCTCTTGTAGACCTGTATTCCCTTATTACTTCAATTTAATAGCACCTCACCCTCTCGACAACTTCTCCATCTTTTTCTCTTCCAACTCACCTTGTAATATTTGACAAAGTAATACTTGTGGCACCACAAATGATGTCTTTGTCCTCTCCTCGATGAAATGACACCGAAGCACATTAGCCTAATCAATTGTGTATCACTAACTCTCTACTAATTCTCATACATCTGACATAACACAATAATATCACTAAGTCTAAACATTACATGATAATATGCTTCAAAAATAATATTCTTTAAATCATATCAAATCCTTGACCTTGTCTAAACATTACATGACAATATACTCAAAAATTAACATTCTTCAAACAATATCAAATCCTTGACCTTTATGCTACCAAAATGATGATAATCTAACTCATCTTAAGTTTGATTATTATTCAAGGTTGACATATATGACAACTAGATGTTAACAATACCGGGGACCTTAACTAAAGATATTTTTATGTGGCAACCTTCTAAATTTTTCTACCTTCAATATCTAAATCATGTTTAGAAATTACAAAATGTTATTTATAGATTTTGCCAAGCTTCAAGAGGTTGAATACTGAACTTGGCTCGTTTTTAACGTTAGTCAACTTTATAAACTCTAAGTTTGACACTTGTTTATTTTTACAATAACTAAAGAGAAGTACTATATATCTACTAGTTTATGTAAATAAAATTATTATCATAGGTAATAATCTTATGGAGATTAAGTAATTCCTTTAATAATTGGTAGATTGATTCTCCATCAAAGTTCCAGGAGCCTTAAGTTATTTTTAAGGAGTTGAAGTAATATTCAAATTTTTTAGACTTTTTCTATCTTAAAAGAAGTACATTTAAGATGTATTATCAAAGACAAATATGCATAATGCTAAATAAGTTGTCACCCCAATCTCCACAATTGAATCATTTAAATTATATGATGATAGCCCTACTACGGATCCTACACAATACTAATAAATACTTTATCCTTATAGTATTTATCTCTCATAAGTCCAGATATCTTATTTGTAGTTAATAAATTATCATAATTTATGCATCGATACTCCATTACGTATTAGTCTACACTAAAACGTGTCCTACAATATTTCAAAGTGATTTTTAATCATGGATTTTTTTTCGTAAATACTCATCACCTTATCTCAATGCATTCATCGATGCTAATTGGGTAGGTAATACTAATGATAGAATATCTATATCAGCTTACATTGTCTTAGAGAAAATCTAATCAGTTGGAGTTCCAATAAACATAATACAATCATAAGATCCATCACAAAAGTTGAATACTGAGCTATTGCAACCACCATTGTAGAACTCAACCAATTTGCTACATGAACTTGGCATCACCTCCTAATCTACTTCTACGATATAGTATGATAACGTTGGTATCACCTATCTATATGTTAATCTAATGTTTCACTCATGCATGAAACACATTACTATAGTCTTCTACTTTGTTAAAGATCAAGTTATCACAAAGTTTCTTATGTCTATACTTTTGATCGACTAGTAAACTACCTCACAAAATCTCTCGCTTGTAGGATATTTTAATTACATTAGTCGAAGATTAATATCCTTAATGGAAGCTTAAACTTGTAAGGACTAATAGAAAATAATAATAAAACAAAATACAAGAATGACATTCTTGCATTTCTTATATCCTCAATTGATTTGAGGATCAATTATAAATTTAAATGTATGATTTAATTAAGTAATTTGAGTATATTATTAAGAAAAATTTCTCTTTATATATATATATATATTATATATATATAATCTTAATAAATAAAATGGCTCCTCTTCTTCATAAGAGGTTCCTCAATTCATCAACTTTTGTTTAGTTTGTAAAAGTAGAAAATTCTTCTATATACAAATCAAACCTTGTTAATTCTTGATACATGCATGCAGTACTCTCGTTAGTTAAAAGTGTTAAAAGGGAACATCTACTCGGTAACCTTTTGCTTTATCCGTTGTTGAATAAAGCCCTAGTACGTGTTAACAGTTCAATGGTCCGGGTGTGGGCCATGGGGAAATTGTGGAGAACCTGGAAGGCATGCCCAACTGCGGCGTAGGTTGCCTCTTCCACGCTCTTGCCTGCTGTCCTCATGGCCTTGCAGAACCCACTGAGGCACGCGGTTTTCAGGAAGGCGGTGGACTCCGGCATGGCATCAAGCTGCACTGCAACGTTGTAGGCTATGGCTGCACCGGCACTATCCCCGTCGAGGAACACTCGGAAGTCGCAGTGGGTGCACCACCAGCCGAGCTCGTCGGGGGCTCGGTGGCCCGCCTGCTGCCGTACCCATCTCACCACTTCGAGGCCGTCCTCATAAGCCGCGGGAAAGCGGTTCTCGGGGGCGAGGCGGTAGTCCACCGAGAGAACGGCGCAAGCGACGTGTGAGGCCCGCACAGGAACTCGTGGTAGCACCCCCATGCAGCAGAGCCGACGCAGAACCCGTCACCGTGGAAGTAGACGAGCAAGGGCAGTTTTTTCCTGGGCGCTTCGGCACGTAAATCCGGGCATCGAGGCCCGAGGCGTGGTCGACGATAATCACGTGAGGTAAATTTAAGATAATAAATCTGAATCAAACATGCTTTATTGATTTAAAATTAAATGATTAAATCTATAATAATATATATAAACTTCTATAATAATTATAAAATAAATTAAACACGGAAGCGTATATGATAAATCCATCAAATTATTATCTGAATCAATCGGTGATTTGATCTTTTTATTAGAGAGTATCCTTAAGAATTTTATATTTCTCTTTAACGAGTGAAGAGAAATTTCTTTCTAATGATTGATACTATAACCTTATTTATAGTCATAACTGATGAACCTATAATTATGATTATATTCATAATTGATGAATCTATAATTATGTCTCAAGAGTTTCATATTCCTGATTTATCCAATCATTAAGTTAGAAATATGACTGATGGTATCTACATAATTAATTTTTATGATAATTATATTTTTTAACTAAATAAATTTACTTTAATTAGATTACTTTAATTTTAACTAATCAGAATAATAATTTAATATATTTAATTATATCTCTCAAAATTTTAACACCACATTCTTACTGACCACGTTGGATATCCATGTGCATGATATATCGCGACAGCGGACGAGCGTTCGACGTGACCATCCTGATAGATCTTGATGAGGCCCTATATCTCTTCAGCCACAGGGCCATGGTCCTTGCTCGCCTGCGAGTTGACCTCCACGTACCACAAGGGAAGAGCCCCCATCATCCTCCTCCTCTTGCTCCTCGTAAAAGGAAGGGAGGGATGAGTAGCATTGGGAGCAGGAAAGATCTGCTGGGAATGCCTCTCTATCTAAAAGCTACTCAGCCCTATGTTGTGAGGAGCGAGAGGATATTTTCCTCCCAGAGTGTGTGTGACCATGAGAAGCAAGAGGGAATGTTCTCGAGTGTAAGGGGGAATCACCAACCATTCCTTTCCCTTTGTTGTGTGTGTGTGTGATTGATGTATGCGCTTCCCTACCATCCCAAACCAAGTCTTTGATTACTTCTTACACTGAGCATGATGTCAACAGAGGTGGACATTGAGCACTGTCACAAAAACTCTACGTTCCAGTGCTTATTGCATGTGTTTGCTTTCTTTTGCCCGATAAATACTAGCCAACCATATGAAAGAGGGTGGGTCGGGGCTTAAGCATCTACCGACACAGATCAAGTGGGTGGGCGTGGCAGGGCAAATGGCCGCTCCCACCCGATGCCTTGGGCCTAAAAAGAACTCAACTTGTTTCTATCTTATAATATGTTTGTGTATGTATATGTCATATTTGTATGTGCGTGGCCTAACTTGCGTTGACGTCTCACTAACTTGTGATGTCCAAACAGTATTATTATATTAACAAGAAGAAAATAACAACAACAACGACAATAGGAAACCATGATTTATGAGTTCATGATGCAGGAGGACGTGTTTTGGGGCCAAGTGGCAGCTCGGGGGCCAAGAGGTGATGTTGCCATAATGCAGACAACTTCAACGTGTGGTGACATTGTTCATGATTATTATTGCTGTCATTATTATCAGCAACCTAATTCACTTGATAAGGCACTAAATGAATAAATATAATGGAGAAACGAATACGTAGTGCAGCCTCACGTCAATACTTGAGTCACGACTAGCCAAGGAAATGGATTTTGTACACAGAGACCTGGTGCCCGATTTGAGGTACGAATTTGAGACCGTATTCAAAATGGTTGGGGAAGGTGGAATTGTGGGTTATATACTTGGGATGCACGAAACCTTACGAATCAAACCACCGATGAAAGGCTCAGAAATAAAACGAAGTGTGCATAGAAAACATCAAATCGATACAACATGTAGATATTTAACTAAAATGACAAGACAAGAGGACGCTTGTGGACACCAACATCATGATCACCAAATTGATTGCTAACTCGATGAATCCCCATTTTATTATTAATAAGTAGAGCATGGCTTTGGTTTTGTGTGAGATAAACTTTGAAAACTGCAAAGGATTAGGATTCTATCTCTTATTAGAAAAAGTTAAAATTTGTACCGTACCTATCCTACTGCATGTCCTTGTTCAAGTAGCGTCACCTTGAAACCTAAACCCCACTAGAAACCAATACTTATATATGCCTAGCTGATGATTGCTTGTGTTGGTTCACAATTCTAAGTTTTGATATCCCGTGAGCAACACATTGGAATGTGGATTGAAAGAGTGGATGATAAATGTTGAATTTACCTCCCATCTTATTATTTGAAATTTTAAATTATATTAGTATTTAATCATACGTATTCTACCCTTGATCAATTAAACTTGGAAATATATATGTGTTTCATTTCTAGTATTAGAAGAAAATTAATATTGAACACAACATTCAACCACAGTATTAGATTAAGAAAATATTCATAACTGAGATGTGATGAAGATAGAAGAAGATTAAATGAAATTTTATGTTGCTAAAGGTTCAAAAACCCGAAATGCATATGGATTTTGGCTTAGCTTATTAATATAAGTTTTTGAATTATATTGATATTTGATTATTACTTGAAGTTTTTCAAATGTATTAGTATTTGTTAGTTTAGATTCTAGTTATTTGATATTTTAGAGGTTTGGAACCAATCAAGATCCATTAATGAGTTTGTCAAAAATTACACTGGAGGTGTCTAAAAACGCCTCTGATATTTAAGTTAGTAAAGTGAAGGATTCAAAAGTAAAAATGTAATATGGATTCAAATTGTTTAAGAGAGTTCAAGAATTTCACTTACAACTTTTTCATAAGTATCATGGGAAATCATTGAATTAAGTAGTGAATTAATCAATAAGATTGGATAGATGGCCCAATTCAGCCTATAATGAGTTTTAATATCCCATAGTCCATCTCTCTTTAACCTAAACCTTAAGTTTAATTAGGGGACTATGGTGGCTACGAAAATTAGAGAAAAACTGTAGCAAAATGGTAGTAATTTTACAATAGCAAGGTGATTCAATAAGAGGAGAAAAGAGTAGAAAAAATAAGAGAAAAAGAAAGGGAAGAAGACAAGAACAACACAGAGACTGTTCTCATTTATCCAAACAGTATTCTTATCTCAAGTTAGATCAGATTTGTAGTAAATTCTTACTGTGATTGTTTGGAGAGGTTTTGGATATTGTGCACAATGACGTGATTCTTGTATCCTAGTTATTCTCTTGTGATTGTTGCTTAGGTTTTGGGCAAGAGACTTTGAGAATTATATATTTATTATTTTTATAGTAGATTTTTCTCTAGTTTGCCCCATGGTTTTTATTCTTCACGTTGGAGGGATTTTTCATGTAAATCTTGGTGTTCTATTTGATTGTAATTTTCATTTAATTTCGTTGTGTATTACGACCTACTAGTATTTGTTCATATACAAAAATTCTTCCTTATTTTTTCATCCTATCAATTGGTATCAGAAAAAGATTTTGGTGATTTAATTTTTGTGTTTGAACATGAAGGCCGGTAGTGTTTCTCATATGATCAGCTTGAACGGAAATAACTGGATGATATGAAAATCAAGAATGAAAGATATCTTATATTGCAAAGATTTATATGGACTTTTGCAAGGGGATAGTGCAAAACTCACAACTATGACAGATGATGAGTGAAAGAGGTTAGACTGAAAAATGATCGAGTTTATTCGATAGTAACTCGATGATAGTGTCTTTCACTATGTTTCTACTGAATGTTCTGCATATTCTCTTTGGAAAAAGTTGGAAGGTCTCTATAAAAGAAAAACAATTGGCAACAAAACTTCTTTTATCAGAAAACTTGTGAACCTGAAATATAAAGAGGGTGCTTCTATTATTGAGCATTTGAATAAAATACAGAGTATTACTAACTAGTTATCCTCTATAAAAATGTCTTTTGATGATGAGTTGCAGGCATTGTTACTTCTCAATTCATTGCCAAAAAGTTAGGAGACATTGTTGGTTTTCCTTAGTAATTCTACATCAAATGGTATTGTTACCATGAGTCAAATAACAAGCAGTTTATTGAATGAGGAGTTGAGAAGAACGAACTCAACAGTATCTCAGATTGATTCACAAGCACTTATCTCAGAGAATAGAAGAAGGTCACAGTCTAAAGATAGAAGTAGTTCACGTATGGGTAGAAGTAAGTCAAGATCAAGAAAAGATATTATTTACTACAACTGTGGTGAGAAAGAATATTATAAGAATCAATATAAGCAACCTAAGAAGAGTAAGAAAAAAGAAAAAGAAGTGGAGTCTACAGAGTCAAAAGAGAATATCATAACTATAGTACAAGGTGATGATTATTTGATTTTGTCCCCTTCTGATGATACTTTTTCTTGTGTGTGTCAGGATCTCAAGTGAATAATTGACACAGGTGTTTCTTATCATGTTACACCATGGAGGGAGTTCTTTGCTACCTACAGGTTTAAAAATTTTGGTATTGTCAAGATGGGCAACTATGGCACGATATACATTATTAGCATAGGTGACATTCACATAAACACTAACATTGGATGTAAGTTGGTGCTTAAGGATGTGAGGCATGTGGATCACTCGAGGCTGAATTTAATTTCAATTGGAATACTAAATAATAAAGACTATGATAGTAGGTTTCACAAAGGGCAATGGAAGTTCAGTAAGGGTTCTCTTATCATAGTTGTGGAAAGAAATGTCACACTTTGTATAGGTTGCAGGCCAAAGCTTGTGATGAACAGCTGAATACTATAGAGAAAGACTTTAGTACAGAGTTGTGGCATAAGCGATTGGGACACATGAGCGAGAAGGGACTATAAGCTCTTTCCAAGAGAGAGGTATTGTCAAACCTTGGAGGTACACATCTGAAACCTTGTATTGATTATTTGGCTAGTAAAAAACATAGAGTTTCTTTTGTTAGTCCTGCTTTATCTAGAAAAATGTATGCTTTGGACCGTATTTATACAGATGTATATAGTCCTTTGAGGACAAAGACTCTTGGTGGATCTATTAATATTCTTGGTATTAGTGGTTCACTTTATTTTGTTACTTTTATAGATGATTTTTTCAAGAAAGTTTGGGCCTATACTTTGAATAGAAAGGATCAAGTTATTAATGTCTTTAAAGAGTTTCATACTAGAGTTGAAAGGGAGACAGAAATATAACTGAAATGCATAAGATCAAATAATGGTGGTCAGTACATAAGACTATTTAATGATTATTACAGGTCACATGACATCCAACATGAGATGATAATTCCTAGTACACCTCAGCATAATGCAATTATATAGAGGATGAACCACACCATCATGGAAAAGATCAAATATATACTTTCAAGACTAAGCTATCCAAAAAGTTTTGGGATGAGGCTTTAAGGATTACAATTGATGTGATCAACTTATCTCCCTGTACATCCCTAGATGGTGATACTACAGAGCATGTATGGTTAGAAAAAGATATTTCCTACAGGCATTTAAGAGTGTTTGATTATTGTGCATTTGCATATGTTCCAAATAATAAGAAGTCCAAGCTAGATGGTAAGAAAAAAGAATATATTTTTCTTGGCTACTCACATGATCAATTTGGTTATAGGCTTTGGGATCCAGAAAAGTAGAAGGTATTTAGAAGTAGAGATGTGGTCTTATTTGAGGATCAAACCCTTGAGGATTTGAAGAAGAATGTACCAGCTAAGACTTCTATAGAAGGATTAGCTGATTGTGACCCAATTACTCCTCTAGTATATCAAGGTGATGGGGGAGACCCAATTACTCCTCTAGTATATCAGGGTGACGGGGGAGACGTGTAGGAGGATAGTGTAAAGCCAAATGTTAATCTACCTGCAGGACATGTTGAGCAAGAAGAAGTTGAGGAGCAGCTTCCCGTAGAACCTCAGTTGAGAAGATCCTCTAGATAATGTCAGCCTTCCAGAAGATACTCCGTAGATGAGTATGTGATGCTTACTAATGTAGGTGAACTAGAGAGTTATCAGAAAATAGTTGAAAGTGAGCAAAAATAAAGTGGTTAGTTGCTATGCAAGAAGAGATAGATGCTCTGCAGAAAAATCACACATATGATTTGGTGCAACTACCACAGAGAATGAAGGGCTTGAAGAACAAGTTGGGTTTTCAAGTTGAAGACTCAAAAATATTATTCTCAACCAAAGTACAAAGCTAGATTAGTTGTGAAATGCTTTGGTCAGAAGAAAGGTATTGACTTTAAAGAGATTTTTTCTCCTATTGTTAAAATATCTTCTATTCATGTTGCTCTTAGTATTACTGCTAGCTAGGATTTGATGGTTGAGTAGTTAGATGTGAAGATAACTTTTCTTCATGGTGATTTGGAGGAGAAAATTTATATGGAGCAACCAAAAGGTTTCAAAATCAAAGGTAAAGAAAATTTTGTTTGCAAGTTGAGAAAAAATTTGTATGAGTTGAAGTAAGCTCCAAAACAATGGTATAAAAAGTTTAATTTATTTATGATTGAAAATAGATACAAAAGAACAGCTTCAGATCATTGTATGTACATCAAACGGTTTAGTAAGGATTTTATTATTCTCTTACTTTATGTTAATGATATGCTTATCTTTAGGAAAGATATGTATACAATTAACAGGTTAAAGAAGGAACTGAGTGAGTCCTTTGCAATGAAGGACATGGGGCCAGCAGAGTAAAATACTAAGTATGCAAATTTCTCGTGATAGGAAAAACAAGAAGATTTGGTTATCATAGGAGAAATACATCGAGAAGGTATTAGAAAGGTTTAGTATGAGCAATGTAAAAGCCAATTGGTTCTCCTATTTCTAGTCACTTCAATTTGTGCTCAGAACAGAGTCCATCAAGTGATGAGGAGAAGGAGAAAATGTAAAAAGTTCCTTATGCTTCAATAATTGGAAGTTTAATATATACAATGGTATGTATAAGGCCGGACATCGTATATGCAGTGGGTGTTACTAGCAGATTTCTTGCAAATCCAAGCAAAGAGCACTGGACAGTAGTGAAGTGGATCTTGAGATATCTCAGAAAAAACTCTAAGATTTATTTAAGCTTTGAAGGTAGACCACTTGTGCTAACGGGTTACACAAATGTAGATATGGCAAGAGATATTGATACGAGAAAATTCACATTAGGTTTTATACTTACTTTTGCAGGGGGAGCTATGTCATGGCAATCCATATTGCAAATGTGTATTGCTCTCTCCACCATAAAGGCAGAATATATTGCTACTATAGAGGTTTGCAAAGAAATATTATAGATGAAAGAATTCTTATAAGAATTGGGGCTGAAATAGAAAAATTATGTAGTGCATTGTTATAACCAAAGTGCCATCTATTTGTGTAAGAGCTCAACTTTTCATTTCAAGTCAAAGCATATAGATGTTAGATACTACTGGAGTTGAAATGTAATTGAAGAGAAGCAATTGCAACTTTAAAAAATTTATACAGATGATAATGGAGCAAACATGTTAATAATAGCCTTATTAAAAGAGAGGCAGGAGATGTGTGTTAGAATCGAAAAGGCACTAAGAGGGGGGGTGGTGAATTAGTACAGCGGATTAAAAACGTAACTTTGAAGCCGATTTCGCACAAAGACAAGTTCGTAGGAAGATTTTGATTCGAGGAAAGAGAACTTGTAAGAAGTTGCTTGAGTAAAGGAAATAGCAAGGAACTAAGCAATTTGCAGCTAAGTAATAAAATGATTCAGAAATGTAAACACTCACACATTCATGAACACAATGATGTATAGTGGTTCGGTCAAATGACCTACATCCACTCTTGACCTACTTCCACTAGCAAATCCTTTGAAAGGGAAGGACCAAATACCTCTTTTTACAATCCTTTACAAGAGGTTCACACTTTTACAAGATTTCTCAAGAAGAAGAAGGAGGTGAACACTTAGCAAGAGACAAGGCTTTTCAAGACTATTCAAAGACTTAAACTCAAGATTCTAACTCTCAAAAGGGTACCCTTTCAATTTGAGAAAGGGGGTATTTATAGATCCAAAATGGTTTCAAATTTGGGCTCCAAATTTGAAATCAAATTGGAGTTTCCGATGCTGGCGGTGCTATCGCCTGTCAGAGGCGGTGCTATCGTCGTCGGTGCTACCTTTGTCAATCGTCGATCGACAAGCAGCACAAAGTGGTTATCGCTGAGCGGCGGTGCTACCGCTGAGCGAAGCGGTACTACCGCCATCGCTCGTTGATACTGGGCGATACTACATCGCCCGATTCAGTGCACCCGGGCGGTACTATCGCCCTAGGCTGGGCAGTACCACCGCCCAACACATGGCTGCCAGGCGGTGCTACCACCTGGCACAGGCGGTTCTACCGCTTGGCCCATTCAGCTTTTGTTCAAGGCCCAAAAAGCCCAGTAAGGGCCCGGTTGGCCCCTACCAATTTAGAGCAGGATTAATTCGAAATCCTTGCCCTAAGTACGTGCCAGCTACAAAATTAAAACATAATTAACAGTGATTTAAACTAACATTCTTCAAGTCTTATTCCGGCGAGCTTTACGATGAGACTTCGGTGGTCCTCCGATATTTCCCTCGGATTTCTTCCGGCGGATTCCCAACATGCTCCCGGCTTGTATGGCATGCTCAACGAGTCTTCGACAAGCTTCCGAACCTTCTCGGTAAAGTTCCGTGAACCTTCAACGATCTTTGCGACGAACTTCCAAAAACTTCGGTAAGTCCTTGATTCGATCTTGGTTGGTTCCAGCAACACTTCCGACGATCCTTCGGACTTCCGATGAACTTTTGAACACCCGATTGACTTGACCTCAGCAAATCACTTTATGTTTTTAACCCATCGTAGTTAATCCTGCATACTTATCTTTGACAATATAGATTAGAACAAATATTTCACCAATTGATTTTATCATCAAAATTCGAGATTCAACAATCTCCCCCTTTTTGATGATGACAATCAATTGATGATGGAGTTAAACTCAACTCCCCCTATCTATATGCCATATCATTAGAATGTAAAAAGCACTTAAATTCAATCTTTTGAAATTAAGCCAAATCGAATAGATTTCATTCAACAAAAAGCTTAATAAGCAAGCTTAGGCATAAATACTCAAAGCAATGTATTTTAAACAATGTCAAAGTATTTACACCTATAATTAACCAAAAATATTAATTCAAACATGATAAAGATCAAGTGATATCCAAAAGAGTATTTTAATATCAAGTCATGATATCATATGAAAAAGTAGCTTATTTCAAGAATAAGAGTTCTTAAGCATTTGCAATGCGATACAATTGATTCATATTTCACTTTAAGCATTTTATTCCAACATAGCAACAATTACTCCATCATAGCAATTTACATTTTTCTACCCCTTTGTCATCAACAAAAATAATGAAGGTGAAGAAACCATTCATTGTCATGGAGAGAGCAAGAAACCATTCGAGGAAGATATCAAGTCATAAAATGATATAAAATTGTCATCCATAGTAGTCACAAGGAAGAAGGTATCAAGTCAAAATTACGATCAAATCGAAAAAAGTTCACGCAAAAGCTGAGTAGACGAAATGAAAGTTACAACACACAACATCATCCATAGTAGTCATAAGCATAACAAGACAAGTGTTTAAAAAGAAAATAACAGCTACTCTGGAGGAGGAATGCCCAGATGCCTATACAAGTGATCTATTTTGCGGTTCATTTGTTGCACTTCCTTCAAAAGTTCAGTTTGTTATGATGTGATTTAATTTAAGGTACGCATGATCGGATCTTCAGTAGATAGAGCAAGAGCTGGCTCAGACGGTGCTGGATCAACGGGACTAGGCGGAGGAGATTCATTTCCTCTAAAAATTGGTGTTTCAGGTTACTCTACTGGTGGAGGAACTATATCAACCCTTCTAGGTTTCCTAATCCATATGTCATCTTTAAAGGTGCATCTAAGCCGCTTCAGGAGACTTCTATTAATTGTGTTATATCTATCAACTTTCATTACTTCCTCGTTAGGTGATACACAAATGTCATGGGCAAAAATGAGTCTAGTGATCAACCCACCATACGACAACATCGAATCTCTAGAAAAAATTTCTATCATATGTTGTCTAATCAAATAACCAAAGCAGTTGTTTTGTCTAGTCATGATCCAATACATAGTACTCAGTTCCAACATACTCAATTCATCAGGATGAAATTGCTTCGGAAGTAGAATGCTTATCATAATGTGATGAAGTAATTTAGAGTTAAAAGGTAATAAATGCTCGCAGCTTTTAGGGATGATGCCTAGGTTAGGATTAGCAAAAATCATTTCTAAGGCTTCGGAGTGGGTTGCTCCGATTGCATCCATATCCCATTGCCCTCTAAAATAACATCCTCTATTCGTTTCTTCAATTCCAAGTAACTCACATATGATACGATCATAAATCTGAATTATGGTTCCTAACACATAGGTGGACAAAACATCATCTTTAATAATCATGTTAGCATAAAATAGCTTAACCAACCTAGGGTAGATTGGTTCATTAATTTGCAAGATAGGTAGAGCATTTAGATTAGCAAACCATCTAATAGGTTCTAGGTTTCCTAGTTCACCTAGATCAACATGTTTACCCTTATGTATGGTTTTACAATCAAAATTTGGGTATCTTAAGGCTACCTCATTAGATCCAAAAAGGGTTGGGTCAAATGAATCTCCTTCCAACCTTTTCCCTTTCTCTCTTGTTGATTTCTTAGGAGCCATGTCTAAATCTATTCATGATGAACAAACAAAAGGAAATAATAAGGAAAAGACAAGCAATTGTGAGTAGAAGAAAAAAAAATTCAGCTATTACCTTGTTTGTGTTTCCTAAAGAGGTGAGGAGCTTGGATCACAAAAATGCCTTTGATTTGCCCTTTAGGAGGAGGAAGAATGGAGAGGAGAAGGCTTGGAGGAGCTTAAGAGGAAGAAGGATGAGGGAAAGAATGGCTTCGATTGGTTCTACCACCAGCCCTAACACCCCCTTTAATATGGGGGTGTTCGGGCGGTATTACCGCCGGTTCAGGCGGTGCTATCGCTGGCCTCACATAATATTTTATTTTATTTTATTTTATTTTATTTTATTTTTTTTATAAATTTGTTCTGAATTTGTTTTCAGATATTTTACGGATGGGATGATATTAAAAAGAAATCCAAAATTTCAAAAAGAAATCCGAGAGGAAGTCAAATCTACGAAAATCAAAATTTCAAAGAAAAATCTCATACAACAAAGCTCATTTATTAGAACAATTTAACATGCCTAATTCCCTCCTAATGAAGTCAAATTGTTCCTCATTTAAAGGTTTTGTAAAGATGTCCACTAATTGATGTTTTGTATCGATAAATTCAAGAGTGACATCATTACTATTAACATGATCTCGTATAAAGTGATGCCTTATGTCAATGTATTTAGTTCTAGAGTGTTGAATAGGATTTTTTGTTAGATAAATAGCACTTATATTATCACATTTTATAGGAATGTTATTTAAATGAATTCCATAATCTTCTAGTATATTTTTCATCTAAATGACTTGAGCACAACATGCATTTGCGGCTATGTATTCGGCTTCCGCCGTAGATAGTACAACCGAATTTTGTTTCTTGGAAGTCCAAGAAACAAGTGCATGTCCTAAAAGCTGGCATGTTTCAGATGTACTCTTTCTATCTATTCTACATCCACCAAAATCCGCGTCTGCATAGGCTATCAAATCAAAGTCATCAGATTTTGGATACCATAATCCTAGATTATGAGTACCTTTAAGATATCTAAGAATTCTTTTAATGGCTTTAAGGTGAGACAACTTAGGATTAGCTTGAAATCTCGCACAAAGTCCTACACTAAACATAATATCTGGTCTAGTTGTAGTAAGATAGAGCAAGCTACCTATCATACCCCTATATGTCTTTTGATCAAAATTTTCTCCACCTTCATCTAAGCCTAACTTAGTGGAAGTACTCATTGGAGTGTGGATGACTTTTGAGCTATCCATGTTAAATCATTTTAATAATTCTAATATATATTTAGATTGATTAAGAAATATACCATTACTAAGTTGTTTAATTTGTAATCCAAGAAAGAAGGTTAATTCTCCCATTAGACTCATCTCAAATTCATGACTCATACACTTGGCAAAAGATTCACATAGTGATTCATCCAAGGAACCAAAAATAATATCATCAACATAAATTTGAACAATAAGAAAATTATTTTCAAAATATTTAATAAACAATGTAGTATCAATCTTGCCTTTAGTGAAATCATTTGAAATTAAAAAAGAACTAAGCCTCTCATACCAAGTCCTAGGGGCTTGTTTTAGACCATATAAAGCCTTAGTTAGCTTAAACACATGGTTAGAGAGAAGAGAATTTTTAAATCTGGGTGGTTGTTCGACATACACTTCTTCGGAAATAAAACCATTTAGGAATGCACTTTTGACATCCATTTGAAATAATTTGAAATCATTACTACTAGCATAGGCAAGAGCATCCTAATGGCTTCTAATCTTGCCACCGGAGCGAAGGTCTCTTCGTAATCGATACCTTCTTCTTGGTTGAAACCTTTGGCCACTAGTCTAGCCTTGTTTCTAACCACGATACCATATTCATCTTGCTTGTTTCTAAAGACCCACTTAGTACCAATAACTAAGTGGTCATTAGGTCTAGGAACAAGCTTCTATACCTCATTCCTCTCAGATTGATTCAATTCTTCTTGCATTGTGATAACCCAAGAATCATCTTTCAAGGCATCATCAATGCATTTTGGTTCAACTTGAGAAAGAAAAGCGGTATGGGCACAAAAATCTTTGAAAGAAGAGCGAGTTTGAACCCCTTTCGTTGCATCTCCTATAATTAACTCCTTGGAATGAGCATCTACATACTTCCATTCTTTGGGTAAGGAAGTTTGGGAAGAAGATGCATCTAAGTTATCATTTAGAGGAGAGGGTTCATTCAAATTCAAATTATCAAAGCCAAAATCATCATCAAAATCTTTCTTCTTAAATTCGGAAATTTCATTAAAAATCACATGAATAGATTCTTCTATAACTAAGGTTCTTTTGTTGAAAACACGAAAAGCCTTAGAAACGGAAGAATAACCAAGAAATATGCCTTCATTGGATTTTGCATCGAATTTTCCTAAGGCATCCTTTTCATTTAAAATAAAGCATTTACAATCAAAAATTTTAAAATAAGAAACATTAGGTTTTTTATCATTCCATAATTCATATGGAGTTTTAGATAGGGATGGTCTCACTAGAACTCTATTCATAACATAGCAAGCCGTATTCATGGCTTTGGCCCAAAAATATTTTGGTAAATTATATTCATTTAACATGGTTCTAGTCATTTCTTGCAAACTTCTATTTTTCCTTTCCACTACTCCATTTTGTTGTGGATTTCTTAGAGTAGAGAAGTTATGGTTATATCCGTTTATTTCACAAAAATTTTGGAAGCCATGATTTTGAAATTCACCTCCGTGATCACTTCGAATTGATGAAATCATAAAACCTTTTTCATTTCGAGTGAGTTTACAAAATTTAGAGAAACATTTGAAACAATCACTTTTGTGAGCCAAGAAATATGTCCAAGTGTATCTACTATAGTCATCCACAATTACAAAGGCATATTTGCTACCTCCTAGGCTTGTTATGTCAATTGGTCCAAATAAGTCCAAATGGATCAATTGCAATAGTCTAGTGGTGCTAATTTGATTTTTTGATTTGAAACTAGTTTTTATTTGTTTTCCTAGTTGACATGCATCACACACCTTGTCCTTAACAAATTTCATGTTTGGGATTCCTCTTACTGACTCTCTAGATGAAATCTTAGAGATTAGTTTCATGCTTGCATGGCCTAATCTCTTATGCCAAAGCCAAGCATCATCATTCAAAACTAAAAAATATATTTCATTACTTAATTCATCAATATTTATAGTATAGACATTGTTTTATTTTAAAGCAATCATGGATATGTCATTGTTTGGTTTTTCAATGATGCAAACATTAGATTCAAATCTAACAACATAACCTTTATCGCATAATTGACTAATGCTTAAAAGATTATGTTTTAAATAATCAACTAGCAAGACATCATCAATTGAAAAACTTGATTTGTTACCTATGGTTCCCTTGCCAATGATTTTACCCTTGTTGTTGTCTCCGAAGGTGACATACCCTTCTTCTTTGCTAGTGAGCATAGATGATGGAAATCATCAATTTAGCAACCATACACCCCGATAGCTAAAGAGCTATGATACATATGGAATGCAAATTGACACCCTCCAACGAATTGAAAACAAGGCGGATCGTTCAAGAATGAAGTAAGGGAAACTATTCTAATTACCTATCAATAGAAAATTGATAAAATAACTAGAATAGCACTTTGAATTCCCTTAAGATGCCACAAACTAACAAGTCTGATAAGTCAAAGGAAAAGCAAAGATTTGGGTTGAGCATACAAGCGAAAAGCCTTTTAAGTTCTAAAGTTCATGCAAGAACTTAAAAACAAAACACTCACCGGTGTTGAAGAATTGTTATACTTCCCAATTGTCTGCTTACACTTTGAAATTGATCTCATTTATATAGTATGAGGATAGTACAAAAGGAATGAATGCATTAAATAACATTCATATTCCTAATTCATTAATTTTGGTAAACATATAGGAATAGACTTTTATTCTTCAAGATGAGCTCTTCAAATTTGTCCATCTCTCTTCATGATCATGTTGACCATTTTAGGCTCTTCTTCCAACTATAGAATCTTGATTGAGTCTTGACTTGCTTGATCCTTCCAAATGTTTTCTAATAAACAAGTTAAAGCTTCTTTCATCCTGTTAGCTTTAGCTCTTGTCATTGGTCCTCCATGAATAGTAAAAGGGTCTTTAATAGAATTATGATCAACTTGTTGGTTCATATCATTCCCCTTTCCTGGAAAGGATTAGTCCTCGAATCATAGCCTCCATCACCTACATCAAACAAAGATAGATCGAAACATTGAATGTTGCATTAATGTTGCCATACTCACCTGTAGTTCCACTATATATGCATTGTCATTGATTTTTGAATGACTTGAAATGGACCATCTCCTCTTGGCATTAGTTTAGACTTTCTATGACTAGGAAATCTTTCCTTCCTTAAGTGTACCCAAACCCAGTCACCAGGTTCGAACAATACTTGTTTTCGGCCTTTGTTGTGTTGTTTCTCATATTGTAGAGTTTTCTTTTCAATTTGTGTTCAAACTTTTTCATGCAATACTTTGACAAAATCAGCTTTTTGCTTACCATCCAAATTGGTCTTTTCCAATGGTAAAGGTAGCAAATCCATAGGAGTTAATGGATTGAACCCATACATAACTTCAAATGGGGAATGGTTTGTTGTAGCATGCACACTTCTATTATAAGCAAACTCTACATGTGGCAAACACTCCTCCCAATTTTTTAAATTTTTATGAATTATGGCCCTCAAAAGTGTTGATAAAGTTCGATTTACCACCTCCGTTTGTCCATCTGTTTGTGGATGACAAGTGGTTGAATACAACAATCTTGTACCCAACTTACTCCAAAGCGTTCTCTAAAAGTGGCTAAGAAACTTCACATCTCTATCACTCACAATTGTCCTTGGAATGCCATGTAACCTCATAATTTCTTTGAAAAACAGTCTCGCAACATGTGTTGCATCATTTGTTTTATGGCAAGGAATAAAATGTGCCATCTTGCTAAACCTATCAACAACAACAAAAATAGAATCTCTCCCTCCTTTTGACCTAGGTAAACCTAAGACAAAGTCCATGGATATATTAACCCAAGGTTCACTAGCTATAGGAAGTGGTGTATATAACCCATGAGGCATTACTTTAGATTTAGCTTGTTTACAAGTGATGCATTTTTCACACAATCTTTCAATATCCCTTTTCATGTGTGGCCAAAAGAAATGATCGCTTAACATATCTAAAGTTTTTCTGACTCCAAAATGTCCCATTAAACCTCCACTATGTGCTTCTCTCACAAGTAATTCTCTCATTGAACATTGAGGAACACACAGCTTGTTTTCTTTGAAAAGAAAACCATCATGCCTAAAGAACTTATCAAAACCCCCTTTTTCACATGCCCCATAAACATTAGACAAATCATGGTCAGAATTGTATAAATCTTTAATGTATTCAAAACCTAATAATTTTGCATCAAGTTTAGAAATTAGAGCATACCTTCTAGAAAGAGCATCGGCGACCACATTTTCTTTACCTTGTTTGTACTTGATGATGTATGGAAAGGATTCAATAAACTCCACCCATTTTGCATGCCTACGACTTAGCTTTCCTTGTCCTTTGAGATATTTCAAAGACTCATGATCGGTATGTATAATGAATTCCTTGTGCCAAAGATAGTGCTGCCATGTCTCTAACACTCTTACCAGAGCATAAAATTCTTTATCATATGTCGAGTAGTTAAGACTTGCTCTATTTAGCTTCTCACTAAAGAATGCAATGGGTCGACCCTCTTGTATTAAGACTCCTCCAATACCTACTCCACTCGCATCACACTCAATCTCAAAAGTTTTAGCAAAGTTAGGTTTAGCAAGCAAAGGTTGTGAACGAGTTTGTCTTTAAGCAAGATAAAAGCATCATCTTGTTGTTTACCCCATCTGAATCCAATATTCTTTTGATACATTCAGTTAATGGTGCAGCAATGGTAGAAAAATCTTTAATAAATCTTCTATAAAAGCTAGCAAGACCATGAAAACTTCTAACATCACTAACACTAGTGGGTTTTGGCCACTCTTTAATTACTTTTACTTTTTCTTGATCAACATGTATTCCTTTATCGTTTACAACATATCCAAGAAAAGTAATTTCATTAGTGCAAAAAGTACATTTCTGTAGATTAGCATATAACTTTTCTTTTCTAAGCACATCAAAAATAGCTTTTAAATGTGTTACATGCTCATCTAAACTTTTGCTATACACAAGTATATCATCAAAATAAACCACTCTTTCCAATGTAAGCCACGCAAAATATGGTTCATCAATCTCATAAAAGTACTAGGTGCGTTAGTTAGGCCAAAAGGCATCACTAACCATTCATATAAACCATGTTTAGTTTTGAAAGAAGTTTTCCATTCATCACCCTCATGCATTCTTATTTGATGATATCCAGATTTCAAATCAATTTTTGAAAATAGACAAGAACCATGCAATTCATCTAACATGTCATCTAGCCTAGGAATAGGATGTCGATATTTATCAGTGATTTTGTTGATAGCTCTGCAATCAACACACATTCTCCAAGATCCATCCTTTTTAGGCACCAAAAGAACAGGAACTACATGGACTCATGCTTTCTCAATACCCCTTTTCCATAAGCTCACTGACTTGCTTTTGGATTTCCTTGGTCTCTTCTGGGTTGCATCTATATGCTGGCCTATTTGGTATGCTTGCACCTGGAATGAAATCAATTTGTTGCTCAATTCCTCTAATTGGTGGCAAACCATTGGGAACTTCTTCGGGAAAGATATCCTCATTTTCCTGCAAAAGATCAACAATAACACTAGGCAAACTTTTGTCAATTTTGTTAGAAGAAATCAAAATGTCCTTGCACATAAGTACAAGTAAAGGCTGCCTCATGGTTAAGGCCTTTTTTACATCACTCATTTTGGCATAAACACTCATTTTCTTTCACTCAAGCCTTCCTTGTTTTCTCTCCCCTTGTGTTTCCCAATACTCTTATTTTTATCACTCATCTCATCTTTTTCTTTTTTCTCTCTTTCTTGCTCCCTCCCAAAAGTTTTGGTTAACGAAGACTCAAGCTCCTCATATTGTTGTTTTATGCGCATCTGGTCTTCAAGAATTGTCTTCGGAGGCAACGGTCCAAGCTGATATTTCTATCCATCCATGATCAAGGAATAACGGTTCTTGAACCCATCATGTGTTACCCTACGATCATATTGCCATGGTCTCCCCAACAATATGTGACCAGCATACATAGGTACCACATCACACCAAACTTCATCCTTATATCTACCAATTGAAAAATGAACTAACACTTGCTGATTTACCTTTACTACACCACTATCATTCAACCATTGCAACTTGTAAAGTTTCGGATGTTTGATAGTAGGCAATTTCAGTTTCTCCACAAGCAAGGTACTTGCCACATTGGTACAACTTCCGCTATCAACAATCACATTGCACAACTTGTTAGCAATCAAACAATGAGTATGAAACAGATTTTCACGTTGTTCACCATGTTCATCATTTTTACTTTGCAAACTAAGTGTGCGTTGAATAACCAAAATTTCACCTTTAGCATACTCTACGTCACTAGTATCCTCTGGAATGTCATCATCATCCTCTCTTTCACTTTCGATTCTATATTCCCATCTTTTATAATCATAACTCTCTTATTTGGACATTCACGTGCTATATGTCCATGTCCAAGGCACTTAAAACACTTAATACCTCTACTTTGATTAGGTTGATTCTCACCTTTACCCTTGTTGCCAAATTTATTTTTGTCTTTAATTCCATCAATTTTAGGCTTAACAATGGGTTTATCATCCTTTTACTCCAATTCTGTTTCCAAGATGAAGACAATTTGAATAAGGTTTTGAATCATACCTTGTGCCTTTTCTTTTGAGTTGTCTCTCAATCTTCATGGCCATATTCACCATTTACTCAATCTCCATATAATGCTGCAATTCCACAAGATCAAAGAATGTTCTTGTTTAATCCACTCAGAATCGAGCCATTGTAGCCTCACGGTCTTCCTCCACATTAGCTCTTATCATGGCTATCTCCATCTCTTTGTGATATTCATCAATACTCATGGAACCTTGTGTCAAAGTTTACAGTCGTTGATGCAAATCCCGATAGTAATGACTTGGGACGAATCTTCTCCTCATGATTTGTTTCATCTCCAACCAAGTCTCTACGGGCCTTTCACCATTTCTACGCTTTGTCTTTACATAATTGATCCCACCAAATTATAGCATAATCACAAAATTCAACAGCTAATTTTACCTTTTTCTCTTCGGAGTAGTTGTGACATTCAAAGATCAGCTCCACTTTTCGTTCCCACTCCAAATAAGTATCTGGATTATTCTTTCCTTGAAAAGAAGGAATTTTCATTTTGATGCTGCCTATGTTTCTGTCCACACCATCAAAACGTCCTCTCTAGTTTGTCTCAGAGGATTAACATCTTGACCAATTAGAGTGACTTGGTCATCGTTACAAGAGGTCATCTCCGCCATTATATTCATCGTGACTTAATGTTGGTTGTCTCCTACGCCGTGGTTCACCTTCCAATCTATTAATTGCATCATCATGCCTTTCTAGATGATCTCTTACATCTCCTATCACTTTGAACATACGTTCAAATTGTTGTTACATTGCTTGAAGCAAAAGATCATTAGATGAAGAACTCGCTTCTTTTTCTTTAGACATGTTTGCAACTGAAAAACAAAGTTAGAATAGCCTCACCAACACTCTCTCACGTGTTTCACTCAAGATTTGATTCACTCCACTCGTGTTTTCATACAATGTTTGGCTTTTCTCGATATTGATCTCACCACTCTTGCCTTTTACCTCTTGTTTTGTTCTTTGAGTTCTTAGATTAACTAAAAAACTTAAACAAACAATTCAGATTGTGGCAATTCAAGGGTATTGAAATTGGACATAAAAGCAAAAAAAAATGTAAGCCAAATTTATAGGAGTATATGATGCACTTCAATCATAAGCAAAGATTTGAATTCAAGTATTTTTGGAATGAAAAAAATTCCAAACCTGAAACAAGAATTCAAAATAATGAAGAAAGAATTCTGCAATTTGCACGAAGTCCCTGAATTCACAATTTTTTTTTAAATTTCGATCTCTTTTTTTCTTTCCTTTTTTGTTTTTACCTTTGATCTTCTCCTCTCTTTTTTTTTTCTTTGATCTTGCTTTCCTCTCTTTTTTTTTACTTTTGATTTTCTCTCTCTCATTTTTTTTTAACTTTCTGTTTCTCTTTCTTTTTTTTGATGATAAAGTGAGGGGAAAAAAAATGAAAAACAAACAATGATAGCACAAGAAACACAGCAATAAGAAGAAAGGAAGAATAGCAATTATGGATATCGTGATAAGAGAACAAGGAAAAGTTAAAAGATAACAAATAAATGGATAAGCAAACCTCAAACTTGAACCGTGGTACTCGATACGATGCAAATGATGGAAATCATCAATTTAGCAACCATACACCTCGATAGCTAAAGAGCTATGATACATATGGAATGCAAATTGACACCCTCCAACGAATTGAAAACAAGGCGAATCGTTCAAGAATGAAGTAAGGGAAACTATTCTAATTACCTATCAATAGAAAATTAATAAAATAACTAGAATAGCACTTTGAATTTCCTTAAGACGCCACAAACTAACAAGTCGATAAGTCAAAGGAAAAGCAAAGATTTGGATTGAACGCATACAAGCGAGAAAAGCCTGATAAGTTCTAAAGTTCATGCAAAAACTTAAAAACAAAACACTCACCGGTGTTGAAGAATTGTTATACTTCCCAATTGTCTGTCTTACACTTTGAGTCAGCCTCATTTATATAGTATGAGGATAGTACAAAAGGAATGAATGCATTAAATAACATTCATATTCCTAATTCATTAATTTTGGTAAACATAGCTGAATAGACTTTTATTCTTCAAGATGAGCTCTTCAAATTTGTCCTTCTCTCTTCATGATCATATTGACCATTTTAGGCTCTTCTTGCAACCATAGAATCTTGATTGAGTCTTGACTAGCTTGATCCTTCCAAATGTTTTCCAATAAACAAGTTAAAGCTTCTTTCATCCTCTTAGCTTTAGCTCTTGTCATTGGTCCTCCATGAATAGTTAAAGGGTCTTTAATAGAATTATGATCAACTTGCGGGTTCATATCAATAGAGAAATGAGATGGATCTCCGTTCATGTGCCTTGAGCATCCACTATCAAGATACCATTTCTTGCTCCTAGCTTGTGAGTTTGTCTACAAAAGAGGATGGTTTTTAGGTACTTATTTGATTTTGGGTGCCTTACAAATTGATCTACTTAATTTGTAATTCAATATTGAATTGTTTATGGTTCCTTTAGGAACCCATATCAATTTTTGTGGACTAATTTTCTTGAATGTACATTTGTAAGCAACATGTCTCGTTTTACCACAAAAATTACATTTCAAATGGGGTGATACATGCAATGTGGGTCCTTTAATGAAGGTGGTGGGATTTTGGTGAGATCCACTCACAAATCCTATTCTACTTCTATTTCCGACGTGACCCTTGTTAGCAAGGATCATGTCCAAGCCCTTGCTACCGACCTTAAACTTGTTTAGGGTCTCCTTGAGTAGCAAGTTCTCCCTTCTTATTGCTTCTAAGTCTTCACACTTAGAGCATGGGAGTAGAGGAGTTTGGAGACTATTGAACTCATTTTGTAATAAAGCATGCTCTTTCTTAAGCAAATTAAACTTCTTACTAATAGTTCTACATTCATCAAATAACTCATGAAAAGTGATAGAAAGCTCATCGAAAGATAATTCTTCATTTAATAACTCACTAACCTCTTCTCCAAGTGCCATTAGCGCGAAGTTAGCCTCCTCTTTGTTGCTAGCTTCTTCAATCTCGGAGTCACTTGAATCATCCCACATGGCCTTCAAAGCTTTCTTCTTCTTGAATTGCTTCTTCTTGGCTTTAGGGCATTTATTCTTGAAGTGTCCCGGCTTCTTGCATTCATAGCAAATAACTTGGTCCTTTTTGTGTTCAAATTTATTCTTTGTGTCATTTTTAAATTTATTCCTTCTTATAAATTTTTTAAACTTTCGAGTCAAAAGTGCAATGTCATTGTCACTGTCCTCATCACTTGATGTTCCTTTCAAGTGGTCTTCTTGTGTTCTAAGTGCCATATCCTTCCTGTTCTTTAGAAAGGGGTTCTCAAGCTCTTCATGAGCATGACACATCATCTCGTAGGTCATTAAAGACCCAATAAGTTCTTCAAGCGGAAATATTTTAAGATCCTTGGCCTCTTGAATGGTCGCAACCTTTGGATCCCAACTCTTTGGAAGGGATCTTAAAATTTTAGTTACCAACTCAAAATTAGAAAAACCTTTACCAAGAGCTTTAAGTCCATTGATGACATCCGTAAAGCGGGTGTACATGTCTATAATGGACTCATTTGGTTTTATACGAAAAAGTTCATAAGAATGCACAAGAATGTTGATTTTGGACTCTTTCACTCGGCTAGTGCCTTCATGAGTGATTTCAAGAGAGCGCCAAATATCAAATGTCGATTCGCAAATAGAAACCCGATTAAACTTATTCTTATCAAGCGCATAAAATAAGGCATTCATAGCTTTTGCATTGAGAGCAAAAATCTTCCTTTCCGACTCATTCCATTCACTCATCGGAAG